>OZ020612.1:39260359-39878163 GCA_963971575.1 Liopterus haemorrhoidalis | reverse complement strand
TTCCAGGGTTTCGTTTGATGATTTATATTAATTGAAATAATTGGGTAATTAAGGCCCCATTTTTTTCTAGACGAAACGAGGTACGATTATTTCAAAAATTCAAATCCCAGGTCTCTATCTTTTGCCGTTTTGGAGAAAGGTTTAATTGAAATGATAAATGGTTACTGAAAATTTTACAAAAAATTTTTCTTTTAGTATTGTAAAATGTGTGTAAAATTAGTAAAATGTGTCAAAAATCCATTTAGGAGGGTCATTTTCAAAGGTTTTGTTTGATGATTTATATTTATTGAAATAATTGGGTAATTAAGGCCCCAATTTTTTTCTAGGCTAAACGAGGTACGAGGATTTCAAAAATTCAAACCCCAGGTCTCCATCTTTACCGTAAAAATTACAACCGCAGGTGTATATCTTGTTTAGATGGTCTTGCAAATGGTTTTTCAATCACGCATCATATGCTACAGGGGCTTTTCATCAAAATAGTGACATATTAGGATTTGTCAAATCAAAATATTGGTTACTATAACATCATTTAAATTTTATTATTATGTAGTGTTGTGGGTTGCAGTAAATTATAGTAAAAATAAATTTTAGTAAATTACTAAAATAATAATTTACCGATTTGAAATTGGCGCCATTTTATACAAATTCGCGCGGAACATTTTATATTGAGAAGTGACATTACCGGTGGCGGCGCTGTGCTCCAAGACTACATGGCTGTTGTGTCTAGTACTCGGCTGTCAATATGCTAATAGCGAATAGGTTAATTTAAGCACAGTACATTTTTCTTTTATGAAAATTCGAGTAAATATTTGCGAAATTTAAAAGTTTTTAAGCGCATGTATCGAGGTGTATAACAGAACGTGGGCATCAAATTACAGTCTTTAAAGTTTTATTTCAGTAGATTTATTGAAGTGTAATTTGTCTTTCAGTAGGTATTAAATATCGGGCACGTAATTTTATGTGGTACATCTGAGTGTCGGTCATCTGAATTTACAATATATGTATTCTGTTTCCAAACAAGTGCATTATGTTCTTTATGAAATAAAATTAGTTTTAGTTGGACAGGAGCTGCTAAAAGTTAAATATGCAACTTGCAGGTGAAAGCCTATGAGTGCAGTTTTGTTTTTCTGCGACAAATGTAATAAACAAACTCGCATAGTATCAGCAAAATATATTGCCATGCCTTCCTCTTGTCCATAACCAAATCTTTTCCCAATCTGCACTTAATATTAACTTTCCCTCCATTTTTCTTAAGAAAAGAAAAAAACTTAGATGCCTATCTTTATCCTGTCTTGAATGACAGCCAAAACACTACAATTTGTTCTACCTTTATAGTTTTTCACAACTTCTGTCGACATTCTAACAAAAATTCAACACTAGAACATATTTTCGTTAAATCATTGTCAGATCATTGTTATATCACTATCAGTGTTACTTTAAAGAGCGCTCGGGCTAAGATTTAAACGATTTTGTCACACAGAAAACATCTATCACCAATAACTATTAAACTTCCATGAATAATAAACATAAACCTTTCCGAGATTAACAATCATAAACTACTGAAACATTCTAGAAAGTATAAATAATTTATCCTTTATTCAAAGATCGTAAACATTCATCATTTGTTTAAACATTTTTCTTCTTCAAGAAAGTTCCACACATGTTTAACTATCCCATGTTTTTTCTCTTCCCTGTTCATATATATTTTGCGTTTTCTATCTGTGACCTGGATAAATATCTGTGTGATGGGCTGATAACTTCTATGCCTTCGGTGAAAACAGTGTGTGTGGTATCCACACACGTTGATTCATGATTCTAATGTAATTAAGGTTAGGTTAGGATAACGTCTTGTGCACTTCGGGCGTTAGAAGAAATTTTACGAGTTAACATGCTTCAAAGTCGTAGATTATGTTTAATTAAGGAATAAACTAATGGTGCATAGATTGGTACTTCGGAGTCTGAAGAAGTTAAAGTCAATTATACACGTACAAATTAACGCCTGCGTTAAATCTGTATTGCTTCACGCGATACGTTTGTCTTTTGCCTCATTCTAAATGTTAGGTATTATCACGGTAATTTTACAATAAATAAAATATTTTGACCCGTCTGGGAAAAAAGGTTCGACATCGCTGGCTTACGAGGTGTGTAAATGAAGTAACCGGACTGGCAACATAGCGTTTGATCTAGCAACATTTGGGACGCGGGACTTGGAGAGGCGGCATAAACATGTGATGCGCCTTCAGTACGAGTTTGAACTCGCTAGAGTAATTTATTGTCCGTAGCGATTTTTTTCGTGAAACAGTTTTTTATAGTGCGTTATAAAAATGACATTCATTTCGAACAACGGTGTTCTATCAGGTATTGCTTCAGATTTGGGTACAGTGCAACGGAAACTTGCAAAACTTTAACAGGCCAACGAAGACAGTGTTTTGTCAGGGACCCAGGTTTTTTGGTGGTTTAAGGCAGTGCTTCTTAAAATTTTTGGTGTCGCGGCTCCCCTGCAACTCAAATCTATAACCCACAACACTTCATTTTTTTTTTGCCCTGGTTGAGTAAAAAAATAATATATTGTTTCATATATACATATATTTTTTTAAGCTCAAATCATTCAATAAATGTACAATGTAGAATAATATTTATGTAGCATTAAAGTTAAAGCTACTTATCCTTTTTAAATAATAAAACAATTAACAAGTGTTATATTCGCGGTTCTTCGCGGCCCCTTTTGGGAAGGCCACGGCTTTCTAGGGGGCCGCAGCCCACCACTTTAAGAAGCCCTGGTTTAAGGCATGTTCAGAAGGAAGAGAGTTGATTGAAGATGAATCACGCAGCGGGAGGCCTTCATCTTGAAGAACCGATGAAAATTCACACTACCGTTCATCATATTTTGACCAATGAATTGGGGATGTTTTTGGCGAGTAAAAACATTCCTGTGGCTCCTCAGCCTCCTTATTTGCTTGACTTGAGTCCTTTTTCCTCTTCCGAAGATTGAAAAAGCACCTCGAGGGACGTCATTTCGGGACACTCGAAAACATTTAAACGTCCATAACCGTCCAGCAGAAAGGTATTCCAGTATCCGAGTTCCAGCACTGCTATGAGGATTGGAAGAATCGTCTCCAGCGCTGTGCGGCTTCCCAATGAAGTTATTTTGAGGGAGACAATATTAAATTGCAATTCTATTCGAATAATTTTTTGTTTTTAAATCAGTCCGGTTACTTAATTTACACACTTCGTATAATTAATCGATTAACTGAAATAAAATAATCTTTTATTTCAATCATTCGATTAATCGTTGCCATCTCTATCTAAATTGTCTATCTGCCAGTGGCTTTAAGCCAGTGATGTTAATGTAGAGCCTTTTGTCTTGACAGTGTTGAGCGACGCCAAGTGTTTTTGGGTCGTCCTCTTCTCCTACGGCCCTGTGGATTGTATGCTATTGCATAGTGACATATCTCGCTAGGAATATTTTGAAAAGTGTGCCCTAACCAGCCATACTATCTTCTTTTTATTAGCAAATTTGTCTATTTGACCCCCCCCCCCCCATTCTGGATTTGTTAGTCTACCTGGTCAATAAATATGAAGGATTCTTCGAAACCATCGATTTACAAATACTCGCACGTTTTTTTTTGGTAGCTTCTGTAAGGAGCCAAGTCTCGCAGCGGTACAAAAGTATTGACGTTACGTCATTTATTAATGTATCGCAGTTTCTATAACTGTTGTCTATTATTGTGTTATTCGCATCATAGAAAACGAACGTTAATACTTTTTTAGAAAGTTCTCAAACGAGTCAGATTCCAAAATGCATCTATTATTGTTTTGTTGTACGTAATGCCCACTCACTGGTGCTTTAGAGTGCACAGGACCCTGAAGTTCCTGAATAGTGCGCCAAGAAGCCGCTGTTCCGCGGGCCAGAACTATGCGAGTGTCGCAATATGTTGACGACGACGGCGTCTGGTCGTCGCTGACACTTGTTGAAACTCGACGCATCGCCTGGCACGTGCCTTCCAATGCACATCACACGATCAAATTTATTGGTAAGGGAGATTATATCAATGATTACCTAAAAATGATGCGTAATAATCTTGATATTATAGGAGATAAATTTTTATGTTACTTATCTTTTATCTAAGGACGCAGTTTATAAAAGTAATTTCCATATTCCATATGTCGGAAATGTTAAATCAAGTTATTCGTTTCAATCTAAGATACACCCCCTTGCTTTCTTGAGGTTGAGGAAGTTTTGTCACGATGGTAGTCGAAAATATTGTACCCATGTAAGGTAGACCAGGGACAGTAGTAAAATTTTTGCTTTGTGGGAGCTGTAATATATTGTTGATATTAAATAATTTGACGTCATTAGATAGATATTATCTTTAGTTACACTTTGGTAAAAAGAAAACACTTTTTTAACTTAATTTAAAAAAGTTATTGGCCTTTTAAGTCGAGCAGGAAAAGTACTACAATTGTATCGACTCCCGGGACAGTGGTAAGGGACTGTTGTACCATAGATAAAAAGATATTTTTTTTTAGATATTTGTTGAAAAATCCCTGGTAAGTACAGTCTTGTTGTGGGGACATTTCTAGGATCGGTCGAAACGTCACGGTTGGCTGAATTAATTTAAATAATTTCATTGTATTTCATGGTACTTACTTTGAAAGGCTCTTCCACATAGTGGCAGGGCCACTATGTGTCCAAGACATGCGAGTGGAATCAAGTCTGAAACCCCAAAGATCCGCCAGTTGGTTGGTTACATTCTTTATGACAGGAATTAGGGTGTCTGCATAATCTACGTTTAATGTTTAGTTAAGATTGAGGTCAAAAATTACACTAGAACTTAAAATGAATGATGGCAACGAAATCCCATGAGAGACACTCAACACAAAACCTCACAATCACCGTTTCACCTCAAGCCGTTAAACACCTCACAACAGTTACAGTGTTTAACCCATTATCGAGGTTCGTTTATTTCATTAAAACTGTCCTTAGCACTACTTCCAAATTACTTCTGGTTCACCCACTACACGATACCGGGTTTCTCAACCAAAGCTTGGGAGGTTCGTCCGTATACGGGGTCGGTTTACTCACGACTCTCCTCGTGTATAACAAGATTTCTCCAGCCCTTTTCTTAAAACTAACAATTTGATCTCTGAACCTCATTTTTTTTATTGTTGTAAAAATAATTTGTTCTCCAATTTACTACAAAAACCTTTTAACTTATCTTGAAGACTCATATTTTTAATCCCAGTAATTCATAAACCCAAATAATTAATTTTGACTCTACCTACGAAGTCCATATCACTGAAAATATATGGTCGCATATCAACATCTGTGTAAACATTCGACCATGTACTTGAGATAAACGGTGACAACATTTTAAACAAATCATGTAATATACGATCGTAAATTCTACTCTTGTCTCTCAACATTTAACTAAAAAATATATGATAACTCAACTAACCTCTGAGGATGTTTATCTTAAAATAGATTAGTTTTTACATTTAAATAATTTGAATATTTTTAACTAATTGAATAATTTTATTTTAAACAATAATGAAATTTTATTTCTGAAATTACCGCTGCCACAATTATTTATTTATTATTGGAGTTCATTGCTTCAATATCAGAATCTGAGGAACTTAGTTGATAGGGGTTGAAATGCATTATTTTTTTAACATCTCTTCCATTTAGAAATTTGAGTTCTGTTTTCTATGAATGAAATCGCTTCTTTTTGCATATTTACGAAATTCAATAACCCTTTATTTTTATATTTCTTAGCGACACGTTTACTCTAAAAACATCACGTGACCAGGTATCAAATCACCCGTCATTCTACGCTAAGAAACATGTAATAGTTATTTTTTAGCTATATATTTTTTTTTCTAATGATGTAACATAAACTATAACGGTTTGGTCTCAATGTATCTCTTTACAGATTATTTTTACAATCGTGTTGTATCGGTATAAATAGGTAAAATGGCCTTGGAGTAAAATAAGTTCGCAATAACAAAACAATAGAAATGGAAATGAATAATTGATAGAAATATTGATTGTTTATAAAAATTTTATTACTCAGATAACGAATAAGAGTAGCTACGATGATTTATAGGTGTTCTCAATTGACAATTAGACTCTATCTGTATTCCGTACTAATGTTAAAACCCTTTGCACTCCAGCTTAGTGACTCATATATAGAGCCCTGCGCGGATACGTTTTTCTGTATCCGCATCCGCATAGACAGGATCCGCATCCGCAGCCTTTGCAAATATAAAATCCGCATCCGATCCGCAGCCGCAAATATATCCGCACAATCCGCACAGGATTTGCTGTCTGTTTGGAAATATCTAACATGTTTCGCCTTATTTGGCATATCGCTGTATTAAAACACTACCAATTTTTTTTTAGTAGTAATTTTTATCACATTAATATTACTTGGTCCAGAAATATGTTTTCTATCTAACGTCGTACTGAGATTATATAGATTAAAAAATAAAAATGGAAATTATAATTATTCGACTCTTAAACAGCAATATCTCAGAAACTTAGTTTTTTAAGATATTTCACTATTATTTTAGAGTAGCGATATTTAGAATTAATTAAACAGATTAATTTATCACATTTATGACCAATAAATAACGAGGAAAGTCCTATAAGATCAGCAAATTTATAAAAATAAGTTCTTAATAATAAAACTAAATTCTTAAATTCATCCTATTATTAAACGATGAAAGTTATACGACGATGTCAGGAATTTTAAGATATTTTTATTTTTGTAAATTTGATATGAGTTTCTATGTTTTTAAATGTGGAAAGTTACTATAGTAAATTTTTACTAATATTTCCAAAAATGCAAAATAAGGCGATTTATAATTATTTTTAAATTAATAAACTGGCAATAAATCCAAAGAAATTGTTGTATCTACGACTGTTATATAAACTCTACTATATTTAACTATTTAAGTGAGCGTAAAGTAGGTCTTTATGGGAAGAGTAAAAAAAGTAAAAAGTGCCGTAACGTGTTATTATTTCACTCTTGCCATATGGACAATACAAATGCCAGCGATACATTTTTGGGGTTCTAAACGTGTTTTCCAGAGGAAGAGGCATCCAACTGAAGATTTTATGTTCACGCGGATATTCCGGATAAGCGGATATTATATATAATCCGCATCCGATCCGCATCCGCACGATTTAAATGATAATTTATCCGCATCCGCAGAAAAATTGCGGATATCCGCGGGTAATCCGCGGATATCCGCGTATTTGCAGGGCTCTACTCATATAGTATACCAACAACTCCAGCACTATATTAGTTACTTTCGTACATTAGTAAGTTTTTGCTGTCATGTAAGGGAGGTTTCACGCCATAACTCTCCAAATATGTACCGAATCAAAAAAATGCATTTGCATAAAAGATTTGTCTTCTTATTCTAAACAATTTTTGCAATTTAAGTTTTTGCTGAAATTACACTGATTTTTCCTTAGAGAGAGACAAATTCTTAAAATTCGCAAATTATCGCCGGACGTAACACACGCATCAGTTTATACAAAAGCGCTCAAATAAGCAAAACAAGTGTGTCGCCGTAGCAGCGACAGTGGATTTAAAGTTCATATTTTAAATGTCGCATTATCGGCGACAATGGAGTGCAAGGGGTTAATATATTCGAGGAGGATTTACTTGACCGCCGTCCGCCGGAGAAAAGGTATGTTCAATTTAGACCAGTGACACGCCAAGACATTTTGGTTGACACGCATCGTTTAAGGACGGTCTTCATCGTCTAAGGACCAAGAACAGTGCCGCATCTGGCCTCAAGTGTTTGGCGACTGGAGGTCCAAGCTTGATAATCTGGAAAGAAATCGTTTGGAGAATGAAAAACAGTGCCACTACGAACAGGAAATCTGGAGCGCTTGTAACTGATTACCGGACGCTTTTAGCACTTTATCTAGCGATTGCTTTATTCACAATTTTTCCCTCTACGTACTTTCGTGAGACCTTATTCTCGGCGTTAAATAATTTTAAAACCAGGGCTTCGAACCGGAACTGAACCGAAAACCGAAAAAAACCGTTATTTTTGTCGGAAGTGAACCGAAACTGAACCAAAAAAAAAATATCGGTTTATTTCGGTTCAGATAATGTTTATGTGAGTGAATATAAAATACATTTTATTTAACATTATTTTTTAAACTGATGAGCAGAAAAAAATCGTAATACGTAATTTTTTAACTGATAAGTAAAAAAAAAATGCGCTTCTATTATTTCGGGTGGGGGGGGGGGTACAAATAAAAGCATTTAAAAATTTATCACTCGGAACTGAACCGAAAACAACCGTTATTTTTGCCGGAACCGGAACCGAACCGATATATATTTTTTTAATTGAACCGGACCGAAAACCGATACGAAAAAAATAACGGTTCGAAGCCCTGATTAAAACCAATCAAAGAAACCGACTGACAGATTAAGCTTGGGCTTGAAGTGCACGAAATACCAACCTTCAGTTGAAGATTTAGCAAATGCAAATCAGCAACAAAAAAGTCACTAATGTAAAGAATTATTTGTTTTTGCTTTTTTAACAAATAAATATATCAAAAATATAATTATTTTTTTTACTAGCGTTGCAAATAATACAAACTTATAGATATTTAAGATTTATGAAATTACAGGCGCTATTCACAGAATTGCATCATTATTTCAAGTTAATATTATCATAAGGAAAACCATTTGAAATTACTATTGAAAATTATTGACTGGTGATTATCGTAATCTAAATTGTAGAAATCTAAATATAGAAGACCTCGCCCTTTGTGTTATATGAATATATTTGAATATCAACATCCTTTTAGTCGATTTTATGACGTAATTATATGTTTTGTAGATACAAACCGCACTGTAAGATGTATAAAACGGCAAAAGGAAGCCTTGAAAGGTCATTAGAAATTAGTAAAACTGTAGAGAGATTGCCCTTCTACACTCTAAAAAAAGTAGTGTTAAAGGGACTTTATGGTACACTAAACATGAACTTTTAGTGTACCATGAAGTCCCTGGCTTTTCGTGTTAATTATTTATACTTCTTTTTTGGTTATATTTAGTGCAAAGTTTAACTTACATAATAGTTAAATTGTAGTATTAGAAAATAGTGTTAATTTTAACACTGAAAAAGTCATGTTTCATAAAAATGGTGATTGGATTAAAAATAGTGAACTTTTTACTTTTTTTAAATGGAAATTTTAACACTCAAATTTTAACCAAACTGAAAATGAACTTTTACGAATTTTTTGTTGTGTAATATCCATTCTTTACTTTTTGGACGACCCTTCTAAGTAGTTAAGCTGCGTTCAGAGCTCTTAAATTAGTCTGCTATAGACTATAGCTTATGCACTGTTGATTGTCACTACAAGTTTGTCATATGGTAAGGCGATCAACCGTTTAGAGCTCCAAATTTAATAAATTATGCGTTGTCGATTGTGGATAGTTTTGGTAGATAGATTGTGGTAAGTTGTTTTAATGGGGGCCCGGGGGGTTCCCCCAAAAGTTGCTCTGGCCCCCAGTTGCCCCCCCCCCAGAATTGGTTGGAGAAAAATATATTTTAGAAGTGAGGACCTGATTTTTAGGTCATCACTTGTATTTTCATATTTACCTAAACGATAAAAAAATATTTCATGGCCCCTCCAAATTTTACTCAAAATTTACTCAATTTTTTTTGTCCCCCCCCCATATTTTAAAAGCTAGCGCCGCCACTGCGCCGATTACAGCAAATTTCGCCAAAATTACAAAGACGAACAGTAAATATGATCAATTTAGATTATTGGGTTAGGTTTAGTAAGTAAAAATCTAGGACAGAATTAGGAAAACGATAATAGATAATAAATATTTTACGAAGCCATCGTAGTTGGTTTAAAGACACAGATGTCACATTCTTCGTAACTCACTAATTTCCTTAGCTGTAAACGCTGCCTAAAACGTGAAAACTATCAACTAAACATATCCATAACGCACAGTGAATACACAACTAACTTAGAGAGCTCTGAACGCAGCTTTAGTGAAAGAAGATACCTTCACTATATATTGTTCTAAAAACGTTTTAAAAATAATTTAATATTCCTGGCGATAACTCTTGTTAATATTATTACGTATATATTTATTTCATAATATGATGAAATATATTAAAATAAACAAAAAATAAACCCAAAATAGAATTATCAAATTAAAACTGGTAAAATCCTGCCTGATATCACCAAAAACGATCATGATTTATTCAAACTATAACACGGTACCAACGTCACAAAAATATTTTTAGCTTAGATTTTTAAACGTTCCTTTTTATCATAATTGCTTTCCACTTGGTTTGCGCACGTGAAATATGCGACGTCACTAGATGCATTCATCGATTTACCTTATATTAACAAGCTGTCAAAATTCATTATAGTATTATAACGAGTACGTGTTATAAAATATGGCGTTTTAGTTATTCGATCGTGGACATCATTATTAGCAATATGACCTATTTGTACGGACATTAGAACTGGTAGATAAAACAGAGGTTCTCAAATAGTGTCGTCACATTTGTGGCTGCTTGATGACTTGACTACTACGGACGACTTGATCGTAAAAGCGCAGTTCCACAGAGGCAACTTTTAGGCAACATGTAGCATGCGGCATTGACGCATGCTACACACAGTCTTTCCATTGAAGGAACACTAAGCGACAAGAAACAAGTCTCCTTGCCGCATGCTACAAGTTGATTGTTGATGCCGGACCGCATTCGTCACCTCTCGACATGATTCAACGTGTCGAACAGGGTCGTCGTTATCCAACAGTCAGCGGACGGCTTGTATCAGGCGACATGGACTGGAATAATGAAAGAACTACATTATTTATTGAAGATTACCATTATTCACCCGAATTATGGAACAACACAATTAGTGATTATAAAGACATTAGAATTAAAAATGATGAAGCACATAATAAATAATACAATATTTGAAGCAGCTATGGGCAAATATGATGTTGAGATTGCACCTAGCCATGCCAGTACACCTCTTCATAACAATGAAAGTAGTAGTTGTGGCACTGCTCTTCTGGGACCGAGAATATGCCTACTCATATTAGTACACCCTCGAGTACACCTTTTCACAGCAACTATAGTTACACTGTTCTATCCTCTGAGGCATCTTTAGAAACATCCAAGCACTCCTGACAAAATCATATAGAACGTCGATCAAAGCTCTGCATACCTCTGGAATAATTCGATAAATGCTTGGCTCAGATATCCGAAAAAGATACATAAGTGATGGATACGGTCACCCGTAGCCAAATATCTCAATGTCACTAACAACCTGACACGAGGTGGTATTGCTTTACGAAAGTTGCTATCATATTTTTTTTATAGTAGATGAGACTTTCTCAAGCAAGTACTCAAAATCTTCTTTACTCTTTCGTGTAAAATTTTGAAATAAAGCTTCATCGTCAGCAATCAAGTTGTTGTATAGATTATAATGAGTTTCTTGACTACCAACATATAGTTCTCTTCTCCACCACCGTGGCTTCTTCTTATTATTATTATTTTTTTTCTAAAATCCGAGTCTGCTGGTATCAAATAAGTTTCTATTTGTTTGAGTGTCACTATAAACTGCACTCGTGCTTAAACCCATTTATCTTAATTGAAATTTGGACATCATAGACGTCCGAATATTAGAGAGACGTGACATAACAAATGTATACTTTTATCATTGCATTTTAATACAATTTATTTACTTAAGATTTACGCAACACAACACTGACGTATTTTAAAATTATGTTTATATTTATGTAACAAACATAACACTCCAGGACACTGAACTTAAAATCTTGCGTGCTGAATTTTAAAGAATTCATTTTAAAAATAAACTTGATAACTTAGTAACCTATTTATTAGTAAGTAGTTTAACTATAGATTATTAATTATGTACTTAATATTCTTAATCGTATTATAATGGTTTACGACAACCATAAAAAGTACAATGCAATTCTACAAGTCCTATTTGAAACTTATAATAAGCTTACTTGCAGAAATATTAAGTAAGGTCATACAGATTATAAAATAGAATTATTACTGCGTAAATTATAGACAAAACTAAATATAATTAAATAACTACAAAACCTATTTGATTCTAAAACTTCTTTAGCAATACTTTTCCAATCTTGGTCTTAGTTAATTCGTATTACTGTGTTCCGCACAAGTATAATCGTATAAATATATTTGCTTCTCAATTAGCGAAATGACAGGAATAATAAAATCGTGGTCGTCTCTTATAATAGGGGAAGCCAGGGCATAACGGGCACCTTAAGGATTATCTTTAATAAAATCTTAAGAAATATCGTAAAAAATTTCGAATTATTTTATTCGTAAGATGATTTTTTGTTTAATTATTCCAGTCAGTAAAAAAACTTAGGAAAATACAAAAAATAAAAGTTATGACGATATAAAAAAGTCTTCCTTGTGATCCCGACACCGGGGCAAAATGAGCACGGGCGGGGTATAATGGGCAATCAGCTAAAATCTGGCGCAGAATGAACACACGTGAGTGCATTCCTCATCCAGCGCAAGAACAATATGCCCACTTGCCACATGCTCTGCACTGGAGCAATCAACGTCTGGATATGTGTAAAAAATATATCGACACAGCAAAAAACACGTTTCACCAATTTACAAAATGTAAACGCCAGCTCTCAGTCATACAACCACTCTCGGAAGACACTAGCGAAGTACTGAACGTGATTGTAATGTACCCAAACATGGCAGCATCCTTTAACAGCCAAAAAGAGGGGAGCCCGTTATGTGCCGGCTTCCCCTACCTGTTGAGTCACGTTATACAAGAGACTAGTAGAGCTAAATATACACGGCTGCATCTCAAACCCTAGTGATATACAGACGCGAAAATTACGCCAGATTCAGTACCCGTACAATGAGAAGTGAACCGATCAACACTGCTTTCTGCATCCTGTGGATCAAAGAGGAGTCAGATTATTATTATTATTTTCAATCATTCATTTTGAAATTTCAAATTTTAATTTACTACCAAATTTTAGTTTGTATCGTATAAAACACAGCGATAGCAGAGCTAACTTCTTGGCTTTTAAAAAACAATAGAGTTCAGGCAACTGTAAACATTGGCCATCGCTTCCGACACTGTCTGTAGGCGCTTTTACGTTGTTTTCGCAAATTATTTAATGCCTAGAAAGAGAGAGTGATAGTTTAATTTTCATCTTTCCAAACCAGATTTCCGTTTAACAGAAATAACTTTGTTAACCAGTTATTTAATTTTACAAACTGTTTGAAGTGCTTAAATTGAAAATTCTATTAAAGCTATACTCCTTTATTTACATGGTCAATCACCTTTTGATCTTTAAGAATTCATCGAAACTCAAGGATTCCATAATATTATTTATGACAAGGTTTCAAAACGTAAGTTCGTTAGCATTTTAACACTATTTAACTAAAAATAATAATAAAATAAACTGAATTATCTCTTTATTATTATCGGAATTTATTTTTTATTTCTGGTAACACCAGTGACGTCATCTGTTAACCAAAATTCTAAATAATACTAGGCGCTTTCCTTTTACCACTTTACTTAAGAAATCTAAGCTAAGCTAAGTTAATCTAAGTTGTAAGAGCGTTCCATTTATAAGACACTGGCTAAGATAAACTAAGTTTCTTCCTCCCCCCTTTCCCTTGCTAAGACATTTGACTAACTTCTTAGCTTAGCCAAGCATTTTAACTTGTAAAAGGAACGCAGCTGATATCTGCGTCCGAAAATATGGTAAACATTTTGATTTTATTCTTATCCAAAAATATGATACACATTTACAATTTAAATTAATTCGAATGATTTTATTTATGAAATAGTTACACATATCCAGTAAAACAAAGTGTTGCGCCCGTAGGCCGCGTTTAATAATAAATTAAATTTATCTTAATTTAATTTAAAACATAAAAACTTTTTATGTTTCCTAAATGTTGAGTGCCGCAACTTGCGAGTTCCAACATTGTTTAACTCACTAATCACTTGTTACTGACCTGCTCAGTGTGTGCACTTCGCTAGTGAAGTTTTAATATTTTACATTTTTTCTTAAATAATTCGCGAATCTATCGCGATTTTAGTGAAGTTACACCTGCTGTGCTTCATTAAAATATTATCAGTGTATCTACACGAAGTCCAGGAACATCCAGGACCTGTCCAGAACCCAAGAACCTGTTTTTTGGGACCAACCAGTGCCACATCTGTAAAATTGGAATAAATATTCTACATATTTATAAGAATACAGCTACTGTAAGTCTGTTCCAATTTTACACACGTTTTATTCATTGTTAATTTAATATTATTTTATTTTTGTAACTTAAATTCAGTTTTGTTAACGCCTCTGTGCGATTTTGTATTAATTTTTTGTTCACACACGCTGATCTCTTGATCACGTGTGCTGATTAATTTTCATTCAATTTAACATTTGTAATTTTAGTATTTATTATTTATTTTTGTTATATTATCAGTGTATTTTTTTATATTGTATTTTGTGGCACTGTATTTCATTTATGTGATACGTCCACCGTGTTGAGCACCGTTCTCCGCATTTTTGTCGCTTGAGTAGGGTTTTCAGAGACGTCGTGGGATTTTAGGTTTGGTTCCTCCATAGCCATTACTTGTGGGCCTAGGATTTTACCCGTCTCCACCCCAGCTTAGGGCTACCATTACCCTTGTGTTAGTCTCCTAGAGCAGCCCCTAGGAGCAGAAGAGTTTTTATCCCCTCTCCTTTCCTCTAGGTCGTCCGTGTCTTCCTCTGCGGCTCAACTCGGTGCGTTTGTGTCACATAACTCCGTATATCACTCTATATTCCAGCCTTCTGCTGGTGGTCCTTCGAGGTGTCCGCCCCGAAGACCATTTGTGTGTCTGTCTGGCCACCCTACCTTACTTAGGCGGGGAGCGGGCGCCACATTTTATGGTCCTTCGAGCCGGATATACTTACGCGCACTCAGGACAAATTTTTAGTCGACTTTTTGTTTGTCCGACTTTTTTGATTTGTCCGACTTTTTTTGTTTGTCCGATTTTTGGATTCTACGTCATACGGACAACGTTTTTGAGCCTGTCTCAAACGAAAAATCTAATTTTTGGCTTGGCCGATTTTTTCGGTTTCGCCGACTTTTTGATTTTTTTGATTTTTAGATTGTCTGTCTACAGGACAACATTTTTGAGCCTGCCTCAACCGAAAAATCTAATTTTTTGGCTTGGCCGATTTTTTCGGTTTCGCCGACTTTTTGAGTTTGGTGATTTTCAGATTGTCCGTCCTCAGGACAACATTTTTGAGCCTGTCTCAACTGGAAAATCTAATTTTTTGGCTTGGCCGATTTTTTCGGTTTCGCCGATTTTTTGATTTTTGTGATTTTCAGATTGTCCGTCCTCAGGACAACATTTTTGAGCCTGTCTCAACTGGAAAATCTAATTTTTGGGCTTGTCCGATTATTTTTGGTTTGTCCGATTTTTGGATCATCCACACACCGGACTATATTTATAAACCAATTTCAATCGGATTTTCCGACTTTTGGTTTATCCGATTTTAGATTATTTGATCTCCGAATAATCCTAAGTCGACTTACTTACGTACTACAGTTTCTATAACTTATTACGTGTTTTCTGGACTCTCTAGTCCTACTTTAGATTATCCTATCTCCGGATTTTCCATTAACCAGGACATTCTATGTCCGGTAGTTTTAGTTACACTCAGTAACTCCCCCTAGAATATCTCAGCCCGCTACGGCCGGCGGAATATTCTTCAAACACATTAGTATCGTCTTACGTACTAATTCGCCTCAATCATTGAGCAAAAAATTGCCAACTATTTTAGTGACTGTCTTCACAAGTCCACTATGGCAAAGTCTACGAAGCTTACTATAAAAAAAGGCTTCTCCATCAGGTTTATCGATGCGTTAGAGCGCTCTATCAATGAAGCTTTAACCGATTCATCCAAAATTCCTGATGTACGAACTCAGTTTAAACAACTACCCTCACGTAGGGACACTTTTGAAGAGTGTCTACTTGAGCTTATGGCCCTCCCTGAGAATGCGGCCAATCAAGATGACCTGAACCAAGAGTTTGACGATTTTCAAGTAAGAGTTATGCGCATTACTACAGCATGTGAGGCACCCCCATTCAAAGAGGATGTTAACTCCACTCTCGATCGCACTGCTCAACTCGATTCAGGCTTCTCTCACGCGAGCCAGTCGGCTTGCAAGAATACACATTTACCTAAGTTGAGTATCCCACCGTTCAACGGAGACATTGATAATTGGCAGTCATTCTTCGACCTGTTCAACACTACGATTCATGTCAATGAGACTCTATCACCGGTCCAGAAGTTACAGTACCTTCGGTCTTCTCTGCGAGGCGAAGCACTGAACCAAATCCAGGATTTGAAGGTAACTGAAGCCAATTATGAGATTGCCTTAAGTATCCTTAAGGAAAACTATCAACGTAACCGTCTCATCTCAACCCTTCACGTCCAAGGTATTGTTAACATACCTGCTCTCAAAGACACGACATATGACAGTGTAAATTCATTCGTCTCGACTGTCAAAAGGCATACAGCTTGTCTCCAAGCCCTTAATGAACCTGTTGAACAATGGGGAAAAATCCTAGCAGTGATTCTCTCAACTAAATTAGAAATGAAGGTACGTAACCGTTTTGAGGAAGATCTGGATAACAACGAGTTACCAGAACTAGAAACCCTCCTAACGTTCCTGCAAAAATACGTCACATCTCAACAGTGGCAAACACTCTCATCAGAGAAATACACTCCTCCTAAAGGGAAGTCATACTTTCGTGAGCGTCCGTCCACGAAACCGACTGAACGAAGAAAAGCCTTCCTGACTACTTCTAATAGATCTCCTAAATGTCTAGAGTGCAAAGAAGTACACCCTCTGTACTGCTGCACTAAGTTTAAGGATCTGTCAGCCGGTCAGAGGCACCAGCTGATTAAGACAAATAACTACTGTTATAATTGTCTAGCCCCTAACCATCGTGCAGAAGGGTGCAACTCCAAAGTCAGCTGTAAAACTTGTCAGCAAAGACATCATACTTTGCTTCACCTAAACGAACCTACGAAGCCCGCAAGAGAAAATAATCACCAGAAGGCTCGTTATTCTTCTCAACTTACTGCTTCGGGATCTAATCCACGTCTCGACGATCCGCAGCAATCAAGCCAGTCCTCTAAGAAGCTTGTAAGCTCTACAAGTGTCAGGACAAACAGCTCTTCTAAGATTTCATCCGTTTTATTGAGTACAGCAATTGTATATATTCAAGACTCGCGTAAAAAATGGATTGAAGTCAGAGCTCTGCTGGACAGCGGCAGCGAGATCAGCCTTATCACGGAAGGCTGTAGAACCAAGATCGGCCTGAAACGAAGACCGACGAATTTGACTATATCAGGAGTCTCAGATGTAGAATTAGAAAGAGTTAAAGGAATTGTTACTTGCAACTTCCGACCACGCGACCGTCAAACTAACTTCTCCGTTAACGCACTGGTCGTCAACTCTATTGCACCTCAACTGCCTACTCAAGGATTCGACAGATTAACTACGTCCGCCCTGGAAAGTACACTACATCTCGCAGATCCAACTTATTACGTACCCGGACCCATAGATATGTTGTTAGGGGCCGATGTATTTTTCTCCCTGACCAAGGGAACCTCCCTCAAACTACCAGAGGGTCCTCACGCCGTAGAAACTACCCTAGGCTGGGTAATTTCTGGACCTGTATCTACTACAGGCAACCACGCAGAGTGCAACTCATTTAATTCGTTTCATCTTAGCGTAGATGAAAAAATTTCTAATACGTTGCACAAATTTTGGGAACTTGAAGAAGTTCCAACAGCCAAACCTGTTTACACCGACGAAGAACTTCTTGCGGAAAGGATTTTTAAAGAAGAACATACGCGAAACTCCGATGGCAGGTACACAGTGCCACTTATCTTCCGAGGCAGTACTCCAGACCTGAAGGGATCCTTTGCTCCCGCTCTTGCGTGCTACAAGTCACTTAGGGCCCGACTCAGTCGTAATGAGGCTCTTCGCAAGGCATATGTAGAGTTCATGGAAGACTATCACAAAGCAGGGCACATGTCACTGCTTAAATTTAACTCTAATAACCAGAATTCTGGCTACTTCATTCCTCACCACTGTGTTGTCAAAAACAGTGGACCGACCATGAAGTTGAGGGTGGTGTTCAACGCCTCCAAGCCCTCCGCAAATGGAACTTCTTTAAATAACACACTATTGTCCGGACCGCCACTCCAACCGGACTTAGCAAAGGTTGTTATGAAACAGCGATTGCATCCTATTTTGATAGCTGCGGACATACGTCAAATGTTCCGTCAAATCTTTGTACCTGATCACCAGAGGCGCTATCAAAAAATTCTTTGGGACTTCGATTTGTCAGCAACTCCTAAAATCTTCGAACTGAACACAGTAACTTACGGAACTACGTGTGCACCATTCGTCGCCATACGTACTCTCCATCAACTGGCTATGGACGAAGGCGACTGTTATCCATTAGCGGCCGCTGCCCTCAAATCCAGCACTTTTGTAGATGACATCATCACAGGCGCAGATAATCTTTCTGACGCCCGCCTGTTGAAGAGCCAACTCATCAAACTTTTGGCAACGGCAGGAATGGAACTAAGGAAGTGGGCAAGTAACTGTGAAGAAGTACTGGAGGATCTCCCTCCTGATTACTGTCAGTTTGACAGCAATCTGAAACTTGATCCTGATCATCAAGTGAAAATACTAGGCGTCATGTGGGATCCTTCCGCCGATGCCTTCGTATATCATCTTCAGTTGCCGGAGTCGAAGCTCACCAAACGACAGCTATTATCTGAAGCCGCTAGGATATTTGATCCTCTCGGTTGGCTGGCTCCCACTACTATGGTCTCCAAGATGATTCTCCAATCTCTCTGGAAGAAAAGTCTGAATTGGGATGAACTTCTCCCAAATTCGGTACGTCTACAATGGCAGAATTACAAGTCAAACAAATGGAAAACATTTATCGGCCAACAGATTCTTACATACGAGGAAATGGCCACAGTCTTCTGTCAAATTGAGGCCATACTCAACTCGAGACCATTATGTCCTGCAACTTCAGATCCTGATGACTGCGAAGCACTCACGCCCAGCCACTTCTTAACCTATGAACCAGCAGTTACCCTGCCGGAACCCAATTCGAGTCGTGACTCTCTCACGCACTCAGCAAGATGGAAAATGGTTCAACATATATCGCAAGACTTTTGGCATCGCTGGAATAATGAATACTTAAATACTCTACAACAGCGCCAAAAGTGGACCAAACCATCACCACAGCTCCAAATGGACCAACTAGTCCTCATCAAAGACAACTGCCTGCCTCCCCTTCAATGGAAGCTAGGGAGAGTTGTCTCAGTTACCCCAGGCAAGGACGGAGTAATACGAGTCGCTACCGTCAAAACCGCCAAGGGAACTTTTGTCAGGCCAGTAGTTAAACTGGCTCCATTACCGTTCGGCCCTCTTGCCGAGCGTTGACCGCTTATCTTTCTTTGTTTTTTCCACGGTTTAAAACATTCGTTTTGGCCGGCGGAATGTTGCGCCCGTAGGCCGCGTTTAATAATAAATTAAATTTATCTTAATTTAATTTAAAACATAAAAACTTTTTATGTTTCCTAAATGTTGAGTGCCGCAACTTGCGAGTTCCAACATTGTTTAACTCACTAATCACTTGTTACTGACCTGCTCAGTGTGTGCACTTCGCTAGTGAAGTTTTAATATTTTACATTTTTTCTTAAATAATTCGCGAATCTATCGCGATTTTAGTGAAGTTACACCTGCTGTGCTTCATTAAAATATTATCAGTGTATCTACACGAAGTCCAGGAACATCCAGGACCTGTCCAGAACCCAAGAACCTGTTTTTTGGGACCAACCAGTGCCACATCTGTAAAATTGGAATAAATATTCTACATATTTATAAGAATACAGCTACTGTAAGTCTGTTCCAATTTTACACACGTTTTATTCATTGTTAATTTAATATTATTTTATTTTTGTAACTTAAATTCAGTTTTGTTAACGCCTCTGTGCGATTTTGTATTAATTTTTTGTTCACACACGCTGATCTCTTGATCACGTGTGCTGATTAATTTTCATTCAATTTAACATTTGTAATTTTAGTATTTATTATTTATTTTTGTTATATTATCAGTGTATTTTTTTATATTGTATTTTGTGGCACTGTATTTCATTTATGTGATACGTCCACCGTGTTGAGCACCGTTCTCCGCATTTTTGTCGCTTGAGTAGGGTTTTCAGAGACGTCGTGGGATTTTAGGTTTGGTTCCTCCATAGCCATTACTTGTGGGCCTAGGATTTTACCCGTCTCCACCCCAGCTTAGGGCTACCATTACCCTTGTGTTAGTCTCCTAGAGCAGCCCCTAGGAGCAGAAGAGTTTTTATCCCCTCTCCTTTCCTCTAGGTCGTCCGTGTCTTCCTCTGCGGCTCAACTCGGTGCGTTTGTGTCACATAACTCCGTATATCACTCTATATTCCAGCCTTCTGCTGGTGGTCCTTCGAGGTGTCCGCCCCGAAGACCATTTGTGTGTCTGTCTGGCCACCCTACCTTACTTAGGCGGGGAGCGGGCGCCACACAAAGCATAATACAAAAAGTTTTAATTTAACAAGGACATGGCTGTCTCCACAGCTTGTATGGAACATGATAATGTTGTTTGTAACCGTCCCTTACGACGAAGTTTTGCCTTATTAATGTGCAGAATCTTATAGGAATTCCCTTCTTTTACTAACATGGTTGCTTCTAGATAAGTTTGCAATGTTAGAAAAACATTAAGGGTTTGTTTGTTTAATGCATTTAATGCTTTATGCACGCATTCAATTAGTTCGTCGATTGTATTTGGTGAAGCTGTATGTTGCAAGGATTGTATAGAATTGAAAAATCCAAGATCCAGTACATTAAAATCTGGACTATTTGGTGGTTGTGATTTAAGTCGATTTGGAACTTTTTCCTTGCAAATTAACACAATTTTGATCAAAATTCGCCATTTTGTTAGAACATCACTTTAATTTGTTTAAAATACGTTTTTTTCCTGTGAATTACTTTTGACACATGTAAAACTATTTGCACGCCAGCTGTTTATTAGTTGTCTATAGTCTATCTCAGAAAGACTGATAGTAATAAATCTGTTTGTCAGGCAGTTACCAGTGGCGTGTACATTTTAAGCACGTTTAAATTGGTTTTGTGTATTTCTATATTACTATTTATCATTTTATTAAACACACGCCTGTGACCATATTTATCATATCATTAAACGCACGCCTGTCACCATATTTTTCCCCAAAATTTTAGGGTCAAATTTTTATGATCTATTGTGTTTAACCCTAGTTCATATTCCCATATAAGATGTGCGGCACACTCGGTTGTTTTTAACAATATTTCGTTTCGAACTATTCATATTTTGTGGACCGCTTCTGTGTGAAAAAAAACAATAACTTTTTACAAATAATAAATTTTATTACTATCAGTCTTTCTGAGATAGACTATAGCAACCACTTATTTAGAAATAAAAACAAAAACAAAATCAATATAATATCAAGCCGCCATTAAGAGATCTTTCAATTAACACGTTGTAGACTGTTCGTTGTTACGCTGTAAGTTATGTTTCTATGCATTGTTTTAACATTCTACGTACCGTTCACAGCAAGTTAGAAATTAATGTGTTACGAATAATCCGACATCTGTGTGTCTTTAAACCAACTACATGGCTTCGTATAATGTTTTCTATGTATTATCGTTTTTATAATTCTGTTTTCTTAGATTTTAACTAACTAAACCTAACCTAATTACTTAAATTGATCATATTTACTGTTCGTCTTTGTAACTTTGAGCAAGATTTGTTAATGATGACATTTTATTAGGTTATGTAAAAGCATACGATAACTACGGTGTCACTGATATACTGAGATAAGTTTAGAAAATTATCCACAAGGCACATCGAAGAACGTGTTAAATTTAGAGGTCTGAACCGTTTCCCGTCTTACCATATGACAAACTTCTAGTGACAGTAAACAGAGTACAAGCTACAGTCTATAAGCTATTGAATTAAGAGATCTGAATGCGGCTTTACTTTCGTTAATCCCACATTTTTTTAAAGTAATGTATATCATATTTCCGGACGATGGGAGTAATTGTTATTTAAATTCGTATTTGTTTTGATTAAAATGGCACGTGTCACTTGTTTTTTTATTCAAATAGTTGGCGGTTTAAATCGACCTTTCTAAAAAAAAAAAAATACTCGTGACTAAATACGTATTGCCAGTTTCCCAGATTTAGCATAAACATAACCTTGTTTTTGTTATTACACCCACTTTTAGATATTTGTTTAATTGTTTTTTATTTTTATAACTGCATTTTATGTGACAAAAAACAAAAGTATCAGTATTTATGTAGAGGACAATGGGAAATCCAAATATTTACTTTGGCAAAATTTAACATTTAAGCTAAAACATTAAACAACTATTTTTTTTTCTTTCTTTAATGGCCTTTGCTGCTAAGGCAGTTAGCCAAGACAATTATTTTTAGAAAATTCCTTGCCTGAATGGGATTCGAACCCGAAATCTTAGAAACGCAGGGCATAAAAGCTGAATCGAACGCTACGCCGAACGACGAACAGTTATTACTTCAAGTTTGACATTTTTCACGGTATACTTACTCGGAACGTTTTGACGTACGAGCGCTATTTGTGTTGTTTACAGTAACTTGAAAAAAAAATCATCTCTGCTTAAAATGGAATTAAATCGTGAACATTTTCGAGCAATTAGTTTTCAGAACTTTCGACGTGGATTAACCCAATAACAGTGCATTGATGAACTTAATTCGATTTTTGGCGATGAAGCACCATCAAGGACTACTGTTTATCGATGGTTTTCCAACTTCAATCATGGCCGTAGTTCGCTTAAGGACGAATTTTGTGAAGGTTGTTATGCCGGAAAACACTTGTAGAAAACATGCTGTACGTGAACTGATACTGCAAGAACGTCATGTGACTTATCGTGAGATTGAGGTATCCTTGGGTATTAGTGGGACCAGCATACATTCACTATTGCTTGAACATTTGGCCGACAAAAAGATTTGTTAGCGCTGGATCTCACATAATTTGACAATCGGAGAGGAAAATGCCTCAATCGGAGTGGAAAAAGTGCTTCGAAAATTGGTTCAAACACATGCAAAAGTGTATTGATCTGCATGGAGAATATTTTGAAAAACAATAAAGCCACTTTTGTGAAAAAATAATTGTTTTTTATACCAAATCCCGAAATATAAAAGGCAACCCTCGTATAAACGAGGATGAAGTTATTGTCGTAAAAGGATGTATTCATGTTAATCACAATTTTGAACAAAATTACAACGTTGCATTTTCCATCACATAAAATAGAAATGTTAATTAATATTTTGCTATAAATTGTTATATCAAATTTTCTTCTGACACATTAAAATATGAAAATAACAAAACATTGATATAATGCACTGTTTGTACCGGTTGGTACCGATGGAAACGTACACATGGATAGATATTGCATTTGATTGATGTATTTAAAAATAAATTCAATTTAAAATTTTATGTACATAATAAACATGAATTAAGGTCTTTTATTTTGCATATTCAAATCGCGTCATCCTGGGTTGAATTGATATTTAATAAACGTCAAAATTTTGTTCAAGTAATATTTATTTGCTAGTAGAATTCTTGAAATATAAAAATTGAAAAATAAAGAATGAAGGAAGAAAGGACAAAAATGTTTGGCTATCTAGGACTAGAAATAAATCAAGAGGAAGATCACATAAATCAAACGAATCCTTGTCTGAAATCCTAGTTAAAAAAGGATTAATATGAAAGGAAGCAGAAAATAAGGATTACAATAAGACAGAATGGCGCAACTTTATAAAGGAACTAGCTGGTGTACCCGTACTTCGCTATGGCAATTAACTACTTTAAATCCAAGAAATTAGAACATAATGTTGAAGATAAATATATAAAACGGTATAGTAATTTTAACTAACGTTAGGCAGAGAAAAAAAAAAACTATCCAGCAGTGCCATCTATTGACAAATTCCACAACTCCCCACATATCTGCATTTCGGGCTTCTGTTTACGCTGTAATAACTCCGTTATCATCAATCTTTGATGTACAGTGTAAAATACTTTATGATTCTGCGTAAAATGCTCTTGTTTATTATTATAAAATAATTGATACATCACTATAGAACTTCGATGTTATGCGCACTCAAACTTTATAATACAAAAACTATTACGTTTAAAAACAGAAAATTGCCCAATACACGATATCGGTGCATCATAGGTATATGCTCTCACGGACTTTTTTTTTTAGATCTAGTTCAGATCTACATTTTTACCGACCGCCAACATATATAAGGGAGGTATTGTGATCATACCGATTTTTACATTTCGAGATTTCGATGGATCTCCACGAATTGAGGTCCCTATATAACGTTTTGACTATTTTTAGCATGATGTCTGTCGGTCTGTCTGTCCGTCTGTCTGTCTGAGTACACTTGCAGAGCAAATTCGGCTAAAAGGATTTTTGTTTACTCGTGTCGATTTTAAGATTTTTGCGAATATTTAACATCAGAAAAATATTTCGAAAAAATGTGTTTCGACAAAAGTTGATTATAACTAACAACTTTTATTTGAGACATTTTTTGATAAAACGAAATTTTTTTAAAATGTTTCGAAATTTTTTCTAAGCATCTATCTAAGTATCTATTTTACTTATATGTAACGTTTCCATGGTTATGATGAATAATATCTCTGTTAGAAAATATTAGGCCAAGTTATTTCTACTGTGCTGCTAGAATGTATTTTATACAAGTACTTTGTGATGGCGGTCGGTCCTTTGGGGGCCACAGCTGATTTTTTGTCTACATTATGTCAATATATCTCTTAAGGTTCAGCCTACGTAAACAATTCAAATTGCATGGAGAGTGCGAAACTGATGGTTTACCCCCCGTAACGCCCCCTAGGGAGACATGGGCGAATTTGAAACCCTCACTTAAACCTCGGATTATACCCCCCTTCTGTGAAAAAATTTTTATTAAAAAAAAAAGTAAAAATTCACTATTTTTAACCAAATCTTCATTTATTCAGATAGTGTTTTTTTTTTATGGAAATATGACTTTTTAGTGTTAAAATGAACACTACTTTAACACTATTTCTTTTTTAACACTATAATTTAACCAGTATGTAATTGTAAACCTTATACTAAGTTTAACCAAAAAAGCAGTGTAAATAATTGACACGAAAAGCGCGGGACTTCATGGTACACTAAAAGTTAATTTTTTAGTGTAAGTCCCTTTAACACTACTTTTTTTAGAGTGAATAGGTGTATTGTATCACCTGTAATCCCAATGCTGGTAAGAAAGGTGACACTTAACAGAGAACATGGTAAAGTTGTGAATAAAATCAAGTCAACTCGGCCAACGGAGTGGCCGAGCTCGTTAAGTCGTGCAGTTCTGACTGGTTAAAACAGTCTGAATTGTGAAGTTAATGGTTCGATTTCCCGTTGGTGATATTATTCGGGCGAGAATAATTTGTTAACATTACTCCCATTTTCATAATCATTCACCCCTCATCCAGGTGTAAGAGTTCGCCTCCTGGCGGCGGTGATTAGCTTCGTTGCAGAAATAGGCCGATGTAAAATAAATAAAATGATAAATAAATAACAAAAGTCAACTCAATAGAAAAATCTTTATGCCATAAAATACTTTTAATTTAAAAAGCAATAAAGACAGACCTGTTATAGTCGCAATTTATGGTTTATAAAATCTGAGCTTTTATATACACTGTAAAAAAATTTTACTACAATAATTGTAGGTTACCTTTTAACCTACAAATGATATGGTAATGTTACAATAGCGTTGTAATAGTACAAGTTTGTGTAAACGCCATTTACCACATTTAGTAAACTTACCCAAAATTGTAAACAGACGATTTACAATAAAAAGTATACTTACCTTCATAGAGGAATGTTACATGAAAATGTAATTTGGTGATTTCCATTAAATTGTATACTTACAGTTTTAAGGAACTTTACTTAAAAATGTTCCTTCTTTAAGCTCTTCGTACACCAACCATTTAGTTTCTTTACTCTAAGCGTATTATGGGCAAAAATAGTACACAATATTTTGGAGGAAGAAAATATACCAATAAAAAATATTTCTGCAAAATATTTGAGATATGTACATTTATATGTACATGTTCATGAATGTAAATATTTAATAATAATCGAACAGAAATAATTTGTTGGTGACTATTTTTAATAATAATACGCAAGTAGATACATATAAGTACAGGTGAGAAATGAACAATTAAATGGGCATGTGTACGAACAGGGTAAACAAGAAACAATTTTAATACATGCAAATGTGAAACATGTATAGTAATCTGATTACATATTTCATCATTCTTTTTTCTTGTTTTATTTTGCCTAATGACTAATTCAACATAAACTGAATAGGTAAACATAAAGGAATTCAAATTCTTGAATAGGTAATAAAAGGCAAAATTGAAACAATTCTATCAGATAATTAACAGACAAGCTTAAAAGAAATATTTGTTGCAAAATTATTAGAAGGTATAATCTGTCTCAATTTGTAATACGAAACTAGATCTGGTTACTTTGGTGACTGTTGTGGTGTAAACAGACTTTGTCGTATGCGTGTGAACCAATACTATGATAATAATGTAAATGTATTGTCAATATACAACATAAAAAATGTACTTTCCCTGTTAGTTACGTATTACAAAATGAGACAGATAATATATATATGTATATATTTTTTCAATAATGGGATTTTACAGTTACACAAAGAGTTTTGAAAATTCATTTTATTAAAAAAAATTATAAATAACATTTAATTTTTTATAACATATGTAAAATATGTATAAAATCAGTCTCACTTCAAGCTCTTTAATCGCAAAACACATGTACCCTAAAATCACAAATTATTTGCAGTGAGGGTGTAAATTTTACAATCCTTGTAAACTATTGCTACACACAGGACAAGTATATATTTCCATACACTATACACTATACTGATGCACAATATAACACTTTAGAGCTTACACTTGATAAATACTTTAATATTCGATACGAAACTTTTAATTTATTACAAACACAGTACAAACAAAACGTAATGGCACAGATTACTAGTAGTACTAATCTGTGGTAATGGCGACAACGGTTAGTAGATAGCACGCGGTTTCGTAACAATACGCGCATGAGCGACTTAAAAAGTTACATAAAAATGTAACATTACTACAATATAGTTGAAAAATTGAGATTATTTTACATTTAGAAGTAATTTTTACTACAAAAAATATGATATTATGAAATTTTTCATGGGTATTTACAACTTTCTAGTAAAATTACAAACAATTTTACTAAATACTGTATTTTTCCTAAAAATAAATATGTAATTTTCAACTTTTTTGTGCAAATATTAGTATCAATATTGTAAAAATCGCTACAATTTTATTAGTTGGATTACATGGATTTTTTACAGTGTATGTATTGATTGAATAAATTTTCTTTTATAAATATCATTCTTTGATCGTTTTTAACCGAAATATAAATGGAGAAAACATGTTGAAAAGGTTTTTTATTGTATATGCGGTATAAAAATATACATAAACTAAATGATCTCATAAATATGGATGTTTTTGTGCAATTTTAAAGTTTTGTAAAAGTTCAAAGCTGTGCTTAAATAAATGCGACAGTATTAAATGTCAACTTATGCAGAACTAACGAGTTCCTGTCTGTAATAATGTATTAAGGAACATATAACTATGAACTAGTATCCGAAGTATAACAAAGTTAGGTTAAGTTTCGCTAATAACAGGAAAGTTGTAATGAAAACACGGCGATGCTATAACTAATTAAATATTTCATACAAAGTTTATGCTATCGATAGTTCAAGAATTTCAGTCTTATCGCGAAATATTACATATTAAATGTATGAATATTATTATTATGCTGTTTTTAGGATTTCGTAGGTATGACCAAAAATCCTTATAACGCCACTTATGTGCCTGTCTGTCTGTCTGTCTATCTGTCTGTCTGTCTGTCTGTCCGTTTGTCTGTCTGTCTGTCTGTCTGTCTGTATGCCTGTATGCCTGTATGTTTATCTGCATGCCTGCCTGTCTATCTATCTGTCTGTCTGTGTGTCCGTTTTACTGTCTGTCTGCCTGTCTGTTCGGCAGAAATTGTATCCAAACGGCTAAATACAAGGTGTCTCAAAAGAAATTTTATATTTATTTAGCTTACTGCGTGAACGCAATGTATCCGAGGGGCGCGGGGGTTATGTCAATCGGTAGCCTGGCTCTTGGGAATTAAGTCGCTATGGAGCGTTTCTCGGGAGCAGAACGCGCGTTATGCGTGCGAGAGTTTTACAAAAACGGTGATTCGGCGACTGTAGCGCGTAGAAAATTCTGCAGTATTCGAGGTTTTCGCCACTTAAATGATGCGCCAAGCATTCCTCTCATTCGACATTGGGTTAAAAAGTTTGAAGAGACTGGTACAACGCTGGATAAATCAAAATCCGGGCGACCTAGGTCATCAAGAACGGTAGAAAACGTGGAGAATGTTAATCAGTCTGTTCGTGACGACCCGAACCTTTCAATTCGGAAGCGCGCAAGTGCTTTAAATGTGCATAGATCATCATTACATCGCATTATGCACAAAGACCTAAAGCTGCACCCCTACAAAATTCAATTGGTGCAACAATTAAAGCCCCAAGATGCCAGTCAGAGGCTTAATTTCGTAAATCAGGTGATTGAGCGATTTTCAACGTTTACCAACATTTTGTTTTCGGATGAAGCTCATTTTCATCTTAATGGCCACGTAAATAAGCAGAACTGCCGCTACTGGAGTGCAACGAATCCGAAACGCAAACATCAGAAACCCCTACATTCGCCTAAAGTGACCGTATGGGCTGCGATGTCGGCGCGAGGAAATATCGGCCCTTACTTTTTTGAAGACGAAAGGGGGCGTGCAGTTACAGTGAATTCAGAGTGTTATGTGGAGATGTTAGACAACTTCTTGGTACCTGAACTGCAAAACTTTCCTGGCTATAACCAAAAACATGGTTCCAACAGGACGGAGCAACTTCACACACGTCCAATATGTCTCTCCCGGAGAGGTGACATAAATTGGCCTCCACGCAGTCCAGATTTAACCCCTATGGACTTTTTCCTATGGGGTTATCTTAAATCTAAAGTTTACGCCAATAAACCGACTTCACTAGCGCATTTGAAAGAAAATATCCGTCACGAAATGGCAGCCATCCTTGAGTCCACCTGCCGAGACGTCATAAGTAATTTTACTGTTCGATTAAATGAGTGCTGAGAACGCGAGGGTCTACATTTAGACGATATTATTTTTAAGAAATAAATCCCCAAAAAGTGTATTTTAATAATTAATAAACACTTTTTCTATATACGGCTTACTTTTTTTTTAATCGATCCACTAAATATAAAATTTCTTTTGAGACACCTTGTATATAAGTTGAAATTTGGCATGCTTGTACAACTCTTTGACCCACAATAGGGAAAATATAAAGAGTTCGCAAACACAAATCGCGGGATAAATATAAACAAATATGTCTCTAATGAAAAAAATATATATATTTTTAATTTTTAGTGCGGTATTAATTGAAACCTATTAATGAGTAGATAATCAAGCAAATTTTTATTTTTGAGAAATTAGTTTTTTTAATGGGTTTTCGCCAAAAATATGTCAAAAAACTTTTGTCCCCCACCCTATTTGCCAGAGGGGTTGATCGGAGAATCTGAAAAAAATCTCATTAATATACAATGATGAGAACCAGAATAGTTCAGCAGGAATTTTTGATCAGATTAGTTTTCCGAAAAATATAGAACTCTTTGTGTATTAAATATTATATTAGGTTTCAATAGAAACCAAAACTCCTTACGTACGTTTTCGGTTCAAATCTATGTACATTTTTTTCAAATATTTAGTTTAACCTCTTTGGGCTTAAGGGTGCGGAACAGTAATTAAAAGTATATTTCTTGCAAAAATCGTGTTAAAATAAAATGTTAAAATAATTTAAAAAATCTACTTTTCGTACTTTAATCTATGTCTTAAAAGCTTTCTTTTGATACCCACAATAAATTTAACAACTCAAACAGATATTTTTCGAAAAACTGACTTAATCAAAATTCCTGTTGAACTGAAAATTTATTTTTGAAAAAGATTTTTCAAAAATAAATATTTAGGGTATAGTCGGGAAAATCGTCGCTGTGTTGTTTTGTAATTGTCTCAAATTTCAAATACTCCATATGCGTTTTCATTAAATAGGCTTACAAATTTAGTTTATGTATTGTCAACAATTTTCAAAAGCCGACTTTTTCGTTTGTTTTTAATGACGGGTTTTTCTAGTATAGCCTATCTCAACATTTTCAGGAAGATGGGATATTTTAAAATTTTATCTAAAGTCCCTTATCACATCTTATTGTGAAATATCATTTTTTTTTTAATTTAACCAGAACTGCGCACTTCTGATTTATGATAAAAATGATATATTATGGTAGATAAATTTGGAATGACATATTGACTATATCACTATTTGGCGCCAGGCTCATAAGATAATAATACATGTTTCTGCTTTACCAGAACATTATCTCCTGTTTATGAGTTTCGATTAAAAAATACGCGTTTTTCGCTTGTTAGTCAGTACCTAGTAAATGGAGAGGAAAAAACAACATTATGGGCCGGTTTCTGAAAGCTTAGTTAACTATCTATAACCAAAGGGCTAGAAAATGGTTGCTATGGTAACTTATGGGATTGTTATATTGTAACCGAGTTTAACCAATAGATTAAACTCGGCTAAGCTTTCAGAAACCGGCCCAATATGACACAGATGTTATTTGTTAGTTGCCTACCTTTGAGTTTATTTCATCAAGATATTTTATTCGAATTTTATATCGGTTTAAATAACTTATTATTCAAGTTAGAATTTTATTTGTAATGAAACATTTTTAATTTAATTTTTTCTTTTCAGGTGAGTTAATATTTTCATACACGATGTAGCTGTAAGATGTAACTGTAAGCTGTAGCTTTATATGTAAGTAATATTAAGAATTATTCTAAACCCAAGCGTTCTTATAATTTAATTTTCTCCCCAGTACATTTGAATAATCTTACCTTATGCTGTACCTTTTTCTTTTATGCCATTACTTCGTGTCTTCATAATCTTATTATATCCCAAAATAATAATACAGTGACATCTCAGAACAACGAATTAAACTACCAAATAATTCAGTTTCTAACTGTCCAAGTTTTTATGTATTATTGAATTACAGCAGTGCTTCTCAAACCATGGTTCCTAGATGGTATTTGCCTACAGAGCTGCAGTAAGGGGGGGCGGAGGGGGCGACGGCCCCTAGCGCACTAAGGAAAAGGGCGCTGATGGGCTTGTTAAGGGGCGCCATTGTAAACTTGGATTTTGCGAGGTGAGGACCTTTTTTGTTTTTGCTCGTCACTTGGATTTTGGGAATTGAAGACCTGTTTTTTTGCCAAGGGCGCCAAAACACGACTCTGCCCCTAGCGCAAGTTTTCCTTACTGCGGCTCTGATTGCCTACGGCTCTGATTGCCTACGGCTCAGGTGGTAATCGGCCGAGTGTAATATAGCTTTTATATGCCAGTCAAATATAATATTTTATCTACAACTATATAGTTTTTTCATTAAGTATAGTAAATTTAATTTAGCCTTGCAGAACTACATTCTCTGATGGAATAGGTTTGAATTATTGCTGGATTTTTACCTCTTTATATAGCTTCAGGTCATCGGCAAATGTCTGATGTTCAGATAATAGATTTTAGACTAAATCAGTTACAAATATCAGGTATAGAATAGGTCCAATAACACTTTCTTGTGGTACTCCACTCGTAATTGGATAAAACTGTGGTTTACAATTTGCCATAATATTTTTACATTTTTATCCTTTCATTTTCTAAAGTTCCGCATTTGTTTGTGTATTTGCTATGAAATTATCTCTTTTTAAAAGATAAAGTACAATTACATATATCAGGAAAATAATAGGTTCTATTACGCTTTCTTGCGGGACTCCACTCGTAACTGGATAGAACTGCAATTTACAATTTATGATAGTGTCTACTTCTCATTCCATTTTTAAAATTCTGATTTTTTTTTGTGAATGTGCTTTAAATATGTCTTCTTCAATAATAAACTACAGTTGCAAATATCAGGAACAGAATAGTCCAATGACGCTTTCTTGCGGTACTCCATTCGTAACTGGATATAACTGCGATTTACAATTTGCGATGATATCTTTACTTCTCATTTATTTTTTTTAATTCTGGATTTTTTTGTGAAGTTGCTATAAATCCCTTTTTAAAAGATAAATTATAGTTACAAATATCCAGAACAAAATAGGCCCAATAACGCTTTCTTGCGGGACTTTCGTAACTGGATAGAACTGCAATTTACAATTTATAATAGTGTTTGTAGGTACTTCAAATTCCATTTTTAAAAATTCTGGATTTTTTTGTGAATTTGCTATAACTCTTTTTTTAAAAGATAAATTACAGTCACATCCGGAACAGAATAGGTCTAATAATGCTTTCTTGCGGTACTCCACGCGAAACTGGATAGAACTGCAATTTACAATTTGTGATAGTATCTTTACTTTTCATTCAATATTTTAAAATTCTGAAATTTTTCTTGAATTTGCTATAAATTTCTTTTTAAAAGATAAATTACAGTTGCAAATATCAGGAACAGAATAGGTCCAATAATGCTTCCTTGTGGTACTCCACTAGTAACTAGATAAAACTACAATTTACAATTTGTGATATTACTTTTACTTCTCATTTAATTTTTTTAATTTCACTAATTTTTTGTTATAAATTTACTATCAATATCTCTTTTTAAAAGATAAATTACAGTTATATATATCAGGAACATAATAGGTCCAATAACGCTTTCTGGCGGTACTCCACTCGTAACTGGATAGAACTGCGAGAAAAATGATCAACCGGAACTCCGAAAATGTAAAGTAAGAAATGCAATGCATGTTACAGAAAAGGAGATACGCATATCGTTCTCCAAAAAATCTTTTCCGATTCGCACTCTATCACTAGAATCGTCTAAACACATCTTTGTAAAGTTGAACTTTTTAGGAACCGCTAATTCGCAGATGGCATTCTACAATTCTATTTGCAGAATACTGTCGTACTTCTGGTTGAAATTGACATCTATATAAAACGAAATTAACTAGGAATTAATTCAAAGATTAAAGTTAACTTTCGGTGACATATTTTATAAATGACAGAAATTAAATAAATATCCCACTCTTGGTTCTAAATTAAGATGATTTTAGTGAACACGTAAGCGACATTTCTGCTGAACTATTTTCAGTTTAGAAAGATGATTCAGGATTTTTTTTTCCTTCGTAAGTTTGGTTGAGTACTTATATATTATTTAAATCAGGACATGTAGTAAATTCAACATTTTATGTATAATAAAAAATATATTTAGTTTAGTGGAAAATTTATCTTTAATAGATGGTAGTTATTTTGTTTTCATACTTAGTAATTTTTATGATTTATTAATTTAGAAATGTAAAAGTTGGTTAATAAAAAATTTAATGCGGAAAATAAGAACTTGTTCCGTTCAGTTCGACTCGGATTTAGCGTTGAGAAATGAATATTAGAGCAGTGCTACTCAAAGTGTTGTATGCGTATCGATGTCGGTACGCGAGTCGTCTGCTGCCTGCACTTCGCTTGCCCAAATATTTCCCTGCAAGAGTTGTTAGATAGTTAAAATTTTTGTTGTTAATAACCTTTCCATTATGACTTGCTGTTTTTTCACAGTGCTTCCTTGAATATTGCCTCTGAGTAAACAATGGAGATAGTATACATCCTTGTCTTACACCTCTGAGAATGTTATCTTCCACGACCTTTCCATCTACCATATCTGTTGATTCCTCACTTAGTGCTTCCCTGAATATTTCCTCCGAGCAATGGTTGAACAACAACGGAGATACGAGAGTTATCTTTTATGTTTTTACAAACGATTACTAGATGACAATATTGAAATATGTCATTAATATATTCGTAAAATTTGACATTTGTTGTTGTGATATCAGTGGCAGCTTATAAATTAACCGAGTACTTTGTTGACAGTGAGCGTTAAAAAAAAACAAGTAAAAAAAATGGATATTACTCGAGAAGGTTTTCGGTGGATGATCTTTTACGATTTTAGTAAAGGCCTAACTCAACAACAATGCATAGATTCGCTACGTTCAACTTTTGGTAATGAAGCACCATCAGAAAAAACTGTTTACAATTGGTTTGCAGAATTTCGTCGTGGTCGTGCGTCCGTCAGTGAATCTCGAAAAGGTCGACCAAAATCGGTTATGTTTCAAAAAAACATCGATGCTGTACGCAAAATGATTGAAGAAGATCGGCATGTGACTTACCTTGAGATAGAGGCATCCATTGGCATATAGCAGACTGCAATACATTCGATTTTGCATGAACATTTTGCTGTGAAAAAGATCCGTTCCTGATAGAGTCCGCATAATTTGACCGAGGCTCAAAAAAAGGCTCGTGGTGATTAGTGTAAGGGAATGCTAAAAATCAACCTAGGCACTGCAATATCTGCATACAACATTGTAACAGATGACGAAACTTGGATTTATTCATATGAACCGGAAACCAAGCAACAATCCACGGTCTTTCAAGGTGAACCGAAACCCACAAAAGTAGTTCGAAGCACTTCCAAAAAAATGATTTTTAGAGGATCGGAGAACGGTATACAACAATTCTTTGCCAGAAGTCAGCAAAAACAACCAAAAACGTCGCATCAATCTTCATCATGACAATACAAGCTCCCACACAGCACGTCTAACAATTGATTATTTGAATGAGAAAAACATCGAATTAGTGTCTTATTCACCTGATTTATTCCCTAACGACTTTTTTTGTTCCCCAAAAAATGCGTGGATAGCGATTTTCACAACACCAAGATTCTGTTGAAGCCTTCGAAAACCATGTTTTTGAGATACCAAGTTCAGAGTGGAAAAAATGTTTCGAGAATTGGTTTGAACGCATGCAAAAGTGTATAAATCTTAAAGGCGAATATTATCAAAAGCAATAAAACAGATTGTTCAAAAAAAAAAAATCTTTCTTAGTTTTTATATAAACTTAAAAGGTAGCCCTCGTAGTATATACATTCTGGTCTTACACTGGTGAGAATGTTCACTTCGTCCGTAAGCGTGTTTTTAATTTTAACGGCAGCCTTTTGATTCCATATTCTTCTACAACTTATAAATAATAATATTAAGTGTAATTATGTTCATCTTTCATTCTTAAAAAATAAATAATAATAAATGTTACTGTCTAGCATTTTTTAAACATTTCTTTAATTGGTCAAATTTTTCATGTGGCATTTTAAACACACCCAAAAAAAAAAGAATTTGGGTACGCGGTATACCTGATTGATTTTCGGTCATTGACTTTAAGTGTTAATTTATTTAGAACCGGTAAAAATAGCAATTTACAATTTGCGATAGTATCTTTACTTCTAATTCCATATTTCAATATCCTGGAATTTTTTTTGTAAATTTGGTATAAATTTATCTTTTTTTTTTAAAGTTAAATATAACCATCATATGACATTATTTACCAAATTAGTAAATTTATGTGCAAATTTAGTTAACGCTAATTTAAAAAATGTTTATGATAACTATTTAGTAGGCAGATGACGCGAAATTTTTAGCAGTAAAATTCCGGAATGTACTCATGTGTTAACGGGAAAAATAAATATGGTTTATATGTGGAATATTTTATATGGCTTCATATTTAAATGATAATTTGCACTGTGATAAATAGAGCACATTATTAGGGGAACTACACTGACGTTCGCGGAAACAAAGCCGACCTAATCTAACTCAGTTCGTTTGGAAAAAGCTTCGAAGGCTAAGGTTTCATCTGTATATTCTATTTGCAGATGAGTCGTGAGAAACGATGTTGCCAAATTTTATGTAGAGCTGAGTACCCGTGGTTTTTCTTCAGGTGCTAGAACCACCAGGCTGCTGGGTGAGCTTACTCTGGAACAGGCGACGTAGAATTGCCCATCTGAGAAGAAGTCCTCTCTCAAGTCTCTCTTTCACCCAGAATCTAGAATCTAGATTCACTCGACTTATTAATTTAAACTTCTGAATTATGTTTTTAAATATGGGTATGGGTCAAGAAAATTTCTAGGTGAGGGGGGGGGGTCCGCAGATGAAATTGTTTTAAAAGGATAGGAATTAGGAAATTACTCGGGAACTAGTGCTGGCCAAAAGATCTTTATTTTACAAAATGGAACTCTTGACCTAAAATATAGGTCATCACTTGTATTTTCACAGAAACCACGTGTTTTTTGAGCTCTTATCCCCCCCCCTCCTCTGGTACGCGCTTGGTATGGGTAAACTTTGTAAGTATGTCGATATCTCATCGAGCCTGTTATGGCTGGTTTATACAACTTAGCCATAATTTTGCTTAGCCGTAACTGAGAAGTACCTTATCCATAAGTTTTTAACGATCCCCAGAACGAAAGTGTTTGGTTTATACAACCTTTTCCTTAACTTTTCCTTAATAACGATCGTCAGCCGCAGCCAATGAAATGCGCTGTTTAGAGTTTGCGCAGTTCCAAGTAATTTAGCTATTTTATTAAAATGAATAATGAGCAAATGATTGTAATATTCCTTTATACTGCCTTGGCAGCATCTGCCGCGTTCGTGTCATCTTTATTATTTCACAAAAATAATTTTCGTTGCCTATTTCATAACGGTCATAAATTCGCGCATGCGCTGTTCAGTGATTTAGCCGTAATTTAACTGCGAAAGTTGAAATGTTGGGAACTTTCAAGGTTACGGAATTCTAATGGTGGGTTTAGTCAACACTTAGCGATAGGTGTTGCGTTAATTTGAATCTTACTCTTAGTTTTAGTCTTGGCTTTATTCGTCTTGAATGAGTACGGGTTTATACAATGTTTTAACGAGTTTTAACTTTTAACAAGTAACCAATGAGACGTCGAGTTTAACGCACGCGCATAGTATCATTTTTCTAAATGTCAAAAAATTAAAATTTTTGGTTATTGACAAATATAACATTGTGTGTAAACATGTACCGAAATAAGTCTAGAAGTGTTGCTGCTATTTATGGCCTTATGTTGGCCACGATGGGTGCTTTTAGAATTTAAATCGGGGAACGCGCACGCGCATGGTGCGTTTTAACGTGATTTACTCCCAGCCGTAGGAAAGTTAGAATTTAGTTATCTTTCAAGGCCAAAACCATAGGACTAAAATTAAAGAAATGTGTTGTATGAACTTGCTCGTAGCGATATGATAGTTTATCTTTTAAGGATAAAATTAAAATATAGGAGTAAAACTAAAGCTATCGCTAAGTGTTGACTAAACCCACCATTATTGCTAAGGTCTGCTTATGGATAAATTATGGCTAAGGTTGTATAAACGTACATAGGCGTTTTGTATAGTTTATCTTTTACGGGTTATGGATAAGGTAAGGAAAAGTTACTGTTAAGGTTGTATAAACGGGCTATTAGAGATATTAAGGAATCCGTGAAAAAAACATTTAACGCCTTAGGGGTCGAACTTCAAACAATCCCTTCTTGGTGGGTTCTTACGTCATGGAAGGAATATACTTCTTGAATTTCTTGTTATTAATAAAGAATACCAATTTACCCATTTAGGGGTGCCATTTTAAAAATCGGTCAAAGCACTTTCTAAAGATTTTTAAAAGTCACTATACTCTGTTCGAAATCAAGAAGTATCATGTTCAAACAATCCCTTCTTGGTGGGTTCTTACGTTATGGAAGGAATATACTTCTTGAATTTCTTGTTATTAATAAATAATACCAATTTACCCATTTAGGGGTGCCATTTTAAAAATCGGTCAAAACACTTTCTAAAAATTTTTAAAAGTCATTTTACTCTGTTCGAAATCAAGATGTTCACGTAATAATTTTGTCGAACTCTCGTCGTTCGTTGGCTGTTGAGCCGTTAAATTTAGGCGAGAGCCAATAGGATAACGACTCCAATCGTTCACGTGATTTTATTACTATTTCTGTCTTTCGAACAGGGTATATATACCAGATAGGAATGTTATAACTCAACAAACATAGGTGATGCGAAGGGTTGTATAATTCTGCCATGATGCCCTTGATCTGTAAGGTTAAATATCGGGAGTAGGAAGGAACTTGAAACAATCGAGTTCTTCTGGTACGAGGGTATATTTGGATTTTCAAGTTTCTGCCATTATAGCTGCCGCCAGCAGATGTTCTGCTTATTACTATTCAACGTACGTTTATCGTCTCACTCTCGAGTGCATCCATATCTATGCAGGCATTTTGTTGTTTATATAATTTTATATTTTGAGCATCTATTTTAAAAATTAACGAAAATGAAAAAATAATCGGTATCATTCACATCATTGAGGCGTGGACTAATCTAGGACTTTCTGTGGCCAGCTACGTCATTAAAGAGCGGCGTTTGAAACTGTTTAATATTTAATAGTTACATTCTTATGAAATGATTTTTTTGCTTCCTAATATTTTATGATTGCTATTCTGTGATATCATTATACGAGCTTATTGGACTTTATTATTATTATTTACCAAACTTGAATTCATTGACTGTATTCTGTTATACCGAAGCATTCTTTACTAACAGTCTTTAACGAGTTAGTTTACGTCGGATATCCTGTCCCACCTTTTTATCGTAATCGGTAATAAAATTGATTAGATAAATAAGAAATAAAATGTTTGATAATCCGTATTTAACAAATAAAACTTCGTGTGTGTTCTGATAGTAAGACCTGTAATTTACTCCCGATAATAAAATACAAACAATACTATCAGAGAAACGTTCGCTAAGGAGTATTATTATTATAAATTCTTGATCCTAGTATTAATTAATAAGGTAATAACAATAATAATTTTTTTTTATCAAAAGACAAATTCTAATCTTTTGATATGTTTACTAGCAATGGAATATTTACCGTATATTTGGACCATAAGACGCACCGGACGATAAGATAAACACAAATAAAATAGTCTTTGTTTAGTTTATGAAAGTTGGTAAATCATTAATTTCAATCAGAAATAACAGTAGAGCTAGTATTGAATCTTGCGGCACACCAAAATGGAATTTTTGCTCATCAGATTTAATATCATTTGTCCAAACATATTGCTTCCGGTTTGTTTAGAAATAATTTCGCAGTTGACAACTACCGTATTTTTCGGACCATAAGAAACACCGGACGATAAGACGCACTCCAGATTTACGAGTCTATTTTACGAGATTTATTTTTAGAAAAAATATTTGTTATTACGATAACTTGTACCAGCAACATTCTATTCATCTTCACTTTTTGTACTATCACTCGTCTTGTTAATGTCACTGCTCGTATTATTATCGTCTGAACTATTGTTGTCAATATCTTCAAAAACCAAGTCATTTTCGATACTATCCAATGCGTTGTTTATACCGCATTTCTTAAAAGACTTTATTATCGTCTTTTCTTTTACAGCTTCCCATGATTTTTTTTACCCAGGTACTTCTGAAATTGTCCATTTCATACATCTTGTGATTTGGTTTTATCATTCGTTTGTTCCATTATTCCCGCATAAAATTATTAAATGAGTTATTAATCGACAGATCCAAGGGTTGTCTTGGAAGGCCTCCAGAAATGACAGCTAATTCTGTATTTATTTCTATTATATTTTCTTGGTTGATTCTGTTTTATGCGCTCTGAATTGATTCCACATTAACATCGTACACTTTTTAAATAACGTACCTATACCTATACCTTCGGACTATATTTGTCATCACACATCCGTCGTAATTTTTTTATCATCACTTGGATCCATCTTCCTTTTATTTGCCATCACTTGGACTCGTCTTCCTTTTTACTTGTTCGACCTTAATATTAAAGGGCAAGTATTTTAATCGCGAAAATTTGTCGAGATTTTGACTGATGACCACGTTTCATGGTTCCAAAAAACCTATTTTCGAAGTGTCGTCCGTATGAATGTGTGTGTGTATGCACGATAACTCAAGAAGTTCAACTTAGAGAATTCGTTCTGGTACTAAAAATTCTCCTATTAATTGGGAAGAACCCTGTTGTTTTTTATGAAGATCCGAAACCGGAAACGGAAGTTATTAAACATTAAATTAAAAAAAAAAAAATCTAGCAAACTAGTAAACCAAGCCTTAAATATAAATTTGTATAGAACATAATTTGAAATATTTTTAAAGATTTATCTATTTTTTTTTTCTTCTTTCTTTTTCTTTGTTTTTTATGATCGGGCAAGTCTAGCGGAGGTCTCCCTTTGCCACTGGTTTGTGTCGTCATTTGGATTAATTTAACTTTTTTTTTTGTTACACATATATCCATCTTCTTTCTTTTTGTCATCACTTGGATTCATCTGCTTTTTTTTTGTCATCGCTTGGATCCATCTTTTTTCAGCCCGTATTTATTTTTGTTTACATCTCAGAAAACCCTAGGACCAGCTCTACTTTACAGTCTTTTAAAGTTAATAACTTGAGTTCAGAACAATCATACAAAAAGCCTTAAAATCGTTGCAAGCAGCGAATCCTTATAAATGTCTTTTATCATCATCATTTGCTAGTCAAATTCATCCACTGCCTTATTAATTACTTCCTCAAACCTTTCTTGTCTTTTAATGTTAAATTTATTTATAAATAATTAATTAAAGCAATTGTTTAATTCGTTTAATTTAATTGGCAGCTAGTAATTTCCAATGAATATAAAAGCATTTTGAAATTAAATAAAATTTTCCACGAGTATTGCGATGAAACGGTGTAGCGATAAAGATATTTGCGTCATGTACATTTAATTAAACCAGTGTTTAATTATTTAGCCAGAAGGTGTATTGATTCTCGTCCACCGGTTCATACATATATATACACAGTTCTCCAATCGCACCAGCACTACTGATGAACAGTGAGTGATTGCCACACACACGTTTCCTTTCAATATTTGCCACGTGTAATTGAAATATAGGCCAGTAACGCCAAATTAAAATTACATTGGTTGGATGATTTTCAATCATAAAAAATTGAATTGTTTAATTGATAAAAATACATATAATGGATATATTGCAATTGGGTATAAAGAAATATTTGACAGAGAATATTTGAACATTTGACAGTGTCTTGGTTCATTGATGGCTCATTAGTCTTATAATAATAATAATAATTTATTGACCAAATTACATATACATCTATTGTTTTTGTCATTATTAGGTACATAAGATTTCACGTACAAAATTCAATGTTTTCAAAATTATTAAAATCATAAATGGTATTTTTAAACAAAATGTCCTTAACTTTATTTGAAAATCCTCTGCATGATAGTTGTTTAACCTCCTCGGGCAACACATTGAAAATTTTTATACAATAATAATAATTTGAGCAATTTCTGGATTTGTTCAAGCGAAGGTACTTAGAATGGATAGCGTTCTTTGAGCGAGTGCTGTACTCACGCGAGTCTCCAAGAGTAGTGCATTTGCTCAAATCCGTATGTATTAGTAAGAGGCAATTATAAATGAATAAGGTCATTATTTTGAGACTTGGAAAATAATCTCGACATTCGGCTCTCCCGGCGCTAATTCTGACAGCTTTATGTTGAAGGCTAAAAATTCTGTCAGCGGACGAATATGACCATGTAATATGAATGGAAAATGTCCCCATATAAGTATCCCGTAATTTAGGTGAGATTGGAATAATGAAAAATAGGCTTTCAATACGACCTCCTTACATACTTCGTATTTCAATCTCCTTATCAGGTAGATGGTGGACCTAAGCTTTCGACTAAGAAATTGAGTTTGTTGGTCCCAACGTAAATGCGGATCTATGTGGATTCCAAGAAACTTTACGTAACGAGGGTTTTCAAAATTATGTTTCCTAGTAGTAAACAGCAGGGTCTGGAATTTGTCCGTGTTTAAGCATAATTTATTGGTGTTAAACCAAAAATTTGCTTCGACTCTCTAGGATCTATTCTCGGAAAGGAGAGCACTTAGATTGGAGTTTCTCGTTAATAATGTTGTGTCGTCTACGTAGAAAACATGGCAGAAGAGAATTCTTGGATGTAACCATTTGGAAGTGAAATTAAAAAATAATTTAATTTAAAAATAGATGTTTTATCCCCTATGCAATCTGTGGTACAGTGTATATAAATGCATTTTGGTAGTGCAACTAGTTTATTATTTTGAAAATTTTTGTTCATTGATTACTATGTTAAATAGTTCATTAAAATGGTATTGTAATCATCCAATCAATTTTTCATTTAAACTTGTAATGCATAGTCAACGCTTTAACAAAATATATTCTGCTGATATTTGCAAACAGTAACCATGAACCTTTTGCACATTCAAAACCAATATTTTAACTGTGTTAACAGTGGCGTAGCGTGGGTTTCGCCGCCTGGAGCGCAGGCCAAATTCGCCGCCCCCTTATTTAGGTATTAAATGCAAAAGGCTCCAAAATTTACAGAATTTGCCACCCCAAAAAAGTGCCGCCCGGGGCCGACCGCCCCCACAACGCTACGCCACTGTTTGTTAAAATAGTTAAACCTTATTTAAATACTATATATATAATAAATATTATGTAAGAATAATCAAAGTTTGTTGTTAAATTTAAATGTATTACAGTTTATTTAAATGAATCACTGAGAAGTTTTATTGCTTTAGTAAAAGTGAGTTTAAAAACAATCATCCAACTGTCTAAACAAAACAAAAACTCTGAACATGTTTTTGGTAGGAATGACGTCGGGTACCCGGGTACCCGCTACCCGACCCGTTAAGGTTCTACCCGGTTCCGAGTTTGAATACCCGCTACCCGTTATCTACCCATTACCCGTTAACTAACGGGTAATTAACGGGTACTGGGTAATTAACGGGTACCAGGTAATTACCGGGTAGCGGGTAGTTACCGGGTAGCGGGTAATTAATGGGTAGCGGGTAATTAACGGTACCAGTTGAGGTGAAGACCTTTTTTTTACTCATCACTTGGATTTTGGAGGCGAGGACCTTTTTTTTCTCATCACTTATATTTTGGAGATTGACAAAATTGAAAAATATACTGTATTTCCAAATTTTGTAGCGGGTAATTAACGGGTACCGAGTAATTAACGGGTAGCGGATAATTAACGGGTAACGGGTAGCGGGTAATTAACGGGTAATGGGTAATTAACGGGTAATGGGTATTACCCGGGTAATTGTGGCGGGTACCCGGTTCCAGAAATTTCTAATTCTCGTCATTCCTAGTTTTTGGTAGTCAAGCTGGATAAATAAAATGGGAAATGGTTAATTTATGAAAAATTTAATATCATTTTTAAAATTAGTGAGGGTCTTTTAATAAAACCTTTAATAAAAGTTATTCATATAATAACTACTAACCCCGCCCGGCTTTGCTCGGGGACATTTCGTTGTTATTGACCTACTGGAACTTACAACATATCTATTCGTAATTGGGTGATAGCACAGAAAACAATACTACAAACATGTCTTGCTCATCTACAACCGTGTCAGAGTGGTGTCAATGAAATGGAAATTGGCAGGACATCTAGCCCGTTCAAGATACAATAGATTCGATTAGATAAGTCTTTGTAGCGAGCCCTGGTACATTACTTTAATATCGTAGCTTTTATTATCAACTAGGTAGCGAGTCTCTGATATTATATAAAGTCTGACCTCAAACTGAAATGAGATTCCTGTCTAAAGGAGTTCGGGTACTAGGCGTGAGTGTTATCCAGGGTTCATCATTACGATATGTGAATTAAATTATATTTATTAGTACTTACCAGCCGGCTGATCAGGCATCTTGCAATTAGTCTCGATCTTAGCTGTTCACTTAAGATCTTAAAGATGAAGGTTTACGCACGTTAAATAAGACGGTTTAAAATTAATGAATTTGATTTTTTATAATATCCTTTTACAAGAGTAAGTTTAAAAGATTACAGTATAGGTAAAAATAATGACAAAGATTAAAACAAATAGAATCGGATAGACCACCAGAATGCCGACACAGTGCCCGTAAGAATTCAACAATTTAAAATGTTTACGCTGATCTGACCGAATAATTTCTGCCCCGTCTTCAGAGAAATGGGGGTTTATAGAAGATGGCTAGTAGCGTTTCTAGGAAAAAGGGTTTAAGCATTGTTCATGGAGAGGATAGTGTTCAAAGTTATTAAGTAATAACTCTGAACTAATGTCTCCCTGAACAATGAATCATTTAAAAATATATTTATAAAGTTACGTGCTGAAACGTAAGTTTTCTAATTTTATTTTATTATCTGAATTCTCACATATGTTAACTGCAAAGTACCCTTTAAAATCCCTAAAAAACGATTGCAGCCCCTTTCAAAGAAAATTCTCGTGACGGGTGGTTTGTGATAGTTTGTCATAGGTAAATAATTTGTTCGAGCGGATTAACCGATTCGTTACAACTTTATTTAGCTTTTGCTATAGATGGACCAAAATAATCTTGCAATGGAGACCATGGCAAGAGAAAAGAAGCAGCTGAAGGAATTCAACAATGGATGACAACGGCTAGAAGATGATGATGATACATGGAAAATTAGTTCTTGACTACAAATTCGGAACAATTCGTTTATTAAATGAATCTCGACACCTCTCAATTGTATTTGCAGTTAAATCTGGTTGTTTTCAATTTAAAAATATCTTTACAATGGTGTTAAATATGTGTTACATACCACCTGCCTTTCAAGGAAATATTAAAATGCTGTATGCGCATTTTGATGATAAATAGCTACATCTGCCGTCTGGCAATGTACCTACCTCACTGCATACCATCGCAATCCACCTATCCATTAAACGTCCACGGACAATTTGAACAGATCACTGTATTTCATGATCTTGTATATATGCTTGATTAATGGTGCATCGGCTGTGGAGTTTTACTTTGTTATATTGGCAACGAGATTCATGTAAATTTTTAAATAATTAGTTGTATGCAAATTTGCTTAATCATTGTGACCTCATGATTCGTTATGCCAATTTTATTTTGCCAGAAATATTCGATTCATTTAATGTTGTTAAAGGTAGTCGATTATGTTTTAAAATTATGTGTTGGCAAGACAACAGTGGAAGAGATTTTTATCGGTGTTAAGATGTTTAAATATAAAATATGCTTTTTGCATTTTGTTTATGGGTCTCCATAAGCGATTCACAATATTTTCAGTGACAAATACTGATCGTAGAAAGTTCAAGGAGATTTTTTAGACTTTAGTTTTATTACATTATTAGCTGGCGTGCCCGTACTTCTTAGGGTTTTATTTACATTTTTCCTGTAACATAAAATAAATAATAAGTGAGATACTTCGTTTATAGGTAACGGTCTCTATAGCCATAACATTTGTAGGTATGTACATACCTACAAATGCTTTCAAAAACAAAAAAACCTTTATAACGTTTCTTTTGTCTGTCTGTCTGTACGGTAGAAATTATAGCCAATCGGCTGAACATAGAGAAAATTGAAATTTGGAATACTTGTACAACTATTTGGACGCACATATAGAAAATCTATAGAGTTCAAAAACATGTCGCGGGAAAAATATAAACAAATATATATTTATTTAAATCATAAATATGTTTTTAAAAATTTGAGTGTGGTATCAAATGAAACCTCTTAGGGCCGGTTTATGAAAGCCTAGTTAACTATAACCAAATAGTTAGAAAATGGTTGCTATGGTTACTTATGGGATTCTTATATCGTAACCGAGTTTAACCAAAAGATTAAACTCGGCTAAACTTTCAGAAACCGGCCCTTAATGTTGGATAAACAGACAAATTAATATTTTTGAAAAAATATTTTGTTTTATGAGATTTTTGCCAAAAATATGTCATAAAACTTTTGTCCCCCACTCTGATTGCCTGAGGGATTGAACTAAAAATCTAAAAAAAATAATTTTCTTTATTTTAACCCTTTATTTTCCAAAAATATATTAAAACAATATTATCCCGCAGCCTTTAACCCAAAGGTGTTAAATTAAAAATCTTAAAAAATTCTAAGTAATGTACATTGATCTGAATTTGACCAGAAACGAACGAAATAAATTTTTGATGCCTTTGAAAAAATTAGTATATTTTTTTAATTAAAGTCTAAATTTTTGCTAATAATGTTATGGATTTTTTTGTATTTATGGCTAAGGTAGTGGATGTCTTCTTTTTAGATTAAAAATATAATGACAAAAATTTAACAACCAAGAATCGAGTTCATATTTATTCAACTGCGCCAAGTGAAAATTATTTTAGTTTTTTGTTTTTAATGTAACAAAGACGAATAAATCATTGATAGTATTGAAATACTTATAAATCAAATAACATATTTTTAATAGAGATAAATACTTTTCTGAAATTTAAAAAAAATTAAGCCATTTATCAATATTATTACATTAATTATAACAAATGTGTTACATTTTTTTTAATCACGTATAGGTATGTATATCTACGCGAAAAAAAAATGTTTAAACAAGACCTACCATTTTTATCAAAACAATTATTTCTTTTATGTAACAATAGTTCATTTTTCATATGCCTATGTTAGATTTATCAGCATTGTAAAAACTGTCAGTATTATTTACATTTCGATATTATTGCTTTTGTTATGTTGCAATACTTGTTTATGTAAACATAACAATGAAAGCAAGTTGCAAAACTATTTATCTTTATGCACAGGTCATTCAATTATCAGTGTACATTCACACTTTATATGTATCATAAATATTACAAAAATCTCTGGTGATAAGAAAAATCAATAATGTCTGATAATGATTGTGCAACTATTCATTTTTGTTCATTGAGGTTAGATTAGCAAATAGACAGACAACGAAGAACAAAAAAAAAAAAAACTGGAACTGCTTTATATCATCAAAAAGCGAAAATTATACTGGGAAAATGTCCAAACTTATTTAACCGAAAAGGAACAATTTTTAATCATGACAATACACGTGCTCCCTCAGCACAAATAATCTGCGAAAAAATTTAGGACTTAAATTGGGAAATTATTCCACATCCACCGTATTCACTCGATTTCGCGCCTTCCGATTTTCACCTATTTAGGTTTATGGAACATACACTCAGAGATAGAAACTTGCCATTTATAGTTTTGACTCAAATAGTTGTTCTCTAATTAAATCATAATCAACAATTTGTAAATCTGTATACCCTTAAGTCAGAAACATTAACGAAATTTTGCGGTGTTTCTCAAGGTTCAATTCTGGGACCTTTGTTATTTTTAATATATATTAATGACTTTCCAAACTCTTAGGTACAAAATTAATTTTGTATGCAGACGACACTTTTTTTATTGTGTCAGTAACATATAGAAATGAATAATAAATTCAATAATAGTAGACAAAGCAAATAGATGGTTCATTTCTAACAAATTAGCACTTAAAGATGATAAAACTCAACAAATTCTCATGACTAAAAATCATGACTATGACAATTCTACCTCTGTTTATTTTTTGGTATTTTTAATTGTTGAAACTAAATAAAAATCTAAAGGAAAAACGTCCAAATTTATTTCACCGAAATGAAATATTTTTTCATCATAACAACGCTATGCTATCTATGGAACATACACTCGGAGATAAAAAATTTCGAAATATCACGGATGTAGAAAATCACCTGATCAGTTATATTAAGTCAAAACCAGAAAACTTCTATAGACATGGTATCGAAAAATTAGTATAGTGTTGAGAAGCCATAATAAATAATGACGGAAATTATATTTTGTAATTATCATCAATAAAAATTTCTGGAAAAAAATATGTTTTGTACTCTAAATTAATGGATTTGTTTCTGGTCCCTCTGATATATAAAAAGATGGATTTGAATAAAGAAACTGTTTAATCTATTACACTTGAAATTGGAATCTCACTTATCATTTACGTTATAATAGAAATCTACATAACAAAAATCGTACGACGTGCGGATACGACAGCTAGTATTCTATTGAGAAGTGACATTACCGGCGCTGTGATCCAAGGCAATATGGCTATTGGCTCTAGTACTCGGGTGTCAATATGCTTTGTCCTGTCTTGAATGACAGCCAAAAACACTACAATATATTCTGCTTATATAGTTTTTCACAACTTCTGTCGACATTCTAACAAAAATTCAACACTAAAATATACATAATAAATTTAAACAGTACTACAGTGTCTAGTACAATATTTGACCACCAGACAGTGTATTCGAGCGTGTCAGTTCTCTAGGGTGACCAGACGTACTCTTTTTTAGAGTATTATACTCTTTTTAGGGTTTTGTAGGTATGACCAAAAAACCCTTATACCGTCTTTTTGTCGTCTGTCTGTCTGTCTGTCTGTCTGTCTGTCTGTTCGGTAAAAATTGTAGCGAAACGGCTAAACGTAGAGAGTTGAAATTTGGCATGCTTATACAACTCTTTGACCCGCACATAGGAAAAATACTAAAACATCTAAAAAACATACCCCCCTAAAAATATAAACAAATATGTGCTCATCGAAAACAAAAATATTTTTTTTAAATTATGAGTATGCTATTAAATGAAAGCCCTTAGTACGTGGATTAACGATCAAATTTTTATTTTTGCAAAATAAATTATTTTGAGGCGATTTTTGCCAAAATTGTGCAAAAAAAATTTTGTCCCACACCCTGTAGCCCAGATGGTTTAAACTAAAAATCTAAAAAAATTCTAAGTAATGTATATTGGTGTGAACCGAAATAGTACAACAGGAATTTTTGATCAGATTATGTTTTCGGAAAATAACGCATTTTTTGTGGTTTTTGGTTCACAAAGTACAAAAGTTATACCAATGTAAGACACTCACAGGCAAGGCGTACGATAGCGTTATTGGTTAGAGCACTAGCTAAAACTCGCTGGTAAACGAAGGGTTTCGAGTTCGAGTACGGAGTGAATTTTATTTTTTCTGTTTTTTTTTTGCATTTTTATTATGTTGAAATTATTTTGTCAAAATTCTAGTTATATTTTGACAAATGTTGTATTTAATTTTTAAGAGCCTAAATTTAATAATTATCTTATTATATGATTAACAGACGATAAATTATTTTAAAAATATCGTTCATTTTGCCGTGATTACTACAAAGTAAAATTTGTCCTACACACTCAGCATACCGCCTTCACTTATTATATACCTGCGAAACCCTGAAATGTGTGAATATTCACACTTCACATCAATTTTTTAAGTCTCTATACTCTTACTTTTTATAAAAAAAAAAAACCTGAATATACTCTTTTTTGCTCGTCACTTGTTTTTTGTTTTTTTGTAGAGATTGAGGACCTTTTTTTGTCTCATCACTTCTATTTTGGGAGTTGTGAGGACCTTTTTTTTGCTCATCATTTCTATTTTGGGAGTGAAGATTTTTTTTTTAGTATACTCTTTTTCTGTAAAAGAAATTGGTCAGCCTACAGTTCTCAATACTATTCGATCGAGTCCATGCAGTGAGATCTACGCAGCATTTCTTAGTTCTGTTGCGTCAGTTCTCCCACGTACCAGAACTTTTAATTTTGTTTAATGCATATAATATTTCTGTTTTAATTGAAGACATCCAAGCTGTGTTGACCAGTAAGAATGAGTTATCCCTGCTGGTTTTTTTCATATTGTGGAAATAACTTATTGGAAATCAAATCTATAGCTTTCCAATTGGATAAGTGCGTGTTCATATTGGTTTATGAGGAAACAATCTGATCTTAGTCGTATACATGATTGACCAATGTTATCAATGAGTCATTCGTCGACCTACCTGCTGACTCAACAAGCGAACAGTGGCGTAGTTACCACCATCATCTCATGGGGCGTGATCGCGTCACGGCTCGTTACCCATAATAAGATCAGTTTTTGCATTGCGGAATGTTAGATCTCTGTTATAAATTATTGTTTTTGCAGAGGTCATTGATATAATAAAATAACAAATTTAGTACGTGTTTGTATTAAATAAAAATAGGTTTCAACTCTTAAGTGGGAAATAGGACAGAGAAGATCTGTTTCTTAATCTTTAGCGCTGTATAAGCCTGTGAGACTTGACATTTTTGTATTCTTTGTAGTTTATTTAGTCTAGAAAAAAATTGAAGCGTTATCCACTTAACGCATTTTGAGATTACGACATTTTTTTTAAAATGGCATTATTTACATTATTTGTTAGAATTGTGATTTAAAAAAATCATAACTCAAAAATGATTAGAGAAATTGACCTCATGTTAGAATTTTTGGATTTCTCGTAGTTTTTTTAGTCTAGAAAAAAATTGAGGCCTTATTCGTTATGCGTATTTTAAAATTATGATAAATTATAACATGGCGTGATTTATAGAAATTTTCATCTTTGCATGCACGTATCTTAAAAACGAAATGCGATAAAAACTGGCGGTTGAAATTTTTCAAATCTTCTGGAATTAACTTGTAACCAAATTTTGAACAAATTTTTTTTTTGAAAATTTTTCATTTCTTTTTTTTTTTTCATAATTCTTATCTAAAAAATGGTTAGGGATAGAAATATAGAAGTTTTAAAATTCTACTACATTGTATAGTCCAAAAAAAAAAAAGGGGTTGAATAAACCAATTATTAAGTTTCGTATGGGCAGTAATCCAAAACCCTTGAAAATGACCAAAAATCGAAAAAATCGTAAGGAGTAGACCTTAAAAAAATCGTGATTTTCAAGCAAGAAAATTTTGTTTCCGATTTTATTGAAAGTTGGTACAAATATAAATTTTTGTCATAGATCAACAAAATTTGGTTTCAATTTAGTTTGGGCAAAAGTTTTGGAATTATAGGCAAAAAAACTGACCCAAATCGGCTCTAACTCAAAAACTAGGAATGCATGAATTTTTTAAATATTTTTTTCATAATCCTCATCCCATAATTAGCTTAAAATTATTGAGTCAAAAAAATATTGACCTAAATTTTAAGGAAATAAATTTTGAATTTTGTTCGGTAATTGGTTTACATTGGCGGTAAAAAAAAAGACATTACCCAAAAAGGCTCAGAGCCGATAAAATGTGAGCCTGCCTTTACTTAACAGTAAAAATGATTTTGAGAAAAGAAACTATTCCTCTCTGAATAATGCAGTTTTTAATAAGATATATTTTGGGGAACTATGGGGGAGAACTACCTGTAAACGAAGTATTTAACTTATTACCTATTTACTTAACATAAAAAATATATGGAAAGTAGTAGTTAAAAATAAAGAAACGATTATATTGTGTTCTACATGAAATTGAAAAATCTCATCATTTACCTTACAGCAAAATATACAAAAACTGTACGAAGCAGAGCCGCAGTAAGGGGGGGGGGGTGCACTAAGGAAAAGGGCGCTGACCGGCTTGACTAAGGGGCGCCATTGTGAAGGTGAGGACCTTTTTTTTTGCTCGTTACTTGGATTTTGGGAGGTGTGGACCTTTTTTTTTTGCTCATCACTTAAAATTTGAGAGGTGAGAACCTTGTTTTTATTTGCTAAGGACGCCAAAACACGGCTCTGCCCCTAACGCAAGTTTTCTTTACTGCGGCTCTGATACGAAGTACGGGTACTCCAGCTAGTACTAACTCTCTGTGACTTTCAGAACTCTTATCCTTTCATTTTTAATGTACTTCTATTTTATTCTTTTGTTGAAAATTGATTTATGGATTTAATTAAGTCACCTGTTATATTGCAATCTGTATAACGTCATTCTTTGGCAATCGCAATAACAATTGCGCTATCATAATGCAATTTTAATTTTTGCGTCTTAAGTGCAATTTTATATTTACGTAATAACTGAATGCTTAAGACGTAAAAATTTTGAAATGCATTTTGAATATTATTTCCATAGTAACTTAATATAGATTCCATTATATTTATGACGATGCTAACAATTAAATAATGTAAATTTTATAATAAATTAACAATTTAATCAAGTCCTTACGATTCTCTTCGTCATTCGCTGGGCATACAAAAAATAGTTATTTTTTTAAGAAATATCCATATTGTAAATTATCACTGTTTTTTCTTCGACATTGATGTAAGCCATTCGACGTTAGAGTATTTCCAAAATGAAATGGCCATTCTCCCTTTCTGATATGACTGATACTATAACTATTATACCTGCTGAGTTTATGGTTCTGTTAAAAATAGTTGCCAGGACATTAACAATTATTTAAAATTGTTGGAATATGGGTTTTTTTGGAGATTGTTAAATAAAACACATAAATAGGCTTTAAACATCTTTATTCAATCATAGCCAGAATAGAACTGCTTCAGCATAAGTATTTTTATATTATCTGAAAGCTGGACGCCATGATGTCACCGCATTATTATGCAGCCTCAGCCTAATTATTTACGTTCGTATATTAGAACAATAGCAACTCTATATTTTTGGATTTCTGACTTGACTTTAATTATTTGAAACCTTAATCTTTATTGGTTGAAAGAATGAAATCTCAACAAAAATAAACGTGTTTTCTTATATGCTATTTAGAATGAACTGTATATACTCACATGACATTCCTTCACATTTTTATCAGGCTTAGGCTGGCTATATTTGAATTATAAATATAGGCATGTTTTAAAATCGTTTTGTTTTAAAGTCTTTATAGTCTATATTAAATATTTCAATTTTGCACAAACAAAAATATATATTTTGTTTTTGCAACAAAAATAAATTCTAGCAACTTCAAATTATATGGCTAACTATGTATGGAAATTCTATTCCGTCTTCCAACTTTTTTATTAAAAGATGCACAGTCGGTAATCTATTTTTCGAATAAAAGTCGTATATTTTATTTATTATTGTTTTAAACATAAAACGATCTATTTTCTTGAAAACTGGTAAATCGGGTCGTTTTCGTTGCTCATTTTTGCCACGAACATTGATACGTTGAATTGTTCTGTATGAAACACTAGTTAATTCCGCAGTTTTAAGAAAGAACTCTCTTTTCTCCGAAACTAACTTTTTATAAACGTTCAGTATAAGAACTTTACAATCTTCTGGCAAATGATATTTTTCTTTAGTAGCCACGTCCACATTTTTGTATTCCACGTCAACGTCCACATTTTCGCACTCCAAGTCACCTTGCACAGATTCATTATTTCCACTACAGAAATTAGGAATTTCTTCAAAATCAACTGGTCGCCAAAGAGCTATATTGTTAATGTATGCACGATATGAACGTTGAAAATTATCTAAGAAACAAGTATAAAAACCCCTAAAATTTAGAAGCAATAGGATTATAAATTTGGAAAATATCCTTAATGGTTTTTAAGAAACTTTAATTGAACTAGTGTTACATCTATTCGATTTAAATTTAAAATTCCCTTAATACCTCTATTATTCATTTTACAGCTACGAGTCTTGAGATTACTGCCCTAAACCCATTACCGAATTGTTAAGCTTTTTAACAAGAGTGGCCATTTCATTTTGGAAATACTATACTATCGATGTCAACTATCAATATCTTACGATCCGAGACCCATCCTTATATAAATAAACAGTTCAGCTTAGGCTTATAATCCTGACTAGGCTAAAATCCTTATCAAACCTTAGCTTACGCTTAATTTATCTTACCTTAATCTATCACTCAATCATCTGTCATAGTACTACGAAACTGTTAACAGATAATTAATTATAAATCGTCCGTTAAACTGACTCATTGAGTGTGGAACAAAGTTTATATTATTGACCTCGTTTATCAAATCATACTTACTATTTGTTAAACATGAACTTTGGCACTGAATCTACTATCAGTTTAGTATCATCTTTATTGCACGTCCTGTAATTCTGCTCACAGATTCAGAGATAATTCGAGGTTATGTTTAACCCTTTGTTTACTTCAGTTAGATCGATATGAACTGTTTTATGCATGACTAATGTGACTAGTTTTGTAATGACAGGATATATAATTATATGACACGACAGGTGTTAAGCCTGTAGTGCACGGTACAAGTTCTCCTTTTGAATCTTGTACGATTTGTCGTATTATAATTGAGAATATAGTTCAGAAAATGTAAAATTAATGTAGTACACCATCCAATATCTATCGGAATCTGTACCTATTGATGCACACTACGTTTATTTTCGAATGTTGACAGGATTCAAATAATTGTACTTAACCTATAGTGGACAGAGAGTTTATAAAAAAATAGAGAATCATTTTTGAAGGCTGGCACTTTGTCCTACATCAGTAAATTTGCGGGATTTGCAAAGCCATACCGTTTTCTAATCTAGTTTATTACATTTGAAATTGATGAGAATTATTTGGGGTTTGTTAGGTCTTGACAAGCATCCACTAATCGCAAACTTCAGCAACCTTTTGAGCCGCGTTATACTAGAGACTAGTGGAGCTAAATACACGGCTGCATTTCAAACTCTGACTATATACAGACGTTGAAATTATGCCAGATCCAACACAATGCGGAGTGACCCGAGCAACACTGCTTTCTACATCCTGCAGATCAAAGAGCTGGCAGGAGATCTGCAGGAGGGAATGGACTCGATTTCCCTTCGATAGGAGGCTTTCATACCACCCAAAACACCATCAGGACTACAAGCTGAACTTCATACACTGGATACAGCTTTCTAAGCTCGGACAAGAGATCCATTGGACCTCATTTCCTCCTTCTTGAGAGAGATATTCTTCTCAGTTGGACTTGAGAATTCGATCACAAACTTCTGTTTGGTCTCGATATCCAGGAGGAATATAAATACCATATATCGAAGAGAATTATTATTGTTGTCATTATTATCGTTATAAAATAGTTTAAAGAAAATAAAAACATATTATCTATAAATTAGGGGGATCAGAAAGAAATTCTTTATTTTAGAGTACTAAATAATTTTTTACAGAAATTTTTATTATGTATACTTACAAAATATCATTTTCATCATTATTTATTACGGCTTCCCAACTTTGTACTAATTTTTCGATACCCTTTCTATAGAAGTTTTCTGGTTTTGACTTAAAATACCTGATCAGGGATTTTCTACTTCGTTGATGTTTCGAAATTTTTTATCTCCGAGTGTAGTCCTAAATAGGCGTTCTATAGACCTAAATAGGTGAAAATCGGAAGGCGCAAGATCGGGTGAATACGGTGAATGTGGAATAATTTCCTAATTTAAGTGCTGAATTTTTTTGCGGGTTATTTTTGCTGCGAGGACGTGCATTGTCATGATGAAAAATTATTCCTTTTCGGTTAAATAAATTTAGACGTTTTTCTTTCAGTTTCTGATTTAGTCTTTATAATTGTTGAAAAGTTTGGTTTTAAAGGTCATCGGCAAGTAAATTCTCGCGGACTTAACCAATACATTCCATTTAACGCTCACGAAGAGGCTTTGTTTTGATGAGATATAGATGTGTAACTTCTGGGTTTGCTTTGGTTAAAGCAACTGTAATAATTCTAATTAAATTCGGTGACAAGATCTATGCTATGCAATAAAATATAATAACACAATACCCAATCCAGTACAGTTAACAGGAATTTTAATTGTAAAATGCATCAAGTTTTGCTAATTAACAAAAGGCAGTGAATTTGAAAATAATTGCATGAGAATATTTCATCGAGGTGACTGAAAATATTTTATACAAATCATTTAACACTGAATATTCTAGAAAATATTTCTAAAAAATGACCTAGAAATTTTAATTGCAACACACAGTGAATCACTAATTGTATAAGGTGAAATTTTTAACTTAAACAATTAAAATGATTGTTAAAATATCTAATAATAATTGCATTTTTTTTTTTTATTATTTAAAAAAATTCTAACTTAAGAACAATAACATATAGGGACCTGCGGCTTGAATTTTTTAAATCTACAGACTTTTTTCTACCTAGATAAAAAATAGGTCCCTCCTTAGTTAACGCCTTTTTGATCCGTATAGTTTCGAAAAATTTTAAATATTTCTTTTTCGAAAGACCGTATCTCAAAATCTACATGTGATATAGATCTGCGGTTGAAATTTTTGAAGACCTGAGGTTCAAAAGTGTCTTAGGACTTATTTTGAAGCAATTCCCAAACAATATTTTTTTTGCGAAATTTTTAATTTGTTATTTTTTTTTGTGAAATTTGAAAAAATTGTAACTTATGATCAATAAAAAATAGATAACTGTGGTTTGAATTTTTCAAATCTTTGTATAATGTTTATTCTAGAAAAAAATTGGGGCCTTAATAACTCAACTTTTACAATAAATACTAATCGTCAAACAAAACCTTTGGAAATGATCAAAAATCGAACAAATCGAAAGGAGCCAATTTCAAGAGTTTAGTTTAACCAGTCATATAAACAAACAAAAATTGAGTGTTTAAGGTTTTATTTTTTTTCTGTAAAAATTAAAACTGTAGGTCTATATCTTTTACTGTTTTAAAGATAAAATTTTTCTAAATTTTTAAAAAAATTTAAAAATACATTTTTCAAAAAAAAATTTTTTTCTGGTCTCTATATATTATAGTTTTTAAGGTATCATTTTCAGACCATAAACGTCCCACAGTAGTCTCACCGAGCCGTAGTTTTCACTACCGTACTGCTACTTTTATGTTGGGCACGAGCCTTTCACTCCGAAGAGTGAAGTTTCAGGTCTACAACTCACGGTGACCTAATCCGGGTTGGGAGCGGTAATATATTTATGATATGATGCTTTTTTTTAATTTGTATTCATTTTTTTATATTATTATTTAAAATGAGGATGAGATAAATACAAATATCCATGCCCTGGCCGGGATTCGAACCTGGGACCTTTAGCACGAGAAGCAGAGTCGCTAGCACCCGCTACTGAGGTCGGCTACAATTTAAGATACAGCCAAGGGAATATAATTTTTTTGTAATTTGCCTATTTCAGAACGATTTAAATCAAAAATGGGCACGGCTCTTAAGGTCCTAATTTTTTTAGAAGGTAAAAAACAACGAGTATTTAAAAAAATTAAACCGCATTTCTTAATCTTATACCGTTCTCGAGATAGGATTTTCAAAAATTTCACAATTTTCACAAAAATATTTTATTTCAGAATTGTCTTAACCATTTACTACATGAATTTTTATTTTTGGCTGAAATAATTCATGGGCATTAGGTATTGGTTCTTATTGATAGATAAATTAATTAAAAAAATATATTTAAAATATTAATTATTATTTTTATGAAAAAATAATAATTATAATAATAATTTAGGGTTTGTGCCATACATGGAACATTATGATTCTACACTATGTTACAAAAGAAATTGATTCCGTATTATTTGCTCGTCAATTGCTAGGTGTTCTTCATTAGGGATTAAAAGCAGTCGCCCTCGATTTTTAGAAAGAAAAGGTCGTATCTTCTAGTTGTTCTTTCTCAATAAATTCAGAAATATCGTTGAAGTGCAAATTCCGCTTGATATCCTCAAATCTATTGCAGTCCATTACTTGAGATACTGCAGAATCCATTGCTGTGTATGTGGCATAGATGAACATTCATGAAGTAACGTTCTGATTCAGTTTTAAAAGTAAAATAAAAAATAAAAATCAGAATGTGCCATATATGGCACACTATGCGGTAAAGGGTTAAAATGACACCTAATGCCATCTAGAACAGGGCTTCTTAAACTGTGGGTCCCGACCCCCCGGGGGGTCGCGAGGGTACTGAAGGGGGGTCGCAAAGATCTGCTATTTTTGGGTAATAATAAATAAATTTTACAATTTTACTGCAAGGTAGATTCTACAATGTCGCGATATTACACCTACATATACGGTCAATATTAATTTCATTACATGGTGGGTCGTTTAAAATTTCCCAGGCTTGAAGGGGGTCGCTATATGAAAAAGTTTAAGAAGCCCTGATCTAGAAATACAGAGTTTCAAAAATGTAGACCGTGGGTCTCTATCTTTTATGGTTTTTGAGATATGGTCATACAAAAATAAAATTTAACCGATTTTTTTTATAACGATTTAAGTCATTTGAGGTTACCGTCGATGTTAATGAATTTTTCATATCATATAAAATGATGCCCATCTCTAGTTACATTCCTCTGTGAATTACTGTTACAATATTCTAATTAATGAACATATAACATATTACTTTACAATCGGTTTCGTAATAAATTGTAAATTAAAACTAACAATATTTCAGTTAATTGCATTTATGTCGAGAGCCATATGTAGTGAAACCTGATATTATGTACAAAGTATTACACGTGTAACCCACTACAGCACGTGTAAGGATGCTTCACACACCATGTCGAACAAGGTAAATCAAAATACATCATATTTATAGATATACTAGCTGACCTGTACTACTTTGCTCGGAGACAAATATCCATAGTACCCTGATACTTCATAAGAGCAATTGCTAGTCATGGCCGAAAATCCAATTAAGAAATTTTACTATCATTTGATAACTGTCTAACTAATTTTTATTATCAGTATACTTGTTATGTAATAACATATACTGAACTAAAAAAAAACACAGTACAAACGAACAATAAAGTTAGATGGCTAAGACAAGCTGAGACTTGTCGACGATGAAATTTCCGTCTGTAAATTTCACTGACTTGTCAAAGGTGCGTATACGCACCCCACACATTTGATAATGTGCACAGCAACATGACAGATAAAATTTATATTTTTTAAAAATAGAATAATTCATAAAAATGTTCTCATATGGGTTGACTATATATAAATAATTTTTATTTTAGCAATAATGGGTCTATTCTGTAAAAACATGTTTACAGCACTGTATCACTATAGCGCTGTAGTGAAATAAGCACTGTAAAGTGCCAAGTTACTGCGGCTCTGTAAATATTGAGCATTAGCTATTCTGTAACATATTCTGTAATTTCGGTCGATTTAAATTTTGCTTACATTGTAGCTAACTTCACTATGTTTATTTCTAACCTCAAAATTTGAGGTATTGCTCAATGTCATCGATCGGTAAGTGTATATCATATTCGTATTTACACATATACTCTTGTTTTTTACGTTTGTAAGATTTATAAATTATTGTTATAATTTGTTTATAAAAATAAAAGTTTCTCTTTGCATCTTATGTATCTTTATTCCATATAAACATATTTTTTACATCAAATTATACAATGGACAACATCATATCTTGATTAGCTGTTAAAAAAAGTTTTAAATCAGTTTTTGAAAATTTTAAATAGGTACTTTTCAAATATTTTACCATTTGTTACAGGATTTTCATTATTTTCAGGTTCAGGATCTTCATTATTTTCAGGTTCAGGATCTTCATTATTTACAGGTTAGGTTAGGTCTTCATTATTTGTTACAATCTCAACATAGTTAGGTATTCTTGCTTTTGTTGCTATATTATGCAAAACGTCTCCAAAAAAATTCACTCCACGTTTTTCTTCCCTCGTAGTGGGGAACTTTATATGAATTGGCATTAGATGTGTTGTTATCAGATAACAAATTTCTATTATCGATCTACTAACCATAGGTTGGCTTATAGAAGTGAAATTGTGAGCCCCTGTAGTAGCCTGATAGGATACTTAAAAAATACAGTGTTTCTAAAACCTGTATATAAAAATATATAAATGCAAACATGTATACACGAAAAAAAGTACCACTGTATAATCTTAATTCATTCCAACTTCATAAAATGATTTTCAGGGATAGAAAATGGATTTTCGCTATCCCTTAACAATCTTTTTTTGACTCGTACATAATTTCTAAAAAAAAAAAGTTTATGTGTGGTTGTAACGTGATATTTTAAGCATAATTACCTGTTATGATCCTCTTGTAGTAGTTACATTAGAAATAGGGCGAAATTTGGATCATTAATTTTTTTTTAGGTGAAACGAACAATACAAACATATACAACTTGACTTCATTACTGTAACTGACTTACGGCCAGAAAAATATCGCCGTAACTTTACAGCGATATTTTATATCGGTGTAGAGTTTACAGAGCAACGCGAGTCAATACAGAATAGCACTTTCCTTACAGCGCTGTATTTTACAAGGTTATAGCGCTTACAGCGGTAGAAAACTCATACAGAATAGACCCATAAGTATATAGAAAATGCCTGCTTCTATAAATCAGCAAAATCTTCAAAAATTGTCGAATTTCAAAATATTTTAAAAAATATACCCTTTAAATAAACTGCGAAATAAAAATATTCGCGAAGCTATTGTATCCTAGTCAGGGCTTCGAACCGTTTTTTTTTTCGGTTCGGTTTTCGTTCCGGCAAAAAACGGTTTTTTTCGGTTTTCGGTTCAGTTCCGAGTGATAAATTTTTTAATGCTTTTATTTGTATTAGACATTTATTTTCTACAATAATTTAGAAGAACATTTTATTCCTTATTTTGTAATAATCATACCAAGGCTGCTCTCAGGGGGGTGGTTTCTAGGCGTTCACCCCCTCCCCCGAAATAATAGAAGCGGATTTTTTTGTACTTATCAGTTAAAAAAATTACTTTTTTCTGCTCATCAATTTAAAAAATAATCTTAAATAAAATGTATTTTTTATTTTGGTACACGCCCATCCTATCTGAACCGAAATAAACCGATATTTTTTTTTTCGGTTCAGCTCCGGTTTTCGTTCCGACAAAAATAACCGTTTTTTTCGGTTTTCGGTTCAGTTCCGGTTCGAAGCTCTGATCCTAGTAATGCTTGCAAAATAATTATGTAATAAAAATAAAACAGTTTTAAACTTAAAAAATTATAATTTCTATAAGGTTGCTTTTACGCACCTTTGGCCATTAATGGGTTAAAAATACAATTGCTACATTGTATATTTTCTTGATAAGATATTTTTTTGATTAATATCTATGTTTTTTAATTTCCTTTTTATTTTGTTAGGTTAAATTTTCTACCTGCTGTTAAAATATATATGATTGATGCAAAAAAATGATAAAAAAATCTAAATATTTTTAACATTATTCTTGAAGTCATTCAACCTACCCACATAAAAGCCAGTTTCATCCTTTTATTTATGATAATGTTAGTCATCAAACTTTCATGACTAATTTATTTAGTCAAAACTTGTTTGGTACAAAAATATTAGCTGGTATGGTTCTTGATTGATATTTTCGGAGAATTTGCATTATTCATGCAGTCATAATCTCTTCAAAGTATTTATGCATAACTTTCTGTAACAAGAAATATTTAACTCCCCTCTCTTTCTTTTTGTGGACACTGTTGGTGCCTCAGACCAATAACCAAGATGGGCACCGTTGTTTACGTTAAAATGTGTCTCCAGCATTGTTTACATTTTTCTAGAATAAATCGTTGCTTCCCGCACATTAACGAAGATACAAGAAGACGTTATTGCCGAATTTACCTTCTTTACGTGTTTGTTTATACAGGTATCCCCCGACTTACGACCTACCGACTTACGAACTCCCGTACTTACGACCAAAATTTAAAAAATTTTAATTGTTTTTATAAACACCATAAAACGTAAAAAAACAAGCAAATATTGGTCAAATTCACTTGCAGTGCTACAGGTAAAATTATTTTTAGGACTAACATTGTACTTCAATTCGCCCCTTTTTATTACAAGCATCCTTTCTAAGCATAAAAGCCACTGGACTCGGAAAATCCAAGCTCAATAATGACAAAAAATAATTTGTTCCTTCAGGTAAATGGCTTAATCCAGGTTTTAATTCTATATTTCTATGATTTCTAACATTTCTTGCACTTCATTTTCTTCCAGTCTTCAAATAAAATTGTATTTTTTCTCCAGATAAGACCAATTTTGTTTATTTTTATCGCCTTTTTTCAAGTATTTGCAGTCAGTAACTCGGGGATTTAAAATATATTGACGTTAAAACCATGATTAGGGGGGGGGGGAGATATGTATACATATTTTAAAATTTTGTAAATTCCCCGACTTACGACCAAATTCGATTACGACCAACCCTTCAGAACGGGGATACCTGTATTTGATCGTGCTAAACAATTTTTTGGACTGTCTTTTTTTGCCGCAAATGTCAAAATTTTAGACCGTAACTCAAATCTGATCATATATCCAATATGAAAAAAAAAAAAGTTAATTTCAAACAGAATGTTGAAATTTTGGTCAAAAATTTGTTTACTCCGATTTTAGCCAAAATATAGTTTTAAGCTAATTTTGGAGTGAGAATTATGAAAAAAAAAAAATTTTAATTTCATGCTTTCCCAGTTTTTGAGTTGGAGCCGATTTGGGTCAGTTTTTTTGCCTATAATTCCGAAACATTTGCCCAAACTTCAAAATGGACCAAATTTTGTTGATCTACGACCAAAAATACATATTTGTACCAATTTTTAATAAAATCGGAGACAAACATTTTTTGCTTAAAAAACACGATTTTTTTAAGGTCTACCCTAACGATATTTTTGCTTTTTGGCCATTTTCAAGGGTTTTGGATTACTGCCCATACAAAACTTAATAATAGGTTTATGAAGGCCCAAATTTTTTCTTAGACTAAACCATATATGTAAATTTTAAAAATTGAAACCTCAGATTTGTATTTCTAACCATTTTTTAGTTAGGATTCTTTAATATTTTCAAAAAAAAAAAAAATTAAGAAAATTAAAATTAAAAAAAAAAAATGTTTCAAAATTCAATTAGGACCTCACGATTTCAAATATTTCAACTGCAGGTCTTTCGCATTTTGTTTTTGAGATACGTCCATGTAAAGATGAAATTTTCTATAAATCACGATATATTAAAATTTGTCATAATTTTAAAATACTCAAAACGAATAAATCTGAAATTTTTTCTAGACTAAATAAACTACAAGGAATCCAAATATTCTAATCTGAGGTCGATTTCTCTAAGCGTTTTTGAATTGTTATTTTTTTTTTATTCACAATTTTCACAAATAATGTAAAATGTGCCATTAAAAAAATCGTAATTTCAAACTGCGTTAAACGAATAAGGCCTCAAATTTTTTCTAGACTAAATAGCAGAAAAGGGCACTAAATTTTGATCATCTTTAAACCTTAAAACCTCTGTAACAACATTTAATAAGTTGAATTTTAAGTTCAATAAAAAGTGTAACAAATGTGCGAGAATACCATAATATATACAAAATGAAAAGAGTTTTTCTTGTAAATTTGCGATTATATCGCGCGAAGAGCTGTGAGTTTTACATAATACTCAGTTTCACTCTCTTTATACACTCATTTGGCCGACACTTGAACTCGCACAGCAGCCAAGTTGCTTCTCTCTGGTGAATTCCACTTTAAAATTGAACCATTTACCAACCACATGTGTTACAATTTGTTAAAGAAAATGTTACCAACACGATAAAAATGAGGTTAAAAAAAAGACGAATTCATTATAGAAGGGTTATTATTTTTTTTATTTTTTCTTATGGCATAATGCCTAGGTGTTAAGAGATCTTCATGTCCGACTAGCGCTCTCTGCCATAACCTAACGACTACTTTTTACGTGATTCCACACTTAACAAAGCGAGTGGTATGGCCACTACGGTATTGCAACCGCAGAAGGGTTATGCCAAAACTTTATAAATCAGCTTTTTTAGAGTTTCGTAGGTATATCTCACGCTTCGTAGACTATACGTTTGTCTCATTTCGGGTTAGGAAGACGTACTTCAGTATCTCCAATACATAGCGTTTGTGGATGTTGCTATTCGCGACTGCAAATAACAGTGAGACATCTGGTGGTGACTGGCTAAATTAAACAGAAGCGTATATTTGGATAATATTTGTATCGTGTTGTGCTGCAGTTTATGTGAATTAAGAAGTATTTTAAAATATAGTGACTTAAATACAGTGCTTTTTTGCCGAAATATTGTTTGAACAGATAAATATTAGGAAAAAACTTCTGACATATACGCTTCTCGTCCGGCATCACCTGTTGTACGCAGCGCCGCCAACGTTAGTTTCAGTCGCGAATGGTCAATAATAAGTATCGATAGCATGCAACCTGCACAAATGCTGTGTATTAGGTATACTGAAGTACGTTACCATGCCATAATAAAATAAAATAGAATGGAATAGAAGTACGTTACCATCACCCGAAGTGAGATAACCGTACAAGAACCCTTCTAACGTCACTCATAGACTGTATTGTAGAAATTGTAGCCAAATAGTAGAAGTGCCGAGAACGTGGGTGAAATTTAGCGTCGTATGAATAATTATACGCATAGTAAAAATTTTCGTAACTGAATTAATGCTAACGGGCACAACTTGAGGATGTCGTTCGATCGTTTTAAAATCACTACTCGGTATGACGCGTTCTTAATGTTAATTAGCGCCATAACTTTGAGCGATACTGCTCTATACCAGTGTTTATCAACAGGTGGTCCGCGGACCACCATTGGTCCACAGAAAAATTTTAATGGTCCGCGAAAGTTTTTATATGTGTTTTTTGCAGTTTTTTTTTTTAATTTTATGCACATTTTTTATGTAAATACTTTATTTTCTGTAAACTTTCTGTGATTTTCTACAAAAAAAAATGTATTTAGTAGCACATGTTTGTTTTCTTGCAAAAAATGAACCAACTATTATTATTAGTAGTCCGCGTTAGAAAATTATATATTATACTGGTCCGCGGTGCGTTTTTGGTTGAGAAACACTGCTCTATACGACAGCACCACAACATAGGATCCAGAGCACTTCAAGTTTTGGTTCAATTTTCTACCTCTTACTTGTGTGAACTAGAATTTTTTAGCCTCGTTAACACCAAAACTAAAAAGAGGGCAAGATTGAAGTCGGTAGAACATGAAATGTGAGTGTTTGTTCAAAATACGCCCAAATATAAAGGAATTATGTAAATTACAGCAAGCTCATGTATCACATTTTTTGTATATCTTTTGTTCTCATTTTAAGAATATATTTTTAATTTCAAATCATTTGATTTCCTACGATTAATAAAATGTCTTTATAATCTTGTATTTTTGTGTACCTTTTATTCTCATTTAAAGAATATATTTTAAATTAAAAAAACATGTTTTCCTAAGATTAATAACATGTCTTTATAATTTCATGCACATGTTGTTGAGGGTGTCGAAAATTTTACATAATCGATTTGGGGTGCCTTAACATTAAAAAGTTTGAGAACCACTGACCTAGAGAGTTGAAATTTGGCATGCATATACAGTTATTTCATCCGTATGTAAGAAAAATAGTGAGACTTTGAAAAACACATCACTCGAAAACTATAAACAAATATTTATTTTTCGAATAAATATTTTTCTTTTTAATATAATGGGTAGGGTATCAAATGAAAAGGCATCTAGAATTATTTTTTCATACGAATTTTGCCAAAAATGTATAGTATGTTTTATTTATTATTTTTTTAAATTAGATACAACCTTAGAAAAATGTATGTACAATTTTTATTTATTTTTTCTATTTGCAGACAGTCTGTATGAAAATATTGTATGAAACTCGTGCATAAAGCGTGGATTTTTCAAGCATTGTCAAAGAATCCCTTGTCCTCAAAAGCGAACGGGGGGGGGGGGGGGGCTCACGCGTTTGAATCCCGGGTACGCGCCTTCTTGTCTTCTACCCTATTTCTCAAAGAAGCTGGTCTACAAATCTGAAAAAAATTAGTGTAATGTACATTGCTGTGAACCGGAATAGTATACTAGGAATTTTTGAGTAGTTAAAAAAAAAAATTAATAATTCTTTACAATCAGTATGAGGCACCAAAAGAAAGGCTTGCAGCGTATATTTTTCAACAAAAATTAATTTCATTTATTTTAAAATTTGACACGATTTATGCTACGTATTGAGGACTATTTCCGCTTTCACTAAATACCTGAAATGTGTAAAAATTCACACTTCACATAAGATGCCGAGAAAATTTTTCACGTCCATGACAGACATGTAGCTCCAGTCCTCTCCCTACAAGAAAAATCACTTTTACCGACTAAAAAAAACATATCTTTAAACATTATAAAAGGCGCAACAAAAAAAAATAAGCATACCCGAACAGGACCGTAACTAGCTTTTTTCGGGCCTTGTGCAAGATTTTATAATTAGGCCCCCCTCAACACTATATATATAGTCGGATTGCTGATAGGTGACTGTTACATGTATGTATCAAGAAGTGCATTCATATGATCTAGTTACCATTTTTCAGCGATTTTAAAAATGTTTTTTGTTATTTGTGTTAACTGTCAGTGTCTGGTAATAAATATTAATTAAAATACGGCTTGCGGCCAATTATTAAATCCACAAACTTTAATTTTAAATCTGCTGTAATAAACAACAAATTATAATCCAAAATTTACGTATGAGTATAAATTTTTCCTTATTTATAATTATAACCTTAAAATTAATAATTTTGTTTGAGTTCTTCTGTAAATTTATTTTCGCGCTCTAATTAGTAAATATATCTACGAATCTTGCCATTTCTTTCTAATGTTTTGTTTTTTATTCAAATAATTTGGAAGGTTAGTTGTCAACTTGCGTCACTATACGTTACTATGGGTATGCAAATAATTATAATGATATAGACAGAGAAAGCATATAGTATTGAATATCGATACTTGTAGCAACGAACAGTCACTTATCAGCAATCCGACTATACAATACAAGTGGTGTCCTAAAAAAAGGTCCTCATTTCCAAAATACATGTGATGACCTAAAAAAAGGTCCTTATTTCTAAAATAAAAGTGACGACCTGAAAAAAGGTCCTCATTTCCAAAATATAAGTGATGACAAAAAACACGGGCCTCACTCAAATATAATTATTATGCTAATATTTTGCTTTCTGGAGCCCCCCTTCGATCTGGGCCCTGGGGATGTGCCCCTGCCTAGTTACGGCACTATCCCCGAATATAATAATACAGCCCCGAAAATTGTTTTTAACAAAAATAAAAAACAAATATTTTTATTGGTTGTATTGACAGCCGTTTTGGTGTGTAATATTTTCAAAGCTATAATTTTTATTTTTTTTTTGTAACTAAACAATCTTATGATTAAAGATAACTTAAAAATGTGTCTAAAAAAATGTTAAATTTTTTTGGCAACTTTTGCTATCGTTCGTGTATTTTTCCATGTCACATCATACAAAAACTCAACAAAAGATAAAATAGCATGTTCAAGTACCCAACTAAAATGGCAAGCGACGCGATTAATTGATAATAAATTATCTTATCTGGCGTTTTTAATTGTTGAATCCGTGATTGCAGCTCAGAGCACTGCACTCGGTAATCTTGACGCCAATCGCCGGCAATGTCCGTTCTCGTTCTGACATGTCTTATTCTAGCCATATCCTTGCTTTTTTATTTCACTTTCTTCAATACAAAGCTCGTAAATTTAAACTCTGGAATGTCGTTATGTTACTGCAACTTGATAGGTTTCAATAACATATTTTTACACTTTACAAATCATTTTACGTCTCTGTTCTACACAAAAACACAAACGTATTTATAACAAACATACAAAGACCTTATTATTGTCTTAACAAAAAAACATATAACAAAAATTGTTTATAGTAAGAAAACAAATCTTCTTTGTTCAACGCATTTTTTTCATTTAGGGCCGAGAGTTCCAGTTCCTAATAAACCGTCCAATAAATTTATTGGCTGCTTCATTTTTTTTTTCGAGAGTTCCAACCCGAAATAGTTATTAGGTTACTAATAAATTGGCTTATTTGTCTAATACGCAACATGAAGTGCTTAATAAAGTGACATATAACCTAAAACAAGTTCGCAAAATGTGTTAATATTTCAATTTTGATTGAAAAACAGTATAATTTGTAAAGAATGTACAAATGTGTAGGTTTTATACATCCATATTTTTTCTATAATGGTGATTTTAGTGTTCTATGCATTTTAGTTGAATTTTGACGGAATCGACGATCTGTTTGGATGATTTTCTAAATTATAGACAACCGTTTTTAGAACATTTTGGTCATTTGTTGTAAATGTGGTATATAAAGAACAATATATAAATATATATTTTTAAATAAACTATGTCTTTTATTTTTACATATGTATTTATTTCAATTACGATTACAACACATTACAAACAATACTTCAAGCATTACTATTTATATAAAAATGATAGAAAATAAGAGGATAGACGCAATTATTGGCAGAATTATAAAGATGTGTAGCTGAAAATTGCTGATAAGTTTCATTCATATTGCTTAAGGAATGTAAAATAAAACAAAATATAGCTGTCTTCTTATTTTCAATCACTTTTGTATTATAAAATGTTATTTTTATTAACTCCTCTTCTATTGAATATAAAGTCAAACTGTTTAATTTCAAAATATTTAATGTCAAAATATTTAGGGTCAAAATTTTATCTCACTTCAGGTCTATAAATTTACGTATAGCTCTATCCCTCTTGCACCGTGTTACTATCTTCGTAAGAAATACCATTACAAAAACAAAATATTATGTTGCTAATAAACTATTAGAAGGATTTTGTAACTTGGAAATCATTAATAAATTTAATAGCTTCATAAATATATTATGTGTCTAATAACTATTATGGAGTTTAGTAGGAACTGGAACTCTAGGCCCTAAATGAATATTTTGGGAGTTACGGGAGGGAGTCTCCCCGTAAAACCCAAGCTAAACTTTTGAAATATCTGCTTTATTATTGACTTAACAGCAAAAACGTGTATGACAATAATTGGTTATAATAAGAAAACAAATCTTTTTTGTCCTATATACCTCTTCGATTATATGAATATTTGGGGAGTTCTTGAAAAATCTCGCTTATTAATATAAAGTAAATAATTTACATGAAAAATGTATATGAGAAAACATTTTTTTCTTCCTTCTCTTCAATGCAGTTTTTATTAAGTAGATTCTTTAGAGGACAAGTGGAGTATTACTTATAAATAATATTGAATATATAATTTATAAGTATTTTAGTACCAGTTTTAACCCAGAAACACCCCCTAAGAAAGAAAATTTTGAGATACCATGCCTATATATGATCCTGGTTCTACTCTGTTGTACCAAAATCCGTTAAATTACGTCCAGCCGTTTTTAAAAAAAGATATAACCTCCAATTTTATTAATTACTATATTATTATAGCAATTTGTTTTTCTTTATTTATTTAAATACTAGCAGACCCCGTTGCCAACAACGTTGGCAAACTGATATCGAATAAAAATCAGTATAAGCAGGAATCAATTATTAAAATTTGCATGATTCTGCGTATATTAACAAAACAAACATTTTTCTTGATTATACCTAGGAAATCCCAAAAATCTGCTTAATGCGTGTCGTTTAAAAATTAATATCTGGCCATATGCAGAATATATAGCTGAATATATATCAATGGTATAGCTGTTTCTGATTATACCTAGGGAATCCTAAACAGCAGCTCAATGCGTGTCGTTTAAAAATTAGTATCGGGCTAGATACGGCCCGCGGGCCATATGTTGGACATCAATGGTATAGCTATTTCTGATTATACCTGGGAAATCCTAAACAGCAGCTCAATGCTTGTCGTTTATAAATTAGTATCGGACCGGATACGGCCCGCGGGCCGTATGTTGGACATCATTGGTATAGCTGTTTCTGATTATACCTAGGATATCCTAAAAAGCTGCTCAATTCGTGTCGTTTAAAAATTAGTATTGGGCACAACATTCTTTGATTAAGCCAAGGTACTGACAAGGTGATATTCTGAGGTACTGACTGCAGAGCTCTGGTTTTGGTAATCGAGCTGCTGTTGGAGTACGTCGGTCCCCACCACTCAGTTTGTGACCCACCGCATACCTCAAGACCCGCTAGCACCCAGGAACTTAGCATTACGGTCTGACACACAGGAATTAGGGCTTTTATATATATAACACCTAAAATTATATTTGTATTCGATTTTATTGTTATTTATTAACTATAATACAAATACCCATCACCTTAAATTTTATATAAATCAGTATAAAATTTCCTTAGCTTTTTAATTATAATTAATTCAGTAGAACTGTCTTGAAATAAATATCTATTATGAAAATAGTCAATAAAAATATTTAAAAACGTGCAACATCTATATTAATTTTGTATGCTAGTTTGAATTTCGCATACGTGTGACGTATTCCATCTCACGCTCTGTTTGGTCAGAAATTATGAGACAACCTTTACTTTAATTAACTTGGTATAGTTCAATCCAGAAGGTCACAAAAATTAAGCCATACTATTGGTTCGAATGGTGAGAAAGATCTATTATTTTGTTTCGTCACTTCATAGTTATTGTGAACGCTTTTTAAGTCTACCTCCAGCTCACCAATAAGTCATATATTTTTATCAAAAAAATTTCAGCATCACGTAAAATATTGAAAAAACATTATCGTAAATATTCTGATATTTTTATCTGATATAAAATGGGCAATACACAGATTTCAGAAATTTCGCAAATCGTTACATAAATTTTAAAGATTCATGATAAGTCAAAAAAAAAAAAAAAATCTACCCGAAGATTATCGTTAGGTACGTATAATTTATTTTATACGGAAAAATAACCTCAATTTAGTTTGTGACTAAAATCATAACTCAATTTGATAACATCTCAATGTATCCAGTCGCCAAGAGTACTTTTCAGTTTTTTTTTATAATTTAAATATGAATTTTGGCCAAGTTTCTTAAATGCGTCAATGTCTCCAAACATTGAAACGTTGATATTTCATAAAATTCGTTACAACTGTTTGAATTTTTTGAATTGTAAACATCTTTTATTACGTAAAGATGCAAAGAGCATTTTTAGATATAACTCGCCCACGATTTGAGGTAATAAGAACACGAAATGGCCAAATGAAACAAGATTAACTAGAGATTACGTATTTTTAAAGCAGCAAGTCATAACATCATATATACATTCTGAAGTTTTTAAAAGAAAAATCGTAAATAATTTCAAAACTTACGAATTACATTTTTTTTTAGCATATCACAAATTTGGGCCTGTTACTAGGCAACATTGTTAATAAATTGGTATTCTACCTATGTGAAGTGCAAATTTTCACACATTTCAGGGTTTTGTAGGTATTTAATCAGTGAATTGTGTCAGTGAATGAAAATTACGAATACCCATAACAAAATGTATCCATGTATATACAAATATATTTTTTTAATTTTAGCGAAGATATTTAACGAAAATCTTAATGCTTTGCAAAATTTAGTCAAAATGAAATGTATTTCAAAAATCAATTGCCGTTCCTTAATCTGTACGTAAAGAGGTTCCATTTAATATCCCCACAAAAAAAAATTCAAAAACACAAAAACTGTAATATTCATAAAAACGAAATCGGATAAAAAATTACTCTCGTACGTTTCCGGTTCATAGCCAATATACATTGTTTAGAATTTTTTCCGATTTTTAATTTAACCCCTTAGGGGCACTAATTTTTTAATTATTTAATCAAATTCGTACATACAGGTCACGGTGGACAAAGTTGGCAGTAAACCGACCATTTAAAGTTGGAGTAAGACAGGTTAAATACAAGGTGTCTCAAAAGAAATTTTATATTTAGTGGATCGATTAAAAAAAAAGTAAGCCGTATATAGAAAAAATGTTTATTAATTATTAAAATACACTTTTTGGGGATTTATTTCTTAAAAATAATATCGTCTAAATGTAGACCCTCGCGTTCTCGGCACTCATTTAATCGAACAGTAAAATTACTTATGACGTCTCGGCAGGTGGACTCAGGGATGGCTGCCATTTTGTGACGGATATTTTCTTTCAAATGCGCCAGTAAAGTCGGTTTATTGGCGTAAACTTTAGATTTAAGATAACCCCAAGTCCATAGGGGTTAAATCTGGACTGCGTGGAGGCCAATTTATGTCACCTCTCCGGGAGATCAATTTGCCTGAGAAAACACGTGGCAGAGACATATTGGACGTGTGTGAAGTTGCTCCGTCCTGTTGGAACCATGTTCTTTGGTTATAGCCAGGAAAGTTTTGCAGTTCAGGTACCAAGAAGTTGTCTAACATCTCCACATAACGCTCTGAATTCACTGTAACTGCACGCCCCCTTTCGTCTTCAAAAAAGTAAGGGCCGATAATTCCTCGCGCCGACTTTGCAGCCCATACGGTCACTTTAGGCGAATGTAGGGGTTTCTGATGTTTGCGTTTCGGATTCGTTGCACTCCAGTAGCGGCAGTTCTGCTTATTTACGTGGCCATTAAGATGAAAATGAGCTTCATCCGAAAACAAAATGTTGGTAAACGTTGAAAATCGCTCAATCACCTGATTTACGAAATTAAGCCTCTGACTGGCATCTTGGGACTTTAATTCTTGCACCAATTGAATTTTGTAGGGGTGCAGCTTTAGGTCTTTGTGCATAATGCGATGTAATGATGATCTATGCACATTTAAAGCACTTGCGCGCTTCCGAATTGAAAGGTTCGGGTCGTCAAGAACAGACTGATTAACATTCTCCACGTTTTCTACCGTTCTTGATGACCTAGGTCGCCCGGATTTTGATTTATCCAGCGTTGTACCAGTCTCTTCAAACTTTTTAACACAATGTCGAATTAGAGGAATGCTTGGCGCATCATTTAAGTGGCGAAAACCTCGAATACTGCAGAATTTTCTATGCGCTACAGTCGCCGAATCACCGTTTTTGTAAAACTCTCGCACGCATAACGCGCGGTCTGCTCCCGAGAAACGCTCCATAGCGACTGAATTCCCAAGAGCCAGGCTACCGATTGACATAACCCCCGCGCCCCTCGGATACGTTGCGTTCACGCAGTAAGCTAAATAAATATAAAATTTCTTTTGAGACACCTTGTATATCACTTCCGCTGGCCACTGGAATAATTATAGTACCTGTACATTCTATCCAGGCTCGTGTTTTGGCCATAAGAAGTCCTGTGCTGGGAAGTGTAGAACAAGTCACAGGATCTGGTGGTGTAAGCACGGGCGTGAAACGATATCCTAGATAGTATGTTGGGTGTGTCTACAGTACCATTTATAATTTTATCTAGCAGACAAAGATCATATAACTTTCGCCTCGTGGATAGTGTTTGGAAATTTAATAATTTTAGCCGTTCGCTACTTGACATCGACTCGTACATAAACCCTGTCTAGAAAAGAGCATATTTGCAGAATTTTATACGATTTTCAAGACGTTTTTTCAATACGATTAACAAGATTCAGTTGATTGGTGTTCCATATAACTGTAGCATACTCCAATTGGCTTCTTATTGACGTGAAATATAGAATCTTAATGGAGTTTAGGTCATGAAAATCACGTGTTTGTATTTTTACAAAACCTAACATTCTCAGTGATTTGCTTATGATTCTGTTCACTTGATTGTTAAATGAGGGATCTCTAGTAAGAACTACGCCAAGATCATCAATTTCATACACTGACTGAAGCGGCGCACCTTTAAGAGCGTAGTCTACGTCAGAGGGATCTTCTTGCGTGAAAAACCTACTTTTTACTTTTTAGGAAAAAACGTATTAAAATAAAAAAAAATAAAAAATAAAAAACTACTTCCCGTTCCTTTATCTACGTCTTAAGAGCTTTCTTTTGATACCACACAATAACTTTTAAAAAAGTATATTTGTTTTTGACGACAAAAAAATCAATATTTTGCGAAACACCAATTTGATCAAAATTTCCTGTTGAATTATTCTGGTTCCCATCAATGTATATTATTGAGATTTTTTTTCAGATTTTTAATTCAACCCTTGTGGGAGATAGGGTGGGGGACAAAAGTTTTTTGCCACTATATTTACAAAAACCCCATAAAAAATGAGTTCAAAAATTAAAATTTGTTTGTGCATCCACGCATTAAGAGGTTTCATTTGATACCCCACTTAAATTTTTTTTAAATATTTATTTTTCCATTAAATACATATTTGTTTGTATTTATCCCGCGCTATATTTTTTTTTATAGTTTTCCTATATGTGGGTCAAAAAGTTATACAAGTATGCAAAATTTCAACTTTCTATGTTCAGCTGTTTGGCTACAATTTCTACCATGCAGACAGACAGACACATGAGTGACGTTATAAGGGTTTTTGTTAGTCATACCTACAAAACCCTAAAAATTAATAAAGAAATTTAAAACTTTATTTTCCGAAACTTGATGGAACTAAAACGAATATGCTCGTTTTCTATATAAAATGTTTTAGAATCTAATAAAAAAAAAATAGTAGTAGATCGTAATCATATCGTAGTAAATTTCCATTCAATACTACTTATCAAAACTCATAAATTTTAAAAATTATTATCATCGCAAATTACGAAATAATCGCTACCTGACAATCATTGAAATTTGCACTAAATTTTTTATTTCGTTTGATAATACCGTTTATTTACACACACATAAAAAACAGTAAGAAGATAAAAAGAGGACACTGTTGACCTTATCATATGTTTATATAGTACACAGACATTGAATGGTATCACTACAACAGGTTACCTGATATTGATGGGGTCTTGATTCAAGGTATTAGTTAAATCTTGAAATGTCATTTTGCAAATATTTTTTTCGTACAGTGCGTGACAAAGTACAATTTGTTTAAAAGTGAGATTAAAGACCAATAATTTTGACCTTCAAATAGATCGATGACATAATAATTACTAAATTAATCATAGTGAAAGGTTTATTCAACATATTTCATAAAAGGACCAAAATACTGACCTTGGGAAGTTAATGGAAGCTTTAGAAATGTTCATAAAATTAGCTGGAATAATACTAAAGGCACTTAAAGACGGTGTGGCATGTATGTGATGGCCAATGTTTACATTTTTCTAGCTCCGCGTATCGTATCTACGGACAGCATTATAAGCCAGTGTACGCCAGTGTACGTTGGGCTTGGAGCTGGCCGATGTTCGCTTCTGAGGCGGTATTCTTATCACACGTCAAAGGGATTTGACCAATGTTGGTGCAGACTTGCATATATACGAGCGTTGCCTCTTATATTTCGGGACCGCGCTAAACTGTGCTGCCATCTGGCAACTGACGCTTCTATCGTAAAGTTTGGCATTTTTTACGGTATACGTTTTCGGAACCTTTTGACGTACGAGCGCGATTTGTGTTGCTTACAGTAACTTGAAAAAATTCATCTCGGCTAAAAATTGAATTAAATCGTGAACATTTTCGAGCGATTATTTCGACGTGGATTTACCCAACAACAGTGCATAGATGAACTTAATTCGACTTGGTGATGAAGCACCATCAAGGAATACTGTTAATCGATGGTTTGCCGACTTCAATCGTGGCCGTAGTTCGCTTAAGGACAAATTTCGTGAAGGTCGTCCAAAATCGGTTGTTGTTCCGGAAAACATTGATGCTGTGCGTGAACTGATACTACAAGATCGTCTTATGACTTATCGTGAGATTGAGGTATCCTTGGGCATTAGTGGGACCAGCATACATTCACTATTACATGAACATTTAGCCGTCAAAAAGATTTGTTCGCGTTGGATCCCACATAATTTGACAATCGCAGTGGAAAAAGTGCTTCGAAAATTGGTTCAAACGCATGCAAATGTGTATTGATAATGGAGAATATTTTGAAATACAATAAAGCAACTTTTGTTGATAAATAATTGTTTTTAACCTCAAATCCCGAAGTATAAAAGGCAACCCTCGTACGTAGCGCGTTAGGAAAGTTTTGAGATGCGGTCTTACTTTTTAAACTTTTTAAAAGTACTTCCCATCATGTTCAATAAACTTCCTTATACGTATAAACCACGTGTTAAAAATAACTTCCCACTTTTCAGTTGGAACTTCTGCACAGGTTTGGTCCCTGGCTGTTAGAAGTTTATCATTGCTCTTAAAATGGCGGCCTTTAAGCTTATCCTTGATAAAAGGCAAGTTCAAAATCATAAGGAGCAAGATCTGGACTTTATGGAGGATGTTCTAACACTTCTAGTCCAGAATTATTCAAAAATTCTTTAGTTAGTTGAGCTCAATACGCGGATGCATTATCTTCGTGCAAGCGTCAAGTGTCAAGGCGTGAATGTGGCTGTAAGTTTTGAACACTGAATCAACTGAGGCACACAAAATTCAACGTACCACTTGGCCGAAATTGTGTTTTACTCTTCTAGAACAATTCTCGTAATAACCTCTCGCTTACCGAAGAATACAATCATTGTCTTTTTCATAAACATTGTTTTACCGTGGTTGGAGTTTCTTCGTCTTCATAGAACCATATATTGTTTCTTGACGTTGATGGCATAATAATAAGGCTGCTCGTCCTTTGGATGCATTTTCATCCGATCCGATCAGATCAGGTCCGATCCGAACATATATCGGACAACACGACAGCTCGTCCTATAGATGCGTTTTCATCCGATCCGATCCGAACGATTTCGCATATCGTCCACTGGACGTGGAATGCGTCAGAGGCGACGTGAGTGGGAGAATTCATTTGTTTCAACAAGCTCTGGAAACAAGTTGTGCAATGGATAACCTTATTTTTTTTGGAGAACTCTTATTTAGTTAGACGCCGACCTCAAAGAAAGAGATAAGAATGCTGGACTAATCATATATTAGGGAAAAGAAATAGTCTTGGAGAATTTCATCATCTTATATAAGGAATTAAAAAAAGACGAACATTTTTTTCGATTATCCCCGATTGAATCAAGACACTTTCCATTATATTTTGGATGCTATCAGTACAACAATAAGGAAAATTTCTAATTTTCGTGAAACTATTTCACCAGAAGAACGTCTTAGTATGACTTTAAGGTAAATTATACAATAGTTACAATTATTATATAACAATTTCTTTCCACTCTCTTCTTTGGACATCCCTCATGTAATAATTTTTATCTCTTATGTCCCATAAAACGTTTCTTTCACTTATTAAACTAATTAACTTCCATGAACAATCGACGTCCATGATAGGTAAATAATTATATGATAAATATGTCTGAAATTCCCCTCGTTCGCATGAATTCACATGTAAAATCCCATCAGAATGGGATCGTTAGCACGTTGGCTGTGTTCGTACGAAATCAGATCTCGCATCCACTGGACGTCCTTCAATTTATTTTCCTGTGATGGGATCGGTCGTAGTTTTTCGTCCGAAATCTGTTCTGATCGGATCGGATCGGATGAAAACGCATCCAAAGGACGCGCTTCAATTCATTTTGCTGTGAAGGGATTGTTCGCAGCTTGTTGTTCAAAATCTGATCGGATGAAAACGCGTCCTAAGGACGAGCAACCTAAAGCCATGTTTCGTCCCTTGTTGCAATGGATTTCATGTATTTCGAGTGTCCCATTTCAATTTTTTTAAACATTTTTCGACACCGTTCAACTCTATTGCTTTTTGTGCATCAGTTAGGTGGTGGGGTACCCATAGCGTGCTAAATTTCGTAACTCCCAGATGGTCGCGAAGAATTGAACGGATAGCTGGTGCATTAATGTGCAAAGACTGCTCTATCTGCCTGTATGTAATTCGCTTATTTTCATCGAGCAGTTTTTTAACCGCAGCAATATATACAGGAGTAACTGTTTCACGGGGCCTTCCTGGACGATGATCATCATCTAGGTTATAAATTATTATTAACGTTCACAAGGATATGATAATTTGAACCTAAAAACTGAACCCGTTTTATGGCATTTTATAAAAGATACTAGCTGAGTACCCGTGCTTCGCTACGGTTTATTGACGGTTTGCCATCATCGTGCAATTATAATAAGTCATAGTTCTTTATAGATCATATTGCTGACTCTCTCCTTAGGTGTAGATTCACCCGTTAGAGGTTCATACTAATTAAAAATAAAATTCGTAGTTTGTTTCTAAACATGTGCACGGGTAACTTTTATAAACAAAAACCTAGTCGATATCTCATCTGTCCTAAGAGACACTGAGGAATCCGTGAAAACAAAATTGACTCCTTTTCGACTCATATGGGTCGAAAAATACTTTCTTAGTGCGTTCTTACGTTATATCGAGAAATGTACTCTTGGAATTTCTTATTTCTAATAAAAAATTCTTTAGGAATGAAATTTAAAAAACTGTTAGAACACTATCGAAAGATTTTAAAAAGTCACCTTTATGCCAGAAAGGAATGTTATAACTCAAGAAGCACAGGAGATATAAAGGGTTCGATGCTTACGTTATGGAAGGAATATGTTCCCGGAATTCCATGTATCTAATAAAAAATATACCTATTTACCCCTTTATAGATAAAAACAAACGTTTAAAACACTTTCTAAAGATTAGAATATATATATATATATATATACCAAAAAGGAATGTTATAACTCAACAAACAAATAAGTTACGAAACATTATATAAGTCGCCCTGATTTAATGTAGATTCGCCCCGTTAAGTGTTGATTGAAGCAAAATTCTAAGTTACATTTTTATACATGCGTACGGGTAACTATAGTAAGTAAAAAGCAAGTCGTTATTTCATCAAGGGATATTAAGAAATCCGTTTTCACCCCCTAGGGGTCGAATTTCGAGAAATCTCTTCTTAGTGGTTGCTTACGTCATGGAAGAAATATAGTCCCCGAATTTCAATTGTCTACTAAAAAATACCAATGTACCAATGAAATTTAGGGAAATATAAAAAATGCAATTTAGGGTTGAAATATAAAAAAAACGGTCAAAATGAAATGATCTTGAAACTAATGATATTAAAATGACACCTAAGCTACAAAGGGTTCTATAATTCACCTCAAATCTAGAATCGCCCCTTTAGGGATTGATGATTAGAGCAAAATCCTGAATTTAATTTTTAAACACATATACGGATAACATTGTAAGCAAAATCCAAATCAATATAATGAAGAATTCAAGGAAAAACATTTTATCACTTTTCATCCCCTAGGGGTCGAATTTCGAAAAATTCCATATAATAGGGTGCTTGCGACATGGAGGGAATATATTTCCTGAATTTCATATCTCTATGTCAAGGGACGTTCTTTCAAATAAAAAATACCAATTTGCCCCTTTAGGGATGAAATTAAAAAAACTTTCAAAACGCTTTCTAAATATTTTAAATAGAAAATTATGTACCAAAATGGAATGTTATAACTCAGGAAATACAAAGGTTTCTGTAATTCACCCCAAATGTAGATTTACCACTTTAGGGGTTGATTAGGGAAAATCCTGAATTACTGTTTCAAAAATTTGTATGGCTAACCTTACATCACGGAAGGAATATACTTCCCGAATTTCATGTCTCTATAGCCAAGGGAAGTTCTGTCGAATATAAATACCCATTTATACTCCCCCCCACCCTATTTACATTTAGAGGTGAAATTTTAAAAGACTGTCAAAACTATCTCGAGATATTAAAAAAAGACACCGGTGTTGCCAAAAATGAATGTTATAACCTAATAAACACAGGAAATACGACGGGTTGTATAATTCACCCCGATTATAGATTTACCCCTTTAGGGTTTGATTAGGAAAGAATCCAGGAATAAAATTTTCGGCATTTGTATGGTTAATCATTATAAGTAAAAGCCAAGTCGATATCTTATTGGTACTAAGAAATATTAAGGAATCACATTTCAGCCCTTAGGGGTTGAATTTCGAAAAATACCGTCTTAGTGGGAACTTACGTCATACAGGGTATATACTTTACGAATGTCATGTATCTTGTCCAGAGGACGTTCTATCGAGTAAAAAATATCCATTTACCCCTTTAGGGTGAAATTTTAAAAACTGTCAATACCATTTCAAGATATTTTGAAGACACCTATATGCCAAAAGGAATTTTATAACTCAACAAAGACAGGGAATATGATGGGTTGTATAATTAACCCTGTTCGGAAATTCACCACTTTAGGGGTGATTAGAACAAAATTCTGAAATAGGTTTTTCAACATTTATATGGGTAATCTTTGTAAGAAAAACTAAGACGATATCTTATTGGTCCGTAGAGATATTTAAGAATCCTTGAAATTACATTTCACCCCTTAGGGGTTGAATTTCTAAAAATCCCGTCTTAGTGTATGCTTACCTCATGGAGGGAATATACTTTGCGAATATCATGTATCTATGCCCAAGGGATGTTCTATCAAATAAAAATTATCCTTTTATCTCTTTAGGGGTGAAATTTTGAAAAACTGTCAAAACCATTTCGAGATATTTTAGAAAGACATCTATATGTCAAATAGGAATTTAATAACTCAACAAACACAGGAAATACGTCGAGTTCTATAATTCTCCCTGATTGTAGATTCACCCTTTTAGGGGATGAATTGGACAAAATCCTGAAATAAGTTTTTCAACATTTATATGGATAATATTTAGAAGCAAAAATGAAGGCGATATATTATTGGACCTGTGAGATATTGAGGAATCCGTGAAAACACATTTTACCCCATTTCACCCCTTAGGGGTTGAATTTCCAAAAATCATTTCTTAGGGAGTTGTTAAGTCATAAAAGGGATATACTCCCCGAATTTTATGTTTCTCTGTCTAGACGACATTCTACCGAATATAAAATACCAAGTTACCCCTTTAGGGGTGAAATTGAAAAAAACGGTCAAAACACTTTCTAAATATTTTAAAAAGACACCTGTATGCCAAAAATGAATGTTATAACACAATAAACACAGAAGATGCGAAGGGTTCTATAATTCACCCTGATTGTAGATTCACCCCTTTAGGGGTCGATTAGAACAAAATCCTGAAATACGTTTTTTAATACTTACATGAGTAATCTTTGTAAGCTAAAACCAAGTCGATATCTTATTGGACCTAAGAGATATTAAGGAAACCGTGAAGCCACATTTTACCCCTTTTAACCCCCTTTTCACCCACTTAGAGGATGAGTTTCGAAAATCCGTTCTTAGTGGGTGCTTACGTCATGGAGGGAATAGACTTGCCGAATTTCATGATTGTAGGTTCAGTGGTTTGGGCTGGGCGTTGATTATGAGTAGGTAGCTTAGTTACGATTTTATATATATAGATAATAAAAGCCTATAACACCGTCATATTTTTCATCAAATATATTTTATCTTTGGTCTTTTAAGCCTCTAATACACGATGCTATTTCTTGATTTGAATCTCATTCGATTTGTCGTACGATAATTATTGCATTGAGAATTTTGTTCAGAATTATCGGATGTAAAATTATTGTAGTATACCATCCAATATTTATCGCTTTGAATCTGTACCAATTGATGCGCACTACGTCTATTTTTGTAAGTTGACAGAATTCAAATAATTGTACTTAACCTAGAATGGACAGATAGTTTACCAATTTTTGAAGACTGATAATATTAATCTTTGTCCCAAATCAGTAAATCTCCTGGATTCTAAAAGCCGTACCGTTTTCTGTTCTAATTTATTACATTTGAAATTGAAGGGAATTATTATTTTATTTATTTTTTGTTATTATTTTATTGGTCTCTAAATCTACGATTTTTCTTTATCAAAAATTATTATTGTTGTCATTATTATCGTTATAAAATAGTTTAAAGAAAATAAAAACATATTATATTAATAATGATTTCGTTGAATTTGTTGGAACACCCAACTTGAATAAATAAATGAGAAGTATTGAAATTGTAATCAAGAATAGTTTGGGGACAAGAAATGTTTAAAAAAAATCTACAAACATCAAAAAAAATAATAGATAAGTCACTAGTTAAATGTGTTTGATAATAAGATATTGAATAAATCCAAACGTATATATAAATGTCCTAAGAATGTGAATAGATCCAATTTATTTTAAACAAAATAAGAAAAAATATTGCAATTGTTGATACTAAATAACCTCGAAATATGTTTGACAGATGAACAGTTGTTCGCTACCGTCACATGAATATGCGCATCTTATACTGCGCCATTATTGATGCATTCTGTCCAATATTTTAGGTCGAGACAATAAATATTGGTTGGTTTTCAATATCATACAATATCTCGTACGAAAATCATGTAGTATAGTACACGATACAATAATTAGTGTACTATAAATCGTAATTCAGAACGAGAAATCGCATCGTGTACTACTACAGGCATTACAAAGATCTTTTATAATGTAATGCCTGCCTAAAACGTCTTGTTTGCTGAGAATCTGGTATAAAAATCCGAGCTGTTTAGAAATATGTTCTATTTGAGGTGCAAAGTACTCCAATTAGTTTTTATTTGTTAATAAATATTTATTAATTTCGAAGAATTACATTTAGAATGCAAACAAAAATATTATTTTATGTAATAGTGCAGTGAACTCCCAGTATAAAAATATAATTAATTCGTTACATTTACAGTACTTTCGCAATAATAGTTAATTATAAACACCGCTGTATATATTTTAAAGCGAAACGGACAAATTTGTAAAATATAAAATGTCTGGCACTATACCAAACATTGTACATCTTTTATCAATTTAAGTAACGGATGATATGTGTCGTCTACATTAAAACTGTTATTTAGCTAACAATTTAAGAAATATTTATGTAAAATTCACAGATAGTTGTGAATAAAATAGTTATTTGTGTACCAAGGCAGTGAAGTCGAGTTTTTTTTATTACGAATTGTGGATATTATTTTCCGAGGCGTAATCCGAGGTCAATAACCACGTGAGTGATAAAAAAGAGCTTCAGTGCCAAGGTACACTTCATTTTTTTCCGAAATCCTGAAATTGTATAAAATGTAATATTTAATTTTTAGGTTAGATGTACTTTACTAATATAATTGACGACTATCTATGCAAAAGTGTATTTTAACAACAATTATTAAGCAAAAACCATATTATTTACTAATATATTCTTTACCTTTTTAGGGTTTTGTAGGTTTTGGTATGACCAAAAAACCCATATACCGTCATTTTATCGTCTGTCTGTCTGTCTGTCTGTTTAACGCATTTTTAGGGATTTGTAGGTACGGCCACCAAAAAACCCTTATAACGTCACTCATTTGTCTGTCTGTCTGTCTGTCTGTTCGGTAAAAATTGTAGCCAAACGGCTAAACCTAGAGAATTGAAATTTGGCACGCATATACAACTCTTTGACCCGCACGTAGGAAAAATACTAGAACATCTAAAAAACATATCCCCCTAAAAATATAAACAAATATGTGCTCATCGAAAAAAAAATATTTTTTTTTTACATTCTGAGTAGGGTATCAAATAAAAGCCCTTAGTAAGTGGATTAGCCATCAAAATTTTATTTTTGTAAAACAAATTATTTTGATTTAATTTTTGCCAATATTGTGCAAAAGAATTTTTGTCCCACAGCCTGTAAGCCCAGATGCTTTAAACTAAAAATCTGAAAAAAATGAAATCTACATAGATCTAAGAAATGTACATTAGTGTGAACCGGAATAGTACAACAGGAATTTTTAATCAGATTATGTTTTCGGAAAATAACGCATTTTTGTTTTTTTTTTTTGCTTGACGATGTACAAAAGTTATAGTTACGTAACACACTATACTAGAAGGCGTATCCTGGTATAATGGTTAGCTTCCTCGCTTGCTACGCAACAAACTAGGGTTCGCTCCCGGGCAGACGAGACAATTTAAGTTTTGTTTTTTTTTTTCATTTTTATTTTGTTTAAATTATTTTGTCAAAATTCTAGTTATATTTTGGAAAATGTTGCATTTAATTTTTAAGAGCGTAAATTTAATAATTTAGTTGGAATTGTTGGAATTATATTTTCATTCTATGTGTCATGTATTCGAAACCAGAGGGGCGTAGTATATGACTTAAAACAGCCAATGGAAGCTATAGGTGTAATTTTCAAACTCTTAATGAACCTTGGTATATATATAAAAAAAAAATACTGCACATATTTAGAAACCTAAATAATGGTATTAGGTATTCGAATTAAAATGAACAAAAAAAAAATTTTAACATAAAGTTTGTTTTTAAAACTCTTAGATTATCAGACGACAAATTATTTTAAAAATATCGTTCATTTTGCCGTGATTACTACAAAGCAAAAATTGTCCTACACAGTCAGCATGCCGCCTTCACTTATTATATACTTGTGAAACCCTGCAATGTGTGAAAATTCACACTTCACATCAATTTTTTAATGTATTCAATAGATATATTTATGTTCAACCACGTTTGATATTTATTTCTTGTTTTCACTTGTTTTAATGTTTAGGTATGCAACCCGGTACATGAAATCGTACAAAATAGTTTTCTTCATTGCCGATTTCGAGTCACTTCACTTACGATTTGACGTTAATTCACAGACGATTTCAGAAAAAAAATATATATATATATATATATTGCAAAACTATTTTAACTCAGAAGAGCTAAAAAAGAACAATTGACAAAGATTAAATATTTTGGAGATGTCTACCAAATTGCTAATTTTCGTATAACCGGTTGCTAAAGAACGAATTAAGTATTTTAACTCAAGTTATTCATAACTCAAGTTAAAAATATGTTTTTGTATGTTGTTTTGGATCGAGTTAGTAATAAATCAGGTTGAACACTTAATCCGTTAATCAGGTTGAACACTTAATCCGTTTTTTAGCAACCGAGCACTAACTTCGTGTGTCCATCTGGTAGGTGGTCAACCTCTATTCCTTGTAGGTTTCGTGGTGTCCATTCGAGAATATTTCTTTCTACCTAAAATCAGTCGATATTCCCACCAATCCGTCCCATTTCTATTTTATGTTTATTATTTCTGTATTATGTAAAAAATTGTATTTATAATTTTCTTTTTTCTTTTTAGGTAAGTCTGTTTTGGGTATCATCTACACTAGTGTTTCTAAACTGGAGATCCGCGAACTGCATCAAAGGGGCCCGTGAGCCGTAAGTGCTGTATTGAATTTTTTCTCACAAATCCAAACACTTAAAATAAATATATTTTATTTAGCGTATGGCATATAAGTACAAAATTATGCATACATTTAATAAAATACAGTAATATAACATATAATATTCTTAATATGAAATGTACAATTGTCATATTCTTACATCCAGGCTTTCAAGCCAATCTACTAGATCTTGTGTGACATGAAGTAGGTCATCTTTGGATCCTTGGTAGGCTCGAGGGCAGTCAAAGATGATATGACTGATTGTCTGGTTTGGTGCACCATAGTCACATTCCGGTGTTGGGCAAGTTCCCTATTTCGCTAAGGTATCCGCACATCTACCCTGGTTAGTGCGAATACGGTTTAGCCTAACCCATAGGTGGTGGGGCAGATTAAAGCTGGGAGGTTCTTCCTTTGGATTTAAAGAACGCCAATCTTCTGGACATTCTTCTAGCCAACGCTTTACCCCGACATCGCAGATGTTGAAGTCCTCGCTTTCTATGAGCTTGGAAGTGGAAACAGGTGGCCGTCTTGATTTTAGACGACAACGCTCATTTGCAAGGTCACTATGTGTAGGAAGATGGGGGTTTGTGCTGATTTTTCTGCACTCCCTAGCCCATGCATTTTGTCGGCGTAGATCCGGTGGAGCTATGTTGCAGAGGGTTGGCAGCCAATATAAGGGAGTGGATGTTATTGTGCCAGAAATTAATCGCATTGCCCTGTTCAGCTCTACGTCGATCTTGTTTACTTGGGCGCTATTTAGCCAGATCGAGGAACAATACTCTGCCTTCGAGTAAATGAGACCTAAAGCAGAAGTACGCAATACTTTGGTAGATGCTCCCCACGTTGTTGCAGCGAGTTTTTGTACAATGCTAGTACGTGTCTTAAGCTTGGCAGAAATATTACTTATATGTTGCCGGAAGCTTAGGGATCTGTCCAGAGTAATGGAAACAGGACACCTCTGTTTTGGACATACTTGGGCAAAGTCTCCATTCTCGGAAATAACTGCTAAGTATCTTAAGATCCTTTGTCAGAATAGATTCTGTGATAGATATTTCTTGATTCTGGAATGGAAGGGCAAGATCATCGGCATAAGCAAATTTGTTTGACAAAGTCGGATGTATGTCGTGTATGTAGAGATTGAAGAGCAGCGGTGCTAAAACAGAAGACTTGACAAGTCCATTTTTAAACTTAAAATAAATTGCTTTGTATGCGGAGGCTCACGGACTTTAGTCTCCCCCGCTTTTAAAACACGTGGTTTTAAGTGTTTTTTGCCGGTCGCTATGGCGTAGTGGTCAGCTCATTTGACTGCTAACCATGGGGGCTCGGGTTCGAATCCCGGTGATGGCATGGATGTTTGTATTTGTTATAAAATTTCTAATGTATCCAAAATAAAAATAAAGATATCCTGGTTAATGGCCATAGTAGCTAAGACCAAAAATTAAAAAAAAAAAAAAAGTTTTTTGTCAAAATATAAATGATGTTTTTTTTTTCTCATCGCTTGTATTTTGGAAGTGAAGACCTTTGTTTTTTACCGACCGCCAACATATATAAGGGAGGTATTGTGATCATACCGATTTTGACATTTCGAGATTTCGATGGATCTCCACGAATTGAGGTCCCAATATAACATTTTGACTATTTTTAGCATTATGTCTGTCGGTCTGTGTGTCGGCCTGCCTGTCGGTCTGTCGGTCCGTATACACGTGCAGAGCAAATTCGGCTAAATGTATTTTTATGAAACTTCATATTTAAGCTTTTGACATCAATGGCACGAGTTGATCAACTTTTGGTAAAAATTGGTTAACTAGAAATGGGAGTTTACTCCTGTCGGTTTTAAGATTTTTGCGAATATTTCACAACAGAAAAATATTTCGAAAAAAAATATTTAACAAAAGTTTCTATAAAAGCAATAACTACCAACTTTTATTTGGGTCATATTTTGATAAAGCAGCATAAATTAAACAAGTACTTTGTGATGGCGGTCGGTCCTGTGTTGGCCACAGCTGATTTTGTAGGTCATCACTTCGCTAAAATATTTCTAAATACATTGTATATATTTTTGAACAAATTTAATTTTCTACGACTTACATGTGTGGTAGTTCTTGGTATTTTCTTCAATTATATCTAGCAATAACATAGTCATCAAAATGAAATAACCGTTCCAGAAACCAAGTAATTATTGGCAGAGCTAGAAATTGTCGGTTCTTTAAATAGTAGCTATGAGTATAGTGGATAGATTAACCTCTTGTTTGAAATGAAACAGGCGTTGATATAAGGTAAATCTGCCGGTAGTCTTATATCGTGGTGCGTTCAATTAAATCCGCGCATTTCTCGGTCGCGAATCAGAAGCTTCGAACGCGTATGCACGGTGGCAATCCGCGTGCGTCGGCCTTGCATTCCGCCGAGTTCACTGTACTACCTCAACGCGGCAGACATACGGCTGCGGCAATGGCACCGACTCGAACCTCACTCGCGACTCGCGATATTCGCACAGGACTACACATTTATTACACATGCTGTGGGATGATTACATACGATTAACCAGTAAAACATTTTTTTTTGTTGTTTGAATTTTTATTTTATTCTTAACTACCATACACTGTTGTGGTTCTTTTTTGAACTAATTAAAAATTGTAATTAATAATTATAATGGAATGTTTAATGGAGTTAGTTGTTTGCTATTTAAATAGAAAACAAGATTTGAGAATGTCGCAAATTATATGTTGAAAACGTAAGCCCTTCATAGTTTTTTGCCATCTCTTCTAGCTCTCCAATATACAAGGTCTGTTCAAAAAGTATCGCGAATTTTGTGTTTTTTCAAAAATTATTTATTTATTCATGAATATCTATTTTGTACCCTTCAAAGTAATCCCCACCAGATATTATACACTTGTGCCAACGTTTTTTCCAATCCTCGAAGCACTTGAAAAAATCATTTTTTGTGATCTTGTTCAGCTCCTCCTTCGATGCCGTCTTTATCTCCTCACTCATAGCGTAGCGTCGTCCTTTCATGGGCCTCTTCAGTTTCGGGGACAAGAAAAAGTCACAGGGGGCCAGATCTGGGGAATACGGTGGCTGCGGCATTATTAGTGTGTTGTTTATTCGACCGAACTTGGCGCGCTTTTTTCGGTATTGGCTCGTGCGGCAGCTTCCATTGGGACGATTGAGCTTTGGTTTCCACGTCATAACCATAAACCCATGATTCGTCACCAGTTATGACCCTCTGGAGCAAATTTGGGTCGTCGCGGCAGAGTCCAACAGCTCCTTAGCAATGTTAATGCGATGCTAAACTTGTTAAAATCGAAGACGAGCCAAAATACGTGCAAGCAAAGCAACTGTCAAAAATTAACTGAACATTCAAAATGGCCGAACTTGTCGGCATAAGGTAGATACACGAGTACCAACATAACGCCACAAAAAAATCGAAAATCGAATATACGTAACCCGCGGAAATTCAAAATTCGCGATACTTTTTGAACAGACCTCGTATGTTGTATTTCAATATTTATGGCGTATTTTGTTTTGATGCGGAAATTTTATCTTTAAAGCTGCATTCACAGCTTAAAAATTAATAGATAGTACGCTGTGAGTTGTGGATAAATTTATTTTAAAACTATTTTAAAAAAGTAGATATTTCTAAAACTGATTTTGGAGTCTCTCAGGGATCAATTTTAGGACTACTTATATTCTTATATTTCATTTCTCCTGTTTAATTCGCACTAACACAATCCTTTTCGTTGACGATACGACTATTATTACACGCTTAATTATCGTCGAAAAAGCTGATTTTTTATAATTTTTTGCTGTAAAATGTTTAAACTGATTTTTTTTAAATTCATTCTTTAGCATTCAGTTGTCTAAATTCAGTATTGTATAGAGTGCATTTTTTTAAACTATAATTCTAGTTTTTTTTTGTTGGTAGTGTACATGTATACACACACAATAATATTGTAAAGTATTTGAATGGCTTTCAACATCCAATTTTTATTATAACGTCATATAAAATTTTATTGAAAAGAATGACAGGCGATTAAAATTAAAATACAAATAATTTTTATATACAGGGTGTCCCAGCCAAGTGGCTCACCATTGCTATCTTTGTTAATAAATAGATAGAGATTCGGTTAAATGGACAAAGTTCGAGTATTTTTTGTAGGAAATATTACGACAGACTCCAGAATATTTTTGTGTTTCGTTGACCAGATATTTTGAAAATAAACATTCTTTTCAATGGAATACCCTATATATTAGGCCATTGGAACAACGATTTTTTTGTCTTTATAAAAAACTAAATATGTTTATAATGATTTTGTTTTTTTTTAATAACGGAGATATCAACGTTACAAACTAATAAAAATAGTACGATTAAAAACTTACATATGATAAAAACAAAAGTAAAAATTAACAAGTATTTTGGTTACAAATATTGTTTGAATAAATATCCATTACTGTTTAAACACAATCTTATTCTTTATTTTATGTTTCGCATTACATTGCGTAACATATTTTTAGGAATTTTGCTGCTAGCAGAGATATTTTACGAGAACATACACATGCTACGTAAAATACTTGAACTTTGTCCATTTAACCGAATCTCTATCTATAATATTTAGAAAGATAGCAATGGTGAGCAACTTGGCTGGGACATCCTGTATACTATGTAAAAAAAATGTTCTTAATGTATAATTATCTTGTTATTGACTTAAAATTAGCATCTATTTTTATGTGTAATTGTATACATGTATATTTTCCATTTTTTTCTTTCTTATATTTAGTTCCAAATGCTGCAAGTACCAAATGAGGCAGCTAAAAACAAAAGGCTCAAGATAAATAAACGAAAAACCAAAATAATAACAAACCTTGTATTGAGCGACGCGCCTAAAATCGGTGATGCCAATATTGAGCAGGTTGATGCTCACAAGTATCTTGGGCACGAAATACGAATTGATAGAGACGATCAAACGTGGGACATCTTCAGGAGAATATCACAAGAATAAGCAGCATTTGGTAAACTACGGAAAAGAAAACGGGATCCTCCCCAAGCCACTGGTGTTTACACGTATTCTGTAATATTTTATTTTTTTGTTTTGTATGTTCGTGTTTGTATTAAAATTTGTTCTGTGAGGACAGTAGGCAGGATGTTCCTAGTTTAAAAATTAGGACTATTATGTGGTAGTGAAAGAGTTATTTTTAGCACTGAAATTGCATGTATTATTTATGTTTGTCTGTGTGTGATGGGGACAGAGATATATTTAACGATTATGTACGTGGAATTTTCTGCAGTCATTATATTAAATAACACTTAGAGACACAATAAGATAAATACACTATGGATCTATTTTTATCTCAGGATGGAGATTATTTTATATAAGGTCGTTGCATTTAAGTACAATACAGAAATACCCCGGTTACTACGGTTTCGATAACGGTTTTCGAGTTATTGTAGCTTATAATGGGATACCAAAATTCGACATGCATTCGAGCTATTGCGGTATTTTAAAAGTATAATTGATTTTGGCGTATCTCAGGGATCAATTTTAGGACCACTTATATGCTTAATTTATATTAATGATTTTTGTTCTGTTCGAAATAAAATCCTTTTTGCTGACGATACAACTTTATAAATAATAAATAAATTTTTAACATTTATTTTATCTTAATAAAATAGGTGGCTTTGAAACATGAGAAATATATTTGTTTTACTTGGGATAATAGTTGTTTAATCAAGTATTAATAACTTTTGTAATATTGGTTTTAGACCTTTTTTTAAACCACAGAACAGGACTTTTTATGTAATTGGGACATTTGTCCCAATTACACTGTGAGTCACAAACGTCCATGCCCTGATCGGGATCCGAACCCGTGACCTTTGGCTCGTGAAGCAGAAGCGCTACCTCTACGCTATCAAGGTCCATAGTGCCTTTATGATTTATTAAAGGAAAATACGTTCCCTATGCGATAGACTAAAAATATATTGTGTTCCATTTAAAAAATGTGTTCAATTGTTTTTCCAATTTAATATTTTTATTTGTAGGGCAAAAATCGTGATCTTTCGGAATTTAACTTCCTTCGTCTCTGTTATAATAAAAAAATTACCAATGCTTAAACAGTTCCCAAAAGCGACCTGTATAATCTACCAAAAGCATTTTTTTCACCTTCTTCCTTTTTTTTTTGTCACCACTTTGACTCGTCTTCCTCTTTTTTTTTATCATCACTTTGGTCCGTTTTTGTAGAAAGCAGGTAGATTTTATTTGCACTTTTGGTGGAAAACGAATCTTCACTATTTGCAACATTCACCGTCAAGCCAAATGCTGTTCGGATTTATCATTTGAATGCCCGAACGCTGTTTGGAGTTACCATCACCACTTGAAAACTCGAAGGACGAAGGAGCGCAAAGAGTAAAAAGATTGGATACAACAATGCCCGATGGCGGCGCTACAAGCGCTGTGAACAGCTGATTGAAACGAGTAATGTGAAAGTTGTCCATATTTGTTTACATGTTAAATCATCGATTTGCAATGGATAATAAACAGCTATCTTTATTAAATTATTTTAATTTTTTAAGTGCAACACCTTCTTCTAGGTGTGTAGTTGAAGGAGAAGAGTTGTTAAACGCCGGAAATCTTATGTTGTGCGGAATTTTGGACAAAAATGATGAGCATGTCGACATATGTGGGTTATGTTTACAAACAAGCAGTTTGAGAACACCACCTCACGAAGTCACTGGGAAATTAAAATTTAGTAATGATGTTGAAGTTTTAAATATGTCCTGCACATGTAAAGCAGGAACTACATGCAAACACATTTCAGCTATCCTATTATTTTGTGCCAGGTGGTTAACAAACCAAAATGAAAGAAGCCAAGATCAGGGCATTGATTGATTGTGAAATATTTGATTTATCTTTTTTTTGTGTGGTTTCTGTTGGTTTTACTTTTTGTTCCAGAAACAATATATTGAGTATGGAAATATTAACCAGCACAGATTTAAAATGCCTGTGGTCTACTTTTAAGAAACCTGTCTTACAACAGTATGAACCGAAACCTCTGTTAGAAACTCCTTGCCTAAATAAATTGATTAAAAACAAAAGCAGGCACTGAAAGTTCAGTGAAAATGTATTAGAACAGCTGCGTACAGAATTTGAGACCGCTTGCCCTAATTCTGCATTAAAATTACCCGGGTAGATATTTAATTATGTTCGAGAAGGATTTTTATAATTTAGTGTTTGTTTTTTATTTAATTTGTTTAATAAATACTAGTTTGTTATTATCACTTCCACAGCACCAAATTTATTAACAGTTCACAAATTGTTTCTCATTTGGAAAATAATGGAAGTAAATATTTTTGTTACTTCCTTTTCTAGAGTGACAGCCAAACACACACCAATTTGTGTTATAATAACTCATTATAACATAAAGTAATATAAAAAAGAATAATAATTGCTATCAAAAGTTAATATAACAAACAAACTGCAACACTAACTTTTAAAAGCAATACAAACTACACGAGAAAACACATGTAAACCAGATGTAAACAATAAACTATTACTCGTTTCGCTTAGTTCAGTTATAGTCCGCTTGGCGTCACTTCATAGCGCTGTTGAGCCCAATACAAATACCCTCACTTATAGTATCTACACAGCTGTCAAGGGAAAGCGTACCAACTAAACAAAAAATAATAATAACACTGGTCAACAACCATTTTGGTTCTAGAAATGCATTAAACTTTTCTGACTAATTTGCGGGTGCTGATTTCGAATATAACTTTAGTTTTTGCCCATCACGTACAGTCTTTTTTTTTTTTTTTTTCTACAGTTTGATTTTTACCTTTTACTATTTATTTTAATATATTTACTATATCAGTACATTTCATGTAATGCATACTATACTATAACATATATATCAAACGTAGCTTACCTCCCAAAAAGTCAAATATAAACAGGTATCATATATGCACATGATATCGTTCAAAAATGTTTCTGAGCTTTACTTTTACGTCGAGAATTGCTGTCCGCTTTGCGTTGTAATGTCCAGCAGTAATCGCCTAGCATATTTGGCCTGAAGCGACCTTGGCAGCGAGATTCCATCTTTGCAATATATTGATGGAATCTCTCACCATGCTCGTCACTTATGTCACCGAAATTAGGAGGAAAAAAATTTAGGTGGGAATGGAAGAAGTGTATCTTCAAGATCATTCTAGCACCAACAAGTTGATAGGTCTGTAGTAATCGATTCACAATATCTTCGTAGTTGTCAGCTCGGCGATTTCCCAAGAAGTTGTGTACCACATTAATGAATGCAATCCATGCGTCGTTTTCTATTGGAGTCAGAGTAGCAGAGAACTTACCATCATCTATGAGTGAACGAACTTGAGGGCCATTCAGTACACCTGCTTTCAACTTTGCTTCTGATACAACACCTTAGAATTTTGTCGTCACTTGCTGGTTTCAATGTCTTGATGAAGTTTTTCACTAGACGAAGCTTTAGATGCAGTGGTGGTAAAAACACCTTCTCGGGATCAATGAGCTGTTGGTGTATGCAGTTGTATCGAGCAGAGATGTCTTTCGGTCTGACGGGCCATTCCCTTTGATGAAAATGCTTCTTATCGGCTCTGCTATCCCATAAGCAAAGAAAGCACATATGCTTTGTATAACTAGTCTGAAGACCCAAAAGGAAACTGATAACCTTAAAGTCTATGTGGTGGAGCAAAACTAATATTGCACTCACAATCAGCACATGCGAATTATCTAAGATCACACACATTCATCACAGAACCATGAAACTTTTTTTATTTTGTTGACCATTATAATCGGACAACGCTTACCGAACAAAAATAAAATTTGCTCCAATTTATTTAATACACCTCATATCTTAAAAATTGTATTGATAACTGCATGAAGATATTGTGATGAGTGAGTCTTACGTTGTCCCATGTGATTACCTTAACAAGCACACGAGCCTGACAGAATAATTCACGTGTGCATCCTATCAGTGGTTCGTTACACGGATGGTTTCACTTCTGCACACGTCGCAAACATCTCCTTTTGTCCACCAACGCGAACTGACAGCCCAGATAATCAACACGCTAATCTTCCGTTGAAGGATTTAAATATAATCGATATTCATTTAGGAAATTAAATTGATGACTTGATGAGAAATACTTGAATCAATATTAAATTAACTAATATTTGTTTTAGTTGATGAAAATAACAGGTTTGGTTTCCCTTGAAGAATGATTGATTATTTCCGAAAATTTGTCAGAAATAATTCACATATTTGATTGTATTGTAGTGGAAATATTGGAAAGATGCATTAGATGGTTAGACACGTAAAGGTAACGATAACACAGATTAACAAAAATAAAAATAAGAACAACTTGACGGTATTTTGGGGAGTTTTGGGATTTTGCTGAGTTCGAAAATAAAAGCAGATTTTTCGATTTGGCTCTGGTTTATAAGATAATGGACACCTAACTCCAATAATCGACGTGAGTAAATTAAGTCCCCTTAGCAGGTAATAAACAAATCTATAGTCGTAGCGACTTTAGATGACGGTTGATTGATTAAGATCCTATAAACAAACATATATCTATTTTACACAGTTCTGTATAAGCTATGAACAACGTGTGTCAGCTTCTTATATCTAAGGTCCGTAGTTTTTAACTTGGTCTGTTATATTTGGACATACGCTCGTAAGCGTGCGTGTGTTTTTGGTATATATACGCCCGCATTCAGTACTCGCCGTTACCACCTTATATTTAATACTTCGAATTAATACCGTTTGGCATAAAGGTCTACTAGTTTTAATGAATTTTCCACCATATCTAGTGCATCTTATTAACTCTTACATGCAAGGCAGAAGATATCAAACAGTAGTAGGTTACGAAAAGTCAACTAAAAGGTTAATTTTGACAGGAGTACCACAAGGGTTTATCCTAGGCCCACTTCTCTTTAACATATTTATTAAGGAATTTTCAAAAGCGATGTTCATTTTACGCAGATTACATAGCAATTTTTGCGTAAATTTGTAGAACGGGTACAATTATTAAACGTTTGAAAGAAGCTGTTAAATATATGATTACATGGAAAATCAAAATGTTTGAATCTAAAACTGAACTATTTTATTCAATAGGCGTAGATCAAATCTAAGAAGAAATATTTCGATACAAAATTCTGATTTAGAATAAAAACATTAAATATTTGAGAGTTTACATGGGCCAAAAAAGTGGAAAAATAGACAAGAGACGTTTTGAAAATATGCTCCTCATGTGATAAATATTTTCGGGTATATGGTACGTCAATATTTATATGTATCAACTTATAATTTTCTATGTCATTCTCGTACAAATTTACTTAATTTTATTAATTTTCTATTTATATTTCAAAAAATAAATTGATGTTAATCTGCGGATACCTTTCATATAATAAGGAACTGGAGTGAGAAGATATTTTTCACAATTATTCTACGAAAAATCTATAAGTGCATAAAAAATATATGAACTATTTTACATAGTCTGTACTTAAGTACGTGATGTTATATTAAAATATATAAAATCTCCTTGTAATGTTAAACAGACGTTTTATAAATTACCTTTTAATATATATGCTAACAGTCTCATAATGATGATGAGTATAATTATGATCAATAAAGATTTCATCTAAATATAAACGTGAAATATAAAAAATCAGAACGTGTTTTCCCTTCAGGTGCAAGGATTTTTTTAGAGAGTGAAAATAAAAGATATGTATAACGGTAAAAAGGGTATATTAATTTATGAAATGAATTTTCAATATTTTTGCTGCTGTAACTTTTTATGTTTGTACTTTTTTTATTAATGGCCTTTGCTACTGAGGTAATTAGCCAGGACAATTCTAATGTTGAAAACGCTTTAACAGGATTCGAACCCGATACCTTAGCAACGCAGGACATGTATGTACTTTATTTATTCTTAAAGCCATTCTATCTTGCGTTGTAAGACTATCGTCGAGTTAATTATTTTCTGATGTTATAATTACAATCAGTTTACGCCGATCCAGGATCAGAAAGGCGGCATGAACCGAGGGTTATCGGTACTTGCTGGTTTCAGATTGAGAGAGGTCTATCTTTTGTTTCTTTGCCAGGAATTTTGGTTCCCCCAAACGCTATTTTGTTGTGTGTCGATATTCATTCTCTGTATTTCGAATGTTAATTTGTATTCGCATATTTTTTTTCTGTGACCTTTATTCCTAAATTCGCAAGGCAAATCTGGATAAATTGACAAATTGGATGGAAAAGGATAAAGTTAGGAGATGTATTGTTGTATATAAAATAAAAGGACGTCTCATTCAGAAACTAAAATCTACCCACATTTATATGGCTAGTGTAAGGTGATGAATAAGAATTTTAACTAGTATTTGAAAATAAAAGTATTTTTTCTACTTCTGTTAAAAAATTGATACTATATTTCACTTATTTTAGTGCATAAAATGCCTGTTTATGGTGAGAGTTAAAAAAAAGTAAAAAGCGTGAAAAAAAATTGCCATAACGTAATTTTTTCACTCTTGTCAATAAGAACGATACAACCTAAAGGGGTTTACACAAATGCTTCCACGACTGCAAGCACGCCCTTCATGGACGTCATATACTTCTTAAGGGCTTCTTAAACTTTTTCATATAGCGACACCCTTCAAGCCTAGGAAATTTTAAACGACCCACCATGTAATGAAATTAATATTGACCGTAGTTGTAGGTGTAATACCGCGACATTGTAGAATCTACCTTGTAGATTCTAAAAATTTAATTATTATTACCCAAAAGTAGCAGATCTTTGCGACCCCCCTTCAGTAGCCTCGCGACCCCCCGGGGGGTCGGGACCCACAGTTTAAGAAGCCCTGCTATAGACTATACTTTAGAATTCAATGTTTTGAAAGCAAAACCACGTGGAGACGAAAGGAGTATTTGCAACTGAGAGTATAACAGGCCTAATTTACATTTATTTCTTGCAATTCTTGTCGGCAAACTATTGAAATAATAATAATTCGTCTTCTAATAGTCAACTTCTTCTCTGAAGGTGCTGTTGCTTCACAAAAAGGCGCATGCTCTCAGTCAGTGTTATACGACTTCATTGTTATCGGTACAGTCCGAAGAAGAATCAGAGAGTGCTTTGAAAATAATTCAAATGAATTTGCAATTTGTGATCTTAACCCTTACGTTACGGTGTCCTTTGGTTGCGGTGTGGGGTACAAATGTACCCCATTTTTATTTTATCGTAAATAAATAATTTATTAATAATTTGTATTCAGGTTTACTATGGAATATATTAAAAATGTTTTTTAGCTGAAATTCCAATATTTTCAATTGCAATGTTTTCATACGTTCAACATTCATAAAATCCTGTTTCATACTAACTAAGTAAATTTCTAGCAAAGCATAGTATACGCCCAACCTGATACGTCCGTCCTGTCCGACGTCCAGATTCAGACTGAAGCGGGTACTTAGGCGGTAGCTGCTTTGCAAAAATCAGGGAATTCACCGGAGTTGACTCCGCCCTTTACTTAAAAATAACCAATAAAATTCATGAAAAATAAATTAATTAATATTAGGTGTTTAAAATAAAAAATGAAAAAAATATTTACCTACATTGTTTCATAATTAGGTAAATAAAGTATTTATGGTATTTATAAAACTCAAGAACGATTATTTTATTCAAATTTTGTGGGGTACATTTTAAGTAGCACCGCTTCGTAAGAGTTAAATATTGTGAAATATATAAATATGGAATTACAAGAATAACTATTGGGATATCAATTTTAGGTCTTAAAATTTCTTAACAAAACTTTAAGACACTAATTTTAGTAGTGAATGCAAGATAATTTTATTTTTATTTAATTTTGTGTGTAAAATAATGTGTGACATTTACTATATAACTTTATTGAAATGAAAAATACCGTTGCCAAATGGCTCAACAAATCTCGCAGTATGTTTTGGCCAACAGTTTAATAGTGGAGTAAACTTTATTGGTCGAAATAAACAATAATTTCTGCTAACGAGAATATACCGCATTCACCTATATATTAAACTAAAATGGCCAACAATAGAAAAATAAAAATAGAATTTATAACTCCGATATAACACGATATCATTTTTAGTAAATAAACTTAGATTTTATTTTATTATCCGTGTTTCGACACTAACCGGCTTCCAGCTTACGCTCTGATATGATCATTCTAATTTTGCTCTTCCATATTGTTTAGAATAGAAATCGGCACCTATTGCCTGCGGGCACTCGGGTACCCGCGAAGCCTTTTTGAGGTACCCGCCACTAAATTTAAAAATTAATAATTAAGTTTTCTAAAATAACCCCATCAACAGACGATTACCACGATAAGCGTGAACACAATACTTACCTACTGTTCATGTCGTACTGCTGGCGAAACAAAATAAATGACATAGGAAAAAAATGTATATATATATAACTGGGTATTTTATGTTTTATAAATTACAGACCTTTGTTCAGCACAACTTTTACAATTAAAATAAACTGACTAATATGAATAATATCCAAGGATTTATTTTCACAAATACCATTTTCAGTTAAATATATTACCGATATCATTAACGGGTGACAAAATAGAATGTTTCCATTAAAAATATTTACACGTGTAAGCTATTTAGTTAATGACATGAATGCTTGTAAATTGCAAGTGTTTTTATTTATCTACTTTTAAGTCACATGGTTATTGTTATTAGGACTAAAGCCAAAATTTTAGTCATAAATTATAGATCACAACCGGGAGTTTGGGATAGTGAAAATATTAACTTGAAACAAATTGGCAAAGATATACAGTGGACTTTTGGAATGTACGATATTAGATTTTAACGCTCTGGTATCTAAAAGGCAACGTCTCTGTGTCTGTCTGTTTGTCTCTGTCTCCGCCTGTCTATGTCTCTCTGTCTGCCCTCTTGTCCATCCTTATATGCATTTTTTACTCGAGAACTGCTAATCTGTAGCTGCATCATTTGGTCAGGTTTTTGGCTGTGTTTTTTTAAATTGGTTCAGTAGTTCCAAAGTTATAATAAAATTTGTGCGCGCAGGTAAGTCCATGTTTCCTTTTCATATTTAGCGCATTTTCTTGAAATTGTCAGTGACAACGTAGGTTTCGTCAGTGACTACGTTAGTACACGATTTATACACTAATCAGAATTGAAAGAATTTTTAAAATCTGTTCAGTAGTTCCAAAGATATGATAATAATATGCGCGCGGAAGTACAAATTCCATCTTTTTCGTTAATATTTAACGCATTACTCGAGAACTGCTGATTACAATGTAGTAATAATAATAATAGTCTGCTACCTCTCTAATTTTCAAGATACAGAAGGTGGTATTACTCAAGTCTCTTCGAATTGTACATAGACTGAATTTGGCATTATGTTTGCGAGTATATATTATATTATGTATTATATTATATATATACCAAGAGCTGGGATGCAGCCGTGGTACTCAGTTCTCATTTAATTTCAATAAATTAGCAACAAAGGAATATAAAATTTGCTTATGTCGAACTTTATATTATTTTATTAATATTTTGGGTCTTGCCATAAACATGGCAAATCTTGATATTTTTAAATCACTTCTAGCATAAATTCGTGTCCAGTCGTCATTATATTTTATTAAAAAGTATTTTTTTATTAACTATTTAAGAAATGAATTAAAAATGAATTTAAAAATATAAATAAATTAAAATAAAAAGTTTGCAAATAAAAAACAATGTTGTACAATCACAAGTTAAAATGGTTAACGATGTTAACGGCTAGGCGGCCACGGATAGAATGAGACCTGTTTAGACCACGTTGTCACCACACACCATACGATTGGAGCGATGGCTTGATGTCACTCCGCGTGGCTTTCCCCACACAAAATCAGTTGGATTGAATGGATGATGGTCCAAACGAATGGATTTTAAACTGATTGGATATCCAACTCATCCTGTCACTTCATTTGGACGGATGGAGCGGTAGTGTATGGCCAGCTTTACAATTACTCTTATTCTTATTTGGTAACACCGCTCTTATTTTCCATTCGAGCAATAATGCATTCTAACAGTCGAACAAACTGTACCTATTAAAAAACTTGCCACCAAAATTTTGTGACAAAGAATTGGTGATATGGAAGCCAACATGTTGAGCATGCGTATTATATATCAGTCAATTTGTATTGTTCTTGATAAAGATGTGCTTCACAAAAAAAAAAAAAATCCACGTTTTAAAGCCGGTTATTTTAATGTAAGTGTCCGACCACGCTTTTAAATGCCGCGAATTTAGAAGGTCGTTGATTGCAAACATTATTAATTCCAACACAAGAGGAATTCGCGAAATAGAGAGTGGCTGGAATAACTCTTTCAAGACGATTACATGAGATAGGACAAATTCAATATCCACGAAAGTAGTTACTGCATCTCTCCAAACAGCATTACCAGTAAAGGATTTTGAAGAGCCTACCTAAAGACCATTCTTAGGATTGATCCTTTTTACGCGTCGCTTTAAATTAAAGGACACCAACTTATCGATTTTATAAAGTATGTACTATGAAGTAAAAAGTATAAGAAAAGGTTAAGGTTTTATAGTATTTATTAATTACAATTAATAATTAATTTATTAAATATTCAAATGACATTGCAAAAATAAAATTTCACAATATCCTTTACCGAAGGTTAGTTTTTATTTCGCTAAAAAAAATATTGTCATTCATTCAAACAAAACTAACCTGTCCGCACTTGAACTTGTCATTGAAACATTTTTAAATCCGGAATATCCGTAAAAGCCCGTGTGACATCACCTTAAAACTGTTCGTATTATCTAACCTTTATATCATATTTAGAAAGGTTATACATAACCTTCGTGTTTCAATTTTAGTTTCCGGCCATTCGGTTATGATATATTATAAACTGACACTGAACTTAAAAGTTGCGGATTTGGTTTTGTCAGTTCCGGCCATTTCGGAAACTGCGATATATCCTAAATGATAGCACTGAGAATATTAATGTTTATTACTACTGTAAAGTAAATTATTTTGTAACGTTTATTTTTGATTTTTTCTCGCTGATGCGAGGTTGTTTGTTATTAACAGGAAAAAAAAGTTTTTACGTATATTAAATTTAATGAATGTGTTGTGATTTTCTACAAGAGTATCTGAAGTATTTGAAAGAATTGTTGTATGTATTGGAACAAATATAATCGTTCCGGGAATAGTTACAAGATATTCAACATTTTTATTTGAAATATCAACATTTTCAACATATCTTGGATGCATTGCAGAGTGATTATAATATGGAGCTGTGACGCTAGTGATTTTACTAATGCAAAAATTTACTTGTGCTATCTGTTGATGAAAAGTTAAACTACTGAGCTGTTATAAACGAAATTTCATATGGGGTAGTCGTATTTTTTCATTGTGTTGTTTGTGAGTGTTTCTGTGTCGAGTTTGCTTTTTGAGAATTTTTATAAATATAATTATGCTATTTAGTTTACGTTATTGTTACTGCTTATCTTGTCGCAGTACTATCTATTGCAGTTAGGATGGATTGTTATATATATATATATATATATATATATTTATATATATATATATATATATATATATATATATATATATATATATATATATATATATATATATATATATATATTTATACAACCTTTAACGGCACCAGTTAAACCAGTTAAACTAGTAAACTGTTGTGCATTTTGGTGTACAAATCGTAGCTATATCATACAAACTAGAAAAAAATTAAAATGTACTGAATGCATTAGTACACGTTTTGATGAAAATAATTTGGATAAATACGCTTTAATATATTTTAAACAATGGAGCGATTTGCATTTTCCATCAAAAGCCATTATAACAATAGGCCAAAAATGTGGAACAATTTTAAAAATAGCACTACACAAGAGTGGTAGTAAGTTAATAGAAAATACTTAAAAATACTTAACATAAATGTTAAGAACTCTGTACATAATTATCCTACGAAAACTTGGTTTTCTCTAATGTATTTAATTTTTTTTTTCATTTAGAACATCTTTCCGCAGGCTAAAGCCTCATTTTATGCCTTAAAACTTCGTAATTTTTATAAGCAAACAAAAACATTCACGCACTGTCTACAGACGTTGATACGCACCGGAAGTAGAGCAGCAGAAGGAGATATGAAGGAATGGATAGACAACTTACAAGCCAGCCAGTGATAAATAAAAAATATTTGAAGTGTTATTTCCATTTTTAAACGAATAATTGCATTTGTTTTTGTGTTGATGTTTAATTTCATGACTAAAATATTTAAATGATTTTGATAACGTTTAATATTATTCAACATTAAAAAGAATAGGTGAGAGCAAAATATCCTTCCGTATCTTTCTTTTTGTGTAGTATTACTTTCCTCTCTCTCCTTCAGTTTTTGGTAACATGCTAATTTTGAATATCTAACATTTTAGAGATATATTCTTGTTGTTTTCTTAACAAATTTAAGAAAATATGCGTGTATTATTGTTAGGACCTAAGTAATTTTGAAGAGAAGAGCACTACGCATCAACCATGAGAATAATCTTAAATTCCAATCTAAATATTTATTTAAGTATACAAAGAATACAAGGACGAACATTTGTAAATGCACACAAACATGCTGTAATATGTATAAACAATACATAATAAATTCTAGAATATTTATAGATAAGTGACCTTCCGGATTAGAAATAAAATTAAATAAAGCGGAAAGTTGCTTTTCTTATAAACACTTGCATTTCACTGCTAATGGGTTCAGTGTTTATAAGCGAGGCATATCAAAAAAATTACAAAAATGTCACTGACTTGAAGTCAGTGATAGGTAGACGGGTTAGATGGTTTTATTGAAATAGCTTGTTGTCTTTTTAGAAGCAATCCAACAGCATCCCCTGATAGACAAGGCTTGGTGATGATGGTACCAATCAATAATTTAATCAATTAATTTGTTCCCTTTAGAAAGTTCTTGATTTTTTATATCTTGGTAGGGCAGCCGCCAATTTTCTATTGTTAAATACTTCGATTCATTTCTCCACGCCATCTCTTCTAGAAAAAAAAAGGTAACTCGAAATAGGCGATGAGTAAAAAACAGAAACTCTAATTGATGGACAAAAGTAGTACTCAAACTGGCTGATGAGCAAAAAAAAAAAGGCACGCGACCTAGTTAATGCCCAAAACTAGCTGATAAAACAAAAAGAAGAAAACTTAAAATAGATGTTGAGTAAAAGAAAAAAGAAAAACTAATGAATGAAAAAAAAGGAGCCCTAAGTAGCTGATGAGCAAAAGAAAGGAACTAGAGTTAACTTATGAGTAAAATAAGAACTCAAATTAGGTGATTGGCAAAAGTAGAACTCACACTGGCAGAAGAGCAAAAAAAGGGAATTCGAACTAACTGATGAGCAAAAAAAAGGTACTCAAACTAACGTCGCTCAATAATTATCCGGTATAACTAAAAAAAAACATTTTTTTTTTTTTAGAAATACGACTTTGAATTTTATTCATCAACTTACTCTCCTTCAAGAGTGATACATTCATTCCAACGCTCCTCTAACTTTTCGATGCCTTCTTTGTAGAACGATTTGTCTTTGCCCTCAAAATAGGCCTCGGTTTCGGCAATCACTTCTTCAGTTGAGTCAAATTTCTTTCCATGGAGCATCTTTTTGAAGTCTGCAAAAAGCCAGTAGTCTCTGGGGGTTTTCTTTTGCATGTGAAGCCGTTTTTTTCTTGATTTCTACACTCAATCGATCCAATAATGCCATGTAGTATTCGCAATTGATAGTTTTACCTTTCTCAAGATAGTCCATAAACAAAATACCATGCACGTCCCAAAATACGGATGCCATAATCTTACCAGCTGACTTTTGAGTTTTTGGTCGCTTTTGACGTCTTTGTAGGTGTTTGCAGGTGTGTAGTAGTGGATCCATGTTTCATTCATTGTCACATACCGACGCAAGAAATCCTTTTTATCTCGCTTGAACAGCTCCAAACAGCGCTCTGAATCGTCGACGCGTTGTTGTTTTTGGTCCGGTGTAAGCAAACACGGCACCCACTTCGAAAGATATTTACGCATGCTCAAATTTTTGTGTAAAATTGTAAACACACTACCTTGTGATATCTTTAAGGTGTCAGCTCCTTTAGTCAGGAATCTCATTTCAGTTTGAGATCAGACTTTATATTATATCACAGGCTCGCTACCTACTTGATAATAAATGGTATGAATTTAAAGTAACGTGCCAGTGGGTCGCTACAGTAGAGCAAATTAAACAAATGTCATCCAGTGGATACTTATACCATGAGTTCAAAAAGTAATTACATAAGGGTTGGCTATGGAAAAATGAAAAAATACTGCAAGCTTAACGGCATTAATTAACTGTCATCACTGTTGTTTTATGTCATAAGTTTATATTGTTATATAAAGCTTGCCGTATAAATTTTTTTATTTTTCCATAGCTAACCCTTATGTATTTACTTTTTGTACTCATGGTGTATTAAAGTACGATTGATGATACCTACGAAGAGTGAGGAGTAAATGGGCGAGATAGACAAACAGAGAGAAATATATATACAGAAGAAAAATAAGTATTTTTTTGAAAGGCTCATCATATTGCTATTGTATGACGTGTCCCTGGACTTGAAAGTCTATAACAAATTTTCCAACAGGAAATCCTATTAAAAATACCCACAAAAAACTTTTTTTCAAGAGTCTTAATGACACAGAAAAATATTCATTTGTCTGCTAGGTTTTTCTCCACGTTTAAATTTAATATAATAATGATAACATCTGGTCAGAGCCACATGTATATTTTGAACCACAATATGTTCACAGTTTATTAAAAACTTTAAAAAACGAATGGTAAAAAACACTGACATTCAGACTATTTTTAGAAAGAACTTTTCTGCAAAGGAAATGTCGAGACAATTTCGTACAGCCTGAGATATAATTGGCAAAATATACTTGAATGGAGAATGTCTGAAAAAGAGTTCTTGTTAAAATAAGAATACTAGAGATAATTTTAAAATACTGAAAAAGATTTTTGAATTGAATTTTTCGCTTGAAATATGCTGAATCAGACTTCTATAAAATTGGCATAAAAAGTTCTGTAAATTTAAAATCTTACTGAGATTCTAATGACCATAGTAAATATTTAATTATCGAAAAAACAATTAGAAATATTAGGATCTATTGAGTTGCATGTCGAATTACAAAAGGAGGAGAAAAACTAATGCCGCGTTCGGAGCTCTTAAATTAGTCTACTATAGACCAGCGCTTCTCTAAGCGGTGGTCCTTCACTTTACCGTTGAAATGCACAGATTATATTTATAGGCTTAGTGGAACAATGTTGAAATAAGTCTAGTACTTTGGCGGTAGATCATTTTATTACATTGGTCGTTGTTTTGGAGTTTCATAGGCACAGAGTTATAGTCGGATTGCCGATAGGTGACTGTTCGTTGCTACAAGTATCGATATTCAAAAATATATTCTTTCTCTGTCTATATCATTATAATTATTTGCATACCCATAGTAACGTTTAGTGACGCAAGTTGACAACTAACCTTCCAAATTATTTTAATATAAAACAAAGCATTACAAAGAAACGGCATGATTCGTAGATATCTTTACTAATTAGAGCACGAAAGTAAATTTACAGCAGTACTCAAACAAACAAAATTATTAATTTTAAGGTAATAATTATAAATAAGGAAAAATTTGTACTCATACGTAAATTTTGGATTATAATTTGTTGTTTAATTAAATTAAATTTTTATGTTTCCCCTAAGTACAAAATAATAAAATATTAAGTAAAAATATATTTGTTCATATAATATATTGCTACAAGTTGTATTTAAATGTTTATTTTAATTTTCAAACAATTAGTCACTGTAATGCATGATATCGTCGTCATCTGAACTATCGCTGTCATTTCCTTTATTTATTATTATTGGATTAATATCATCAACAATCCTTTACTTTCCCACCATTAAAATTTTCGATTTTTTTAAAAAATTTTGCCCAAATTTCACAACTAATTTGATCACAGGCTACTTGCCACATTCTCGAAACTTCGTTATCACTATATCCGAATCGACCAATATGTTTATCATAATATTTTTTTTTGTTATACCCCAAATTAGTACTTATATACAGTGATAAGGAGGTAACCTTAGTACTTCATGACCATACGTTTGTGACAATGTATCAATAATATAAACTGGTTCAGATTTTTCTTTCTTAACAATTTTTAAAAGATCACATTTTAAGTCATTTTTTGAAAAAGTTATGTTATTATTTATCAGGCAATTTTGAATTTCGGAATACCAAACACTGACAGCTAAGACAAATAACAAAAAACATTTTTAAAATCGCTGAAAAATGGTAACTATATTATTATATGAATGCACTACTTGATACTTACATGTAACAGTCACCTATCAGCAATTCCACTATAGCACTCATGTAACCGTTTTATAAAGAATTCATTAAAACGAACGCATTGTGCTTCCGTTTTGTACGTTGTATAAGTAGAACTCCCACCACGTTCTCAAAGCTCCACATTCAAGTAACCTAACTTTTCGTACAAATGTGGTGTCGGAAGCTTTTAAATTAAAGTGTCAAAATTGTTTGTGTGTTTACATCTTTACTGATTTGAACCATAACTTCCCAGTCGGTAAGTAGGATTAAACTAATAGGTTGTTTTTACACATGCCAGCAAATCCGGAGCTGGATCCGGCTCCGAGGCTGGCTACAATGTTATCAAATGGAGAATTTCACACAGAGTCCGTCCCAGCAAATTTGCTGGTCTGGCATTTCACTTCTTTCATATATTTTACATATTAATCAGAGCAAAAAAATAAATTGGACACAATTTTTCCTTGACGTAAATTGGGTGGCCAAGCTCGACACTTTTGCCATCTTTATACCTCGATGCAAGGAAGGATGGTTTCCTGTTTCACCATTGCAGACAAGATCGATGGACAGAAACGAAAACTTAAAGCATGGAAAGATCGTTTATCAAGAAATTGCTATGGCATGTTTGACATCTTAGAGATATTCATCCACGATGCAGGAGAAGAGTTTAATTTTACGTCTCTAAGAAAAGTCGTTAGTGAACACTTGTCAAAATTGGAAGAACGTTTCGAGTTTTACTTCTCAGTAGAAGATGAGAAAAGAAAATGGATGGGTGCGAAGTCCTCGCATTGCAATAAAAGACGACTTAGCAATCATTATAGAAAATAAATTGTTGAAGATCGCTGCTGACGAAGGCTTGAAAGCAACTCGCATCTTTTTGAGTAAAAGTTAAAATAGAATATCCTAATCTCTCAGACATTGCCAAGAAGAAACTACTTCCTTTTAACACTTCCATTTACCTTTGTGAGACCGGATTTTCAATAATGAGTGTCAATTCATTCCGCGTGGCGCTGTCATCAATGCAACCACGGATAGAAAAACTGGTCAAAAATAAGCACGCTTATCCTTGCCATTAAGTTTTGCTTTTATTAATATTATTATTATTTTGACATTTATAAATAAAATACTTATTTTGCTGTCATTTTTTGATTTCCAATTTAATAATCTTATCCAATACGAACTGCATAAAAGTTGGGTTCGTTTTACATAAATGTTACCAAGAGTTTCTGGACCTAGTTACATTAAAAGTTCACTGCAACTGAATATGATACCGGTCCGCAACACGTTGGGACAAAAAAGTACTGGTCCGCACCATTACATAGTTTGAGAAGCGCTGCTATAGACTATGAGTTGTGTACTGTTGATTGTCACCAACAGGTTTGTCATATTGTAACGAGGGCAACCGTTCAGAGCTCTAAATTTAGTGCGTTATATGTTGTCGATTGTAGATAGTTTTCCAAACTATGTATTTAGTGAGTTGTTTTAATGAGACAGACATATAAACACACATTGGCTGACGTAGACTGAGATCAGTCTACATCGTAGAGAACGTTTACATTGTATGCCTTTACATAACCTAATAAAATGTTCACACTACATATTACTTTTAGTAATAAATTTATTATGTAACTGCAAGGTAACTCACAAAAGTATCATAAATATATTTCTTTGTTTTTGCAATGCAAGACGTAATTGCGTTGTTTAATTACGCATTATCTATACGCATTTGAACAAAGTTCGCGTATATGTGAAATGTCACTAAATAAAAATCTTTTTACTAACAACATAAAATTTAAAATAAATTTATTATCACATGTTTAAAAGGTCAACTGTAAATTTACGTTGTATTTTAAGACTGTACTTGATCTTGAGATGTACGATGATTTGCAAATAATCTTCACTGCTTTTGTCTTCGCTGATAGAATAAAAAGTAGAGTCCTTTTTTATGAGCTAGTTTGAGTTCTTGTTTTTGCTCAACCGTCACCAAAAAAGGTTTGGGAACTACTGGTATAAGTAAGAGGTCCAAAGACGAGGTCTGTTCAGAAAATAACCGAACATTTTAACCAACGGCGATATTTAGTGATATGTGGTTGGCAGCATTGCGTTGCACATAACCTCCTCTGTAACCACATGTTCTTGGATTGTTGATACCTCGTTTAATTTTCGTGATATTGTTATTTGAGTGCAATTTATTTAACTGTTAGTAGCGATTTTCTGGAGCAACGATGCAACGTAAAATTTTGTGTTTAACTGGGAAAAACTTTGAAATGTTTCATCGTCATTGGCTTGTTCAAGGAGTTGCCGACAAACGTTTTGATTTTCTTTCTGTTCTTCGGTCATCAAACGAGGAACAAATTTTGCTGCAACTCGAGGCATGTTCAATATTTTAATCAAAATTTCATGGCATGACCCAGTTCAGATGCTAACTTCATCTGCAATTTCTCTGACAGTCAATCGGCGATTTGCACGCACCAGATCGTTGATTTTCTGAACGTGGGAGTCATTAGTTGAAGTTGATGGCCTTTCTGGTCGAGGATCATCTTTAATTGACTGACAACCACTTTTAAATGCCACGTGAATACCATTCATAACATTGCGTACGACCCAGAGCATCACCTCCGTAAGCTTGTTTCAAAAATTGAAACGTTTCTGTGAAAGTTTTCCCTAGTTTCACGCAAAATTTTACGTTGCACCGTTGCTCCAGAAAATCGCACATTGCAAAAATCGCCACTAACACTTAAATACATTGCATTCAAATAACAATATCACGAAAATTAAACGAGATATTAACAATCCAAGAACATGTGGTTACAGAGGAGGTTATGGGCAACGCAATGCTGCCAACCGCATATCACTAAATATCCCGTTGGCGCGTAATTCAAAATGTTGGGTTATTTTCTGAACAGACCTCGTAAATACCCATAGGAGCATTTTTAGTATTTTGTAGGTATGACCAAAAAGCCCTTATAACGTCACTCATTTGTGTGTCTGTCTGTCTGTTCGGTAAAAATTGTAGCCAAACGGCTAAACTAAAAATGAATATCTAAAAAACATATCCCCATAAAAATATAAATAAATATGTGCTCATTGGAAAAAAAAAATTAAATTCTGGGTAGGGTATAAATGAAAGCCCTTAGTAAGTGGATTAATTATCAACAATTTATTTTTGTAAAATAAATTATTTTGAGGTGATTTTTGCGAAAATTGTGCAAAAAAAATTTGTCTCACATCTGTAGCCCAGATGGTAAAACTAAAAATCTGAAAAAAATTCAGAGTAATGTACATTGGTGTGAACCGGAATAGTACAACAGGAATTTTTGATCAGATTACGTTTTCGGAACATAACGCATTTTCTGTATTTTTTTGTTGAAGATGTACAAAAGCTATAGTTATGTAACACACTATACTAGAAGAAGTATCCGGGTCTAATGGTTATCTTGCTCGCTTGCTACGCAGAAAACTAGGGTTAGCTCCCGGGCAGAGGAGACAATTTTACTTATTTTTTTTCCATTTTTATATTGTTTAAATTATTTTTTCAAAATTCTAGTTATATTTTGGCAAATGTTGCATTTAATTTTTAAGAGCGTAAATTTAACAACCCGTTGGAATTGTTGGAATTATATTTTCATTCTGTGTCATGTATACGAAACCAGAGGGGCAGAGCATATGACTTAAAACCAGAGCTTCGAACTGGAACTGAACCGAAAACCGAAAAAAAAAACGTTATTTTTGTCGGAACGAAAACCGGAGCTGAACCGAAAAAAAATATCGGTGTATTTCGGTTCAGATAGGATGGACGTGAACCAAAATAAAAAATAAATTTCTAATACAAATAAAAGCATTTAAAAATGTATCACTCGGAACTGAACCGAAAATCGAAAAAACCGTAATATTTGCCGGAACAAAAACCGGAACCGAACTGATATTTTTTTTTTCAATTGAACTGGAACGAAAACCGAAACGAAAAAAATAACGGTTCGGAACCCTGCTTAAAACAACCAATGGAAGCCATAGGCGTAATTTTCAAAATCTTAATGAACCTTGCTATATGAAAAAAAATACTGCACATATTTAGAAACCTAAATAATTGTATTAGGTATGCGAATTAACAAAAAACATTTTAACATAAAATTTGTTTTTAAAGCTCTTAGATTAACAGACGGTAAATTATTTTAAAAATATCGTTCATTTTGCCGTGATTACTGCAAGGCAAAATTTGTCCTACACACTCAGCATGCCGCCTTCACTTATTACAGTGTTTCCCAAAGGGTGTACCGCGGCACATTAATATGCCGCAAAATTTTCCAAGTGGGCCCCGAAATCTAAAAAAAAAAAAAACTAGTGTCGTTTTTATTTTAAAATTATTTTCCGAATATACGTACAATATCATTAATAAGAATAAAGTACACGAAAGATAATTTTATTACGAATTGAAATTGACATATCATTTTTTTCCCTAAATACAGCGGCGTCTGTATTCAAAATTTCTTCTTCTATGACAACGTAGGTGTGAAATTTTTCTTCTTTGGAAAATGTGCGACGAGAGTAAAAAGATTGGGAAACACTGACTTATTATATACCTACGAACCCTGCAATGTGTGAAAATTCTCACTTCACATCAATTTTTTAATTTCAGATATCTCTTATAATTACATAATTATTTTGTGGAAATAATTGTTTTGTGTCCAAACAAATTATTGTGTGGACTTGCAGTAAACTTGGAAGGGGTAGTTTACTAGAAATAATATTTAGCTTGTCAGTAGGCGACAGACGAAATGTCCGTGTGTCGTTTATGTTAATTTTAACTTGTAGTAGTGGCCTGCTGTAGTTATTTCATATATTACGGAAACTTCAAACTTCAAATAAACAAAAGTATTAAACATAAACATAATTGTTTATTTTCATTATGTAAATCGACAGTAGAGGCGCCACTGTAAGTTTATAATCATTATTTTAAACATCCTTTTACGTTTTACGTAATGCTACACACAATTAGTTTTTTGTATGATAGTTGTGTTGTGTGCCAAAAGTTTGCACGAGAGTTTTTTTTTACGGTGGGCGTCTCCTGGTGTTGTGTGTGGCGGTGGTAACCCAGTGTTCCTAGAAGACCTTGCCACAGATCTGTAGGTCGCAGATCTCAGGGTCGACGGCTTCATCTCCGGCTCTTCGAGCTAGCATACAGAGTGTTACCATTAATAAGGCAGACTTTGGTACAGCGCAACTATTGAAAAATACAGGTTGGTCTAAGTGGATAGTTTTATTATAAAAATTAAATTAAAATTATTGCCCGGTTGCTTAAAATTCCTATATATAGTGTTATTTACAACTGTTGTAACAAATCCAATCTAGTTGGGCCTAAATCGAGCTTTAATGTATTTGATAGATACAAAGCTGTAATGGATGGGCTGTTTTAGTGGCGACTTACAGTGGTAAAAAGTAAAAGGTAATATTATTTAACACTAATTATTTTAAAAAATATAATAAATGTTTTCTTTTTTCATAAGTTACTTTTTAATAATAATAATAATAATAACAATGCATATTCAAAGCCCGAGCATTTCTAGTTCCAGAGAATTATCTTGCCTTAATGGTGATTCATGGTGATCACAATATTTGATAGCATGGCCCATAAAAAGCTTGTTATTGTTTTCAATCAGGGATAAGTAGTCGGAATCGGAGTGTGAGTTGGGAGTCGAAAAATTGAAGCTTTAGGGAGAGTCGGAAAAATTATTTATCGGTTCCCGACACTTTTATTAAATGTTTATTAAGGATGAGAACAAACCGAAAACAAAACGATATCGATATTACCAAACTATTTAAAAGAACGGAAACGGCAATTATATTTTGTGTTTTTGTTCAAGAAGAAAAACGAAATGGAAAATACTCAATATTGTTTTTTCTCCAATTTATAATTTGATTAACACTATTCGTATTAACATATTAATACGATGAGGCAGTGTTTTTACACATCCATTTTACTTTTTCTATATACTGTTTATTATTTTTTTAAGCGTATCTAAACGGAATTTTTGTTTTCTCAAGCCGTAACGAGCTCCGTAAGTATTTATTATTTTATGTTGGCAGCCTAAATCTTTAGTCTGTTATTTTATCAATTTTACGAATCTTCAAAAAAATTCCTGCTTTGTTTCAAACCTCCAAAAACGTTATCAATTATATTTATTTATTTACTTATTATTATTTCTTTTTGATATTGCTGTTAGATGGGGCTAGATGTTGAATTATAAATTAAATTATTAAATTTTTAATAATTTCTGTTGATATTTGATCACACTCTTCCCTTATTCTTTGAATCAATTCTTGTTGATTTTGTGGTCGATTTGCATACGCCTTATTTTTTAAATAACCCCATAAAAAGTAACCTAACGGAGTCAGGTCGGGTGATCGGTGGCCAGTGTTTTATTGCCAAGTCAGTACTAGAAGACCCAATCCATTTTTGTTGAAAATTAACATTTAGCCACTGTCTTACAGGAAGTGAAAAATGTGAGGAAATGAAACATGAAATCCAACTGCGCTATCCAAAAATTTTAAAAATAAATAAAAATGAACGTTTATTGGGGTTTGAGACAAAGCAAGAGTTTTTTTCGTAAACTTGATAATGAATTTTTTTTTTTTTCATTTTTATCAAATTTTTTGGATCATGCTGTATACATATTATTATTTATTTATTTATTTATTTATTTATTTATTTATTTATTTATTTATTTATTTATTTATTTATTTATTTAACATACGTATGGATTTTTTGCTTCCTGAGAACGAGAATTTATTGAGAAATTTATTAAATATTTTACTATTTTGTATAAAATATTTCAGTCGTTGTTACTGATAGCTCCGGTATAAACAAGATTGTTCGAAATACCTGCGTCTAAGGCCAAGCGGGCTGAGCACCGGGGTATCCCGCAATAGGCCTCCGTGACTGAGTGTCTGGGAACGCCGAGAGCTAATTTGTGATATAGAAACAAATTTGACTTGACATTAAACGTAGGTAGTATTATTTATAAACTACTTCCTTTCCTACATATATATTGTAATTAAGTTAATTTTGCTAATTTAAGAAAAAAAAAACTACTTGAATTGTGTGTAGAGGAATTTCATGTTGGATGAAGTGATTACTTAAATCATTCTTTATAAGTTGCTACTTAAATTTATAGATGCACAGGAACGAAAGCTATTTGCGTCTAACATTAGGTGACTAACTATTTTTAAATCTGCATTTTACTTAATCTACGTTTAATGTTTAATTAAGATTGAAGTTAATAATTACACTAGAACTTACAATTAAATGCTAGCTACGAAATCCCAGGAAAGACACTCAACACAAAACCTCACAATCACCGTACATAAGTTTCATAAACACCTCATAACACTCACAGTGCTTAACCCGTTATCGAGGTTCGTTTATTTCATTAAAGCTGTCCTCCACTTCCAGACTACTTCAGACTATATCGGTTTCTCAACCAAAGCTTGGGAGGTTCGTCTGTATACGGTGACGGTTTACTCACTACTCCCCGTCTCTCACAAGATTTTCCCAGCCCTTTGCTTAAAACTAAACTCTCCAATTAACTACAAAAACCTTTTAACTTATATTGAAGACTCATATTTCTATTTTCAATAATTCATAACCCAAATAATTAATTTTGACTCTAATTACCTACGAGGTCCATATCACTGAAAATATATGGGCGCATATCAACATCTGTGTAAACATTCGACCATGTACTTGAGATAAACGGTAACAATATTTTAAACAAATCATATAATATACGATCGTAAATTTGTACCCCTGTCTTTCAACATTTAACTAAAAAATATATGATAACTCAGCTAATTCTGAGGATGTTTATCTTAAAATAGATTTTATATTTAAATAATTTGAATATTTTTAACTAATTGAATAATTCTATTTTGAATAATAATAAAATTTTATTTCTGAAATTACCGCTCCCAAACTTTTTTTTGGACATGAAAATCAATTTTTGTTAAAAAAAAGGAAGTTGGTTAGTCACGTGATGTTCATTCAATATGAAACACTCTGCATAAGGTAAATATCACTACTTTTGATCTTTTTTTCACGTCTTATGGCCTTTGCTACTAAGGCAATTAGCCAGGACAAATGTAATTATTCGGGTTGAAAATTCCATGCCTGAACAGGATTCGAACCGGAGACCTTAGCAACGCAGGACACGTGTGTTACCACTACTCGCCGTTCGGCACTTTTGATATTGTTGAAGGTAACTTCATTGTCATGGCACTTAGAGATTAACGTTTAAGTTAAGATTAATCCACACCTAATCTAGCAAGGCGAAACTTTGCTAACAAGAAAAAAAAATCAGTAAAAAACATTGAAGAATTTATTATAAAAATTTCTACCGTATCGTCAATAGAGGAAAGGGAAACTAAATATACTTCTAATAACAATTTTTAATTATATTATTATGTAATTATTAAATTTTTATGTATTATTAATATAATAATACATAAAATTACAATCATACTTATATATAAAAAGATCTTCCCGTAGCAGTTCCCAGAAATCCTGCAAAAAATCTTAACTACTATATTTATTTATAACAAAGGAAATATTAGTCAACTACATAATTAAAAAAACAGCAGTAATCAACTGGAAGGAAATAAATATTTAATTTCTAGAATTTTGTTATTATACATTTAATTTCGTTTATATAAAGCTAAAATTAATACTAGATAGAATACACTACCAGACTTAATAGATGAACTTCTAAAACGAAATAACAAGAATGTCTAAACACAGTGTTGGGAGAAGTTTGTAGCGTTGTTCTTGATGTAAGAAAAACGATTTTAAAGATGTGGACTGTAGTTGGCTGTGTTTGTTCGGGTCAACGGCTATAAATTAGGTAAAACAAAATGGCACAATAGGATTTACCGTTCAGTGCTGCCTCGACGCGTCAGAAGAGGTCCCTTGTGTCGTCTGCTGCTGCACCAACTGGCTGTAGCAGGCTTAGATACAAGAACAACTTACACAACACAGCTAAGCCTGAAATGCATTTCTGCTCCCGTAGTACTAAAATTATGAATAAGACAAGATGACAAACCGGCCGATGGTCGGAACTGCAATAATACAAGAAGCATAAAACATTAGACTGCTAGCGACAACTGTCCATAGCGAGAAACAATTGACCACTCGAACAAATAAAACATGTGGTTTCTTCTACCAAAAACCGCCTCTTAAAATATATAAAATAAAGATAAGGGTAAGGATCAAGCAAGAACATGCGTTAAGCAGCTAAACCCATTTGTCTGGAATAAATAACTCACAAAAAGGACAAAAACTACGATATGCAAAACTATAATCCAAAGCATTATGACATACGGGGCAGAGAACTGGGTTATGAACAACGGGATTCGATATAAAGTCACTGCTACGGTACTGGAATACTGAAGAAGATGTTGTAGAGTCACAAGAATGGATAGGATTAGAAATGAATAAATAAAAAGAAGAATTGATGTAGAAAAGATAATTTTTATAAAAATGGAAGAAAAGAGACTCATCTGGTACGGCAATGTTAGAAGAGCAAATAAAAAAATATGGATAAATAGAGTGACAAACTGGAGCACAACAGGATGAAGAAAGATAGGTAGAGCAAGATAAAAATAATTTAGATAAAAATAAGATCAAGTAAACCACCAGATAATCGACTCAGAGTCTCTAAGAATTCAACAATTTTACTTCTCTTTGCAAACCGAACCGAATACTTCTGACACCCTTTTCAGAGAGAATGGTGTATATATAAGGGTTCTATATATATATAAAGATTATTTTGAAGAACTTATTTTGATATACATATAAAAATAAAAAATAAATATTACTTAAGTGAAAATGTATTCAAAAGTTTTAAAACAGAAAGCGACTTTTGCATCAATCTGTATAATTAAACCTTGAACTTCAAGTTAAGGTTATTATTAACATTTTTTTTTTAAATGACATACTTGAATCATCTATATTATCACGTCCTCTTACCAGCCAAATCATTCTGGAAATGTTAAGCAAATTGTATTACAATTATTCGTATAATTGGACTGGAATTTAAACTATTCTACTGTACTAAAACATTGATACCACCTATTTAACGATCGTTAGAGCACAATTCACTACATTTCACCGGTAATCGCGTAATTATCCACATGCGAATACCAAAACTCTTACTCAAACTTGACCGAATAACTAACATGTTCCAATTTCACGAAAAATCGATCTGTAAGTTTCTTAAGTGTTAATTAATTCTATAAACCTTTATCTTTATTCACAGTTCTTAATCAGGGTTACCACATTTATGAAGATCGAACTGAATAGTGTTGATAAGTAATATTAATTGGTATTAAATATGCAAAGCCTAATCTTGTAAAGGTGTAATTGAATTAGTTAACTTCTTGTTTCCAACCGATGTTACCCTCTTAACTGGATACAAAGGTATGCTTTGCCAAAGGTCAATGGCCAGTCCGAATATAACAACATCGACCATCCGTATCTGCAGAAAATAAAACATTGTTTGTCTTATGTCTTAATGCATCTGGCTTGACACGGAACACAATGGTAGACAAGGTGACTAATGCTTGATATCATCAGAATAAATTATAAGGCTATTTTCATCTTAGCTATTATTAATATCAAGATATAAATCAGGGGTTTAAAATTTAGACGATTTTATGTATAGTAAGAGAAATTAAATTAAATTTAAAACAGAATACAGTTCTTTTCAACTTCTATATAATCGCAGTTACAAGAGGGGTTGTTTGGTAAATCATTGACTTTCAAAGATCGCAAGTTTGATTTCTGACATTTGCCATTGTTTGTAGACATTTACACTTAACATACACACTAAGTTTCAGGTAGATCTGTGAAAAGGTACATTTTGTCAGGCCACTAATACATTACTTTAGATCAAGTGATGGCGAACCTTTTGAGCTCGGTGTGTCAGAATTCGGAAAAAGCCTAACTTAACTACATTAAGTTACTGTTAAGTTATTGTTACTAACCTAACAGAGCCTCTAAATATTCTACAATTTTATTTCTACTCGTGAACCGAACCGAATACTTCTGACCTACTCTTCAAAGAGAGAGTGGTGTATATACCATGAGTTCAAAAATAAATTACATAAGGGTTGGCTGTGGAAAAATAAAATAATGTCTATTGCAAGCTTTATATAACAATTGACTAATGTTTAGGCACAGCCTTTGTAATCACTTAAAATTGGAAATTATTTTTTATTTTTTTTTAAATTATATTGTTTTATTGGCCATTAGTCTATACAGCCATATTATTCAGCTAAATACAAAATTATACATTATATACAATAAATACAAATTTATACATTATATACAATATATTTTTTGATTTCACAGGTACAGAAAAATAAACATAAAAAATTAAAGAAGCTGTTCAAAATGACCACCGTTTTCCTGCAGACACTAATTTACTCGTCTTTTCATACTATTAAAAGCATTTATAAGAATTTGAGGAGTTATATTGGCACACTGTTCGGTAATTCTGTTTTGCAGTTCCTCGATATTGTTAATAGGAGTCTTGTATACATTATTTTTCAGATAAGGGAATATAAAATAATCTGAAATAGTCAAGTCTGGTGATCTAGGTGGAAATTCTGGATTTGAACGTAAACTAATTATTCAATCGTCAAAAAATTCACGAAGGTAATTGATGGTCTCTTGAGCGGTGTGGGCAGTCGCGCTATCCAGTTGGAAGTAGCCTTGCTGGAGCGCATCCTCATGAAGCTGATTAATAAATTCACGTACAATATTCCGGTATCTCTGAGCAGTAACAGTTTCGTGGAAACATATGAGTCCGATAATACGTCTTCGAGACACATCAATCCAAACACCAACTTTTAACGGGTGAAGGGGAGTTTCACGAAAAGTATTGTGAATTAATATACCCAGAAAGGGAGAACCAGGAATCGTCAGAAAAAAAAAAAAAAAAAAAAACGTTAAATTTAACAAATCATCATTATTAATTAAATTTTGTTGGAACCAGTGGCAATACACAATTCGCCTATTGTGATCTGCTGGCAGCAACTCATGTAAAGCAAGAATTTTGTATTAGTCTAGTGCCTACGCACCATATTTTAAGTTGATACTGCACCTGATGATAATGGAATTCCATTTGGCACACGTGGTCCTTATAAAAATTAAATCATTATGACCCGCAGCACATATTTTCAAATCGAGGCAGATTCAAGATGGCGGCGAGACTAGCGCGCCAATTACGATAACGATAACTAATTTTTATGATAGAGCGAAATAGCTAAATACATATTTGTACAATGGACTTTTAGCTACAATCAGCCGCGTCGTACGCGAATTTTCGTTACTTAGTTTGCAAGCTACCGTCCAGAATTCATTCTCAGACGCAAAAAAGTGTTTTCCGAAATGGCTAACGAATTTCGTATGATATGACTCGTTTTCTATTAATTTAATGTCGTAGATTACGAATCTGTTATCAAAATTGCAAAAATGTTAAATTTTGATAGATTTTTTTCCCAAATTTGAGACATGATGATATACTCTATCACTGCAAATCTACGTATATTAACATTTTGTTTCAATTCTTCCTAAATCTGTAGGGCATATCCTTGGCTACAAGAATATCTGAGGAACTTTTCTTTGAGGGGCGCCGAAATTAAGATAGCGACCGAAATATGTAAAGTCTCAACTTCGTATTATTTTGACACTCTTTATATTGTTTTCGACTAAATCGGACCTGTAAATTACAAAAATGAAATAAAAAATGGCATATGACTTGTTATTATTCGGGTTTTGCCCGAAATGAAATTAAAAAAATTACATATCCGACCGGACTGGCTGTAAATTATGACATTTAAGTAAGATATTTCATGCATATACGGAATGTATCAATTTGATTAGGTTTGTTTGCAGCAACTGGTCTCAAATGAAGCCGCTTTCGAAATAACGCTCGAAAATCGATTTTTGCTATTTACATCAAATTTGTTGAGTTGTAGATCAATTTCGGGTATATTGAAGTCGTAGATTTCGAAAATGGAGTTAATTTAAAGATTTGCTACACATAAGATTGTATTTTTCCCGAAAAAAATAATTACATGTTTTCTTTACATAGCAGTGAGATTCATTACACGACAGTGAAGTGTCTCTCCATCCAAAAGAGTAGTATATAGCAGTTCTGACAAAATAATATAGATTACTACACACTTAATACGATTCTAATGGTGGCCGAAAACTATTCTTTCGAAAATGGTTAAAATATTCTCTGATATTTTTACTAGTTATCAGGAGAACATTCTAATGTGTTGATAAATCCTCTATATGTGCCAATAATACTGAGTTCCTCTACTAGTTAATTGTATACAAAATGAAGAGATTCGATGAATTCTTATTCAACACTAGTCTGAATCGAAGTTGAAACCAGGTGTGAAACATTATTTTGCATAATTAATTGAAGAAAAATTTTAAATATACTTTAATTTAAGAAATAATAAGTAATTAATAGTTACTAGAGAACGGACGTAATTAGCCTCCGAACTTGACTAAATACGTTTTCATAGGCGTAGTTTTTAAAGATATAATTTTGAGATATTTTACCCTTTTAAAAATTTAAATAAACCTAAATTAAATTTAAAATAAAATTAATAACGGCAATAATCAGTACAATTGATGGCATGAATGGAATACTCTATCTCACTAGAATTTTATCTTTACATAGGCCCACCCGATTAGTGAGGCTTTCGACTTTGACTTGTAAACAAATATAAATTATTTTGTAGGGTAGCATTGGAAGTCAGTATTATTAGCAAACATAGAGGAACTATCAACACATTAAAATGTTGTCCTTATAACTGGTAAAAAAATCAAAGAATATTTTAACCATTTTCGAAAGAATAGTTTCCGGCCACCATTAGAATCGTATTAAATGTGTAGTAATCTATATTATTTTGTCAGAACTGCTATACACTACTCTATTGGATGGAGAGACACTACACTGTCGTGTAATGAATCTCACTGCTATGTAAAGAAAACATGTAATTATTTTTTTCGGGAATAATACAATCTTATGTGTAGCAAATCTTTAAATTAACTCCATTTTCGAAATCTACGACTTCAATAGACCCAAAATTGATATACAACTCAACAAACTTGATGTAAATGGCAAAATTCGATTTTCTAGCGTTATTTCGAAAGCGGCTTCATTTGAGACCAGTTGCTGCAAACAAACCTAAGCAAATTGAAGCATTCCGTATATGCATGAAGTATCTTACTTAAATGTCATAATTTACAGCCAGTTCGGTCGGATATGTATTTTTGTTTATTTCATTCCGGGAAAAACCCGAATAATAACAAATCTTATACCATTTTTTATTTCATTTTTGTAATCTACAGGTCCGATTTGGTCGAACACGATATAAAGAGAGTCAAAATAATACGAAGTTGAGACATTACATATTTCGGTCGCTATCTTAATTTCGGCGCCCCACCGAGAAAAATTCCGCACATATTCTTGTAGTCAAGGATATGCTCTACAGATTTAGGAAGAATTGGAACAAAATGTTAATATACATAGATTTGCAGTGGTAGAGTATATCATCATGTCTCAAATTTGGCAAAAAAATCTATCAAAATTTAAAATTTTTGCAATTTTGATAACAGATTCGTAATCTACGACATTAAATTAATAGAAAACGAGCCATATCATACGAAATTCGTTAGCCATTTCGGAAATCACTTTTTTGCGTCTGAGAATGAACTCTGGACGGTATCTTGCAAACTAAGTAACGAAAATTCGCGTACGACGCGGCTGATTGTAGCTAAAGGTCCATTGTACAAATATGTATTTAACTATTTCGCTCTATCATTAAAATTAGTTATCGTTATCGTAATTGGCGATTAAAAAATCTGCCTCGATTAAAAAATAGGTGCTGTGGGTCAAAATGATTTAATTTTTATAAGGACCACGTGTGCCAAATGGCATTCCATTATCATCAAGTGCAGTATCTTTCGACGTAGGCACTAGACTATATGGGAACAGCTTAAATCTTTTTGGCAAGTTCCTAATGATATACCAGTCCCTTGCGACAGTGTACGTAGTGATGTAGTGGGTTGCTCGTTCATACGTTGACGAACATGAACTATATTTTGAGTACGAACTCTTGGCCTTCCAGTTCTATCTCTATGAGTAATGCTCCCTGTATCTTTACTCAATACATCTTCTAAGTGCGCTGTAAAAATCTCCTTCAAGGAAAGCAATATGTGGAAATTGTAGTTGAAGTTCCTCTAAACATGACACCGCACTGTAAATTCGTTCGCCGTTCACTCGAACACCATTTCGAAAATATGATACAATCTCAAATTTTTTGTGTTCTATTGTAAAAACCATTATAATTGTAGCTTAATTGAATTTTCAATAGAAACTTATGACAACAACAGTGATGAGAGTTAATTAATTGACAGTTAAAGCTTGCAGTACACATTATTTTATTTTTCCACAGCCAACCCTTATGTAATTTCTTTTTGAACACATGGTATAAGGGTTCTGATAGCATTTCCGGGAATGAAAGTCTAAAATTGTCCAAGGGTATTTCAGTGTTCAAAATTATTAGGCAATAACTTATCAAATATATTTAAAAATAATTCGTATTTTGGTAAAAAAAAATCGCTGTCATCGGTGTACAGATTTGAAGGGGACTATTTTGAATAAATAAAAAGGAATGTATGAAAAATAACAAAATATTTGTTTTATCGCAGCAATCCCAGTCCCCATACCTTGTCGTACTATATAGATCTGTGATTTTCAGACTTTTTAGTAGCACTGGTCCAGTGACGGTCCGTCAAAGCTGGATACGCTGTCAGCTGGTAGGAATATTTCCGGCCTAGTAACGATTTACAGATGTTTGAGAACCACTGAAACATACCGTGAACAATTTACTTTCATGTACTAATTAGAAAGGAAATGTTTTGACTGTATTTTCAAGGTCATTTTTTTCGTGGCGTTATCTAAAATCATCTTGTAACAACATGGGTGAAATTCAATTTAGAAATATGTCCGATCAACCATTTTGCTTTGAGGAGATTATTGAACTTGGATCGATTTTGTTAATCATTGCGATCTTGGTTTTGGAATGTTTAAAAGTTGCTTTTTGACGGAAACATGAAAGATAGACTATGTAGATAAGAAGTTGAAATTGATAGAGTTGCCTTTTATGTTACTTTTTAGATAAACGAGAGGTTTTGCGGAATATAAATGGCAATATCACGGAATATACTAGGCGAAACTTATGTATATCTGAAACTTTTTCAGAAGTTTTGCAACTAGATAAATATTTACTTTCATGTATGTAATACTTGTATGGTATAAGAAACCCTTATACCGAAATAAATACATATATATACCGGGTTCAAATCCCGGTTATGGCATGGAAATTTTCTCAAACAAAAATTGTCCTGGCTAATTGCCACAGTAGCAAAGGACATTAAAAAAATTAAAAAAAAAAAAAAAAAAAAAATACATATCATTGTTTCTAATAGGTAGATTACTGTTATAAGTCACTAATCACGTACTATCTTTGTCCGAAAATAAGAGTCCCATTTGAAAAATTAGTTTTTTTTTTATTTATTAGGAGTAGAAAAATATAAAAAAGAATCAGTTCTTCTTTGATAAACATATGTTCGACTTGACTTTGAAACGTCAAATAAATAAATTAATAAATAAAATTAAATTTAATTAATAAATTAAGTAATTATGTAAGTAATAAAGTTTTGTTTTGTTTTTTTGCAATGGTTAGTAAAACTTTTATTTTGTTTGTTTTTAATGTCCTTCAATCCCTAGCATTGACCTTAGTCTCGAATAACACTGTTAAATTAAAATGGGACTTTTATTTTCGGACAATTTTTTGTGTGGTATGGGACTTTTATTTTCGGACAGAGGGAGTATTATTTATAAGACCAAAAAAGTCGCTTTTCTCAAAAATTTTGTTATGTAAGGATATAAAAGTTTTACGCCGTTGAAAAGAGAAAAAAAGCTCTATAATATTGTGTTGAATAATATGTGTAGTGTAATTTGAAAAATAGTTATTAACTGCCGTGCCTCTTGCAAAACAAATGAAAAAAAAAATGTATTAGGGAAATAATCAAGAACACAAATGTTGTCTCACCCTGTATGTAGACGCCGAAGGATTATTAACAGATTAAAAAAGATTAGGATAGTTTTTAATGAGTAGGGACCGGAATTTTCGGTATAAACGGGCTTCCAATTCGAAGCCAGGGGCAAATTTACCATTTTCACAATAACATAAATCTACCAAAAATTTCCAAGTAAATTTTTACCTGCCGCTTTCCTGAAATGAAAACTTGTTATTGAACGTTCATTTTAATACTATAATCTGAAGCTAATCACTCATTAATTGTGTAGAGCAGCGGTTCTTAAACTGTGGCCCGCGACACAATTTTGACATTAACTTTACATCCCCCAACTTTTCGCTTTTATTCAAATAACGCATTTAATAAAAATCCTACATGGTCAGGACTTTTTGTATTTGCTGTTACCTAGCTTATTGACATATTGAATAATTTAATTATTTTTATTCAACTGCAAATTATTTACAGAAAACATATTATAATAAGATCTATTTTGACCAATATTTGACCAAGAAATGTTTGTATGAGCTTAACGTATTATAATTTGTAACTTTTCTAATTCTTTTTACTACTATTTTTATTCATTTTATGTTTTTTATTCGTAATGCTAATAAAAATGTTAAAGACCATTTATTAAAATAACCAGCGATACATTTTTACCAATATTTATTATAACGTAGTGCCTATGAGATTACTGAGCCAGAAATTAAGTCTCAAGAACAACGTAAAATGCCTAGGGTAGGGATAGGGTCCGCAAAAAAATGTTGTTCAAGAGGGGGTCCTCGGACTACATAATTTTAAGAACCCATGGTCTAGAGTTTTGTTTGAACAATATAACTCTTTTCATAAAGGAAATTATCAAGATGAACATAAGTGTTGTGCAAGCCTGTATCTGCAAACGTTAAATCGTCTGTATCTGCTATCTGCCCGCTAAGCAAGGGCACGGACGTGAGTTCAATTCCTGCTTATATCAAATAATTTGTGTAAAAATATTTATACAAATTACAGGTACTGCTTAGCCGTTCTCAACCGGCTATAAACTGTAGGTGCCTATCTGTGTACGCTAAAAAATGGACGTAATACTGACCATATTACTCCCAAATGTACATAAATTGATAACATAGTCATGAAGCCTAAAAACAGGAGGCCTTGGCTCACCTCGGGCTGTCGCGCCAATCATGATGATGATAAGGAACATAAGTGTTGCTTCACCTTGTATATTTACAGTTGGACACAAGTTATTATTTGATGGTTGTAGATAAATTAATTTTTAAAGAACCCCCTTTGTGGGTTCCTATAATTTCCAAGAAACCCTGAAATGTGTGAAAATTCACATTACACAGCAATTTTATTTATGTTTATCTGCAAAATACTATACGTTTATCCTAGAAGCAATGAATGGTTCTCATTGATCATTTTTAATCCTAAATCATTTTCAAGATTAAAACAATAATTTAAACACTAGTTTAGCCTTGGTAATTGCAATTCAGCATATCAAATATATGGTTGTTGTTCCTTATATATTTTGACGTGTACTTGAATCAGTCCGACCTTCCATTTAGCACTAGTGTAAAAATACTATGTGCTAGTGGAGATGTAATGGTAAAAAAACTCGACCGCTCTCGTTTAACAGCTCATCCTAATTTATCGGCTGACATTGGGCCTGAGTTACCTTCACTTACTAAGCACGTCAAAATATAGACACACTTACAGGGACGTCTTTGAAATATTTTTAACAATATTTTAGCCCTTTATTGTACTCAGTGCAAATTAACTTTAAATTAGTTGACTGTTCACTGTGCGTTATTGATATGTGTTGAGATTTAATTATTTCAACTTATAAAGATTAAAGTTTCAAGTAATTAAAGTCAAGTCAACAAAACCAAAATATAAAGCTACTATTGTTCTAATATACAAACATAAATTTTAGGCTGAGGCTGCATAATAATGCGGTGACAGCATGGCGTCAAGCTTTCATATAAGATAAAATACTTATGCTGAAATAGTTCTTTTCTGGCTATGATTGAATAAAGATTTTCAAAGCCTATATATGAGTTTTATTTAAAAATCTCAAAAAAAAAAACATATTCCAACAATATGTTTAGTTTTAATATTCAAGGTAGCGTTTACAGCTAAAGAAATGAGTGAGTTACGAATAGTGCGACATCTTTGTGTCTTTAAACCAACTACGGTGTCTTCGTAAAATGTTTATTATCTATTATCGTTTTCCTAATACTGCTGTCCTAGATTTTTACTAATTCTAGCCTAATTATCTAAATGGATCACGTTTACTGTTCGTCTTTGTAATTTTGGGCGAAAATTGTTGTAATCGGCGCGATGACATTTTGTTAGGTTATGTAAAAGCATACAATGTAAACGTTCTCTACGACGTAGACTGAGATAGTCACTGTGTTTATAGTCTGTCTCATTAAAATAACTCACTAACTACAAAGTTTGGAAAACTATCGACAGTCGACAACGTATAACACATTAAATTTAGAGGTCGGAACGGATACTCGCATTACCATATGACAAATTCTAGTGACAATCAACAGTGCACTAGCCATAGTCTATATTCTACTAATTTAAGAGCTCTGAACGCAGCTTAACTGTAACTAAAACCTTATTTTCTTAAAAACAGAAAGGAACCAAACTTTAAAATCCGGATTCCAAATTTTTTAGTCCAAAATTATTTTTAGTCTAGTTCGAATAACATTCGAACCATCTTGTCGTGTTAATTTTTTTACTCAGTTCTGCCTCTACGCGATCGCCATTCAGGTTACCTGCACTGTTACAGTTCACGAATGTATGTTATATATATTCGTCTCGCGTCTGAGTATATTTTAGTCGCTCAGTTTGGTCATCGCATCATCTTAGCTCTTAGTATCGTGCTTCTTTAAGCAGAGGTAGAATTAGTCTTGCCCTGTCTCAATTCGTTCCTCAGCTTTGTTGTCTTCAAAATGAAAAAAAAAAAAAAAACAAATTTGATTATTTTTTTTAGTTAGTGCCTATCATGTCTCATCAATTCAGTTAGTGAATGTGCGATATGAAATGTGTCACATAGTCTGACCTGTGTCGCACTTGATGAAATCCAACACCTCTCAAATTAATGAACTGTTTGTTCAGTTGTGTTTATAAGCCGGTCCTGTTCAAACCACACACACCTCAATAATTATTTTTAGCTGCCTTTTTATGTAGAATCGGGTGAAAGTTTTTAGCGTCTGCACTTGACATGTTTTTATAAGCTATTTTTAGCTGTAATAATATCTTATAGTTAATTGTACAAAATTGATCGGGCGCGTTATGCACTTATTATATATTCAACATAATTAATTACCAACGTTTAAAAATATATTTTACATAATTACAACAAAAATTTAATCTTTTCATGAAAATCGTATAATGTACTTCACGGTACACTAAAGGATGGTTTCCAATTGACGTAGACGTAGAATTCTACGTCTACGTGAAAATATAAGCAATAGGAAAATGCATGCTACGGTTTCCAATCAGACGTAGATTTATATTTTTATATTTCACGTCTACGCTTTTACGTCCGGCCAATAGCTAAGAATGATAGAAAATGACAAAACATACTCAATATGTCGTATGTAGATAGATAGAATCTGTCAATATTTGTTGAGTTCACGGTATTGAAATAAGGGAAATAAATAATTACCATGGTTAGATTATTGTTAAATAATGCATATATATTGTTTAATATATAATAGATAAATTCATTGTGGAAACTTTTCGGCGTACAGGGCCACAGCGTGTGCCCTGCACACGAGTGACGCAACAAATGGGCGGAACTTGGGTTCGATTCTATGGAACCTTACTTGTAGAGGGCTATCCTATGAAAGCACGGACGACATTCGGCTCGATTCTAGAAAAGCCAGTCTTATGTATGTTTGCACACGGATGGCTGACACCAACGTGGCAACCTTGGTTGCAAAATTGATCTTAACTATCATCGTGCTTTAGATATTCTGTGTTTACGACGTTGTTTGCAAATAATTAGCATAACAGTAACAATAAAAATTAAAATGTTTATTGGAAACCAAAGCAACAAAATCTACGTTCTACGCCTACGTCTATTGGAAACCATCTTTAAGAGTTATTTATTTTTAGTGTACCATGAAGTGTACCCCTTTAATACTATTTTTTTAGAGTATACCTGGACGTAAGAGAGAATTACTTTATTTAAAACTAGTTATAAATTTTAACTGATAATACAGGAAATAAAAAAATGTTGAAATTTCTTTGAAAGGGCGATTTATACCGATCAACAATGTTTTGTTTGTATCGGCCAAACTTTTCCCGGAACATTTTGGAAAAAATGGTTTTTATACAATTTATTTGGCCACTGTTCAAAGTGTTGTTCTTTTTTAAAAAAGACAGACAAATAATCACATCATTTATCATGTATTATACAGCTGTTTAGTTTTAAATAACAGTCCGACAATAAAATTATTTTTAATGTGAAATAAAATTATGTTGTAAAAGTGACCTTGCAAAAAAAAATACATTTATTATTAGATTAGTGTTAACGAATTTTAGAATAAATGCTGTGAATCCTATAATTAATGAGATGCGATGCATTCTTTATTTCATTTCATGTCATATCTAGAAAAGGGTACTCTTAAGTCAGTCCTATTGCGTCCTTATCTTGTATATTTTCCAATATCTTCCTGAGACTGAAGCCTACATTTTTTATCCGAATTATCTGAAATTATAAAATAAAAAGTCCTCAGTGGTGCACCACAAGGTTCAGTACCTGGACCTCTTCTTTTTCTACTGTATGTTGCCGATCTGAAATCCAAAATTTCTTTTTCATGCTCTTTTTATGCTGATGACATGAAATTATATAATAATCCTCTTACGAATGCAACAATTCTTCAAGATGATCCGGATAAATTCAGGACTGGACAAATAAGTGGATATTTTAAAAATAAACTGGACATCTACCGGTTTTAACAAACGTTTTTTAGTGTTGTATAATTTTTGTAAACCATTAATGTATTCTACTCCTTCCGTATGTAAAATGGTATAGGTACATTTTGAATTTTTCTAAAATACGCGTTTTTTCTGTTTCTTTTGACATATGCAAAAATATTTGCGTGCCATTTGTTTATTAGTTAGCAACCACTTCTTTAGAAATAAAAACAAAAAAAGATCAAGATAATATTACTTTTATTAATCCCACATTTTTTAATTTATGTATACCATATTTTCGGACTGAGGGAGTATTAGGTATTTTTATTTTGTTGATAAAGTTTTGGCATTACTTCCTTTAGACAGCACTTAACAAAAACATAATCATAATTGTTAGAATCTCGAAACTTTTCTCTTTAAGTGGAAATATCTTGCACTCGATCAAAATGTTCAACAATTCAGACATCATATTCCGTTTCGCTATCATATCCAGGATCGCAACTTTAGATGCAGTCATGGTCTTGAGAGATCTATCTTGTAAGTTGTAAGAACACCCAGCGTATCGTTACAAAAACGACATTCTTCTTGACGGCTACACGTCTGCCGGAAATGGCATTCTGTAGCTAACGCCTAGCTGTTAGCTCAAACTCCGTTTTATAAATGACTTATGTACATTAGTATTGGAACTCATAGCTGACAAGGTCGATTCTATGCTTATTAAAGTGCTATTTAAATTATAAAATTGTTTATTTATTGTCACGATGTAGAACAAGGGGCCTACGCAAATTTTTCACAAGGTTATACAAACTTTTTATAGATTATCTAACAATATTAATGGAATACATTATCGAAAGACATATTTCAGGTATCAAATGAAAAAAAAAAAAAAAAAAAACTCATGATTGTCCTTGCCGACCAAAGTAGCGTAGTGGTAACACAGCTGCCCTGCGTTTCTATTGTATCGGGTTCAAATCCCGTTCAAGCATGTATTTTCCAAGACTTCTCTATCTAGAACAACCTTTTTAGGGTTTTGTAGGTATGACCACCAAAAAATCCTTATAACATCACTCATGTGTCTGTCTGTCTGTACGGTAGAAATTGTAGCCAAACGGCTGAACATAGAAAGTTGAGATTTGGCATACTTGTACAACTTTTTGTCCCACATATAGGAAAACTATAGAGAGTTCAAAAAATACAACGCGGGATAAATATAAACAAATATGTATTTAATAAAAAAATAAATATTTTTTTAAAATTTTGAGTGGCATACCAAATGAAACCTCTTAATGCGTGAATCAACAAACACGTTTTTATTTTTGAAAAATCATTTTTGTTTATTGGATATTTTTCAAATATGTGTCAAAAAACTTTTCTCCCCCACCCTATATCCCAAAGGGATGATCTAAAAATCTAAAAAATCTCCGTAATGAGCATTCTTAAGACGTAGATTGCGAAACGATAGATAGTTTTTAGGGTTTTGTAGGTATGACCAAAAAACCCTTATACCGTCATTTTGTCGTCTGTCTGTCTGTCTGTCTGTCTGTCTGTCTGTTCGGTAAAAATTGTAGCCAAACGGCTAAACCTAGAGAGTTGAAATTTGGCATGCTTATACAACTCTTTGACCCGCACATAGGAAAAATACTAAAACATCTAAAAAACATATCCCCCTAAAAATATAAACAAATATGTGCTCATCGAAAAAAAAAATATTTTTTTTTAATTCTGAGTAGGTATCAAATGAAAGCCCTTGGTACGTGGATTAACGATCAAATTTTTATTTTTGCAAAATAAATTATTTTGAAGCGATTTTTGCCAATACTGTGCGAAAAAAATTTTGTCCCACACCTGTAGCCCAGATGGTTTAAACTAAAAATCTGAAAAAATTCTAAGTAATGTACATTGGTGTGAACCGGAATAGTTCAACAGGAATTTTTGATCAGATTATGTTTTTGGAAAAAAAAGAATTTTTTGTGTTTTTTTGCTAATAATGTTGACAACTTATAGTTATATAATACGCTAAACAGTAACGTGTTTCTTGGTGCTGTGGCTAAGATACTAGCGTTCTGCCCAAGAATTCATATTCGGACTCATGTTCGAGTCCTACGTGAGGAGACAATATTATTTTTTATTTTTTTTTTTGCATTTTTATATTGTTTAAATTATTTTTTCAAAATTTTAATTATATTTTGGCAATTGTTGCATTTAATTTTTAATAGCGTAAATTTAATAACCAGTGGAAATTGTTGAAATTATAATTTAATTATATATTTGAATGTACACGAAATCAAAGGGGAGGAGCTATGACTAAAAACAACCAATGGAAGCCATAGGCGCAATTTTCAAAATCTTAATGAACCTTGATATATAAAAAAAAAATACTGCACATCTTTAAAAACTTAAATAATGGTAATAGGCATTCGATTTAAAATTCATAAAAAAATATTTTGAGATAAAATTTGTTTTGGCATCCCAAATAATCATCATTCACTTACTAAATACCTGCAAAACCCTGAAATGTGTGAAAATTCACACTTCACATCAATTTTTTGAAATTAGTTTCTTTTAACACGAATTTAGCAAAAAATGTGCAAAAGTTCTTGTCCCGCACCCTTTTACCAAAAAGGGTTAAACTGAAAACCTGAAAAAATTATTGGTAATGTTTATTGACTGAGCCGGAAAAGTACGTGAGGAATTTTTGATCAGATTGTGTTTTAGAAAAATATGGCAGTTCTTGTGTTTTTGTAAAAACTAATAATTTATTTAATTCATGGTTAAATTATGGCTAATAATGTTATGGAATTTTTGTATTTATAGCTAAGATAGGGCGTGTATTTTTTTGGAATTAAAAATTATAAAAAAATAATATATTTTTTTAATAGTTGCGAAGTGAGTTACTCACACCACACCACACTACACTCTACACTGTAAAATATTTCTTATTAATCTAATGAAGACTTGAATACAAAGCAAATGCAGAAAAAATCTTTGGGATATTTGGCAGATTATTTAAATTTTGTTTAAAAAAATTAAATGGAAGTTCTTGGTTCTCAAATAAGGAAAAAAAAACTGTTGATTTTGATGTGATAAATATACCTAGACATCCAGTATTATGTTCTTACACCTATTAAATACCTGCAAAACCCTGAAATGTGTGAAAATTCACACTTCACTTCAATTTTTTCTGTCTAATGCACCTTTTACCATTTATGAGAATGTCTTTTTCTCCTTTTCAGGATTGTTTGGCATAAGAGGGGCATTCCGCATAATAAGTTCACAGTTTAATTCTCCACTGAAACATCCCCCCTGGTTGAAAAACCTTGCTCTAGATTATTATTTGAACGTGATACATATTCCTTCTTCCGTAATTCTTATCGATTAATAGCTATCGAATATGATTGTCACAGCAATGGTAATATCAGACAGTGTCAGAATTTGACAAGTTAATAATGATTGTAATATCTTTGACAGTTTAATTCAAAGAGCAAACATTGAGCGAGATTCTATTGCCTGTGAGTTCCCTAAGGTCGAGTGACATCAGATGAATAAGGACGCGGAATATAATTGCACAAGGTCTCTGGGCCAAATGTTTTAATGAAAATATTTGATTAGTCATATTGCTAAAATTCTCGAACGTCCTCTTGATCTAGTTAAGTGACGATATGACAAAGATAATGTTATGACTAATAACATTTTACATAGGAAATTTAGACAACCATGACTATTCGGTATTTTTGTAATTGTATTTTATATGTTTAAAAAAAGTAAATTTAAAACTCTTAGTACTTTGTTAAAAGTATTTCACTAAAATATTTTCCGATATTTTTAATTATTAGTTATCATATATCCAGAAGAGAAGACGGTATAGAAAGGTAAATCATGCAAAAGATAGTAATGGTGGATACGGGGCTCGTATGTATGTATGTAGGTATTACAAAAATGTCATCCAACACTCTTGGTCATCTAGTCTATCTCAAAACTCAGATTACAGTTATAGCTAATAATTTAAATGGAATAAACTCCCTATAAAAATAACTATAACTATATTTTTAAGACAAAAATTAATAGTTTTTCACATATGGTCCGAATATGTCTAATGGTGAATATATTGGCTTAATAAATTTGAAGTACATTGGCAAATATTTATTAATGAAAAAAATCAAGGTTTGCTGATTATAATTAGAAGCAACTTACGTATTCAAATTACGTTTCTGTTATTTACATAAACTTATTGATAATTTTTTCTGTAGTATCATACATTGAATATAATTGCAAGTGTCACATATCATATAATCTATACACGTAGTTCTCCGAGAACAAATGAGGTGTCAAAATAAAAAACAATGCATCGTTCGTCGAATTAGTAATTTCTGCTAACCGGAGATGACTCAGTATCACAGTTAGAAATTTTCAATTGTGATTATACGTATTGTGATTACGATAAATATGTGATGGTTGTAGTTTAGGCCGCACATAGACGAAGGCCTGAGTTATCCAAAAGTAACGACAATCTTATTTTTCTTAGCTTTTCCCTGCTGTTGCAAGTTTCGGTTTTCGGATTTAAGATCACTATTTCATTCGATCAAACGACTTTTTCGGGTGTTATTGGGTAGCCAATGCTGTCTTACCATCGCTACCCTAACCTACTAGGAGGGAGTTTGCTCTTAGTTTTATAATGGTGAGTAATCTAAGTAAGGGAAGGTTCCGGGCGCTGCTTGTTTGCCATTATTTCTGTTCATAGAGCAATTTCTAACGGTTTCATATCGTTAGACGCAAGCGCAAAATAATTTTTACGCACTCATACGCATTTTCGTCAGATGATAGATTGCTAGAAATGGCTCGACGAATAGAAAGACCTATTGTCAATTCACTGTAGGCTTTTCCTCGCACTTTATCCTGAATTTATGTCACATATCTACGAATTTCACCATTTGTGTGTGCTCAAAAAAATTCCCATGGACCAGAGAAGCATGCGCATCTACATGCCATGTAATAGTCGTTTTTTGTGGCTGGCCAGCTTTTGGACCCGCATAGACTGATTGGACGGATTACTCTCTGGTATATTTTGGATTTGAGATGAATGTGTATAACTCAACTAAGCCGAGTTATTCGGAAAAAATGCATTGTTGCAAATTACGATTTTTGCTAGCCATGCTGTCTTTTCTAGGCTAGTTTGCATAATTTCTGTTATATCTTGATAAAAATTATAACAATTATACTAAAATGTATGTTTTTCTTTTCAGGTGAGTCACCATATCAAATTTCAAATTATTTCTGGGAATATGTGTAAGTAATCTCAATTTGTTTTGATTTCTAATGTTGCAAATATGTATTAGTTCTAAATGATAAACAGTGATTCATGTATTGGGTTGTTCAGAAAGATTGCAGATAAATGAGAACACGATTTTGAAATGAGGATTTTTTGTCAACTTTATAAAAAGTCACTTGCGAAACTATGAAGACATGTTGAGTAAATTCTTTAGGCTTAACCCATTGCGGTTCAATTTTATTTTGAGTATGGTTTAATTCCAGGAGATGTCTTGGAATCTGTTTGTTTGCGGATCCATGTTTATTAAGACTTTTAGAATTTTGTAACCCATTTTTTGAACGCTCTGTGTACTTTATTGCTGTATATTTTGTGCATTTAGTAACACATTAAATTACTGCACATCTCTCCGAGAATATTTCGTAGTATGATACATGTAAGAAAGAACTACTTTAAATTCTCTCTCAGCATAAATTCTATGAAATTTGGTCTTCTATCTACGGTATAGATTTCTCGGTATGACCGTATACATATAATACCATAGACATTACAGTGTGGATGATTCGGGCAATTCACGTTGTGTGGCTTTGAGTACATCCGCACTGGGACTATTAGTGCTTCAATGCTTCATTGTGTACAATCATAATGGATAGTAATACTAATAGAATTTGATTTTATGTGACTAACATACAAATTGATTTGAGATTAAACGATTGTCATCATCATAAGCTGCGAATTGCCTAAAGAATAATATGTAGAAATAATCACAATAGGTTCCCAACACCTGGACGCATAAAAGCAAAGAATTTAAGTTCTTCGTTACACTTTCAGAGAATAAATAAAGAAAGATCGCGCTTGTGATGCCTTGTAGCGAGTTATTTGATTCCTTTATCGTAAACATCAGCCTCCTGTGAGTCCCGCCAGTTTGTCATTTTTACTTCGTTCTCATTTTCCATTTTTCTGCCACCAAGAAAGAATGGAGGATGAAATGATAGTAACTTGCCGGATGGTTGTGATCTATTACTACGCACCAGAAATGAAAGAACCATCAAAATAGTAGATATCTCCTGACGAACGTGCTCTGAAGAAGGCAAAAAAATTCTCTCTTCGGAAGGTCATGGCACGACTTTCTTGAATTCGCAAGGCATAATCTTCATCGATTATCTTGAAAAACAATGACAAGACAATATTATGCCGCTTTACTGGATCGATTACGTGCTGAATTGCTGAAAAACTCTCATTTGACGAAGAAAAAAGTTCTGTTCTACTATGGCAATACATCAGCTTACTCATCCGCAATTGCAATGGCCAAATTGGTCGAATTGCACTACGAGCTGCTCCCTCTTTCGACTTTCGATTTGGCCCTCTGCGACTTCTTTCTTCTTCCAAACATTAAGAAATGGTTCGCATCGAAAGAGGAGATCATCAGTTATCCGTAGTATTTTATTTTGGATTGTTTGTAATTTTTTAATATTCATTGTGGACGTGTTTCCCTTGACTTCGCATCCGTATATATGAAAGGGCCGTAGTAATGAAGTATAAAGTAGTATTCCCCACTTGATTTTTAATTTGGATTTCCTGTTGAGAACTGGAAAGAGCTGGTACAGTTTTTGGTGAATGAGTTGTAATTTAATTTTAATTTGATGGATTGAGTTGTGCATCAAGGTATACTCAGAATATTTCACTGCAGTGGTATTCCATTCTATTTGATTGTTATTAATAATTATCTGCGTTGGGTTACTGTTTCTTTTTAATGTGAATATCTTGGACTCTAGTGGCTTTTTGAAGTCCGTTAATGACTTGGACTAACATTTGTCTGCATTTATATTAATATTCCATTTCTTTAACCAGGAGCAAATTGAAGTTGTGACTTTTTAGTCGTAAAGTACCGTCAGCAAAAATTGCTATAGTTCCTAGGTTGGAGAGTATGTCTCTAACAAAAATATTAAACAGTGTTGGGCCTAGAATACTACCATGTGGTATCCCTGGCGCCTATTTTGCAAAGTTCGAGAAACTCTACTTTTCGGAAGGCTTAAAGAAGTTGGAATATCATTGGGCAATATATCATGGAGCTAAAAGGAGACTATGTTAAAAATTAAGTCGTATTTTGGTAAAAAAATGTTTCATTTCGAAGTAACTTTTTAATGTGAATACCTTGGACTTGAGTGGCTTTTTGAAGTTCGTTAATGGCTTGGATTAACATTTGTCTGCATTTATATTAATATTCCATTTCTTAAACCAGAAGCAAATTGAAGTAGTGGCTTTTTAGTCGTAAAGTACCGTTAGCAAAAATTGATATAGTTCATAGGTTCACCCTCCGTGTATCGCTAACAAAAATATTAAACAGTGTTGGGCCTAGAACACTATCTTGTGGAACCCCTGACACCTATTTACTAGAAATATTACTTTTTGGAAGGTTTAAAGAAGTTGGAATATCATTGGGCAATATGTATCCAGCGAAAAAGAGACTATGTTAAAATAATAAGTCGTATTTTGGTAAAAAATCTTTCATTTCGAAGTCACTCTTTAATGTGAATATCTTGGACAAACATTTGTCGGCATTTATATTAATATTAAATTTTTTAAACCAGCAGAAAATTTAAGTAGTGGATTTTTGAAGTTCGTTAATGTCTTCTTTAAGATCTTCGTTTTGCGTTAAAATTGCAGTATCGTCAACAAACATTGCTATAGTTCCGAGGTTGGAGAGTATTTCCCTAACATAGATATTAAACAGCATTGGGCCTGTAATACTACCTTGTGGAACCCCAACACGTATTTGTTTGTGTGATATAACAGTATTGTTTATTTCTGTGGAGTCCGACCCTCGAGAAAAGAAAATATGATTCCTGTGAGATAGTCAGTTAATTTTAATCTTTTAAATTTGAGTCCATCTATCCAGACTTTGTCACTGCTGTGTTAAATTTTCGATTAATGCTGTGAAATCACTGTCTTATCAAACATCCCTCATAAAACCAGTGAATGTGTAGTTGTTGATAGTTGTTAATATTAATTTTGCGTATGTGTTGCGAGTCACATGTACTTACGATGCGGTCATAATTGAGTTAAATAACTACGAAGGTCGGTTCAAGTTGATTCCACGGCCGATGCCGGACTGAATTAGTACGAATTGTGTCTCGTGATTTACAAATGGGATAATTATGAATTGAGCTGTTTACTGACTGCATACAATAATTCCAGACTTAATTCAATATTGGAGTTTGAACTGCAAATTCAAGTACCATACTGAATGTTTCACTTCAACCGCTATTGAAACTTTCACAAAATCATATATTTGCACATACAGTTATTATTTTTAAATTGTAACTTATGTGTACAGGGTGTAACTAAACTACATGATCAAACTTCAGTGGCGTATTTTACGGAACAATAAAATGAAAAAAGTTCTTGTAGACATATGTCCGGAAATAGTTTCTTAAAAAGTTTAGTTTTAATTTTTTTGGCGAAATATGATTTCCCGCTTTGCTTATGCTGCTTAAATTCAGTACGGCATGCCAGTATATATGATTTATTAATGAAAAAAATAATCTAGGTACAACAGTAGTCTAGATAGTTGTCAACTGCTAATTTTTTATTAAAATTGTATATGCTAAATTCTTTCTTAACAAACCGGAAGCAATATGTTTGGGCAAATGATATTAAATTTGATGTGAAAAAAATCCATTTTGGTGTATCTCAAGGTTCAGTACTAGCTCCACTGTTGTTTCTAATTTAAATTAGTGACTTACCAACTTTCATAAATGACATAGAAGCTTAATCAGTCCGTAAACTACTAAGAAATGAAAATCATTAGTAAAAAAAATCTAGGTACAACATCAGTTCAGACAGTTCACTGCTAAATTCTTTCTTAACAAACCGGAAGCAATATGTTTGGACAAATGATATTAAATTGATGATCAAAAACTCCATTTTAGTGTGCCGTAAGGTACAATACTAGCTTTACTGTCATTTATAATTTAAATTAATAATTTACAAACTTTCATAAACGAAACTAAGATTATTTTATTTGCAAACGATACCCGCTGCTTAATCTTTCCGAAAACTACCAAGATATGAAAATTATTGGTACCAAGAAATGAAAATCATTGGTACATCAGTCCAGACAGTTGTCAACTGATAAATTCTTTCTTAACAACCAATAGCAATATGTCTGGGCAAATAGTATTTACTCTGATGAGTAAAAATTCCATTTTGGTGTACCGCAAGGTTCAATACTAGCTCAACTGTTTTTCTGATATAAATTAATTTACCAACTTTCATAAACGAAACAAAGAATATTTTATTTACAAACGATACCACACTGCTTCCACTGTTCGAAAACTAACCAGAAATGAAAATCATTAACATTTTAACAAAAAATGCTGCGTAAGAATGGTTCTTAATAATAAGGAGTTACAAGAGTTAAGATTTTGTAAAGTATTTAACAGTGTGCGACAAATAGTGATTTATAATCGATTGTTATTATATGTTTAGTATCTCTTCTTTATGAATTTTAGTGCTTTTAATGTCATTTAGTCATTTTAAATATATTTCTAACAGTGTACTCAGAGCCGCAGTAAGGAAAACTTGCGCTAGGGGCAGAGCTGTGTTTTGGCGCCCTTGATAAATAAAAACAAGGGCCTCACCTCCCAAAATTCAAGTGATGAGCAAAAAAAAAAGGTCCTCATCTTTCTTCACAATGGCGCCCCTTAGCAAGCCCGTCAGCGCCCTTTTCCTTAGTGCGCTAGGGTACATTGTCCCCCCCCCCCCCTGCGGCTCTGAGTGTGCTATGTAAACAAATAATGGATAACATAATAATAGTATAAAAAATATATTACCCTCCGGATAAAAAATACCAACTACAAATATAAGCATATTTCTGTTTAAGTACATCAAAATATAGTCTTTTAATGACTGTAATCATTTGTTACGTCTAATTTTATTGTGCTTCAACACACTTTTTATTTTATTTTTTTCTTTAATATACTTTTATTTATTAGTCTAAAACATGATATTTTTACGTCTTTTACAGAATTTGATATGCAATCAAGATCAAAACAAAACAAAAGGACAGCATTGCGATAATTCCTATTTATATTAAGAATAATCTAAATTATAATATTCCTTAACCGTAAAGTGTCAGATTTAAAATACAATTTTGCATTTATTAACACCATGAAAACTTATTAATTCTCACTGATATACTAAATATACATCTTAGAAATAACGTGGACATAGAAACAACATCATTAGAGGTGCTAAATTTAAATAATTCTAATTTGAAAATCGTCTATTTAACATGGTATATGGCTCTAACAGTTTGTGATGCCTCCAAAACATGAGGTGATGTCATGCGGACCACATGATTAGACTGATCTATTGAAAATTGTACCAACAGGGTACAAGTCAATCATATCCGATCTGACTTTCTTTATAAATGGCTATCATTGCCAAACTCGCTTGTGTTTATTCTTTACCCGCCTTGTACATTTATTTTAAAGATACAACAATAGATATGAAAATATATTGAAACGATGATTAATAAGTAATTACGGTAGTAACGATGTAGTGTTGTGTATAGCACACGCAACTCGTTTAACGTCGTCTGTAATTATATTGTCGCCAGTGTGTCATTAGTAGCGAGTCTCGCTTATGCTGTGCCCCGCAAACCCGAGAGAACTCTGCGTTCTGCTCGCCTTCTTGATTTGTCACGTTTATGTTAAATGCATTTGTGCCACATTACACATGAAAGGAGCTCTTTGTACGAATTACTGTTCTGTATCACATATTACAGAAGTATGGTTTTATTAATATATAAGTGGAAGATCACAAAGATTCTATCCGAGTGAGATAATCTAATGTTCATCCAGGACTTCTCAAAATTCTGACACGAACTGGAAACAATATTGCCAAAAGAATTGCTTATGAAGTAATTTACATCATGGATTTCGCTTCTTCTTCTAGTTTTATCCATTCCGGAGGTTGGATATCATAATTGAAGACACATCATTTTCAAAGGAATTGCTTATGAAGTAATTAACATCACAGATTTCACTTCATCTTCTAGTGTTATCCCTTCCGAAGGTTGGATATCATAATGGAAATCTTCATCTTGTTAATGGCTGCCCGGAAAAGCTGTGTCCTCAAATTTTCCAACCATGAAATACGTCGTCTGTCTGAACCTCTTTTGCCGAGCACTTTTCCTGGATTTCGCTATGCAGTATTATTATTATTTATTGTTTTTTACATAAGTACATTACTGTTTTAGATATATGTATTATTATCATCATATTTCTGGATAATAACATGCCTCTTCTATCCTTCGCTAAATTTCGCTAGTTGTTAGTCAGCATTCAACACTATCATTCGATCTCAATTTTGATCTTCCTTTGGATCTTTTAAATGTTGGCAAGTATTCGATGATTTTTGCTAGGTAGGATATCAGTGTCTAACTTAATTAGGTGTCTCAGTATTTTCAAAAAGTATATCCCGACAATTTCCCGGTAATTTTTTTTTAATTTTCAAAGTTTCACAACCAGCACTGTATTCATTTTCACTTATTTCTTATTTCTTGAGCTTCACTGTCTGAATACTACTGCCAGTGTTGCCAACAGTGGAGATTAATTTTCCACCAAAAGAGCAAATAAAATCTATCAGATTTATCAATTGCAATCCAAATGAAGTGAAAAAAAAAAACGAAATCCAATTGAAGTGATGAACAAAAAAAAGAGAAAATCTTAATGAAGTAATGAACTGGTGAGTAAAAAAAAAAATGAAATCGGAATGAAGAGATGAGAAAAAATAAGGAAACTCGAATGAAGTGAACAGCAAAAAACAAAGAAAATTGGACAACTTTTACATTCTACCAGATTTTCTACTATTTATTTATTTATTTAACGGCCTTTGCTGCTTCGGCAATTACCCAGGATAATTCTTATTTTTGAAAATTCCATGCCTAAACGGGATTCAAACCTGAGACCTTAGCAACGCAGAGCACATGTGTTACCACTACGCTATGCTAGTCGGCGATTTTCTACTAAATTGAAATTAAAGTCACTTTCCATGTCTCATTTTACCAGATTTTGTAGAAAATCTATTAAGTTGGCAACACTGACTACTGCTCCTTCGGCTGCAGCTCACGCACCTTATAAGTGGACCTTAAAACGTTCCATAGATTTCTAGACCTTTCAAGCAATTCAATGTTCAAGGTTTTCCGTCTGTTTCAAGGCTACTGTATTCTTTGGGCCGTATTCGTAACAATATCTGTTATATATTTCAACTAGTAAGCTTCAGAATAAATCTACAAATCAAAGAAACCAGCAGACGAATAAAGCTCAATTAAGCAGTACTTTCCAAGCAGCCAGTGGAATCTGCAGCACTCACAGAAATTTGGTCAATCATAGTGTTTCTTCTCGAGAATTTCTCGAGAAAAAGTTTTTATTTTTATTTTTCATTTCTCGAGAAATATAATTTTTTTCTTCTCGAGAAATGTAAAATTTTCTGGACGTCATCTTAATCGCATGGTGCTTTTAAAAATCTATTTTAAAAAAATATAATGTTTAGTGAGTCACAGATAATTTAATTTTGATAAAATTTGGCTTCTCTCTCATGCGACGCAACTGTATCAACAGATAAGAAGCGATTTATAATAATTAGCTAATTAGCATTTATTGTTACAATATTTTATTTTAATTTAGTGTATTATTTATTATAATCAATCACAATTCATTTTTTGTTTGTTTAAAACTGTTATGTAAAAGATTACCTACAAGTTAAATAAAATAATTATTACTATTATTATTAATTTCTTGATTTTTTGAAAATTTCTCTATACATATGTATTTTTCAATTAATATTCAATTACGTGCCGTTTTTGTAATCATTTTTAAAGCCCCGTTATCCATTTGTTCTAACGTTATTTAATTGAATACTTTAGTACTTTAAAGTTGACTATAATTTTAACATGTTTTTATCCTCTACAATATTTTCAACATTAAAAAAATATATGTTCTAATAATTATTTTTCTTGAGATTTCTCGAGAAAATAAGTCTAATTTTTCATTTCTCGAGAAATTAAAAATGTCGAGAAATCAGAAACACTAGTCAATCACCAAACATATAATGACAAAAATGTGATTCAAAGAGAAGCTGTCAAGGAACTTTCTATGCTAGGTATAAGTCTCGGAGATAAAAGGGAAGATAACTTAAGTGCGCAGTAAGACGTCTTCGATGTTGCTAAATGTATTGATAAATTAAAATTGACTTGTTCTGGTTAAGTAGTTACAATATCTGTTCATAAAACATTACCGAGTGGGCGCTTAGAACTAGTAAACGTGATTCCGGACTTCCATTTAGTAAAGTACCGTATTTTTAAGGTATTCCAAAACACATTTTCTTTGAAATTACGTGTCGGTCGTTAAAACAAACACGTCGTTAATTTACAGCAATTCATTTGTTTTCAATGAATGCTTGAATGTTCTGTAACTGGAACGTTGTATATTACCAACTGTGAAGAAGAATACGTAACTTCAAACTAAACTGCAACTACGTTAACTAATGTATTATGTCAAACACTACTGCATTGCTGTTAACTTGCAACATGTTAATCAACTTTAAATTATATTACTTCTATTTCATTTTATAGATTGATGACTTCTACTTTTTCTCAAAGGTGGAGTTCATTCCAATATTATCTCATTATGTACGCGATGGTCAATTGGACAATTCATAATGGGAGATAGATAGGTCAAGTGGCCGACGGTTAATTGGGCGACAGAAACTTTGAAATATACTTTTTTCGCAGTATAGATAAGAAGGAAGATTCCTTTATTCTGATCCTTTTTGTGGACTGTCTTTTTTTACCACAAATGTCAAAATTTTAGACCATAACTCAAAAGTGATCATATATTTGTGATCTAAGGCTAAAATGTATAAGTATACCAATTTTCAAACAAAATCAAAAAAAAAAAAAACATTTACTTAGTTTCGAACTAATTTTTGGGCGAGGATTATGAAAATGATATTTAAAAAATTCATACTTTTTTAGTTTTTGAGTTTTTGAGTTTTTTGCCTATAATTCCAAAACTTTTACCAGACTTCAAAATGAACTAAATTTTGTTGATCTTAACCAAAAGTACATATTTGTAGCAATTTTCAATAAAATCGGAGACAACAATTTTTTGCTTGAAACTCATGATTTTTTTAACCCCTTACGATTTTTTCGATTTTTGGCCATTTTCAAGGGTTTTGGATTACTGTCCATACAAAATTTAATAATTGGTTTATTAAAGCCCAATTTTATTTTAGACTAAACAATGTAGGAGTATTTTAAAAATTCAAACCACAGTTTTATTCGAACCAATTTTTAGTAAGGAATTATCAACATTTTCAAAAAAAAAAAATTAAATATTTGCAATTGTTTCAAAATTTGGTTACAAGTCAATTAGGAACTCAGGATTTCAAAAATTTCAACCGCAGTTCTTTATCGTATTTCGTTTTTCAGATACGTCCATGCGAAGATAAAAATGTCTATAAATCACGCCATATTAAAATTTTTTATACGCAAAACGAATAAGGCCTCAATTTTTTTCTAGATTAAATAAACTACGAAGATTCCAAAAATTCTAACCTCAGGTCGTTTTCTCTAACCGTTTTTGAGTTGTGATTTTATTTAATTCATAATTTTCACAAATAATGTAAATTATGCCAATAAAAAATTGTCATAATTTCAAAACGCATTAAACGATTAAAGCCCCAATTTTATTCTAGACTAAATAAACTACGGAGACTCCAAAAATTCCAACCGTAGGTCGCTATCTTTAACCGTTTGTGAGTTGTGTGTTTGTTTTTAATTCACAATTTTCACATATAATGTAAATTATGTCATAAAAAAAAATGTCGAAATCTCAAAACGCGTTCGACTATTAAAGCCCCAAATTCTTTCTAGTCTAAATAAACTACGGATAATCCAAAAATTTCAACCTCAGGTCGTTTTCACAAATTTCATAAAATGTAAATTATGCCATTAAAAAAATTGTCATAATTTCAAAACGCATTAAACAATTAAAGCCCCAAATTTTTTGTAGACTAAATAAACTACCCCCATAACCCCCCAAATATTCATTCAATTGAAAATATATATATAGAACAAAAAGATTTGTCTTCTTATTATAAACATTTTTTGTGGTAGTCAATTATAACGTGTTTGCTACTAAGTCAATAATAAGGGAGATATTTCAAAAATTTAGCTTTAGAGTGATCTTGCGCGTATTGGGAGCAAGTGGAGTATTAAGTATTAATAAACATGCATGTTGTTAGGGGAAATATATTTAAATTTTGTAACATTTTATTTATCTCGAAATTTTTGCTACGTACTGTGATATTTCTATAAAATATGCAGAATATTCGAATACAATATTCTTGTTGTAAAAATGGATTCTTTGTGAAACATACTTTGTATTCAGTGTGCCGAGTTCAAAATTGAATATGTCAAAACGTGTAAATGTTATTACTATGCGTGAAGTTGAAAACCTTTTTTCAAATTTTATTATTTTCATTTTTCTAAAATTTTATACATAATTTAAAACAAGTGGTGGAATATTAATAAACATCCTACAACAGTATAAATGTAAAGTTGTAGTAATCATCACTCTTGTGATCGCTGAAGATTGTTGTGCAGTTTCCGCAACATTCGAATTTTTATTTTATGAAGTATTATACTTTTTGATACTAATACTCAATATATATACAGGTAGAACTCGATATACTCCGATTCACTTTTACGCGTGCACTGAATTAACTACCGTACGCCTGGGATTCCCCGATCTGATCGGGAAAGTACCGCGACAACTGGACTAGACGGCGCCCAGTATCATCGCGTATAAGTATCCTTCTACACGTCTGGCGTATATCTACTTTAGTTATTCGTAATTAAATTAGTTTATTTCTATAAAATAGGTGTTTTTTGTATACGCATATACAAAAGGGAACAGTAAAACAAATAGCATGTCCAAGAGGAGAAAGGAAATGTTAACTGAAGATGGATCTAAAATGGCTAGAATTTCTATCTCCCTTGAGAAGAAGATGGAAGTTATTAGACGAATGGAAAGTGGGGGAAAACGTCCCGATGTCTACAGGATAATAAATTTACCTTCAACTGTTACTTCCATTATGAAAAATGCAGATAAAATCAAATAATCTGCTCAGCAAACTACAGAAGTGAACGCTAAGTACGAGTGAATGAGTACTAAGTCAAATAAAATAACGTTATACGAGGGTTGTCCGCAAAATAAGGTCTCCAATTTTTTTTTTTTTCACAGAGAAAAACACGTTTATTTGCAATGAGTTATACATTGTTGGAAAGCCTGGACTTTCTACTATTTTTCTACATAATCTCCGTTGCGATCGATGAATTTTTGCATGCGGTGTAGCATTTTTCGTATACCCGTGTCATAGAACTCTCCCGCTGAGGCGCGCAGGTAGCCTACGACCTCTTCTTTCAACTCCTCGTTGCTCCTGAAATTCGTCCCGCCCAGGTGTGACTACAACGCAGGAAAGATATGATAATCACTTGGTGCTAGGTCCGGGCTGTAGGGGAGTGTCTGACGTTATCCCATCCAAATTGGCTGATGAGGACGGTTGTTGAATGGGCGGTGTGGGGACTAGCGTTGTCCTGATGAAAACCCACTGCCTTCGTCAGCATGCCCCTTCTTTTATTTTGAATTGCACGGCGAAGGTTCTTCAAAGTTTGACAGTAGCGATCAGCGTTTATTGTTGTCCTGGTAGGTATGAACTCTCACAACAATATCCCCTTCCTATCCCAAAACACAGTCGCTATCACTTTGTCGGCAGACAATGTTTGTTTAAACTTTTGCGGCTTCAGCGAACCTAAATGCCACCTCGTAGTGTCCTTATCACACAAAAAACGAATCACAGAACGTAACTCACACCTGTAGGTAGCGGCGAGTGGAAACCTCATCGGACGGCTACCAAACCAAGATTAACCGTCGCAGACAGCTCGGAGTGGTGGGGATTTGAAGGCGGGGAATCAAGCTACACGTCAGTGTTACCAGATCTTGCGTTAAAGCGTTCCTCGCAACTCCAGCGCCTTGGAGATTTTATTTTACGCACAGCCCTCGTAGATACACTTTATGTCTATTTTTTATTTACTTGGAACCTAATTCTATACCCTCACTATAAGTTAGGTTCATTTTACCCCAGTTCAGTTTACGCCGATTCTCCAAGGAACGAAATTGCGGCGTATATTGAGTTCTACCTGTATTGTTCTATTTCAGCTGTATTATTAATATTATTAAACTGAAATTAATGTGTGTTATCTTTTAATATTTTTAACATTCATATTCAGAGACATAAATAATCTTTTGGAACAGTTTTACAACTCGATGAAAGCATTCTTTTATGAATTAAGCAAAATATAAACTATAAAAGTTTGAAATAGTTCGCTAAATTTATTGTCTTGAAATAAATATTGTGTAATAGCATTAAAAACTGGCGCAATGCAGTACCATTTATTTAATAAAATTGCTTGAATTTCTTTAACAATAACAATAATGTTTCGTTTGCGTGCCTATATTTATTTAATAGACCAGAACCTTACGACTAATTCAGATTAATTTACTTGCTTAAATACTGCCATTAAATTTGAACAACTTGCAATAAATAATTCCAATTACATTTCTTTAAACTTAAATTACCTACTATTAAATTCAGTAAATTTATTTTTGGAATTTATATTTAATTTGTATTTTAAATTTTACAATATTTTATTATTTTAAAGCCCAGTCTTTCCACCTCCAGGCAAACCTCTAGATAACTATCTGACAGATAAGGTTATGTGATACTTTCTGTGCTGAATAAATGTCATCCCTTCTTTCAATACAAATTTATCTATCGGATAGTTATCTAACGAATAATGTGACCGACGTATTGAAATCAATGATTTCTATTAACATTTATTCAGCACATGAAGTTCCAGATAATCTTATCTGTCAGATAGTTCCCTAGAGGTTTACCTGAAAGTGGAAAGACTGGGCCTGATAATAATAATCACTACAGATTGGTGTCCTCCTCAAGCATTTTCAAATTCTGGTCACTACTTTCTAGGTTTTCAACTTTGTTCGTTGTCCAAATAATCTAAATATTGGACATAATTATTTTGTATTATGAGGTGGTTAATTATTTAAATTGTTCATTAGGACACTTTGTTTATATTGACCGAAATAAGTCCAAATTTGATTTTTGAACAAAAATATTCATTAGTCATTTTTGAAGTAGCATACATGTATCGTCTTTTTTTGGATCCCTCGGTAAAAATCCATGTGTCTTAAAAAAGTGTACATCAGACTTCCTTCAATAATATCAAAACTTTAAAAGCTATCAACAATAATAACTGAAGAGAGGAAGGTCTAAAGAGTTTGTCGAAATAGTGTTCAAGGTCAATAGTGACCTGAGAAACCGTGTTTAGTCTCTCTATTTGTTGAAACCAAATCAGAAACTAAAGGAAAACGTCCAAATTTATTTAATCAAAAAAAAAAAAAATATATATATATATATCATAACACACACTCCTCGCTCAGCAAAAATAATCCGCCAAAAAATTCAAGACTTAAACTGGGAAAGTATTCCATATCTACCGTATTCACACGATCTCGCGTCGACCGATTTTCACCTATTTAGGTTTATGAACATAGTCAAACGAAATATCACCGACATAGAAAATCACCTGATCAGTTATTTTAAGTCAAAACCAGAAAAATTCTATAGAAAGGGTATCAAAAAATTAGTACAACGTTGGGAAGCTGTAATAAATATTGATGGAAATGATATTTTGTAATTATATATAATAAAAATTTCAGACAAATCGCGGAGTGTGAAAAGATATAAAGAGATAAGAGTGATCGGAATACCTTGATAATTGAAGGGGAAGAGAAGAAGATCAGGGGCTAGAGTCAGAAGGATAGCGAGGCTAAGTCATACTGGGCAAAACCAGAGGACAAGCTCTGCAGAATGTGCAAGGAAGAAGAGGAAATCTTGGAGCATTTAGCTAAGAATTGCAATGAGATGGCAGTCTGGGAGGAAGAGAAAAAGGAACTGTTGAGTGAGGAAGGCAAGGAAGAAAGATGGACGAAAGAACTGGAGGCAAGAAGGAAGAAAATCGATGAGGGAAGCCGGGATGAGAATAGGAAGAAAGAGAGGGACACTGGAGAAAGAACAAATAAATGATATAAAAAATATTGTAAAATTATCAAGTATCAAATATGTACGATATTTTATTTTAATTTTATTTGGAATGGTTAATATCTTAAACGCCGCAAGGCCTAGAGAAATAAAAAATTATTCTTAATAAAAAGAAATAATCAGATCAATTATGTAAAAAGTTACTGTGTAGTAACGTTACTACAAGATAAAATATAATAAAAGTATCATTCCTGATAGTAACTGACCTTGCTCATAGTGACAAATTTAGTTACTATGATCATAATATCTGAGTTACAGAATTGGTTTGATTTTGTACTCTAAAATAATGAATTTCTTTCCGGTTCCCCTAATATATAGATATGTAAAAAATTAACGATAAATAGATACAGGCAAACTCTTGCGATTTTGGGGCTCGTTTACGTAACAGTAATGTATTTTCCACCTGTATGTTGTACATTATTTCCCATAGAACCACTCTAAAAATCATTTGAAACCACTCAAAAACACTTAAATATATTCCCCTTTAGAAATGACCTTACCCACGATCCAGTGTATTGAGATATCTACGTCCGTAAAGCCTAAGGCCGTCGCGACGCGGGAATAAGGCCAGTGTGTCCCGCACGGCTCGCCTCACCGCGTGCTATATTGATCTATACGTCTAAAGTCTGGCGGTGTTCACAGTTCGCAGTTCGCTAGACGCCGGCATTCGTTGTCTCGTACGAATATTGCTACCGAAATACAACAGCGCGGATACGGGGACCCGCTACCGGTAACAGTCAATGCACTTCTGACCTATAAAATACCAACGTAAAATGCTTAATAAAACTTGTATAATCATTCACAATGGAGTTTTATGAGGCATTTTATTAAAGGAAATGTTGTAAGATTGGACAAGAAACTTCTAAATTTTAAAGAGTTTATTAAGATAGTGAACAGGTTTTTTTTTTTTTTAACAGTATCAAATGTAAGGAGAGAGTAATTATTTAGGAGTTACAACCAGTGGTCGATCCAGGAGGGGGGTCATAGGATTTGTTTTTATAAACAAATTATTGGGAAAGTTTAAAACAAAAAATTAAAATCGATTAGAGCTTAATTTAAATGTCTAAATGGGTGTTTAGAGTGGATCAAAAGATTATGTGAAGATTAGAATGTCGAAAATGTAGAATGATTTGGAACCCCCTGCACCATCAAAGACCGATGATATGCCAAAAGTTAGAGATATCTTTGAAAAGTGTTGATCTTTATTACACTTCTGATGTTAAATTATATCCTACTCCTAAAGTTAGATATTTATCCGACTTTTGATGTAAGATATTTATCCCACTTTTGATGTAAGATATTTATCCCACTTGTAATGTAAGATATTTATCTTACTTTTGATGTTCGATATTTATCCCACTTCTAATGTAAGATATTTATCCTACTTCTGAAGTAAGGATCCCACTTCTGACGTGGGCATTTATCCTACTTCCGATGTTTAATATTTATCCTATTTCTGCTGTTTGCCAAAAGTTAGAGATATCTTCGAAAAGTGTAAAAACCTAGTGTTAAATCTGTCGGATGTTAGAGTTTTATCCTACTTCTGATATTAAATATTTATCCCACTTCTGATGTTAGGTATTGATCTCACTTTTGATGTTAGGTATTTATCCCACTTCTGATGATTGATATTTATCCCGCTTCTGATGTTTGGTATATAGAATAAATATTCTACTTCTGATGTTAGATATTTATTCCACTCTCGATGTTAGATATTAATCCCACTTCTGATGTTAGATATTTATCCCACTTCTGATGTTAGATATTTATCCCATTTCTGATGTTAGATATTTATCGCACTTATTATGTGAGATATTTAATAATTTAACACAAAAAAAAATGTTTGTTATAACTTTATTTTTATAAATAAGTTTGTTTTATAAAATGTTTGTTATAAATAATTGTAACTTTATTTATTCAGCCCATTTACAGCACAAATACTAGCGGCAGATGTTCACAGGTATACGATAAAAGAATCATTGTTTCTTATTGCACGACAGCTAGCAGTTAGTTCTGATTATCTTAACAGCACTAATTAACAAAAACAATCATTAGGCGATTACACCTTCTTGCCTTACGTAACGGTATTCAGTCATAATGTTACGTTTTTAGAATAATGTATATTTCTACCAGTACTTTTTAAACAACAATAAGCAGCAGAAAATCCCCAAAAAATCCGCCCTATTCCAAGATCTGCCGCCTCTATTCCTAGATCTGCCATTGCCCTACTAAAAAATGTCATATTTCACCCTGGACATCTGATCTATCTCAAACTCAAACAACAGTTATAGCTAATAATTTAATTCGTATAATTGCAGAAAAAAGGTCAAAACTAATGTTTATTTTCAAATCAGAGATTAATTGTTTTCCACGTATGGTAATACGTTTAGTAATTATTTGACACTTTTGTAAACTAATATAGAATTAACGATTTCTTTTTCTTGTTCATAGTATTAGAGTTTCAAGTTATCCTAATAAATATGTCATGCACTTATTTTCAGTACATTTTCTAAGAAATACATTTTTGTCATATAATATTTTATTCTAATATATATTACATTTAATTATGAAATTTTTATTCTGAAACAATGTCAGAGTTACTTCCATTGCAGAAATAACAGCTCAACGTCGGTCAAGACTGATTAACCCCTCCCCAGCAGTTTTCAATATAATCATTAGTTTCCTCAGTGAAATCAAAATAAATTATAAGCAGATAATAAGCTTATGACCTCACCGAAGCCAACATAACCAGAAGATGAATAATTTGCAAATGACAACTGCGTCATATCGTCGCAATTTCCCCACTTCACTTTCTAAGTATTTTTTCTATTCGTGTATTTTTTATCGAATCTCGTAAATGAGCATTAAGTGCTGTTCCCCCAATTACCCTTCAACGAAGCTGGATTCTCTGTTGCATGGTAGACGCAGGAAACTAATTTTAAACACTCATGGAAGTTACTGATCAATTTCCATGCATATAATTCTATGTTATGAACACTACACCAAGATTTTAATACTCTTTGATTACAGTATTTTTATTACTTTTACCAAACATAAATATATTCATTATTTTAAAGGTTACTCACATGTAAACTCATTCACGTGTCACATAATAATAATTAAGGTATGTAAACAATGTAGTTTATAAGCATAACGTCCTTTGTGGCATTAAACAGAACCTAAACAAAGACACCATTTGTCAGAAGTGTTCTTTTCCCTTTAAGTTCAACAGGCTAGGTCAGTGCTTTCAAAACTATGCAATTCATTAGTAGCAATTTGTTGCAATGTTGGTTATTACAAGCAAAATACATAGCATGTAATAATCTCTAATATGGTTAACTTTTAAATAAGTGACTTGCATAAAATTAAAGGGAGGTAATTCGCTAAATGTTTATAGAAAATTAATTATAGTTCTATTATTTACCGGTTTATGAATCTTGTTACACGCGTTTAAGAGCAATTAGATAGGTCATTGGTTTATTACCAAGTTATAAATTTACATAAAGCACTTAACAGTTTTTAATCAATTATAATTTATGCAAATTAAGACCCCTAACGCAGTAGGTAACCATGTTGTTCAATGTAACCAACTAGTAGCGTAATGCGACATGTAGCGAACCATAGCAAGGAAACGCAAAAGAATAGTGGATTCTATATGTGTAAATCTCAGAAACTACGCTCATGACAATATAAGAGGCAACGCTCCATTCTGAAAAGCAAAGTACGAGATAGAATCAGACTAACAGACATCAGAAAAAGAACTGTAGCTGACGTTGCATCTTTAAAATGGAATTGGGCAGGACACATTATGAGAAAGAATATGGAAGGTGGGAACAGATGGAACAAAGGATGTAACAGATTGGCTTCCTAGAGGCAAGTCCAGAAGAAGAGGCTGACTGACGGTTCGCTGGAATGACGAACTTAATAATATTTGCAGCATATAGAGAAGGGAAGCAAAATATACGTATTCAAGTATCTGCCGAGGACATTCAACGCCTTCTTTGCTACTACTCACTGGTAACTTCACAATTTGACAGTTTAAAAAAGCGCTTTTTAAACAATCAATACAGCATAAAAACGTAGATTGGTATCCTTAAAATAGTATATATACCTCAAATAAAGTTTGACTGGAGGTTATTTTAAAATTTCTGTTGGATTTCGGATAGTATTGAAAGGAAGTAATACACCGTATATTCGCAAAATATATCAACACACAAATGTGAATGCATGTGTAAAATACATTCACGACAAAAAAGAAGAGTAAACAAATTGAGATAGAGCAAGACTAATTCTACTTCTACTTAAAGAGGCACGATACTAAGAGCTCAGATGATGCGGTGTCCGAAATGAGCGACTAAAATCCACTAAGAAACGAGACGAATGTATATGCAACACACATTCGTGAAATGCAACACTGCAGTTAACCTAAACGGCAGTGGCGTACAGGCAGAACTGAGTACAAAAATTAACACGACACAGATGGTTCGAATGTTCTCTAACTAAACTAAAAATAATGTTAGACTGAGAACCCCTCCACTTAAATATTAATAATTCGTGCGACTGACGTGCAACATATATGCTACACAAAAAAACCGAAATGCTTAGGAGAAAAGCATAATGTTAAAATGCTTACTGTACAGTATCGCCTGACTGGAAATTCTGCCAGTGAGCATTCTTTCAAAATGTGACGAGCAGATACGTCTTGTATGTTCTTATTTTAACCAGCACGGGAGAGATGTTCATTTCTTCCCTTATATTCATTGCCAATTTGATCAATTCTGCTACATCCTTTCATGGTCAATAACTATTGTGTTCTATTGCTACCATATATTATTAAATTATAATGCTGGTATTATTTATAAAGCCTAGTCTCTTATCTAGTTTCGTTTTTATATAATGTGATCGGCAAATATCAACGTATTAGCGAGCTCATTGCTGTAACGTTTTAAACCCACTTTTGTTTATCGTTTTCCACAATGTGCTTAATTTCAGGTCATATTTTATAAATTCATGGTCGCTGGAAACATTGTTGAAAATTAATTATTTTGCAAATCTTTCAATTTGCAGTTATCCTACTCTTAAATTCAAACCAATTCCTTTTTATTCAATTCCTCTTTCTTAAAAGTTGCAAAAGTTTCTAAAAAGTAAAAGAAACATTAATTACTTTATGTGGAAAAGTTTTCAAACCACTGTGTTTTTTCCGTCAGACTAGAGAGTGAAGGGGGTGGTATTGCATGTCTAGGGAGATGAAGGGCGTCAGAGATGCACCACCAGACATGAATCGATAGAATGTCGGCCTTTGGGCGAGGTGCATCCTTCATCTTATAACAGAGAGCGAGAGTTTATAGAAGATATCAAGAACAACGGTAATATTATATAACATGTACGGTATTTTATAACGCGATTAATGTGTGGGGCATATTTTAAATATAATTCAAATTTAGTGTTTTATTATGTACGATTACACCACACATCATCATCATTAATCAGCTTTTCTTGTCCACTGCTGAGTGTAAGACTTTCCAAGCTTTTTCCATTCGGAACGACCTTGTGCTTTAGATTTCCAGTTACCCGCAACTATCTTTACGTTATCCTTCCACCTACTTGTGGGTTTTCCTCTGCTTCTGTTGGTGTCTTTGGGTCTCCAATCTAGGATCTTCTTTGTCCATCTGTCATCTTGAAGTCTAGCCACATGTTCAACCTAGTTCCATTTAAGTCGAGCAACTCTTTCGATAACTTCACATACTTTTGTTTGCTCTTGAATCCACTGATTTGTTTTTCGATCAGCTAGACGAACGCCCATAACTGGCTGCAATAGCGTAGTAGACAGCTCACACGTTTTGCAAGCTTGTGATCTAGAGATCGATTCCTAGCAAGGTCAAAAAGATTTTTCTAAATTCTTGGTCTTTGCAACCATTAGCCCCACTCAGCCTTCCCATAAATGAGTACCTGTATTTTTGAGGTGACCAGAATTTCAAAATTCTGAGGGAGGCATCCTACATATGGCATGATAACTATTTGGCCAACGTTCTGAAAAGAGTAGCTTTTATCAGGCTGAAAGCTTTTGTATCATTTTTGTTACGTATGTTTTTTATTTTGCTTTTCAGTCGCGATTAACGTATGGTATCATTCATTGGGGTATAACTTCTTCAGTCAATAGAATTTTACTCCAAAAACGTGCTGTAAAAATTTTAAACAATGCTCGTAACAGGTACCGAGAGTTCTTTAGGAATTGTAACATAATGACAATATATAGTTAGTTCATATATGTATGTCTGTCTGGTATATTTTAAAGAAAATTTTGACAAATAGGGGAAATATTTTAAGGTCGCAGCGCTATTTCGGCATACTTGGAACCTTCAAAATAGACATTCGTTACATATAAACAACGTGAATATTAATGTTTACTGGTGGTTTTTGTAATTTTGCTACAATATTAATACTTGTTTTTATGCAATTATATTTTTATGCAAACATTTTTTATAAAAAAAAAGCGCGATAGAATGTCTTTTTCTGTAGTTGCTAAAATCCCACCAGATGTCATATCGCTTAGCAATTTTTCCCTATATGTAACCGTACCCTCGAGGAATGATTACAATGTTCGCTCTGGTGACAACATCAGATTGCCTAGACTTAGGTTATCTAAATCTAGAAACGGTATTTATTTGGAAGCTACCTTCTTTAACCCATATAGCAGGTTCACTCAAAAATTTATCATATGTAATTGATATATATTTTTTCTTTCTTCGACATGTATTTATTAGTTGAACTAAAACAGACAGATAACTGGTTGAAATATTTAAAATTAGAACTATAACTTTTAATACGTAATGTTTTAAAGATGAATTTCTTGAATAAGAAAAATATTTCCTTTGTCAACCCGGGGAAGTGACCACAAATACAAATTTGATAACAGAATCACACTAAACGCTCGCACAACTTAACTTTACTTACAATAATGCTACAAGTTCTGGATGGCGTCAACGTTGGAACGCAAAATTAAAAATGAACCCTATTTAATTGCAGTATAAGAAGGACCAATGTTTTTAAAGCAGGGCAAAAGGAAGACATATAAGTTAAGCAGAGCAATCTAAAAGAGGAGTGTGCTACCGAAAAGAGTACGGTTGGTCACTTTTATTGGGGGACCTGTGAATTTTTTATTAAAATTACATTTTATTTAATTTATTTGATGAATTTGCTGAATTCGTTCCAAAGTATATTTTATTATTAGCCCCTTATATTTATTTTTAGTTTAATTAATTTAAAAATAGAATTATTTGATAAAACTGAAAAACTTACGTAATTTGTAATGTCCATCCAAAAAAATTTAATGATTCATCATCTCTTTTATTAAACATACATCAAGTTTTACTCAGTTCAAAATCTAATCATAGTAATTTAAATTGGCATGCTTTTTAAACCACAATATAGCAATTTAAATCTGAAATAGAATTTCTAATGTTTTTTTGTTTTAAGTTTAATAACCAGTTTACTGTAATTTTCGTTTGAGTTTTGAATAGAGCTGGTTAGATCTCGGTGGGGCTCTTCAGTTGTCCGACTGCTTCATCAACAATTGAAATAAACTATTTCCCTAAACACAATGCATTTATATTTTATCCTTCAAAGGTAAATAATACCTAAAAAGAAAAGATTAGACATCTGGAGTAGATTGAAAATTGGTCACTCAAAAATAACACACCAAAAACTTTAAAAATCCGAGCCAACATCCATGCCAAACATGTACTCTATATGTAAAACTGTGGACTTATTGTGGCTGCAGAATTTTAAATAAAATGATGAGTGTTAGGGTTTTTAATAATTTTGTATTATGGATCAGTGGCGGCTCCTCATGAGAAGCCAAAGATCCAAGGCTCTACCATTGCAAAATTATGTCAACACCATCACAAATTAATCATTGAAAAGCTTTTATTTTCTTTAAAAATATCAATAAATACAAATAAACATACACGCGTTTAAGTACAGAATGCTGCTATTGCCTTGCATTTGATGCGACGAAGCACGCTTTTTATTTATTTAGGCAGGCGAGCCAAATCGAATCTGGCTCTATTTTTAGACGGTTTATAGGCCTCCGCGGAGAGTTGACGGGTCAGACAATGCAGTAGAATTACATTAAAGCGGAGCCAGCTGTATCTTGGCTCGTTAGTTTGAGTTACGGTTGCATGTAGCATCGCGTATTCTAGTGTTTTTTTACTATGTCGTGTGTGTGTGTGTGTGTGTTGTTTTGTGATACTATTAGAATGAACAGTATTAGTAACCTTTTGAAAAAAACACTTTCTTCGTATTCCCTCGAGGAAAAACTCGAAATAAAATGGGAAGACCGCTACCGGATTTGAACATTTTAAAAATTCAGACTGTTTCTGTCTCTGCTTCTAAAACACGGACAAGAAAATTTAATAGAAACATTTACTTAAACAATTGGATTTACAAATGCGACGAAAAACAAGCTGTTTTTTGTTTTGCTTGCATTTTATTCGGGGGAGAATTAACATGGACGAAAAACGGTATTACGGATTTAGTGCACATCTGGGAAAAAATTAAAACGCATGAAAAATCGAAGGTACATATGAATAATGTTTTTAGTTTTTCTATGTTTGGCAAATCAAATATTTTAACCTAGTTGAACTCAGCCTATAGAAACGCAATAGTAGAACACAACGAAAGAGTTGACAAAAACAGGTGCATTTTATGTTTTAAACATAAACATAAATTGTATTCGATTTACAACTTGCTACCTGTGATTTTGGTAAGTCACTTCCATTTAATTTAAGTAACCATATTTAGATAGATAAGTACTGCATTTTTCATTTTTAAATGACTTCTCAATTTGCTATATTAAATTTTTTTGTGGCGGTGTATTTTTAACTGGTAATAAATTATTGCAAGCTGAACTGATTAAAAAATTTGTAAAATTGATAAAATGTGGGAGTAAGGGTTTGGCCCGATATTAGCCCTACCATTCAATATTGCCAGGAGCCGCCACTGTTATAAATTGATATGAGGCTGACAGATTCCGTCTGAGCCTTCTTGTGTAAAACATATTCGATAAACCAAAAGTACTTTCAGAAACCCTGAGATAGAACTTAAGTATCTAATTTTAGTGCAAATATAATGCAGGGAGAACATAGTAAATTTTACGATTGCCCTTTTGGTTTTATATATCTCGTGAATAACATTCGGACCATTAGGTAAAGCGCTCCAATTTCAACATCCTTGTCCCATATTTTAGTCTTTTCATTTCAAATGTTATGAATCCTGTCTATTCATGTAAACGAGTAAAAAATTCGCCCTTCATCCGCCTAACGAGGACACGAAAAGATTATGTTACGACAGTTAAATTGAAATAAAAGGTCGCTAAGCATAAAATAGGTAATACAAATATTGTTGTGTAAAATTAAACGGACACCTAACAAACGAACAAAATGTGGACTGATTTTTATTATTTTTTTTTATTTGAATAGAATTACAATTCAATATTGTTTCCTCAAAATAACTTCCTTGGGAAGCCACACAGCGCTGGACGGTTCTTCCAATCCTTATAGCAGTACTGGAACTCGGATACTGGAATAGCTTGCAGCTGGTCAGTTACGGACGTTTGAATGTTTTCGAGAGTCCCAAAATGACGTCCCTTGAGGTGATTTTTCAATATTTCTTTTTGGGAAGAGGAAAAACTCACAAGGACTCAAATCAGGCGAATAAGAAGGCTGAGGAGCCATAGGAATGTTTTTACTGGCCAAAAACTCGTTTATTGAAAGGTTTTTTGGAACCGTTTTTGCACAGATTTTTCTCATCTCCAATTCATTGGTCAAAATCTGATGAACAGTAGTGTGAGTCAAATTAAAATCTTCCCTGATCATTCTGACTGCTAACCGACGATCTGAACGCACAAGATCCCAGATTCTGTCATCGGTTCTTGAGAATGAAGGCCTTCTGTTGTGTGATTCATCTTCAATCAACTCTCTTCCTTCTGAAAATGCCTTAAACCACCAGAAAAGCTAGGTCCTTGACAAAACACTGTCTCCGTAAGCCAGCTGAAGTTTTTCAAAAGTTTACGTTGCACAATGCCCAAGTCTGAAGCAAAACCTGATAGTACACCGTTGCTCGAAATGAATGTCACTCATTTTTAGAACGCACTAGAGAAAACTGTTTCACGAAAAAAATCGCTGCGGACTGTAGGCGTATCACATGTTCACCTGCCGCTTCTCTAAGTCCCGCAACGCAAATGTTGCCAGATCAAACACTATGTTGCCAGTCCGGTTACTTAATTTACACACCTCGTAAGTAAACAAAAGGTTATATGAAGATCAATAGGATGTCGAAAATGCTGAACGATTTGGACTCCCTGCACCGCTAAAGACCGATGATACAGTGCCGAAATTTAAAAGTGGAAATACCCTAGTGTTGGATATTATCCCACTTCTGATGTTAGATATTTAATAATTAAACACAAGAGCAACGTTCAATAAGTATAACTTTCTTTATTCATTCCATTTGTAGCACAAATACTAGCGACAAATGTTCACAGGGGTACGGTAAAAAAATCAGTGGTCCTCAACGCTCGACAGCTAGTGAATAATTTTTATTAACTTTTCACTACTAATTAATAAAAACCATTTAGTAAGCGATTACACCTTCTCGTCTTACCGGTATTTAATCATAATCATGCTACGTTTTGATAATATTGCATATATCTACCAATACTTTTTTTTTTAAACTTTCCATGTTCTACATTTTATTTTTGATCTTTAATATTTAATTTTAAATTACTGACTTTGATGAAAGCTAACGTTATATTTAATGGACCTTAAAGTCTACAAAAAATTTCTAAAATGTTTATTTATTTAACTCAAATTGTGACATGAATTTGTTTATTTTACGTAAATATTTTTAAAAATGATTTATATTTATGTAATGCCAAGATATTTAAGACAATTAGGGCAAAATATAGCGCCACTCTCAGATTGTGCCAAATTGTTAAATTTCCCTGAAAAAATGCCAAATGGCGCTAAAACAGCAAAAAATAGAATTCTTTGAAAAGACTTTGAGTACTCGAAACCTAATTAAAATTTAGGTATTTAAAAATAAATTTTGAAAATGAACTTGAGAAATGAGAACTTAATATCCATTTGGCCATGAAATTGGGACATTCAAATCTATTGTTAATTAAGAAGTCACAATAGCTGCCTTAACCCAGTTGGACTTCTGGATCGTCCGAGTCACCAACTTTGAAATTATCCAGAGAATGTTGCCAACTTTAAAGAAGAGGAAAGCAGAACGATCGTAAATACCGTACTTACAGAATTTTATGTAGGCAAAGATTGAAGAAGGAATGAGTCCTGAAGGGGCGAATTGCCTTAATTTTTGTACGCCACCATTTTCAACTAACTAAGAAGATGTCCTGGAAGACGAAGGATGATTACCTGGCTCGATAATTTAAGTGGTTTGGATATACATCCACAGAACTGTTTCGGAATTCAACAACGGATGAAACAATAGAAGAAGATTGGCACGTCTCACTTATTATTTACGTAAAGTTTATATTAATTGGCACTTGAGTCAGAGTTTCGCCTGTACCAGACCATAGCCTGGTACAGGCGAAGGAACTGAGTCCCTTACAATTATTTTTTTTCTACTTATACAATACATAATTGGCCAATGTTATTATTTATATTCTTTCTGTCAAACCTTCATGTTGGGTTATTGGAGATTTTTAAATAAAACACATACATAGGCTTTAAACATCTTTATTAAATCATAGCCAGAGAGGAACTGCTTCAGCATAAGTATTTTATCTTATATGCTTGACGCTATGATGTCACACCATCATTTTGCAGTCTCAGCCTAATTCTGTTTATTTATTAGAACAGTCGTTCTTTATGTTTTTGTTTTGCTGACTTAACTTTAATTACTTGAAACCTTAATCTTTATTGATTGCAAGAATTTAATCTCAACACTTCATAATAAATCTGTTAATTTAACAAAATAATTTGTTGCATAAACACTTTACAGAAAAGTTATGAATAATATCTTTATCCTCAAAATAATTCTGATGGTGCAACTTTTACAATTTGAATGGGGCCAACAGTCTAATAGACGGTTCTTAAGAATATTGGATCGGAAAATTATTCATTATAATATTTAATAATGGTAACAGTTAGTGGAACAAAACAAATTCCAGACAGTTGTCTAGTATCTTCTGATGAAGGAAGGCGTCAGACAGCTACGCTTCACGGAGCATGGCTTGATACTACCTTCTCGATCGTTTCTATGCAAAATACCATTGTTCAATGTGGCAATCAAATAACAGAAGATTTGCACTACTTTAAACATTATGTGATGTGGGTTCGAAATACTAACATTCTGGAAAACACTAAGGGCCGGTTTCAGAAAGCCTAGTTAACTATAACTAAATTTAATATAACTATAACTTAAAAATTTACAATAAATCAGAAAACCAAGCCGATATACAAGCCGATATCAACCGGATTCAAGAATGGTGAGTAGGTGGCTTCTACTATTAAACACGTCCAAATGCAATATTCTGCACCTGGGGTCTACCAACCCAAGGCACACATATTGCATCGCGGGACACGCAATCCAACATGTCGAACGTGTAGTAGATCTTGGACTTACTGTGACAACTACACTAGACTGGTCACCGCACGTAGTCACGGTAGCAAGAAAAGCTAATAAAATCCTTTACCTGATTTTCAAATCCTTTCCTCACTTAACTTCTACCTTATTCCGCACAATCTACCTATCGTATATCCGTCCCCTTCTTGAATTTGCATTTGTAGTTTGGTCGCCTTACTTATAAAAGGACATTCAACTTTTGGAGGGGGTTCAGAGACGCGCCACCAGATTGCCAAGAGGTCTCCGCCGTATGCCGTATGAAGAGCGCTTAAGAATTCTTGACATTCAACCTCTGTCAGAGCGCCGAAAACGTGGAGACTTAATCCAAATATATAGGATTGTAACGGGCAAGTTCTCTACCGATATGTCGTCACTATTCCACCTTAATACCGACCAGAGGCTCCGTGGCTACCACCTGAAGTTGAAGCACGAGAAGTTTAAACGACAGCCAAGGCAGTTTTTCGTTACCAACCTGTGGAATTCTCTCCCGGAAGAAGCTGTGTCTGCCCCAAGCATAAACACCTTTAAAGCCAGAATAAGTCATTTATTTTCCCGAGCAATGTAATTTTAGTTCTATATTTAATTTAATTGTAAAATCTTCATTTCTTAATTTAAGTAATTATGTAATTATTTGTTTATATTAGTATATCATGTAACTAGTTTGTAAATATAAAATGTATGGTTCAATTGAGCATAACAAGCCCAGGGCTTCTGCTCTGATTGTAATAATAATAATAATAATAATAATAATAAATGGTTAGAAAATGGTTGCTATTGTTACTCATGGGATTATTATATTGTAACCGAGTTTAACCAAAAAATTAAACTCGGCTAAGCTTTCAGAAACCGGCCCTGACAGTTCTAAACAATTATAACAATACAATACCCAAACGTTTCAGGCGTTTTTGCCAATATTATACTTAAACTTTTTGAAAAAATTATTATCTAACTTTCAGTTTACAGCATGTAATCATTTTACATGGATTCTTTAACAAAAGATCGGTTGAAACAAATTTAATCAACTACCGTCAGTTTCTTTAAAGTTCTCTTGATTCACGTGTCTAGGTGGATGCTGTGTATACTGACCTCGGCAAGGCCATTGATAAAATTGACCTTGAAACTCTCATTAGAAAACTTATTGGGATCGGTATACACGTTATCCTCATGCATTAGATTTGTCCCTATATCTCTAATAGATCGCAAACGGTTGTAGTTAGTGGCTATCATTCCAAGTTTTCCATCACTACTTCTGGTGTGCCCCAAGGTTCTTATTTAGGTCCACTATTATTCATTCTCTATATCATTGATATTAGTTATTGTGTTGTTTATTCTAATATATTTTTGTATGCAGATAATTTAATCAACTACCGTAAGTTTTTTTAAAAGTTGTCTTGATTCACGTGTACAGGTGAATGCCGTGTATATTGACCTCGGCAAAGTAATTTATAGAATTGACCTTCAAAACCTCATTAGAAAACTCATTGAGATCGGTATACACAGTATCCTCATGCGTTTGATTTGTTACTATATCTCTAATAGATCGCAAGCGGTTGTAGTTAATGGCTATCATTCCAAGGTTTCCAATACTACTTTTGGTGTGTCCCAAGGTTCGCATTTAGGTCCACTATTATTCATTTGCTCGACACCTTCGGGTATAAGAGTCTTAGATTATGTATGTATGTATTATTCATTTGATGTTACTTATTGTTTTGTTTATTCTAATATACTTTTGTATGCAGATTATTTAAAAACTTACATTAAAATTAAATCCATAATCGACTGCTTCCATCTTCAACCAGATCTAAACCGTTTTTTGACAATTGTTTTCTTTTGTAAGATCTAATCGAGGTTACTTTATATATGCGTACCTGGGTTAACGAATTCCCGCTCCAAATTCGTGTTTTACTGTGCTTCATTTTTCTGAGATTTTCTCAGAGATCCTTTCTTTCTTCTTGGGCTTAGGTATCTAATTCTACATTCATTTTTACCTGCTGTCTTTATCAAGCTTGGATTTAACATTCTGAAATAAAAAATAAACAAACATAAGGACACTCTTAACCTATTATTTTGTAATGTCGTAGGAAGCACTCTTGAGTTACATACTTTTTAGTACAAAACTTGAAGTACCTTGCCTTTTAAAGATATATATAATTAAACGTTTTTCACGCAAGTTAGAGCGCCTACGTACACAATTAACAAGACTATTGAATATAATTACATGAAGAGAAATTGAAAACAAAATAAACTTAAGTATAAATCAATCTTATTGTCAATATATCAGAATGTGAAATTAATGTTTTTTTGTTGTAAATCATACTAGTCACTGCTGGTAAAACATTTTAAAGTTTAGTTGTAAAGAAAATTAATGAGTCGTATAGGTGGCTTTGAAACTGATAACTTTGGAAAAATAAGAGACACTTAAAGTCTCAAGTGAAAATTGTAAATCATGAATTATAACGCCTTGGTTTGTCATTTATTACAATGAAGGAAAACATATTTTCTCAAGAGTTACTGTTTTTCTTCTGTTGTGAATTTACATAACTTTTATGTTTTTATTGCATTGCTAACTTATTTTGTCTAAATTCTTAATAATAATAATACATTTTTTGTTTTTTTTTTCTGTATTTAGTGCAAAAAGCCAACAGATCTCTGGATGTTTAGGACAATATTTCTTCTATAATCACATCAAAATCAACAGTTGTTTGATAATTATTTTTATTTGGTATTTAAGAACTAAGAGCTTTCACTTAATTTTTTTAAACTAAAGCTAAATAATTTGCAAAAATTTCAAGTGAGTGGGCTTTACACACATAGGCACGATCCTCAGCTGTTATTTTATTTAATTTTTCTGCCAAGAGTTAAAAAACATAATTAATTTTCCCAAAAATACAAATCTGCAATATTTTCCAAAAACACTATCTGATCAAAAATTCCTTTCGTACGTTTACAGTTTAAATCAATCTACTTAGAATTTTTTCAGATTTTTAGTTAAACCTCTTTGAGCTAAAAGGTGCAGGACAGTATTTTTTAAGAACATTTTTGGAAAAAAAAAAAAATTTAAATAAACAAATTTAAAAAACTAATTTCAAGCTCTTAAAACTTTAAGAGCTTTCTTTTGACACAATACAAATTACCAGATGCATAAAAAACTGCATCATCCTCATAAGAAAATAATTTTGCTTGAAAAATTACTTTAACCCATTTAAACCCAAACGGTCGCAAACGACCATAACAGCGAATCAGCCCAAATGGTGGTTTTCACACCATGTCTAAAATCTAATAAAATAAATAAACTTTTATATTTTAAATACAGTAAAATCTGTTTTGAATTTTATTTATTACACATATTGTGAAAAATCTAAATTATAAGAAAAAATAATTACGGGCACTAAAGAGTACCAAACCTTTAAAAATTGTGGGCTTAAATGGGTTAAGTAAATCATTGATATAGAAATTGAAGAGTGTGGGGCCGAAAACATATCCTTGAGGAACACCTTATAATTAAACAGCTTATAACTAAAAATCTTATAACCAAGGATGAGTAAGTATCCAATTAGTTTTCTACACCGTTATTTGACTAAAAGAAGGTATGTTTAATTCTTAGAATCTTCTTCTTTGGGCACTGTCAGCAACGTTCCCACTAAGCTGCGCGCGCAGTGTCTTCATCCCTGCCGCGCAGTTAAATTATCACTCGCGCACGTAATGCAAGTAATTGTTGCAAGTTTTTGGGCTTAAATGCTTATTGTTAATTACAACATTACGGTTTGTAATGTATATATTTTTTAAAATATATACATTATATAAATATATACATAAAATTATTTCCTCCTCTAAAATTCTGCCCACAAGATTTTTATAGCTGATCAGTCAAATTTTTTAGGGGTCTAGCTGCTAGTCAAATTTTTTAAATCTTGGGGGGAACATTGACTGTCAGTCAGCCTAATTTTTATCCTCAGCCACATAAGTCCTCGATCTTGCTCTGTTCATTGTCGGGTCTTTTCATGTTCCCTGTATACCAATTGTTTAGGTAACACCCAAGAGAGTGATAACACCCTAATGGATGGGTTCGAAGACGTTGGTCTTTCGAGCCGGATCCATTAGGGTTTAAACAATCTCTTGGGTGTTACCTTAACATTACTTGTTAGATCTTCGGTTAGCTGATTTCTCCATCTCTTTCGAGGCCTTCCCCTGGTCGACGGGTAGAATACGAATGTTTATCTAATTTTTATAGATTAGAAAATGTAGACATGCGCAGTGACAAAATGCAATTGGCCTTTAGTCTTTGCTAATTTAACCTCCTTCGTATCATTTATAATAAAAAGTTTCAATGCTTAAACACTTCCCGATAAAAATCTGTCATTTACGAGGGCGAATGGTTATATAAGGTCTCCAACTCTTTAAAATGAGAATAGGAAAGACAAAATAATGAAACCAGTCTCAAAATGAAGTAAATTTATTGTACTACCAATGTACATAATTATTTTTTCACACAATCACTATTTACTGCACATTTATCCAAACGCAGTTCATTCCGTCCATGAAAAAACTTTGTTGTTTACTGCTGATCCAATTGCGAACAGCAGCCTGAACTTCAGCGCCTGATGAAAAATGTTCACCTTTTAATACCTCCTTCAACTTTGGGAACAACCAGAAATCTGAAGGTTTCAAATCAGAACTGTATGGAGGTAAAACTGTTGCTTGGTACGCATATCAGAAATCGAACTCATGATAAATGACACTGTTACTCAACGACCGTACACAGGAAACTAAAACTTTGCATGAGAGATACTCGGAATTACCGTTTGCAAGTTAGAACTTGTTTCTATTCCCACTACTCACACATTGGCTTTATTGGAGACCTTATATATCAATCCGCCCTCGTATATTCTCCGTAAACCTAGCCATCTCTTGTGGTACACCCAAACCCCACAAATAGACTTCCAATTCACCTAGATCTGAAATGGTCAGCAATTTGTTAATTTTAACTTTAAATGCTCTAGCTATTGTGCTAAATACGATGCAACTGTGAAAATTGTTATTAATCTAATTGTGCACATTCGTTTAAATAAATGAACCACTGGAAAAGTTTCAAGTAGTTCATTAACTGTAATGAAAATCATTGCTAAAAGGACTGCTGATTTTGCGGTTAGGTTTTAACAAAACGCTTCAAACTTTTTTTTCTTTCTTTCGTGACATCGTGCGTGCACACTATTAATGAGTATAATAAAAATTGACATTTAGGAAGTCCCTTGATAACCATTAATGTTTGGGTAAGAGGGTAACAAAATTAAATAATAACTGTATTATTAATATTAAATATCGCTCATAACGAATATTATGAAAAATTAACATGGGATACTACGTATCATGTTAGGTTTTACGACTATACCGTCTAAATACGATTTTATGGGTTTAAATATATAATTTTTAGTATACAATCTAGCAATAATTATTATCTGGAAAGCCGCAGAGCTATAAATTAGTTCACTGTGCGTTGTGAACCAGTTTGTCATTTGGTAAGTTAAGCGACCGTTCACAGCTACAAATTTAGTGCATTGTGCACTGTACGAGGTGTGTAAATTAAATAACCGGACTGATTTAATTTTTTTGTTTATTCGAATAGAATTACAGTTCAATATTGTCTCTCTCAAAATAACTTCCTTGGGAAGCCACACAGCGCTGGAGACGGTCCTTCCATTCCTCATAGCAGTGCTGGAACTTGGATACTGGAATAGCTTTCAGCTGGTCGGTTACAGACGTTTGAATGTTTTCGAGTGTCCCAAAATGACGTCCCTTGAGGTGATTTTTCAATCATGGTAAGAGGAAAAAGTCACTAGGACTGAAGTCTGGCGAATAAGGATAACCAAAACAACTCGACCTAGTCCGCAGAAATATTGATTACCAATAATTCCTCTAATCAAAAATAACGTATTGCCTTCATTATTTCTGCGGACTGGGTCGAGTTGTTTTGGTTACCGGGTCATACTGAAGTTAAACACAATGGAGTAGTTCATATAGTTGCTAAGAGTATCATTTCTCTCGAACTGCCCATTGTGGCAGTTGTCAGTACGTCCAACTGTAACATCTGGCAACGACTGCTAGAGTATTTTGTTGAAACTGCCCCCACGTAGAGATCAAATGCTTTGCTCAATGCAATAACGAGGGGGGGGGGGGGCAGAAAGGAAACTATTGGCATAATAATTGTATTTGAGTGAAGACCTTTTTTTTTAGGTCAACATTTGGATTTTATGTGGGAAGGGTAATTTCAGAAATAAAATTTAATTATTATTTAAAATAAAATTATTAAATTAGTTAAAAATATTCAAATTATTTAAATATAAAAACTAATCTATTTTAAGATAAACATCTTCACATATTAGTTGAGTTATCATATATTTCTTTAGTTACATGTTGAGAGACAAGGGTAGAATTTACGGTCGTATATTATATGATTTGTTTAAAATGTTGTCAGCGTTTATCTGAAGTACATGGTCGAATGTTTACAGAGATGTTGATATGCGACCATATATTTTCAGTGATATAGACTTCGTAGGTAATTAGAGTCAAAATTAATTATTTGGGGTTATAAGTTATTGGGAATGGAAATATGAGCCTTCAAGATAAGTTAAAAGGTTTTTGTAGTTAATTGGAGAGCTGATTATTTTTACAACCACAAAAAATGGGGTTCAGAGATTAAATTATTAGTTTTAAGAAAAAGGGTGGGAAAATCGTGTGAGAGACAGGGGAGTCCTGAGTAAACCACCACCGTAGTCGAATGAACCTCCCAAATGATACTTTTAGCAACTATATGAACTACTCCATTGTGTTTAACTTCAGTATGACCCGGTAACCAAAACAACTCGACCCAGTCCGCAAAATATTGATTACCAATAATTCCTCTAATCAAAAATAACGTATTACCTTCAATATTTAATGCGCCTAACATTCCATTCTATCTATGTACATCTGTTTTGTTAATGAGTTTTCTTTGTCGCAGTATTATTTTTTACTCGTGTATTTTAAGCTCTCGTTCAAGGTATCTCGTCTTTTTTTGTGTAGTCTGTCGAATGATTTTTTGTGACTATCCTGCTTATGCAAGAGTGTAAATAGCCCACGAAGAACCAAAGTAAATATATTTTTATTCTCGTTATAAAAATAGAAGTGTTGTTTACTTTTCATTGATCTCTTTGGCAGTTTTTAACATTTAAATTAACGAGAATTTAAATTGTAAATAAATATAATAATTTGATGTTTAATGATTTGAATAATAGGCACGAATATTTAGGATTTATTGTTTGTGTAAAATTTATGGAATGCAGTATTTTAAATAACTAATTTTATTTTTGTTTTATACTGTGATTTTAGTTTAGTTTTATAGAGTGTAAATCAATAGCAATAGATGAGAAACGTGGCGGAAATCTAATAAAAAATAAAAGAAGATAGATGGCAATGGAAAGAAACAAATGTGTCCGGTAACACTGGAACTAATTGAAATCTGCGGTTGAACAAAAAGTGAAATAAAACTGTTCCAGTCGACGACTCAATATAAACAAAAATCCATATTACTTAAATTTGATAAAGCTGGTGAAATGAAGATTACAGTCGATGTGATAAGAATGAAGGAGGACAAAATTGTAAAGAGGATCTAGGAAGATTATTTTTCGTATTTACTTTGTTCCTAAAGGCTGATTTGAATTTATAGGATTCTGATTGGATATAGACTTTACGAACATATCTTTTATAATCTTAACCAATGACGTCTTACGAGGGACGGTTGAAAAATAATCGGCCTAGGCAAGAAAACACAACTTTTTCGGCAAAACTCAATTTATTTCTCAACATAGTCTACTTTTAGAACTAAACACTTCGTCCAACGATTTTCCAATTTTCTCGAAGCCCTCAAAATAGGCCTCTGTTTCAGCGATGACCTCCTCATTCGACCCAAATCTCTTACCACCGAGCCATTTGTTTAAGTTTGGAAATAAATAATAGTCGCAGAGGGCAAATCTGGCAAATATAGTGGATGAGATACCAATTCTTAGCGCAATTAATGGTTGCCATTGCGTCGGCGCACATGTGAATCGGTGCGTTGTCCTGGTGGAACAGAAATACTTTTTTCTTCGCCAAATTCGACCGCTTTCGCTTCAATTTGGCGTCGAATCGGTCCAACAGCTCTGCCTAATATTCGCCCGTGTTCGTTTTGTCTTTTTCTAGATAGTTGATGTGAATGATACCGTGCGCATTCTGTGGCCATGACTTTGTTGGCCGATAAACCCACCTTGGCCTTCTTCGGTTTCGATTTGCTAGGAGCAGTCCACTGTTTCGACTGTTCCTTGGTCTCTGATGTGTTTTGATGGATCCATAGTTCGACCACGGTTATAAAATGGCGCGAAAAGTCCTTCTTATCGCGGTTGAACATCGCCAAACATTCTTTCAAAATGATTAGACGATCGCGTTTGTTGTCGACTGAAAGCAAGTGCGGCAGCAATCTGGCAGAGAGCTGCTTCATTCCTAAATATGCATGCAAAATGTTAAGCACCCGTTTGGTTGAGTAGCCCGCAGCTTCAGCTATCTCACGCTTAGTCACTCGTCGATCGTCGATGATCATTCCATGGATTTCATCGACCATTTCTTGCGTGGTGATTTCTTTTGGACTGCCTGGACGCTTATCATCAAAAAATGTCCTTACGACCGCGTTTAAATTCAGCTGTCCAATTAATTGTTGATACCGAAATTGCAGAGTCCCCATAAACATCGTTCAATTCGGTGTTGATCTCATCGTTCGTTTTCTTTTTCAAAAACAAGTATCTGCACGATATTCGATTATATTCATTTTTGTAAAAATGCAAAAGTTGTTTGCTTTCAATGATTGTCAAACACAAACTAAATGACATAGCTGTTGAAAATTTTACAGTAGTCATTTGAAGGTTAGGATTTACGAAAAACAATATTGATTTGATACTGGTGGCGCCATCTCTTACCTAGGCCGATTACTTTTCAACCGCCCCTCGTAGTTCGCCAACAAAACTGAAGTCTTTTTGGCTTCCGAATATATAAAAATGAAACCTTTTTAACAAATAAAATAATAACCTAAAAAACCCCTCGAATAAAATTGCACTTCTTTTCTAATAACGTAATTTATCAAATGCAATAAAATTTACATTTTATAGTTCTGTAATTCATTGCGTTATAAAGACCAAAAAATAGTAAAACAAACTTCCAAGCAAAATATCCAGACAATGAGTGCATTTCGCTGTTCATGTCTCGACATTTCAATTTTTTCCAGTGCTTTTAAGGATCTCGTAAACGAACACACTCAGGAATTCTTTACGAGAGCAATATGGAAACTATTGATGGAAATAACATGTTTCGAACAGACAAATAAATTAGTGAACTAGAGAAATGTCAATAAACTATGTGAGGGATGTTGGAAAATAAATAGTTACCATACGCAACCATGTTTATTTATTTTTAAATTAACTAAGAAATCTATTTATTTTTTTCGGGGTTTGCTAGTAATATACTAGAAACTGATAACTATAATAGCAAGGAACGAAGATGAACTATAAAACAACTTGAACCAGTACAATAAAGAATTGAAGAAAATTAATATGAAAATTAGCACACAAAACAAAAACAATGGTAATAAGCAGAACAGGTAGGGAAATTCAAATACCTAGACACAGTTTTTTCGGAAATGAAAAATGGATAAAGATATTAAGGAGAGAGTAAGTAGAGAATATGTTCAACAGTTTCAAATCATCGTTCCTAACTAAAAACTAAATCTAACTAAAAAAGAAATACCAAACAACATCAAGGTACAGATCTACAAAAAAGTGACAGTACCGATTTTAATAATAATAATAATACATTTTACTTCCTTAGATGTTTTTTACAGAACATATGGAACAAGTCATACAAATGATATAAAAAAGTATAAAAAAATTAGTAAAAAAGTCCAATCTACAATACGAAAATAAGCCTTTAACAACAATGAAAATTTAGATTTAATTGTTCATTATTGTTATTACATTGTTTACTAATTGTATAATGATTATTAAGTATAATCTACAGTAATTATACAAGTTTACAATTATTAATAAATTCATCGAAGTTATAGAAAGAATGTTCCAGGAGGAAGTCTTTTAATGTTTATTAAACCTTTTTAGGTTTTCAATTAGAGTTATACTGCTGGGCAGATTATTGAAAATTTTTCCCTCATTAAATCAGGCGATCTTTCAGCAATTTTCAGCTTTGATATAGGAGTTCATAGCTTGTTTTTTTGACGAGTATCATATTTATGAAAGTCTTGATTTGAATTGTAGTTCATGCAATTTTTATATATGTAGACATTTCATAAATGTAGATGGAGGTGACTGTTAGTATTTTGAGATTCTTAAATGTACCGCGGCAAGATTCATATCTCTTAAGGTTTGCTATACTCAAAATTCTTTATTGTGCGATGAGTATTATTGTTACAGCTGTGGATGATCCCCAGATACAAATGCCAAAGTGTAGGCGGGATCCGACTTGCGCGTGGTATAATGTGCGACCGATATACTCCTCAGAATCCTGGACCACCAGAGATGCACAGGTCCAAAATAAGCTCTGAAATGAGATTTTTAAGGAAAATTGAAAAACAAAATTGGACAGAATAAGAAATAAGGTATTTAGAGAAAAACTAGATACAAAGTCTGTGGAGACTATAATAGAAGGACAGCTCAGATGGCTGGGACATATACACAGAATGAGTGAAGACAAATAGTACAGAGTTTTTAAAGCAAGAACAGTGAAGAAATTAGACCAGGAAGACCGAGCAAAACCTGACACCATAAAACAAAAGAAGCTGCAACCGAAGAGAGGTGCAAAGTGCGAGGAGATAATATACAAAGGACAGAACACGATGTACAGAAATATGGAGAACAACACCAGAAAATAAGTAACTCGACTATAGTCTTACACCGCAAAATAAAAAGGCTTCAGTATTAAGTAAGAATAATAGAAACTAAACACAAAGGAGATACGGAAGGACCACTGTAAAATATCCGTAAAAAAAAAAATTTGTTATCAGTCGGATAAAAATGTATTATTGGTATTATAATTTCATGAATTACGTATTCGTTCGGATATATATTGAATCTGATACATGATGCAATATTTGGTCATCCTTTTTTAGAAAACATTTATCGATTAGTCAGAGGAGACCTTTCTAAATGAAGTGTCAGTAATCGTACGTGTTTACCTCAGTCAACAATTACTTACACCCTGAATCACACGACTGCGGCTGACTTCATTTCACTGCATTTTTATCAAACGACAAAAGTTAATTATTTTTTCAAAGTAATTTAGTTCAGAGTCTCATTAGGGATTGACTAGCATTTGATGAAATTTCAATAGGAGGACATTTTGGAATTTTTAGACCATTTGTGACAAATTGACTGATCATTAAAATAATTTGACATGCTTGTACAACTCTTTGGCCCACATATAAGAAAACTGGAGTTCAAAAAATACTTATTGAGAAAAAATATAAACGAGTACGGGGTAGACAATATTGATTGACTATGATATGTACTACAAGGTGTCTCAAAAGAAATTTTATATTTAGTGGATCGATTAAAAAAAAAGTAAGCCGTATATAGAAAAAATGTTTATTAATTATTAAAATACACTTTTTGGGGATTTATTTCTTAAAAATAATATCGTCTAAATGTAGACCCTCGCGTTCTCGGCACTCATTTAATCGAACAGTAAAATTACTTCTGACGTCTCGGCAGGTGGACTCAGGGATGGCTGCCATTTCGTGACGGATATTTTCTTTCAAATGCGCCAGTGAAGTCGGTTTATTGGCGTAAACTTTAGATTTAAGATAACCCCATAGGAAAAAGTCCATAGGGGTTAAATCTGGAGTGCGTGGAGGCCAATTTATGTCACCTCTCCGGGAGATCAATTTGCCTGAGAATTAAGCCTCTGACTGGCATCTTGGGGCTTTAATTCTTGCACCAATTGAATTTTGTAGGGGTGCAGCTTTAGGTCTTTGTGCATAATGCGATGTAATGATGATCTATGCACATTTAAAGCACTTGCGCGCTTCCGAATTGAAAGGTTCGGGTCGTCACGAACAGACTGATTAACATTCTCCTCGTTTTCTACCGTTCTTGATGACCTAGGTCGCCCGGATTTTGATTTATCCAGTGTTGTACCAGTCTCTTCAAACTTTTTAACCCAATGTCGAATGAGAGGAATGCTTGGCGCATCATTTAAGTGGCGAAAACCTCGAATACTGCAGAATATTCTACGCGCTACAGTCGCCGAATCATCGTTTTTGTAAAACTCTCGCACGCTTAACGCGCGGTCTGCTCCCGAGAAACGCTCCATAGCGACTGAATTCCCAAGAGCCAGGCTACCGATTGACATAACCCCCGCGCCCCTCGGATACGTTGCGTTCACGCAGTAAGCTAAATAAATATAAAATTTATTTTGAGACACCTTGTATTTTTATTTCATTATGTATAAAATTTTAATCCAAAAATTGAATTTTGTGCTAAATGTCAATTCTGCGCATGAACAAGTAACATGTGTTTACGAAGCTAGGCATGAGCAGCGTACTGTACATATCCTTAATAACCTATTGGATACAACAATGCCCGATGGCGGCGCTACGAGCGCTGTGAACAGCTGATTGAAACGAGTAATGTGAAAGTTGTCCATATTTGTTTACATGTTAAATCATCGATTTGCAATGGATAATAAACAGCTATCCTTATTAAATTATTTAATTTTTTTAAGTGCAACATCTGCTTCTAGGTGTGTAGTTGAAGGAGAAGAGTTGTTAAACGCCGGAAATCTTATGTTGTGCGGAATTTTGGACAAAAATGATTTGCATGTCGACATATGTGGGTTATGTTTACAAACAAGCAGTTTGAGAACACCACCTCACGAAGTCACTGGGAAATTAAAATTTAGTAATGATGTTGAAGTTTTAAATATGTCCTGCACATGTAAAGCAGGAACTACATGCAAACACATTTCAGCTATCCTATTATTTTGTGCCAGGTGGTTAACAAACCAAAATGAAAGAAGCCAAGATCAGGGCATTGATTGATTGTGAAATATTTGATTTATCTTTTTTTTGTGTGGTTTCTGTTGGTTTTACTTTTTGTTCCAGAAACAATATATTGAGTATGGAAATATTAACCAGCACAGATTTAAAATGCCTGTGGTCTACTTTTAAGAAACCTGTCTTACAACAGTATGAACCGAAACCTCTGTTAGAAACTCCTTGCCTAAATAAATTGGTTAAAAACAAAAGCAGGCACTGAAATTTCAGTGAAAATGTATTAGAAAAGCTGCGTACAGAATTTGAGACCGCTTGCCCTAATTCTGCATTAAAATTACCCGGGTAGATATTTAATTATGTTCGAGAAGGATTTTTATAATTTAGTGTTTGTTTTTTATTTAATTTGTTTAATAAATACTAGTTTGTTATTATCACTTCCACAGCACCAAATTTATTAACAGTTCACAAATTGTTTCTCATTTGGAAAATAGTGGAAGTAAATATTTTTGTTACTTCCTTTTCTAGAGTGACAGCCAAACACACACCAATTAATATAAAAAAGAATAATAATTGCTATCAAAAGTTAATATAACAAACAAACTGCAACACTAACTTTTAAAAGCAATAAAAACTACACGAGAAAACACATGTAAACCAGATGTAAACAATAAACTATTACTCGTTTCGCTTAGTTCAGTTATAGTCCGCTTGGCGTCACTTCATAGCGCTGTTGAGCCCAATTGTTTAACATCTGTTTAGTTTAATATCAGTATTTAGTTTTCTGTATCTCTATCGACAATTAAATATTAAAATATGTGCTCCCGAGTTCGATATCAGGTGTTGTATATTGAATATTCTTTTAAATAAAATGTCAAAATCTACCTTTGTATGTACCACGCACGACTATCTACTTGGTATAGTTCACCATTATTGGTAAATGGCCGAAAAACTATTGCGATGAAGCGGCCAAGACAGTCCATATGTTTATCCAAAAAATAGATATTTATGTATAATTTTGAGTGGGATATCAAATGAAGCCTCTTAATGCATACGTAATCTACCAATTTTCATAAAAATTAATTGTTTTTATGAAATTTTTGCTAAAAACATGTTAAAAAACTTTTCTCCCCCCATCCTATTTTCCAAAGGGGTTAATAATATGAAAAAGATTTTCAATATTGCAAATTGATGGGAACCGGAATAGTTCAACAGAAATTTTTATTGGATTATTATTTTGAAAAATATAATTTTTTTGTGTTGAAAAAATTTTTAAAAATGTGTTCTGTTGTATCGAACGAAAACCAGTTTTTTATTTATTTATTTATTTTTTTGATTTTAGCGTGATTTTAGCCAGATATATTCTAAAAAACTTTTCCCGTACCTGATACCCCCCTGTTGATATAAAAATCTGAATAAATTCTGAGTGATGCACATTAATACCGGAATAGTTCAACAGGAATTTTTGATTAGATTATTGTTTCGATAATTATTTTTTTTTCTGAGGATGAAAAAAAATTTTTTTTTTTTAAATTTCTTCTGTGGAATCGAATGAAAGCTCTTAAGGACCGGTTTCTGAAAGCTTAGTTAACTATAATCAAATTGTTAGAAAACGGTTGCTATGGTTAGGTATGGGATTGTTACATTGTAACCGTAGTTGACTATTTGCTTATAGTTTATTAAGCTTTCAGAAACTGGCCCTAAGACATAGATTAAGAATCGAAAAGGAGTTTTTTTTTTAAATTTCTTTATTTGATACAATTTTAGCCAAAAAATGTTCAAACTGTTGTCCCGCACCTTATAACTCAAAGGTTAATAAAAAAATCCTGAGTAATGCACATGAATGTGAACCCAGTGGAATTTTTGATCCGATAAATATGTCGAAAGATATCGATTTTTTTCCAACACAATATTTATTTGATTGACTAGAACTGGAGAGCTATAGCTGGGTCTTGATACATCTTATCTACGGTTGTTGTATGTGGATGGAAGTACGTGGATCAGTCTTTCAAAAGTTATCGAATATTTAATTTTTTTAAATACACTAGACTCTCGCAAATCCGGCTATTCCTTGCACAAAAATCGAACGGATTACTGAGCGAGCCTGGATTACTGAGAGTTTATTTGTTAATCCGACACACTCAGTAATCCGGCCGCCAACATGTGACAAGACCAGAAATTCCTTTAAATTTTTATGTTTTATTGTATATGTATTTTTATTTTTTAGTTTTTTTTTTTGTAAAACATTTTTAATAAAATTAATACGAAGAAAATTTTTTGAAAAAAGATAGGGATCCCCCTATCTAACAGGGGGATTCCCGAGTCAGACGCCAGGGTACGCCGGACTGTTGAGTCAAGGCCGGATTCGCGAATTTTATGCAGTTCGCTAATCCGGCTTTAACTCAACAGTCCGGCGCACCCTGGCGTAGACCATCGTGGTGGGGGTACGACGGACTATTGAGAGGCCGAACTAATAAGTGCCGGATTATCGAGAGTCTAGTGTATACCCACAATTTGTTATCAATTACTAAGTACTTACAAAATCCTGAAATGTGTGAAAATTCACACTTCACATCAATTTTTAGATACGCCTAGCATATTAAAATTTTATAAGGTTTAATAAATCAGAACAATATTTATATGCCGTGATCTGAGAGGCAATCTTTCCAAAATAAACAACATTCTCTGATTTCTAGTATTTCCTTCTCATCCATAATCAAACTGAGACGATTCTTTTCAACTTGAGACGAATCACGTTGCTTTGATCTTTTTCTGTTGAAGTAAAGTTGAAGAGACCAACATTGGTTTGCTATGCTCAATAATGTAGAACTTATGCTCGGTCGTTTCTCATCTCCGGTAGTCTCGCTACAGGGCCTGAGTACCTCAATTCACCGCTTTCGCAAACAATAGACTACTCCAAAAGAGCACTTGTACAAATTTGCATTGTGAAAATATATGTTTTACTTCATATTTAAGGTGCATTTATATGAATATGACGGATGAAAACTTCTTTATTGAAAAATTCCCCTAATTCGTTTGTAGAATATAGAACACTTAATGAAACAGCGCTAGGATTGGAATAAATTAGCGCTAGCTAAATAGGAATTGCTCTCGGTTGGTTGAGCGTTATTTCCAGAACGCCCTGCTCCTAATGCTTTGACAGTTGAGCAAAGAGTGCACTGATTTTGCCCCAAAAAAGTGTCGCCACGTTTTAAAACCTATCTTATTTACTAAGGGATTAAGGTCGCCTTCGGCGGTCTTGGCCTTACATTATGGAGGTAGGTATTTGTTTTATCCACAAATATAACTAATTCAATGATAGGGAAAATTAAAATCATGAGAACGGTCGTGGCTCAGTTAGTTAGTGTGTGGACTACTGAGCGGCGGGCCAGGCTTCATTTCCCGATACCGGAAAAACACCTTACATTTTTTCGACCCTTTCTCCCTCGGAAGGCATCGGGCAACCACCGAGGTAAAAACCCTAGTAAAATTTCCCCAAAATAATTAGTGGTTCGGATTCCACGATAGTAAATTGTAGGTCCTATACGATTGTGTTATATACAGGAAACACACACAACACTACTGTATGCGGGGAAATAGCCTAAGCTCGGAATATGTTCAGCACGAACTTGTCAGTTCAGAGCATCAAGCATGGCACTCTAAGAAGAAGAAGAGAATACAGTAACCACAAGAAAGAGTTGGTTTGATAAGACTAGTTTGTTCGGTTCATCTCCTAAATTATATTTAAATGACAAAAATCATGACGTTACAGAAAACAACCTCCCCTTAGTGGCAAAAACCGGCTCAAAATAGGCCGGTTTTATTTTCTGACACTGAAAAAGACATTTCAAATGAGAAATAGCGATTTGACAGAAAAAAAAACAATTAAATTGGTTAGATAGATTTACAAAACAAACTTTAAGCATTTATAATTTACCGCATAGCAAAAATTTCCGTTTTACTGGCGGGATTTCTGTTTTTGGAAAATATATCTTTACCGTCTCCGAAAAAGTTTAGCAAATTTAATTAAATATCAGTATAAATATATCAGCACCTCAGAGGTAAATTGTATTAAGTCGCAAATGATAAATAGCTCAGAAATGACGATTTAAGATTGTTTATCTCCTTGCGTTGATCGACTTGATACATTTTTAGGGTTTTGTAGGTATGACCAAAAAACCCTTATACCGTCATTTTGTCGTCTATCTGTCTGTCTGTCTGTCTGTTCGGTAAAAATTGTAGCCAAACGGCTAAACCTAGAGAGTTGAAATTTGGCATGCTTATACAACTCTTTGACCCGCACATAGGAAAAATACTAAAACATCTAAAAAACATATCCCTTTAAAAATATAAACAAATATGTGCTCATCGAAAAAAAAAAATATTTTTTTTTAAATTCTGAGTAGGGTTTCAAATGAAAGCCCTTAGTACGTGGATTAACGATCAAAATTTAATTTTTGCAAAATAAATTATTTTTATGCTATTTTTGCCAAAATTGTGAAAAAACATTTTTGTCCCACACCCTGTAGCCCAGATGGTTTAAACTAAAAATCTGAAAAAATTCTAAGAAATGTACATTGGTGTGAACCGGAATAGTACAACAGGAATTTTTGATCAGATTATGTTTTCGGAAAATAACGCATTTTTTGTGTTTTTAACTAAAATATGTTAACTATTTAATACGTTGTATAACATACCACATTAGTAGCTCTCGTGGCGTGGTTGGATTTGTCGTACGCTTAATAATATAAGTTAACTTGCAAACTAGGGTTCGAATCCTGTTGATTTTATTTTTTGTTTTTTTTTTGCATTTTTATTTTGTTTAAATTATTTTGTTAAAATTCTAGTTATATTTGGTAAATGTTGCATATAATTTTTAAAAGCGTAAATTTAATAACCAGTGGAAAGTGTTGAAATTATAATTTAATTCTATGTTTGACGAAATCAAAGGGCGGGACTTATGATGTAAGCAACCAATGGAAGCCATAGGTGCAATTTTCAAAATTTTAATGAACTTTGCTGTATAAAAAAAAATACTGCATATATTTAGAAACTTAAATAATGGTATTAGGCATTCGAATTAAAATTCATAAAAAAATATTTTGACATAAAATTTGTTTTGGCATCCCAAATAATCATCGTTCAGTTACTAAATACCTGCAAAACCCAGAAATGTGTGAAAATTCACACTTCACATCAATTTTTAAAGCAACGTATATTGAAACTGACTAGAGCTATAGTTCCAAATTATTTTTCACTCGACAGACTATAAAGTATTGAATCACTTGGCACTAAAATGTAATTTTTGATAAAAATGTGACTTGATACAGTTTACCTCTAAGGTGCTGATATGATTTTCATTTTGAAACTGTACATAATCGTTTTTCTTATCAATATATTGTCTTTGGTCGGGGGTTAAATTTTTTTGGAAACTTACTTGAAGTTATTTGAGGAAATATTCGATGAATTTGATCTAGAACCCATTTAATAAATTTCAAAAGCAATATTATGGAGGATGTATTCTTCGCTCCACTTAGAACCGACAACATTACAAATCGTATTTATGTCTCTAATAGGGCACATAGTGGCTGTAAAATCATTTAATCACTATTAGAATATTTAATAAATTCAATATTATTACCTACTTACTTAGTTCTTTTCAGTTCTGTAACTTTTCTTCATAAAGTAAATAAATCTTTAGACAATTTTATGGTCAGTGAACATTTTAAAAATCTTTATGAACATGCCTAACCTTTGCCCACTTTTGTGTATTTTTTTCGAATTTCAGCAATTATATTAACAAAAATCCTCCAACTGTAGATTTTTCAATTTAGCTTTGGTCTGAATTTATCTTTTAAATTTTAATTCACACTCGTTAACAAGTAAAAAAACTATCCGTGCCGATTAACATATTCACTTATTTTTATAAATTGTTGACAAATCAACGACACGGCTTCGAGGAAAAAAATATGTTTTTAATTAATAAAAAATTGATGTGAAGTGTAAATTTTCACACATTTCAGGGTTTCGCAGGTATTTAGTAAGTGAATGATGATTATTTGGGATGCCAAAGGTTGATTTGAACATTGCGTCTATCGCTTCCATTGGTTGTTTTAAGTCATAATGCTCCGCCCCTCTGATTTCGTATACATTGAAACATAGAATTAAATTATAATTCCAACTATTCCCACTGGTTGTTACATTTACGCTTTTGAAAATTAAATGCAACATTTGCCAAAATATAACATAAAATATAACATATAAAATAATTTAAACAAAATAAAAATGCAAAAAAAAAAACAAAAAATAAAATTGTCTCCAGCCCGGAAGCGAACCCTAATTTGCAGTTTAGGAAGCGAGATGGCTAACCATTAGACTATGAATGCTTACTGGATTACTATGTTACGTAACGTATTAGTTATTTTACATCGTCAACAAGAAAATACAAAACATGCGTTATTTTCCGAAAACATAATATAATCAAAAATTCCTGTTGTACAATTTTCACTGTTGTACTAACAATTCATGTTATGCTAACACAAAAACTTTTATTCCGGTTCACACCAATGTTCATTACTTAGATTTTTTTCAGATTTTTAGATTACCCCCTCTGGCTTACAGGGGGTGGGACAAAAATTTTTTTGCACATTTTTGGCATAAATCGCATATAAATAATTTATTTTGCAAAAATAACATTTTGATCCACGTATTAAGGGCTTTCATTTGATACCCTACTCAGAATTTTAAAAAAATGTTGTTTTTTTCGATGATCCCATATTTGTTTATATTTTTAGAGTGATATGTTTTTTAGATATTTTAGTATTTTTCCTATGTGCGGGTCAAAGAGTTGTATAAGCATGCCAAATTTCAACTCTCTAGGATCTCTTAGCCGTTTGGCTACAATTTTTACAGAATAGACAGACGACAAAATGACGGTATAAAGGTTTTTTGGACATACCTACAAAACCCTAAATATTGCCAATACCCACTCTAGAAATAAAAATGCGCCTGAGTATCGATACCTCAGCGCTGACTGCAAATTACTTTTTTACTAGTAAAGTAATCGATACCACGCAGTATCGATACTATTAAACGATACCGATAGTATCGATGGTTGCTATCGATATTTACATCCATATCTGTGTATCAAACATTTGTTTATTCGAATTGTTTGTTTTAAAACATACCCCTTTATAAATAAACTAAAATAAATTTGGTATTAAATATTGTATATTTATATATATATATTTTGTTTTTGTTTCAGGTATGCTTGTTTACATCTTTTACTGAGGAAATAGTAAGTTAATGGATTACTTTTAGTAATAAAATCAAATTTTAATAAGAATTTTATATAAATTTGTGAAAAAGTTCATGTCTGTTAAGTAAGGAAATAAATTATATATCCATTTAACCCTTTACTGACATGCCTGGCGCCAGATTTTTCAATTACCATACATTTACGAAATGGAATTAGTACAACACGCTATTCAGCCACTTTTATATGGTACGGTGTGAATTAAAGGCGATGTACACGAAAGAGGTGCGCCGGCTAATGGAACCAGGCGATATAATGAATTTCACCCACTTGTATTAATACTGGTAAAGGGGTGTACCGGATTAAAAGGAAAAATACCTTCCAGGAACAAAAGATTCCCATGTCCTACATTTGTTTTCAGGTTAATGCATTTTTTTATCCTTGCAACTTATTATTGTTTATCTTATTTATAACCCAAAAACTTGTCCCAAAACAGCTCAAAAATTATTTAAATTAAACTTAATATGAAAAATCAGCTGTGGCCACCACAGTACCGACCGCCATCACAAAGTATTTGTTTAATTTATGCTGCTTTATAAGTTGTCTCAATGTTTCAAATAAAAGTTGTTAGTTATTGCTTTTATAGCAACTTTTGTTAAATAAATTGTTTCGAAATATTTCTTTGTTGTGAAATATTTGCAAAAATCTTAAAACCGGCACGAGCAAATTCCCATTTCTAGTTTACCGATTTTTACCAAAGGTTGATGAACTCGTGCCATTGATGTCAAAAGCTTAAATATGAAGTTTCATAAAAATCCTTTTCGCTGAATTTGCTCTGCACGTGTACACGGACCGACAACAGACAGACAGACCGACAGACATCATGATAAAAATAGTCAAAACGTTATGTAGGGACCTCAGTTCGTGGAGATCCATCGAAATCTCGAAATGTCAAAATCGGTATGATCACAATACCTCCCTGATATATGTTGGCGGTCGGTAAAACAGTCATATTTATTTTGTAAATTATAATAATTTTAAAACAAATTTTATTAGCAAAGGTTAGTATTACATCCGTATCCGCATCCGCGGATATTCTCAGTGACGGAACAAGGAAAATCAGGGCCCTAGGCAAGGTTTTCATTGCGGGCTCTACTAGTTAAAGAAATCATAAAATAATGGAAAAAATGTATAATAAAAACGACTTATGGGCCCCAAAAAATGCGGGCCCTAGGCAGTTGCCTAGTCCACCTGTCCGCCCCTGGATATTCTACAAAATAATCCGTATTAGTATCCGAGCATAAGATATTTTTATGATCCGGCACATCCGTACTACTTATATATTTTCGTTGCTGCAGTCGTTTGCAGTTAAAAGCTTGCGAAATGCACGTTTGATTACAGATATTTTTGAATTTTTAAAGAATTAGTTTTTAGTTGCCAAAAAAATTTTAATACAAAAAATTAATCCTTGAAGCAACACAAAACGACTACATTTATTTTAGACCTTCGATTAGTTCAGAATAAATTCTTTAATAAACTATCACAAAAAAAAATCATTTAAATATCATAAATTCACAAAAACTTTTATCAAATACGATTTTCTGTGAACAGCGTTGATTATTTTGTGTAAATTAAATTAATTTATAAAAGCAAACTGTTCAAACGTTCTAATTTGCGTTGGATATAAAGAGCATGAATCAGGGTAATTCATAGTTACAAACAATTAGATACTTTGTTACCAGCTTCTAGTTTGTATGCACGATGTTTATCCTAAATACAAATAACAAACAGTAATGCTGCCATTCAAATTAATTGTTTGGTATTAAATTTTCTACTCAATACAATATTAGGACCAGGGAAGCTGAATTTATTTAGGTTCAAGTTTCGGTTTGGTTTCAGGTTCAGGTTCAATAACTTTTTTTTTAGGTTCAAGGACTTAGGGGAAGTCGGGGCATAACGGGCTCCCGGGGTGTTACGGGCTCCCCACTTTTTGAATGTTAAAGCATGCCGCTATGTTTGGGTGCATTCCAATCACGTTCAGTATTTCGCTAGTGTCTTCCGAGAGTGGTTGTATGACTGAGAGCTGGCGTTTTTTTACTGTGTTGATATATTTTTCACACATATCCAGACGTTGATTGCTTCAGTGCAGAGCATGTGGCAAGTGGGTACATTGTTCTTGCGCTGGAGAAGATGATAACGATGAGGAATACACTCACGTGTGTTCATTCTGCGCCAGATTTTAGCTGATTGCCCATTATTCCCCGCCCGTGATCATTCTGCCACGATACCGGGCCAAAATGAGCACAAGGATGCTTTTTTTATAACGTCATAACTTTTATTTTTGTATTTTTTTTAAAGTTGTTTTACTGTTTGTAATAAGTAAATAATAAATCATCTTACGAATAAAAGTATTTCGAAATGTTTTACGATATTCCTTAAGATTTTATTAAAGATAAACCTTAAGGTGCCCGTTATGCCGCGGCTTCCCCTAATTGTTATCAAATTCGCACTAACGCCACGTCAAATACCCGAACTCACTATAAGGATGAGGCAAGACTTATGTTTACCTCGATTATTTCCTTAATGAAAAGAGTATAAAAATATTGTTCAAAAAAAAAAACTAATTCGGGGTAATGGGGGTCAGACTATAGTGTTATCAAACATTTTTTTCATTTGTTTTGCCAGATGTCGAAGAAGAAAAAATCATACAAACACTTCAAAATGATCGTATTTTCAAGAAAAAAATCGTAAAACTCGTTTTTTTTTTTTTAAGTAGCCTATTAAAAAATTGCTGTGAAATTAATTTGAAAATTATTAAGTATAAATTTTTGTATTGCACAATCATATGTAGCAGAAAAAAATAAAAAATGTATAATTTTTCGTCGAGCTGTTTGAACTGAAGCAAATAAACCTTTTCATGTGCCGCCGTTAAATACTATGATTATTAACTGGTCTGTATCACGTTCCTCATTATCAGTGGTGGCACTAGCGGGGGTTCCGCCCCCCCACCCAATTGCTACCAGTTGTCCCCCACAGAATTGTTTGGAGAAAAATGTATTTTAGAAGTGAGGACTTTTTTTTTAGGTCATCACTTGTATTTCGATGTGTAAAGCATAAAAAACTGATTTCAAATATTTCCTGCCCCCCCCCCCATATTTTACTCAAACATTTCCTAACCCCCCCCCCAGCTAGCGCCCCCAGTGCTCCTTATCAAACGTATTGTAATTATCACTATGGATATCCATTATCCATGGCACAACAAAACAAATCTGTCATAAAAAGGGTATTTTTCAACATATTTTTACTACATTCACAATCAACACGAACACGAAAAGACCGGGCGGATTTGAGTTTGTAGTACAGTACACTAACCAATGAGTTTTGTATATTTGATTATTCGAATATGTCCGAGCATTACCGATCATAGCGAGACCAACCGATTTTTTAAAGAACGCGTCGATTTGAAACCTGAGTGCTAAAATATTAAATTTTTCACATTATATGATATAAATTTTTAACTTACTAAAAAAATATGTAAATTTTTTGTTTTTCAATAAAATCGTACATTGGATACCATAAAATCGTACATCGTACACAATCAAAAATAATCGTACAAATACGATTTAAATCGTACATCTGGCAACACTGCACGGCAGTTAATAACTATTTTTCAAATTACACTATACTCTGTTCAAAATCAAGAAGTAGTAATCATGTTCACGTAATAGTTTTGTCGAACTCTCGTTCGTTGGCTGTTGAGCCATAAATTCTATGCGAGTGCCAATAGGGTAGCGACTTCAATCTTTCACGTGATTTTATTACTATTTTTGCATTTGGAACAGGTTATACAAATATTATAGAGCTGTTTTTCTCTTTTCAATAGTGTAAAACTTGAACTATTGAATGCACTGTGCATTGATGCAATGTGGCCACACTGAAGTGGACACAAAATGGCACCAAAGGTTGAGCTTCGCGGACGTTGTACACTAACGTTCTTTAAATTGTTGAAAACCCACATATATCCTATAAATAATGATATTCGGATATTTCTTACATCCATTCCATTATTCGAGCAAAAAAGAAATTAAAATTTATCTTTTACTGAACGACCTTCCTACAAAAATATTTCTTATTTTATTTTAGAGTTTGAATTTGCCGGTACAAACATGTATAATGATATTGAGTTGATGCCAGAAGAGACAGAAAGCTGGGGAGTCGTTGCATGCATGTTTGTGTCGGGTCGGTCAGGAAGGAAGTAGTTCAGACATACGGACGTGTATATACGGACCATTATGGAAGGAAACCTATTTACGAATGTTTTGGCTATGTGTCACAGTATATTGAACTTTTTCAACAAATAAACATTAGCTTTTTTACCGTTTCTTTTAACAAAACTATTAAAATACTACTTGTTAAATTGTGGAATCACTTATTATTTTTAAGATCACAATGTTTTTTAACCAATGATCTTATGCGCAATAGACCAGAATAATATTAAATTATTGAAATTTAGTGTTAACACGCCAAAGAATAGTAAACGTATTAATAGTTAACGTAATAGTATTATGAAGCAAAAATAAAAATCCACACCACAGGTCTGGGAAACAGTTCGTGGCGGTTGTTTTTTTTTTTTTTTTCAACTGGTTTTGTTATAGTGTGAAAATGAATTTATTTAAACTAAATATGCTCCATTATTATCGACAACGTTTCGCCATTTTTCGGGTAGAGCCATGATGCCATCGGTGAAGAACTCTGTGGTTTCTGGTTGAAAAACTGAATCAAGTTGTTTTCTCAGACTTCTTTTGAAACCAGCTTAATTCCATTGAGACAATTCTGCAGAGATCGGAATAGGTGATAGTCAGAGGGTGCTATGTCTGGACTATACGGTGGATGCAACAAAATTTCCCAACTAAGCTCTCGCAATTTTTGACGGGTCATCAAAGAAGTGTGTGGTCTTGAGTTGTCATGATGAAAGACAACACCTTTCCTATTATTCAGTTCGGGCCGTTCTCTTGCAATTGCCTAGCGTAATCTAGTTGTCCACAGTAGAGTTGAGAATCAATCGTCTGACCAACTGGAAGTTACTCATGGTGGACGATTCGTTTCCAGTCCCACCACACACACAGTATCACCTTGTTCGGCATCAATCGTCGCTTCGCGAACGCTTCTGACGGCTCACCATCTCTTGTCCACGATCTATTACGATTCCGATTATCGTACGTGATCCATTTTTCATCACCGGTTATGACACGTTTCAGAAATGGCTCGATTTCATTGCGTTTCAGCAGCGCATCACAGATGTTCATTCTGTCTATCATGTTTTTCGCGCTCAACTTGTGAGGAACCCATATATCGAGCTTCTTTTTGCAGCCAGCTTTCCGTAAATGGTTCAAAACAGTTTTGTGGTCAATGCCTAGCTCCGTACCAATATCGACACTGCTGATATGCCTATCTTGCTGGACTTTTTCAAGAATTTCATCAGCTTTTTCACCGATTGGACGACCAGAGCGTGAGTCATCTTTCACATTAAAATTACCAGAACGAAAGCGAGCAAACCATTTCCGCGCAGCAGATTTTGATAAAGTACCTTCACCGTACACAGCACACATTTTTTCACGAGCCTGCGCAGCGTTCTTCCCTTGTCGTAATAATATTGCAGCGCAATTTTTCATTACTTTTCTCCATTTTAAAACGCCAACAACTTTTCAACCACTGCACAAATTTTGATGTTTAGACACTCAAAGTAACGCTCGAATTGTCACCTTTCCAACGAGCGCTTAGTAGTGTTGCTGCAATCTGTGTTTCCTGAGTTATTTGCAATTGGCGCCGTCTATCGGCAAAAACGCCACGAACTTTTTCCCAGACCTGTTATCTTTTTTTTATTAAATAAGAAAGTTATTAATTATTAAATATTAAAAGAGTTTCAAAGGCCGCCGTTTTAGTTACGTAGCTGGCCACAATAGTGTCTTAGATTACGCACAAATGACGTCAATGATACCTATTATTACTTGCCCAACCTTAATATATAAGAGTCAAGTATTGTAATCGCAAAAATTTTCGATGTCGAGATTTTGACTGATGACCACGTTTTATGGTCCAGGGAATCAAAAAAACCTATTTTCGAAGTGCCGTCCGTATGTGTATCTGTGTCTGTGTGTGTATACACGAAAAAAACATTAAAAAAAGCTGAAGGTGGATCAAAGTAATGACAAAAGAAAGAGAAGACGAATTGAAGTGATGAGAAAATTAAAGATGGATCAAAGTGATGACTAAAAAAAAAAAACAAATTAGACGGAGTAATGTAATGATAAAAAAATTATAAATAAACGCACCTGTCCTAGAATTAGCTAACCCAGAGGTCGGCAAAATATTGCTCTTTGGCTTATAACTGCAGGATTTTTTTTTTCTCGTCGCATGTTCTTCGTTTCTCGTCGTTACATGTTCTTTTTTTTTTTGCTCGTTAGGTATGCCAGAGTTTCTTTTCTCGACGACTTTTGGCTTTTACATTTTGTGTTACTGACCCCCAACTGTAAAATATCATTACACCGCGGTTATCCAGACGACAGTTATTATTCATAAATTAATTAGTATAATCTTCCTAGTTAAATACCCAAAATTAATGTTTATATTTCAAGACAGATATTAATAGTTCCTATACGGTTCAAATACATCTAATCTATTAATTGACAGTTTTGTGATATGTTATAGAATTTACGATGCCCTTTTCATGTTAAGTTTACAAAGGTATCAAGTTACAGTAATAAACACGTCTTAAGTGTCTTTTCTATGAAACTATTTTTGCTTGTTAGAGTACTTTTTTTTGACGACTTTTGGCTCGTAGATTTTTTGTTGCCGACCCCTGAGCTAACCAATGATCTCATTATAATATACGGGATATATGTATGTACTCACAGTTCTCAAAAAAGATTGGTGTCATCATATTTTGACATATCCGCCATCTCTCAGTATCTCATCTATTATTTCTAAATATTTTCTGGGTCAGATTCTCGTAAGTAATCCTCTGTGTACCGGTCATGTCAGAATACAATTTTCTTCCTGAAACTTCAAATATATTTGCAGTCCCAACGAGCCATGCTTATAACAAAATCCTAGTGACGTACGAGCGAGTTATGTCGTAGATTGTAACGTTGCGTGCTCATGCGGATATTTATGGTACTAACTCGGATTTATATCAGACATCGCGAATTTATAAAGAAGTAAGGTATCGAGGAATATTTATTAAGTTGGTTTTGAATTTATAGAATTTTGCATGTATCACGATATATTGTTGTACAAGGGTGGTACAAGTGCTTTGTTAAAAGATTAAGAAAAACCTACAATAACGATTTTTAGGAGTGTACCGTATTTTATTAGGCAAATGGTTGACCATAGTTTGACTCCAAATACTCGACCGTAGTACACAAAATAACGAATTAAATTAGACGACATACATTACACTAATTGAGGGGGTTAGAAGTAAAATGATTCAAGTGCAATTTTTTCTAAATTTAAACTAAATACATATTTCATCAGTTAAACTTTATTATTATTAGATAGTAAAACGATTTTAACAAAATTCGCTTTACTAACACCCTCTGTCGAACTTGAAAAAAAAACTTGAAAAAATAATTTCATTTATTGGTAAAACGATTTAGGTACGCTTGAATCATTTTACTGCAAGATCCTAAGAATAATAATGATGGATACCCATTAAGATGGAGTTAGATTCGCTCTTTTACTTATCTTAAAACTAAAAAATTCTCCTAGAGCAATTAATTTTGAAGCTAATGTTCTCGAAACTTTAAATTATGTGCTTAAATCCTTTTACTTCTAGCCCCCTCAATTATAAGTAAAAACAAGTCTCTTCATCATTTATTTTATTTATTTTCTAAATGCACATTTCGATATGCTAAGCAGTCATCCTCGGTCCTACCGAGGATGTGACTAGTGTGACTACTCGATTTAATTGGTTAAAATCGGTCAAATTTTATTTTTGTATGACCATATCTAAAAAACTATAAGATATAGAGACCCATGGTTTACATTTTTGGAATTCTGTGGTCCTAGATGGCTTTAGGTGACATTTTGAGACAAATCCTGAATAAAATATTTTTGTGAAAATTTTGGAAATCCTACCTCGAGAACGGCAAATGATAAAGACCTGCGGTTTGATTTTTTAGAATTCACATTGTTTTTTTTTTTTTAAATTGGAACTATAACTTAAAAACTACAATATATGGAGACCTGCGTTTGGAATTTTTATAAACCTGCGTTTGGAATTTTTATAAACCGGCTGTCCTAAATGGCCTTAGGTCACATTTTGAAAAGATTTTTTTTTTACAGTTTTTATTTTTTTATTTTTTTTTCGAATTTAAAAATCTGTCTTGAAAACGGTAAAAGATAGAGACGTCAGGTTTAAATTTTTGAAACCTTTGTGTCTTGTTTAATCTAGAACAATAATAAGGCCTTAAACACCCATTTATTTAAATTTATATGACTGGTTAAGTTAAACCCTTGAAAATGGCAAAAAATCGAAAAAATCGTAAGGGGCACTCTCCGAACTTCGATTCGTATTTATTGTAAAAGTTGGGTTATTAAGGCCCCAATTTTTTTCTAGACCAAACAATATACGAAGATTTGAAAAATTCAAACCGCAGTTCTCTATAGATTATGGTTCTTAAATTAGGATTTTTTTGGAAATTTAAAAAAAAAAAATTGTAAAATTGAAAATTTTGCAAATAAATTTTTTGTTTGGCATTTGTTTGAAAATGAGGCCTAAGACCTCAGGAATTCAAAAATTTCAACCGCAGGTCTTTATCTCTTGTAGATTTTGAGGTATGGTATTTCGAAAATGGAATATTTACAAATTTTCAAAACTACACGGATCAAAAATGTGTTGACTAAGGAGGGCCCTATTTTTTACCTTGGTAGAAAATAGTCTGTAGATTTCAAAAATTCAAACCGCAGGTCCTTATATTTTATTGTTCTTAAGTTAAGATTTTTTTAAATTTCAGTTTTTTTTTCTGGTTACCGTCAGGCTGCTGTAACTGTTATTGGACTCTCGAGCAGACCCAGAAAGCAATATAATTAATCATTATTATTGTTATTTTATTTATTTTACATCGGCCTATTTCTACAACGAGGCTAATCGCCGATGCCAGGGGGCGAACTCCTACACCTGGATGAGAGGTGAATGATTGTGAAAATGTTAACATATTATTCTCGCCCGAATAATATCACTAACGGAGAATCGAACCAGCAACCTCACAGAATATAATCAAAGCCGTAACAGGTCATTAGTATTGATTGAACAAGAAGATATTAATTTCTATATTTTTTGGTCAACCTTGTACATTTAAAAACCCCAGTGCGCATAGAAATAAACACATTAAATGTAAATATATGTAAAAGCTTATGGTTTTAGGAGCTTTGATAAAACGTAGGACTGTTTTTGTTCCTTATTCCCGTGACCCAGAAATTCCATTCTGTTGTGTGCAGATATAATACATTAAATAGACTCATGTTACTTTAATTTTGGCAAAGTTCCATTGTTTGAAAATATAATAACTTGTTTTGAATAATAGATGCGTTTACTACTAAATTAGATAACGAGAAAAATCTGGTTCTTTTATTTTTACCTATTAAATTTAACATACAACCGTGACGAACAAATGACAAAACAATTTTTAACTCAAAATATCAGTGAGGAAAATAAGAAGGGAATTTAATACTTTAAATGAAAAATGCCAGGTTAATATCGAAGAAAAAATATATCGCGAAATAACAACCGGCAGAAGCAAGCTTACAAAACCAAAAGTGGGTTTTACTCGGTTCAATTTATTTATCAATAAATTGAAAACGCTGACCTACAATTTATTGATGTGTGTAAAGTGTTCAAATTTCAACAATAAATTGAACAATTTATTGACGAAAAACTTGATTAATTTATTTTGAAAATAGAACAAGTTCCATTTTCATAATTCTTTTAGGGAATTCTGGGTGTATTCTTATGTGTTTTGTTATTGCCTTCTGTTTAGTTTTTTTTTTTTTAATTTTTTTGGCCTTGGCTGCTTCGGCAATTAGCCAGGACAATTCTTATTTTTGAAAAATTCCATGCCTGAACGGGATTCGAACCCGAGACCTTAGCAACGCAGAGTACATGTGTTACCACTACGCTACGCCGGTCGGCACTGTTTAGTTGTAGCATTACCAAGAAATGTATAGGTTATGTGTTTCGTTTCAAATGTGACAGAACCGCCATCGTTCCAATTCACCATATCTAGGTTATTACTTTTGTTTTTTTTTTCACAGCGCGTAATTTTGTAAAGATTTTTTGAATATTTTCATTTTAATAAATATGTCCACATATTTTACAGTTGCTAATATAAAAAAAATTAAAAAAGAAGATAAATAAAATTATGTGTAAAGTGATCCTTTTATTTTCAATGTTATCAATAAATCGTTCAATTGACAAAAAAAAAAAAAAATGATTGACAATTTGTTGTGCTATAAAATTATTGCAACATTTTTTTTTACAGTTTAAAATATCCTTTTAAATAGATAAATTCGCGATATTTGAAATCCACAAATATGTTTAAAAAATACTAAAAATTGTTGCCTGATACCTATTACTAAATTTTTGAAAAAATGTTTTTACAATTAAAAATATGCTTTTACATTTATTTGTTTTGTAGAAAATAAATATCAAAATTCAAGCTCCCGGGAATCTAATCCGCAACTTAAAGATTTCGCGTCCTAGTCCCATGACCAATGGGCTCTGAAGATGTTGAAGAAAGAACGAGATATTAATAAAAATGACATTATTATTAATATCTTGTTCTTTCTTCCACACCTTCATAGCCCATTTGTTATGGGACTAGGATGCGAAATTCTTAGGCTAAGTTCGATTCCCGGGGAGTTTGATTTTCTATATTAAATTTCTATATTGTAACTTGTCGTGTTTAGCTTTTCAGTTATTCTGAATGATCTCTACTTATTTATATTGTTAGTTTTGTATGAGAAACTTTTTCTGGTATATAGCTCTTAAATCGTGTTGTCATTAATTATAATAATAATAATAATAACAATTTCTCAAACGCCTAGATAGGCGCATAGGAGAAGAGAAGGTTCTCCGTTTCTAGACCGCCGGTCATTGATATGAATTCCACGTGATCAGTGTGACGTTTCGACTGCTCCTACTATCTCTATATAAACATATACTCATTTTAAGTATTAAATACTTGAGGCTGAGTCGACCCCACGTTGTCAGTATCTGTGTTAATTCATTAATATCAATTTAGAGTGCACTATTATATTGTTTGACATCAAATGCTTCACGTTAACGTCTGACCTAAACTGGAGCCATCAGGTTAAAAAAGTGATAAAACGTGCAAACTATGTGTCACATAACCTGTCCAAATCGTTTTATCGACAGTCTCCTGATATATTCAAGTTACTCTACGTGTTCTACGTAAGGCCTCATTTAGAGTTTGCAATCTCAGTTTGGGCACCCAGCCTCAAAAAAGAAATTTATGTGATGGAAAAGTTGCAAAGGCGTTTCACAAAGTTGGCTCGTGGATTAAATTCATTGTCCTATGAAGAAAGACTGCGAAAGTTGAACCTTACTTCTCTTGCAAAAAGACGTCATCGTGGGGACCTTATTACGATGTTTGAAATAGTGCGTGGTGGTTTTAAATGTGTTTTGTCGAATATCTACACCCTGAATACAGACACTAGGTTAATGGGTCATTGTTTAAAATTAAAGCGACAAAAATTTTAAAAAGTGCGCTTGGTAATTTTTTAACCAATAGGATTTTTAAATCCTGGAACAATTTACCTGCCAGTGCTTTTACTTCCAGCTTGAACAATTTTAAAAACTGTATGGATTTAATAATTTGATTAATTTGTATGTAATTAGCTTATAATTGGATGTATTATTTATGTTGACATAACATTGTATGCTCTATCTGTGTAAAATGGAACAATACAAGCCTAATGGCTTCAGTTCCTTATTTTCTTTAATAATAATAATCATTTTATGCTCATCAAAATTTGCAGTATTAAACTGTGTTATTTTATTTTTAACTAAAGATTAATTATGATCTTCTTCCTGACCTTACCTAGACTAAATTATCTTTTTTTAAAGAACACTGACCTACTTCCAAACAATCTCATAAAAAAAGTGTTTACAATGTTATTTCAAAAACTAATCCCGAATCCACTTAGATTTTTTGAATCGGAACGATACTTGCTAGATACTTTCTATAACTATGAATCATTTTGTAATAATAGAATTAATTAAAAAAATCCACCATAGATGGTGCTCTTTTTTGCATTGTATTGCATGAGTCATTTAATTAAATCAGTTAAAATTTTTACACGTTACGCATGGTGAAACGTTATATCAATAATTTTTAGTAATACTGAGTCATAGATTCCCGGAGGATTCAAAATTCACTTAAAGGGTTTCTTCCAGGAATTTCTCGAAGTTTCCCTCTTGAATCCTGATTTTTCCCAATGGATAATTTAGATTTCCGGGAAAGTAAGTGGTTTCGTCGACTATCTTTGCTAACTGGATTTGTGTGGGTGTTCTTTTAACCCATCTAAAATGAATAGAATTGATGTTTTTTCAAGTTTTATTAATGTATTTCCGGAACTAATGGAACTGGATAAATAAAACAAAATAAAGTACTTTGAGGTAAATCTTTTATTTTTCTCTCAATTAATATGTCTTCTTTGTGCATTATCAAACGGGTTGACGTTTGACCTCACTCACATAACTGATTTATCTTGACGTGTTGGTAGGTGTTTCCATGTATCCCATATGCCAATACGGTGGCACCTCTACTCAGTGGCGGCTGAGACAGGGAGGCGCTGGGACAGTGACCTCCTAAAAATTTTTAGTAAAAAAGCTAAATTTAATACTTTATTTATACTTCTTTAAAATTGCATTAAAGTAGCTAGATATATCTGCATATTTTTATTTTTATTATTTCTTATTCAAAGATTTTTCATATAAATGTTAGATTTAAAAAATTTAAATCAAGACAACAACGCTCTTCCGAGCGTTGTTGGACACACCACGGAGTGTCCCAAGATACTGCGTTGCCACATGCAATATCTAATGTTCTTATCTACATATGAAGCAGAAATTTACTAGGAAGGGCAACAGCGGCGAAGGTTAGTGTTGTATGTATTAGTGAATTACGGCCGGTGTCCCGTAGCTTAGTTCGGTCGTTGCGATTTGTGACAAGTACTTAAACGTGAAAATGAATCGAATGAAGCACGTTAGTTTTATTAAAATATACTGTATATTTTAATAAAACTAACGTGTTTAACTATGAAACAAAATTATTAATAAAAAATCAGCTGTGGCCACCACAGGACCGACCGCCATTATAAAGTACTTGTATAAAATATATTCTAGCAGCAGAGTAGAAATATCTTGGCCTAATATTTTCTAACAGAGATATTATTTATCATGAGCATGGAAACGTTACATATAAGTATGAAAATTTGAAAAATTTTACAAAAATTTACGACAAATTTTTCGAAATTTTTCTTTTCATCATAAAACATCTCAAATAAAAGTTATTAGTTATTGCATTTATAGCAACTTTTGATAATAAATTTTTTCGAAATATTTTTCTGTTGCTAAATATTCGCAAAAATCTTAAAATCGACACGAGTAAACTCCCATTTTTAGTCAACCGATTTTTACCAAAAGTTGATCAACTCGTGCCATTGATGGCAGAAGTTTAAATATGAAGTTTCATAAAAATCCTTTTATCCGAATTTGCTCTACACGTGTACACAGACAGACAGGCGGACGGACGGACAGACGGACGGACAGATGGACAGACGGACGGACAGACAGACCGACAGACATCATGCTAAAAATAGTCAAAACGTTATGTAGGGACCTCAATTCGTGGAGATCCATCGAAATCTCGAAATCGGTATGATCACAATACCTCCCTTATATATGTTGGCGGTCGGTAAAAATATGGGTCCTCATCGGCCAAAATAAAATATTTCCCAACAGGATAAAAATGGAAATAGAACATTTAATAGAAAGTTTAGCGAAAAACAATATTTAAATACAAGTTGGTTGTGTCGATGTGATAAATAAAATGTTTTTTTTTTTTTTGTTTCCTGTGTTTGATTTGCTCATCAGACGCATATGAAATAAAGACAGTAAATAGTGTTAGATATTAAACATTTCAAAGATAAAGTTCTTAAACATAATGTGTCTCATAAACATATGCATTATTCGGTCAAATTTGCCATGCTGGGATCGGTAAATATACGATTTCAACTTGATACTGCGTATAAACGTTCAATTAAAGAACATAACGAAAAGGTTAAATCTAATATTTAAATACATGTGAATATGTGTAGGTATCTGCTTAATTAATAACCAAATATTTTATGTTTCTGACTACAAAGCATTGTCTTAATAATATTGCAATTTTAATAATAATAATAATAATAATAGAAGTAATAACTACAAAAATGATAATAATAATATTGAACATAAATCTCAATAAAAGTGCCAGATTTGTCAGTTTTTCTAGTTGCAGAACATATTTTCAGGTATTTTTTATTTATTTACTTTTTTCTCGTATAACTATTTTAATAGATATATATGGGAAAAAAAGTGTCCTCCCAAATATTTTACTCACCAGCCGCTACTGCCTCTACTTACGAACTTAATTCGTTTCTGATCACAGTTCGTATCTTGAAAAGTATATACAGTCGATTCAGAACACATTGAGACTAGTAAATTTTCTCCCGATTAAGCGACTGTCTCAATTATCCGAGGTTCCACAAAAATAGACAGGAGAATATTAAAAACAGTTACGAATAATTTATTTAAAAGAGTGCAATTATGCATAAATGAGAATGGGGGTAATTTAGAACAATATTTATAAGTTTGTAATAATTCATTTCAATAAAATTAAAATAAATTTAAATTGCGTTTTTCTCGTTTATTTTGTGATGTAATGCTATGATTTGTTTATATCATTTAAATCAGAATAGAATACTCTATCGAATAAGTAAAAATAAAATGTGTATTCCTATTTAAAACAAGAAAGTTGCACAACGAACTTTGAGAACCACTGGTCGAAATAAAATAAAAAAATTCTTCTCTCATTATATTTTCCTGCAAACACCGTTATTATGGACGTTTCCCATTGCTAAGAGTACTTAAGTTGGAATAGTACAATATAGTGAGTATTAGTATCAAAAATATATACTACTTCATAAGTGTATAAAATTCTTTCGGACGCTTCGGAAACTGCTCAACGATCTGTTTCCGTCTACAACGATCACGAGAGTGATGAACGTTTCAATTTACTTCGAGTTTTTATACCGGGTATTGTAAGGGTGGGACCAGGTTATAAGTGTGTTGCTATTGATTAGGTGGTTAGGGTCAGCTATAGGTAGGGACGAGACTACCTGCGGAGCATTAACGATCGGATTAAAGTTGTTTGTCACATTATTGTGTGGTAATGAGATGTTTGTTATTGGATTAGTGACCTAAGGATTAGAAAGGTTGTTTTGAATAATAGACAGCCAGAGTTGAGGAAATTCTATGCTAGCTTGACTGACAGCATCTCCAGAGTTTTCGATCAAAGCAGACTCTTTCAATTTTCTTTTGAACTTGGTTTCCTCATATATTAAGGGTTTAGCATATTTCCATTGGAAATGGTGTTTTCCTACGACTACTATGGAACTGTCTCATTTCGATACGATTAGTTGGCAGAAAATTAGCTTAATTTCGCATGTTACCCTCATGCGCGCGCAGGCGATACGGGAAAGATAAATTCACCCCAATGCGCATGTGCAGTGTGCGGGAAAGAATAAATTTGCAGCACTGCGCATGTGCAGTTTCCGAGAATTTTCATTCCCGCACTGGCTGCGCGCGCATTATTGGCTGTCAATCATATTTATATTGTATTTTCTTGATTATTTATTTATTGAAAAACGGTAATAGGAGGAAAAGCATAGTGAGCAACACGCGCAGAATGCATATTCCAACATGTATTGAATATATGGCATTCCACGCTAGTTGCACAATATACTATTTTGTGTCTATAAAAACTGTGTCTACTCTATCCTTGCCAGTGCGGGAAACAATACATTGGCCAGACGTTCAGCAGGGCGAAATTTCCAGTTCCAAACTGGCCGAACATGATTGGGAAAATGAACACCTCAAAAAATATTCTTTTTCGGTTAAATAAATTTGGACCTTGTTCTTTTAGTTTCTGTTTTAGTCTCGTAATTGTTGAAACTATTATGTGAGCATTATACTGGACGATCATTATGTCTACTTGTGTATTGGCCAGAACAACCAGAAAAGTACTCGACTGTAATGGGCTTGCTCATACAATTTCTTTTCTGCAGATTTTGCGTCCCTTACATCTCATAAAAATTATTTGTATATCCCACAAAATAATACACACACATAATTTGCTCCATTACATAAAAACCCTAGTACAAAATCCTTAAACTAAGTCATTCTCAACAAACTATTACCATAGTAGAACACAAGATGGCATTTGAATCCCCTTTATATCGATTTCCTCCGTATGATAGTGTGTCTAAATCCCACATAATCCAGCGATGTTTAAGCGCACGGCGCCAGCCAGGGAAGCCAAGCTTGTGTGTCTGAAACGACGCAAGGACGAACACTAATACTTTTATCTAATACAGGCGTCGGATGGACACACCGCATGACGCGGACGTACTGCGGGTTGCGTGCACGAAACAACGTTAAATTTTGTTAGACAGATGTGTATTATTCAGAAGGATGGAACAATGGGAAAATTACGTTAAATACAGATCTAAAAAATACCACGGCATGAAGTAAAATATAAATATATAAGATAAAGAAATTATTTATAAATAGTATGATATATTATTTCTTCGGGTCACATGTTTTGTAAATATGTTAAATAGACAATTCAGCATGTTCAACTAAGTTGATACTATGACATTATTGATAAGGTTTTTTAATTCTCAACGGAAGCTAGATAACGCTTAGTAGGTTTACTCATTCATACGTTAAAATTTTTGAAAAATAAAAAAACCTTATCAGTAGAGTGGCAAATTTTTCAACGGTTATCGCAATAAATAAATTAACGTAACGTAAATTTTTAGTCGATTCGAATATAAACAGAATTATATTTTCGCGCATTTACTCAGAATGTGAGGGTAGAGCTGTTTTGGATACCGGGACATGTTGGTATTAAAGGCAACGAAACGGCTGATGAAGCTGCAAAAACCGCCTCCCACAGACCTATGATTGATGTGAGTTTAATATATCCAGATGACGCAAAGAGTCATCTGAAACATCTGGTTTTCGCCAGGTGGCAGCATGAGTGGAGCAGTATACAGCACGTTAAGTTGAGACAGATTAAAGGAGACGTTAAACCATGCGGCTCTTCCTGCAGGATTAACCGTAGGGAGGAAACTGGCATCACACGCCTCCGTATAGGCCACTGTTGGTGGACCCATGGACACCTTCTTCGAGGTGAAGGACTCCCCTGTATGTGAGACATGTGACACAAATTTGTCTGTGTTACACTTTTTAACTGAGTGTGTACAGTTCGAAGATATCAGAGTACTCATGAACAGGCTAATACCCTTCCTGAGAGAATCGAACTTACTGTTTTATTTGTGAAGTCTTGCACCTTATTTTAATGTGTACTATTTATAGACTGCGATATTCGATGGCAATTGGTTCCTGTACAGCCTCTTACCATCAACCTGCGTCATTTTTTCGAACAGACTTTTTATATTATTTATTTGTATTTGTCCGTGCAAGATTTCTTTTATTGAGTATGATGGGCTGCGTTAGGCACAAATAGCCTTTGTTGCTCTGCGCCAAAAATTTTAACTAACTAACTTTTCGCGCATTCACTCTATAGGTTCTGCTTAGCCGTTCGCAACCGGCTATAAACTGTAGGTGCCATTCTGTATACACTGAATACTGACCATATTACTCCTGACTGTACATAGATTGAAAAAATGGTCATGAAACCTGGAAACAGGAGGCCTAGGCTCAACTCGGGCTGTGGCGCCAATGATGATGATCAAAAGAAAGCTCTTAAGACGTAGATTAAGGAACTAAAAGTAGTTTTTAAAATTGCTTTATTTTAACACAATTTTAGCAAGGTGGAAAAAAAAATTGTCGCGCACCTTATAATCCAAAGTTGATAAAAAAACCTGAAAAAAAATCGGAGTAATACATATCAATGTGAACCGGAAGTGTAGTACAGGAATTTTTAATTTGATAATTATTTCGAAATTTATCAATATGTTTTCTATACCTTGCTTACAATTTTTATCTGACTAACTGGTGCACTGGATAGCTATAGCTGGGTCTTTTTGCGTGTCGTGGTGAAAACTTATTGCTCCGTTTCTCGTTTTCTAATCAATAAATGCGGCAAAAAGCCTTATGTAACGAGTTTTTTATATTATTTTTTCTATTTGGTTTATTCCTTTTAAAATAATAAATGTGCATTATATAATCAAACTAGGGACATGAACCTGAACCTAAATAAATTAAGTTTCAGGTCCTTGAATTAAACAACATGCTCGATTTCTTAATTTGGTATGTGAATGTAGCGGTTGATCGGATTGAATTGACAGTTTTATATTTTTCAAGGTAGCTGTCATTTTTTTTCTTGTTAAATTTATAGGTTATTGTACCAATTTTGCCAATTTTATGACATGAAATATCTACTATCCTAAAAATTGGTTTACGTTAATTAAAATATCAGGTTTGAAATTTCAAAAGTTACACATCTTTTACTCCTTTAAATCTTCTATGTGACATCCTGTAGAAACCAGATGTGTGAGAACGGTTTTGATTTTATCAATCAACATATAAATCTTTAGAGTATCATTTCGATGAAGTCTGTTTTCGATTGCCACTCCGCCTGTGTTGATAAGTCACCGTTTACACCACACATTTCGATCATTACATAGAGTACGTGTTAACCATATTTCACGACGCGCCGTTTTCAAGTTCCGACCAGTACGTTAAATTACGCATTCATGTCAGACAAACACACATCCACACAAATATAAATAGGTGTTTGTACTTTGGGATTTAATGGACTTATTTACTTGACTAACGTAATAGGAAAGGATATCTCTAATTTCACGCCATCAAGCTGACGCTCTAGTCAAGGGTGTCTCCAAATACGGTCCGCGACGTACTTCCGGCTCGTGGACATTTTTTAAAAAGTTTACTTACATAAAAACAGGTACTAGCTTCGAGCTGAGCCGATGAAATTTGGCAAAAAAGGGAAATACAAAAGTCTAAGAAGCAAAAAAAAAACGACATGGTCCTATTTGACTTTCCAGGTTCCTTTTGTTCTGGGTCCTGTGCAATGGCCTAGCAACTTCAAGCTGCGCTGGTGTGTAGAATAATTTTATGCGCCCTAAGATTGGCAATTATTTAAAATTACGATATTTATTTGAAGAACATTTTAGAAAATCAACAATACAACAAAACATAGTTTTTAAAAGAAGAAAAAAATATAGATATACGAGGTTTGTAAATTAAGTAACCGAACTGGCAACATGTGATACGCCTTCAGTACGAGTTTGAACTCGCTAGAGTTTTGTTTTCCGTAGCGATTATTTTCGTGAAACAGTTTTTTCTAGTACGTTCTTAAAATGAGTGACATTCATTTCGAGCAACGTTGTGCTATTAGGTTTTGCTTCAGACTTGGGCACAGTGCAACGGAAACTTTTGCAAAACTTCAGCAGGCTTACGGACACGGTGTTTTGTCAAGGACCCTGGTTTTTTTGGTGATTTAAGGCATTTTCAGAAGTAAGTAAGAGAGTTGATTGAAGATGAATCACGCCGCGGAAGGCCTTCATCTTCAAGAGCCGATGAAAATGTCGACAGAATCCGGGATCTTGTGCGTTCAGACAGTCAAAATTATTGGATCACACTACCGTTCATCAGATTTTGACCAATTAATTGGGTATGACAATGCGCCTTGTCACACAGCAATTTCAATAGACGAGTTTTTGGCCAATCAAAACATTCTTGTGGCTCCTCAGCCTCTTTATTCGCCCGACTTGAGTCCTTGTGTCTTTTTCTTCTTCTTAAGATTGAAAAATCACCTCAAGGGACGTCATTTTAAGACACTCGAAAACATTCAAACGTCCGTAACCGACCAGCTGAAAGCTATTCCAGTATCCGAGTTCCAGCACTGCTATGAGGATTGGAAGAACCGTCTCCAGCGCTGTGTGGCTTCCCAAGGAAGTTATTTTGAGGGAGACAATATTGAATTGTAATTCTATTCGAATAATAATATTTAAAAACTCACCAAGAGATTTATTGGTATACATTTGGTGTTTAAAACAGTTTTTTTCGACTTTTAGCTTCCGCAAAAATGTCTATTAAATCTTCATAATTCATTGATCTTGCACGATCGTTTTCAACACTAATTAATGTTAAGTCACTCAATCGCTGTTGTCCTATAGTACTTCTTAGATAATTTTTTATAATTTTTACCGACCACCAACATATATATAAAGGGAGGTATTGTGATCATACCGATTTTGACATTTCGAGATATCGATGGATCTCCACGAATTGAGGTTCCTACATAACGTTTTGACTATTTTTAGCATGATGTCTGTCGGTCTATCTGTCCGTCCGTCTGTCTGTCTGTGTACACGTGCGGAGCAAATTCGGCTAAAAGCATTTTTATGAAACTGCATATTTAAGCTTTTGACATCAATGGCACGAGTTGATCAACTTTTGGTAAAAATCGGTTGTCTAGAAATGGGAGTTTACCCGTGGCGATTTTTGTACTATAGTCCAGCGTTTCCCAAAGTGTGGGTAGCAGAAAAATTTTGCCGGGTCGCGAAAAAAATTGTAAAAACACAAAAAAGATTTTTTTTTCATTACTATACTATATTCTTTATTACTATACTATACCCTTTATTACTATACTATACTCTTTATTACTATTTATTACTCGTTATTACTATAAAGCTACTGCTTTAAAATAAAATTTGTTTTGTAAATAAATGTTTTTTTTTTTCATAAGGTGGTTCGCGAATAATTTTAAAACCTTGTACCAGGTCGCGGTCAAAAAAGTTTAGGAACTGCTGCTATAGTATATTAAAAATATTTTGGCAAGTTCTCTTGTACTGAAACATAATTTAATTTTGTCAATGCTGATCTAAAACTTAATATCTGCTGAGAAAATGCGTTTATTAAATCTGTACAATACTTTTCTTGTAGTAGTTTTTAATAAATTCATTGCCCTATAATTTTGATTTGCGCCGCGCCTGGGTGCACTCGCACTGCCAGCACCCCTGGTAGCTACGCCCCTGGTCCCGTGTCTGTGCTCCTATTGTACCTGTCTAATTAGGATACTACAAATACGTATCATTAGTTTTGAAATAAGTTTTATTTTATCTTATACATTAGTTTTGCAAAAAAATGCATTTAATTTATTTATTTATTTATTTATTTATTTAATACATCTGTCCCAACAGCATAGCCAAAATTGGACAGGAACATAATTAACAATATTAAGACTTAAAAATTAACAATATTAAACATAAAAAATCATAATACACAAAAATGAATAAATTTATAGAACTTTATATGAAAATTTTTAGAATTACTAGAACAGTTCAATTTTTGTATTCTGCTCATAATATGAACACATCCTGTTCAATGGGGATTTTAGGAATAGATTGGTATGTGCCTGGGGAAGATAAAAAAGTGAGGAATGCCTTGTACGGAAAGATGGGATGTGGAAATTTAATTGTTGAAAGGAAAGTGGATCGTCAATTAGATTTGATGCTAATTTTTTAAGATAGTTTGTGGAGCTTAACTCACGACGCTCACTTAAAGATTTGGTGGAAAAAATATTAAGAAGGGTACTATATGAGAGATCGAAAGGGGGGTAGGATCCCATAACTTTAAAGTAGATGAACTTTAAAAATTTATGTTGCACTTTTTCAATGGCATTCTTTTGAATCTCATAAATGGGATCCCATACTATTGAACAATATTCAATTTTAGAGCGAATGAATGCATAATAAAGTGTGAAGATAACGTTTATGTTTGAAAAAGTGCGTGAATTCCTGATAATAAATCCTAGCATTTTATAGGACGAAGAACAAATCGTATCTATATGCGAGTTGAAAGTAAGTCTACTATCAAACTCGATGCCCAGATCCCGGGTACTTTCGCAACGAGTAAGCAACTGATTAAGTATCGAATAGGAGAAAATAGTGGGGTTACATTTTCGTGTAAATGTCAGAATTTTGCATTTAGAAAAATTGAGGTTAAGTTTGTTTAAGGTGCACCAATTAGAGATATTTTCCAAGTCGTTTTGAAGAATGTGGCAATCATTATTTGAAGAGATAGTGCGGAAAATTTTAAGATCGTCGGCAAAAACTAATCTTTCACTGACTATTACATTATTAATGTCATCAATAAATATTAAAAAAAGAAGAGGACCTAAATTTGATCCTTGTGGGACTCCGGAAGTGACTTTAAAAGGTGAGGTTGTATGACCACAATAGCAAACAGATAGATTGCGATCTTGAAGATACGACGACAATAACGCTACCAGTGCTGGTGACAGTCCAAAAATTTTAAGTTTTTCAATGATAATTTGGGGATCAATTGTATCAAAAGCTTTGGCAAAATCGGTATATACAACGTCTACCTGATTATTGCTATCCAGAGCAGACGAAACGTAATGCGTGAAATAACAAAGGTTGCTCGACGTGGATCTGTGTTGCATAAAGCCATGTTGTGAAAAGGATAGTTTATTTTTTATATTGAAGTAGATATTTTTATATATAATGGATTCGAAGATTTTACTAAAATTTGGGAGAACGGTCACAGGTCTATAGTTTTTTATAAGACTTTTATCACCCGATTTGTGTATAGGAGTGACTCGTCCCAGTTTCCATTTAGAAGGAAAAGTACTGGTTTTTATAGATAAATTAAAAATGTGGAAGAGTGCTTCTGAAAAAGGCGTGGCACAGTCTCTGATTATTAAATTTGGGATAAGGTCTGGACCGCATGATAAGTTATTTTTCATAGTTTTTTTAATAGCGTTTTCTATATCATCAATAGAAATATATGATAGAGAGACTAAAGTATTAGAGACATTATTAAGAGGAGTATTGCTATTAGAAGACGTAGAGGAAGGTGATGAACAGACGGAGGAAAAATTATTTATTTACATAGTATTTATCACCTAATAAGCACTTAATTACGGTCTGCCTAGTAATTGTTTACTTAGTACCTGCGTAATTAACACGTGATATTATTACCTATTAGAATAACTAGCTATATTTAGTAAGGGCAAAATGAAATGAAAACAAATAATAACTCGGTAAACAATCTGGTGTGTCATATGATCTTATGACGATATTAAAACTACCGATCTCTGCAAATATATTCATAAAATAAACAATCGTAAATGCGCCAAGGTCTTGCATTGATAAAAACCGTTCAAATTTCCAGTGATTACGAATGTGTATGTGCATACAAATCTTTTATTTTACGGCGTAGTATTCACACGTCGTATTTTCATGTCTCTGGTGAATTTGAACAAAATGAAAAAATAAGAATCCTTCTGAAGCTTGATTTGAACTTCCGTATGAACATTTTATCTGGGTACATAAATAGGTCTTAATATTTGTGAGATATAACCATTTTGATTCTCAACTGTAATTCCAAAGCAAGAAAACAGTATCGTATTTTCTAACACAGTTTCTCGTTTCAAAAAATTTATAAATATTGACATATATTTACATATTAGTATTACAAGAAATATATATGTTTTGATTCGAAGAAAAAGTGGTTCAATAAGAAATGAAAAATAGCTGAACCTTGGAAAGATTTTTGACACTGCGCCAAGAGGGTTAGTAAAGTTTTGCTAGTTGTGATATCAAATTAACACAAACCGGCAACATTTTTTATCGCATTCTGCGCTTTCTGCTTATAACATATATACAACGGTTAAAAACAATCATTCATATCAGTAATTCTCAATATTTTTGAGTTTGTGATACACTTACGAACTGCTTATATTTTAATGGTATGTATTAATCCATATACTCTAAAAAATTGATGTGAAGTGTGAATTCTCACACATTTCAGGGTTTTGTAGGTATTTAATAAGTGTAAGAAGCCAACATAATGCTGGATGTCTAGGAATATTTGTTCTTTAATCCTATTAAAATCAACAGTATTTTGATAATCACTTTTATTCGTTATTTAAGTACTACTACTTCCATTTCCATTCAACAAAATTAAATAATTTTTCAAACATCCTAGTGGTGTTCAAAACTCAGTCCTGAGCTGTTAAAAAAAAATTATTACATTTTTAATTTAAAAAAAATACACACTTTCCTAGCCTTATATACAAAAAATCCATAACAATATTTGCCATAATTTAGCGATGAATTAAAAAAATTATTAATTTTGTCAAAAACACAAAAACTGCAATATTTTTCAAAAACGCCATCTGATCAAAAATTCCTCTCGTACGTTTTCAATGATTTTGGTAAATTTTGAAAATGAAATAACTTTAAATCTGAGGGTGCTACAAAATATTTTAATCACCATTTTCGTCATCAGTAGGTCATATTTATTCCAAAACAACTAATTTTACTTATCGACAAAAAATTCAAATTTGTTGAGTAGTGATTATTATTTACTTCTTATATCACCTACCATTTAAATATGTATTTTGTACTGTATTATTGGATTTTTATATTACTAATATTACTTTGATTTTATGTTTATGATGATTTCTAATAAATGTTTATAATAAATAAATAAGATTCAAAACAGCATATCGCTAATTATTCGATTCAATTTGTATTTATAATTTGTATTAAAAATTATATTAGGCAGGTATTGCATTATCTGAAAAGTAAAATAGTAAAATAGAAAAGTAAAAAAGTAATGTAGGTACATTTAAAAAATGTAGAAATATATAGTCAGCTATTAAACATCAATTTTTAACAAGACTGAATTCAATAATAAATATCTAAATTATTATTTTAAAACGTTTGACATTAAAATTTAAAAAATACAGCATATCGTGACTTTTTGCCTTGGGGTTCCAAAGTAATAGCATTTAGACTGTAGGGTTCCGCAGAAGCTTGAAGACCACTGTCATAGAGGTAGAGTAGATCAACTAAAATAAATCTAGCAAGTATTGGTAGAAAAGGTACCTCGAAAGAAAGCAGCATTTTATTTTGACACACTAATGTATCGCAGCACACTGGTTGAGAACCACATATACCTATTGTCCACCTATTTATGTTTATGTTTTTTCTCATTGATTTTCTCCCATCCTGTATAATTAGATGGAATAATGAATAGCTTTTCATGTAGAATGTTAAACAAGCATTTTGTAATAAAGAACGCACGAAATACTTTGCGACATAAAAGATTATTTAGCGTAGTTAAAGTCCTTCGGCTTTTGGATCGAACTGGATACCATGACCTTATACAATGCCAATGTCAAGAGAATAAGACTATCAAGGCTATACAAAATTGGAATGGTAACACATTCAAAAGATGGATATCTCGTTTTATTAACAGTTTCGAGGACTAGGGAAATTTATTACGGATTTGATGGGAAAAGTTGTTGGGAATTAGACGAACAAATTACCTCAGGGAACGTGTAAATATAGGGATGGTTTTGATCCAATTGGACAGTTTTGGACCTGTAGAAAATTGAAATCCCTTGGCTGCTTGTGGCCTTCCACTTTTTTATAAATGTTAAAAAAAAAAACATGTTAATACATAAATAATACTTTAGAAAATTGATGTGAAGTGTGAATTTTCACACATTTCAGGGTTTTGTAGGTATTTAATAAGTGTAAGAAGCCAACAGAAAATAATTGTTTCTTTATTCTAAACCACTATTTTATATATATTTTCAATGTTAAGTAAATAATAAGTGGGACACTTGTTATTTACTTAACTGTTATTTCTGTTACAGGTAGCTCTCCCCATAGCTTCCCAAATATATTAAAAACTGGGTTGAACATAAAATAATAATTTCTTTTCTCATATTCAGATAAATTAGTTATTTCAACCTTATAAGTAACACTCCCATAAATAATCTTATTATTATTTTTTTATGGTCTTTGTTGCTTCGGCAATTAGCCAGGACAATTCTTATTTTTGAAAAATTCCATGCCTGAACGGGATTCGAACCCGAGACCTAAGCAACGATCTTTTTTAATAAACTTATTATTAAAAATTGAAGAGAAGAAAATAATATTTTTTCATGCACATTTTTGATGTAAAGTATATAATAAGTAACTCCCCAAATGTTTATCCAATCGAAAAACTATATAGAACAAAAAAGATTTTTTTCTTATTATAAACAATTTTTGTTATATACGTTTTTACTGTTAAGTCAATAGTGAAGGAGATATTTCTAAAGTTTAGCTTTAGTGTCCCCCTTAACTCCCCAAATATTCGCTAAATGAAAAAATGCATAAAAATAAATTACTTGTTGTCTTATTATAAACTATTTTTGTCATATAAGTTTTGTCTGTTAATATTTTTCCGTAAATTTTAGTTTTAGGGCGTCCCCATAACTTCCCAAATATTCATCTAATTGAAAAAAATGCAGTGTACAAAAAATATTTGTTTTTTACTATAAGCAATTTTTGTTATACATATTTTTTCTGTTAAGTCAATAGTAATGGAGATATTACTATGTAACAGTTTTAACCCCGAAATACCCCCCCTAGAATAAAAATTTTGAGATGCCTTATAGCCTATGTTCGAATCCTGGTTTTACTCTGTTATACCAAACTACGTAAAAATATGTCACAAATTATTTAAATAATTTGCGAAAATTTCGTCACAATAGAATTTTAATTAAAAAATCCAAGTTTTTTTTCTGCATTTGCTTCGTATACTATGTAGTGTAGAGTGTAGAGCCACCTTAAATCGAAAATTAAACCACGTACAAACAAGTTGGAACCAATATTATAGACATTTTATCTTCTCAAATTTAACAGAATTTTAGGGAATTTTAGGGGAAGTTTCGTCATGACATTGACTGTAATCGTGTTACAGGAAGTATAAAATTAGCTAAACTATAAAAGGTACAAGTTCAAGGCGGGCACAGGTCACTATTGATTGGAACCTGAAAATAGAAATAATGTGAACTGATTTATTAAATTGAATAATAACTGTCAAATTATCTTTTATTCTGCATTAAAAAACGATTTATTTTATCGTTGATGGCATTCATATTTCATTATGTATTTTATTTCAATTTATAAAACTGATGAAAATGATATTTTTATATTCGTAGATTGGTTTTAGTTTTGTTTCTTGATATTGTGTGTATAGAATGTGTAGGTATTCTAATGGTATGAATCATGGATACAATAACATGTATACAATGATGTTATCTGTACAGCAACACGCATTCATTTAATCCAATTTACAATTATGAATATAGCATTCGCAACAACAACTTTTACAGACACGCTCGTTTCACATAACAATTACTCTTTATAACATAATTACAAAAATATAACAAAATTCTTAAACATTTTTTAGGATTTCGTAAGTAAAGTCAAGAAATCATGCAAACATGTACAGATATCTCATGTGTCTGTCTGTCTGTCTGAACATAGAAAGTTTAAATTTGGCATGCTTATACAACTCTTTGATCCACATATAGGAAAAATTAATGTAATCATTAAAACGTAATTATCTAATGAGTTTTAATGACAGATCAAGTTACAGAAGACACCTTACAAAATAAGGCACTGAGAACTGCCATTGGCGCTCTGCACTCCATACCTATCAATAATTTATTGGCTGAAACCTGTATGATACCACTCAAATCAAGAAGAAAACTACTCTCTTACAGATTTGTAATAGAAAGATTAAGAATTAATACTGACCTACCCTTAGCTCAGGTAGCAATATATGTCTTAACTATACCCTATTGGGCAAGAAAACCTACACCTCTACTAATTGATAGTTTCACACAAGCCATCGTAACTATCACTCCTAACCAGGCAACTACAACTTTACCCTGCTTCACCCACGACTATTTGTTCTCCCTGCCTAATAACCACTTCTTGGACACGGCAGTTCTTCCAACAAATAACACCAAATTCACTGAAACAATAGTAGAAAAATAACCTAATGGCTGGTATCTGTTCACTGATGGCTCCAAAACTTCCAACGGTGTTTGATGTGCTTTTCTAGATTCAGCCCAAAATTTTAGCCAACAATTTATATTGCCTACACATTTATCAATATTTTTTGCTGAAATGATCGCATCCATCTCTGCCTTATCTATATTGAAAATCAGAACTACTTCACAAACAATATTGTTATTTTTAATGAAAGCCAGAGCGTTCTAAAGAAATAATATCCAAAATTTTCTAACAAAAACCCTAGTATCATTTACCAAATATTAAACACTATCAAGCAATTAAAGGAAAGGAATATACAAATTACCAAAGCATGGATAAAGGGTCACTCAGATATTTACTACAATCGATAGCAGACTCACTAGCGAAAGAAGCCATAACATCAGGACATAATTATAACACTCCACCCTCAGTAGAAGACAACAAGTCAAATTTTAAACAAAACATTTGGAAAGAATGGAGCAGTGAATACAAAACATCGATCACCAAAGCAAAGGTCGACACTATGGTTTTTTACATCCTCATATACCAAACCAACCGTGGTATAATTCCAGTTTACCAAGAGGTTTAATTACAACCATAGCGCGTCTCAAATTCAACCACACCTTCTTAAAAAACCAACTACACAGAATCAAGATGTCCAACACAGACGTATGCGACTGCGATTATCAAAACATACAAGACGTCAACCATATAATTCTACATGCCCCAAATACCAGCAAAACAGATCAAACCTTCTAACAGGCATATCAAGACTTGCCCTACAACTACCTCTAAACACCTCAAACATTCTAAATAGTAACAACATTGATATTTACAATCTACTCTACAAGTTCACAGTACAGAACAATATCAAATTATAACACAAAAATTTTTTGGCAACCTTTTCCCAACCTTTGTATCAGCTAAATAATTAATAATAATACTGGTTAATGGCCTCTGACGTTAAGACCAAAAATAGAAGAAAAAAAATTGCAGAAAATTTGTTTTAGTATAGTCTGAATAAGAACTTTATTTCTTTTTCTTTCTGTCTTTTTCTCTCTGCTTCTTTTCTTCCATTTTTCTTCTATCAGAAGTAGAAGAGTAACATCTTCTTGTTTGACTCTGATATGAATTTAATATGAAAAATCTGTAAACTATCACAATGTGCAACAATTCACAATCGATTACCTCTGAAAGTTGTTAAACACTATCTTATATGTTATTGTTTCTGTTAAATAAATAATAATATAGGAAGCAGAAATGCACAATGATATATGGTCTGAAGATATAAAAGTATAAGATAGTTTTCATAAATTGTTTTGTAGCAGCATCTAGCGTTGTCGTTAAATACTAAGTGCAACGGTCTAAGCGTTATTTGAAGTACCCACATACTTTGGAACAGGAAATATGACAGCTTAAACATTTACTGATGTAGGTAACATCACCAGGGAGTAAATACTCTATGTAAAACGATATTACATGTTTAAGTGCAGTTACAATGTATTTCAGTTACCCAGATGGGAATACACTAGGAATGTCAGATATCAACATTAACACCGATGTTCATACATTATAGTTGTGTTGGTACATACAATAAACATTACAAGTTGATGTCACACAGTTGGATTGTAAAATTGGCGAAATATATTGTACGAGATCCAAACAATGGCTGATTTGAGAATTCTAGTTCTCTATTCATATATCTTATTAATCTAATGCAGTTGTGTCTAATACCGTTTTCACACTAGAACTTTAAGACGAGTGAACTTAAAGTCCACCGATGTTTAACATCGGTTCGCTTTCACACTTGATGTTTAAATCTCCGGTGCTGCCATCTGCTACAGTAATTTTGTTCATAAGTTACCATCAGGAAATTACTAGTTTTGAACTGTCTGCGCAGACGCAAATTTTTAATTATTATAAACAAATATGGATATTTCATTCCATTCTACAATAAAGAATATATTACACTTTAATTAACATACAAATCGATACATTTTATCTCAATTATTGTATTGTATTAAATACATTATTAAAATAAATAATTTTATTATAACAATAACTATAAACTTCTTATAACGTCGATATAATACAGTATTCTTGTTTATGATAATACAAAATAAAATGTTGACAATACAAATTCAAACATTATTTTTTTATAATAGAAATTATGTTGGCAATGCATACTGTCTTTAACACGCAGATTTGCGTATTAACGTTTGCTTCATTTAAACCGAGGCCATACGTTTTCACACCAACACTTTAACTCACCTTCACTTTAACACCCAAACTTAAACATCTGGTGTGAAAAGGGTATAATGCCTGTAGTTCACGAGAAATCGCATCGATTTCTCGTTTTGAATCTCGTACGATTTATAGTACACAAATTATTGTATCGTGTACTACAGGATTTTTGTACGAGATCTTATATGATATTGAAAACCAACCAATATTTATTGTCCCGACCTAAAATATTGGACAGAATGAACCAATAATGGCGCAGTATAAGATGCGCATATTATTATCTTATTATCCAACATACTTAACTAGTGACTTATCTAAGGTGAATATTGCAATCTGGGAAAAATTTAATTCTTTTTTTTTTTTTATTGAGTTTGTAGATTTTTTTTAAAAACATTTCTTGTTCACAAACTACTCTTGATTACAATTTCTACTTTTAAATTTATTTATTCAAGTTGGGTGTTATATATAAACAAATTTACGAAATCATTATTAATAAAATATGTTTTTATTTTCCTTAAACTATTTTGTAACGATAATAATGACAACAATAATATTTTTTAATAAACAAAAATCGTAGTTTTGTAGACAGAAATAATAATAACAAAAAATTAATAAAACAATAATTCTCTTTAATTTCAAATGTAATAAATTAGAACAGAAATCGGTATGGTTTTGCGAATCCAGAAGATTTACTAATTCGGGACAAAGATTAATATTATCAGTCTTCAAAAATTGGTAAACTATCTGTCCACTCTAGGTTAAGTACAATTATTTGAATTCTGCCAACTTACAAAAATAGACGTAGTGCGCATCAATTGGTACAGATTCAATGCGTTAAATATTGGATGGTATACTATAATAATTCTACATCCGATAATTTTGAACAAAATTGTCAATGCAATAATTATCGTACGACAAATCGTACGAGATTCAAATCGAGAAATTGCATCGTGTACTACAGGCTTAAAGCATGGATCTCTATCTCTTATGGTTTTTGAGATATGGTCATACAAAATAAAATTTGATCGATTTTAGTAATAATTAAAACGGGCACAGTTGTAAGAGGCCTAAATAAAAGAGGCTACAATTTCTTTATGAGCCCAAAAACCAATGAAGCAAAAATCACTCTTTGTCATCGGCATGTAAAGTTTAAAGTTAAAAAGTAGACTACAACAAGAGTGCTATCAATGATAACCATTGAACATTCTTATTTTTATTATTATTATTATTAATATTATACGTGCTGATAACGAGGGTGAGAATGTGACGTATATTAATATCCTCGCAATAATGAAGAAAGTGGAGAACAAACAGGTCTAGGGTTTGCCGTTAACGACATCACGTGGGCGTTACGTTATTTGAGGATTCTCTCAAATATGACGCCAACACAATTGTACCTACTACATATAGAGCACAGCTATATTATAAGATTATTATTTTATTATATTAAATTTTATCCCGGAGGTTGAAAGAAATGAAAAAATGTTCTGGGCATTCCTACTTCTAAGAAAACTTTATAATGAAATTCTGACAGGTATTTTTAGATTCAAATTATTGTAAAAACTATATCCCAAATGATATAAATATCTCACAGCGCATAAAGCTAGGTACATTAGCAAACCGATCCTTTAATGTTTCGTGTAAGTTAATGCTCGCTTGAAATCTACTTGTCTCGAATGTATTGCACTTCTTGTGAACAATCCGATAGTGCAGCATGCTATGAACATAAATAAAACTTTAAAATTTCGGTTAGATAGTATTCTAAATATACAATGACAGACAAAAACACGTGATTTTGTGACCTCCCCCTCAGAAAGCTCCAAAAATAAGAGGTTGTTACGAGTCTTTGTTAAAAAAATCAGCTGGGGCCACCACAGGACCGACCGCCATCACAAAGTACTTGTATAAAATACATTCTAGCAGCAGAGTAGAAATAACTTGGCCTAATGTTTTCGAACAGAGATATTATTTATCATAACCATGGAAACGTTACATATAAGTATGATAAAATAGATACACAGAAAAAAATTCGAAAATTTTTTCGTTTTATCAAAAAATGTCTTAAATAAAAGTTGTTAGTTATTGCTTTTCTAGCAAGTTTTGTTAAATACATTTTTTCGAAATATTTTTCTGTTGTTAAATATTCGCAAAAATCTTAAAATCGACACAAGTAAACTCCCATTTCTAGTCAACCGATTTTTACCAAAAGTTGATCAACTCCACCATTGATGTCAAAAGCTTAAATATGAAGTTTTATAAAAATCTTTTTAGCCGAATTTGCTTGGCACGTGTACACAGACAGACGGACGGACGGACAGACAGACAGACAGATAGACAGATAGACAAACAGACAGACGGACAGACCGATCGACAGACATCATGCTAAAAATAGTCAAAACGTTATGTAGGATCTCAATTCGTGGAGATCCATCGAAATCTCGAAATGACAAAATCGGTATGATCACAATAGCTCCTTTATATATGTTGGAGGTCGGTAAAAACAAGTGAGTACTTTTTTGGTCTCTTTTATTTAGAAATAAAGACTGTTTTTAGGTCATCACTAGTAGTTTAGAAGTGATAACCTTTTTAATAATTTAAATAATTCCTTCTGACCTCCACCCCCATTTCTGGGTGCGCGCCTTCACTATGTAACTCATTTTATGCAAAGTTTCGTAGAAAAAAATACTCCAGTATTACTGGGTTAAGATATGTTAGGTTAAGATAAACTTAACGTTGTAGTTTTATTAAATTCTTGGTAAAACTTCATATGTATAATACAGTGCGAGCATTAATTCCTGAACGTTATGTAATACTTGACAGAAATTAGCTATCAAACTTATTTCCACATGTACAGATAGGCGTACATTCTATTTTTATTACCTTATACGAATTGATTAAGTGAACACTGTTTTTCTCTACACGCCAATGAGTTGATAACAAACATTAAGTTAGCAACAGATTTTCGTTGTTCCTCGGATGAGGTCAAGCCAACGAAGTAATCTGATTGGTTCTTTGTTAAATTGGAATTTTCAGCTGTGAATTAGAATACAGTTTTGACATTTTAAAACTCATTGTTTACCATTATGTAACGTTCAGGAATTAATGATCGCACAAAAAATCTTGAAGAAGCTAAATTGCTGACGAAACATGTCGAAAAGAAATTCATTTACCTTCTACTTTGAGTTATAGACCTATTCGTAGAGCCATTTCTAACAGTTTATTATCTTCAGACGCAAACGCAGAGTTATTTTAATAAACTCTGTTAGAACTTATGTAAACTTTTTGTCAAAGGTCCATGCTTGCAAGCGTCAAAACCACCTCGAAAATTTTAGACCGGGAGCTCATGACATTTTTGGTCTCCGATTTCATACAGCATGCCTTTTGGAGGAGAGAATATTTACCCTGTGACAACAAAAAAGGGATGGTACTAAACCCCTGCACGCTTTCCGGTCATAGGGAAAATTGCATTTCCACTTGCACAAAATTTTTGTGGTTTTCTGACTTAATATTGCTTGCCCTTTTGTCAAAAGAAAGTTATAACAAATTTAAAGTCTTTTAATTATAGGCATGCTGTATGAAAACGCGGAAAATTATATTTTTTTATTACAAGATCACATGACCGTTTGAGCCCTTTGGGACCCTCCGAATCGCATGCATATATTTAAAAGACTTTAAATTTGTTATACCTTTCTTTTGACAAAAGGGCAAGCAATATTAAATCAGAGAAAAGCACAAAAATTTTGTGTTTAAGTGGAAATGCAATTTTCCATATGACCGGAAAGCGTGCAGGGGTTTAGTACCATCCCTTTTTTGTTGTCACAGGGTAAATATTCTCTCCTCCAAAAGGCATGCTGTATGAAATCGGAGACCAAAAACTGTCATGAGCTCCCGGTCTATTTTTGTAGAAGCTAAACTGCTGGCGAAACTGTTTCTCTAGCAGTTTAAGGATTTACAGTCTGCGAAGGTTTGGACTTGCTTCCTTAAATGTTGATTATTTCTAAGTATACTGTATACCAATATGAATTTTATCGAGTTGTTTTATGGTAGTATTTGTATCGAGTTGTACCAATTTGGACAAAGTATTCCAGTCTCTATGCAATACAAAATAATGAGATTCTTGAATCGAGTGTCACGTAATTTTCCAATTCTGTAGTTCCATTGAAATTTTGAAATGCATTCCAATATTTCGTCATCCATTACAGAAAAAGTATTTAACGTATATGAAACTATTTTCTGCTTGTTACATCCGATATTTTCTCTAGAGACAAATATTGCTTGTTACATTTTCAATTTTCCACATGATATTGATTCTTACATTTTCATTTTCAATCCTCAGTCGCTTATCTGATGAATCTTGGTAAAATGTCTCATTTTTATGAGAGAATACCGATGTTCTATGTCTTTACGTGCTTGTTTTTTCGTTGCGAAAATTACGTTTTCCCGCAAACATCCGCACTGCGGATTGGAGTATTTCGATCGTCCTTAGACATATCTTTTACTGTCATCTTTGAAATTTTATTAGCTTCCAAGGACAACTGATTAAATATCTTAATGGTAGTCACACAATGTTAAGGTCAAAGTAAAGAATATGTTTTAAAAGCTAAACGAAAGTTTCAGGAAAGGGAAGTGGGTTAAAAAGTTTTCCGAGAGTTGGAAATTTGGAAGGATCAAGAGTGTTACCTTGTTATAAAGGAGTATATTTTCTGTACAATTTGTGAGAAGACATGTATAGAATATTAAAATTTCTCACTTTACTTACTTCATCCTTAAGCCTTTTTACCGGTAGATGTCAGGTTTTATTGGAGTTTAGGTTTGTTTTGGAGCCCTTCTAGAGTTCTTTCTATTACCTTTTATTTTGCATCTTCCCATGATTTCATTCTTTCTTTTAGCGTTTTTCACTTAATTTTTTCGATGTTTCCTTCTTCGATTATTTCTAGATGTTATTGTTTGTACCGTCGAATCACCGAAACAGGGTAGTATGTTATTTTATACGCCAGTGATTTCCAAATTTGTATAATCACATACCCCTAAACCAGAAAAAATAAATAGCTTTGTGGGGAGCCCACTGAAAATATATGAATATCATGCTTGGTTAATATATTTGAATATAATATTGATATACTTCATTTGTACTTACTCTGTACATCCTCAAACTCAAGATCCCCCACATAATTAGTTCATAATCCGCGAGCGGATCGAGCCTGAAAACTTACTATGGTTGCCACGATTTTTAGGATTTTTGTGTGGCATTTGCTGCTTCGGCCAGGACAATTCTTATTTATTTTTATTTTTAATGAAAATCCCATGCCTTAACGGGATTCGAACCCGAGACCTTAGCATCGCAGAGCACATGTCTTGCCACAATGGTACGCCGGTCGGCAAGGAAGAAATTAAGGGGCATTTCAATTAAAATCCTCATTTTAACTAACCTACTTAAATTACGATAGAGTTTTAATATTTACATAATTATACACTAGACTTACAATTAAGTTGCTAACATCTAATCTAAAAGAGACATATTCACAAATACTTAAACACTAGGGGCCGGTTTCTGAAAGCTTTGTAAACTATAAGCAAATGGTCAACTACGGTTACAATATAACAATCCCATAAGTAACCATAGCAACCGTTTTCTAACTATTTGGTTATAGTTAACTAAGCTTTCAGAAACCGGCCCTAACTTGTACACTAGACACCACGATCTCTACGAACAACTCCGAAAACTATTTGTCTCTCATAAATTTCTGAATATTATCTCAGCATATTTTTAACTGCACACTTCTTTAAGTAACTTGCAGAATTACTTTATTAATTTTACTTAACCGTACAGTCTTATATGTTTAAGCTGAAAGGTGATTAGAGATCGAAAAGGAAACTATAACTTAAGTATTACATTTACTTCGCGTATTTTTAATTATCGACGCACGTGTCATCTGGGCTACAACTACGTCACTCTTTATATTCAATTATAAATTCTGAGTTGCAAATATTTTTCTTGCAGATATCGTAATATATCATTCTCGTAAATCTGTCGAGCTTGCAATATTGTCAAGAAATCGAACTCTGCGAAGATGAAATGGAAGTGGCGGGACCTCAGAGACAATATCTGGCAATAAAGCATTTTTATAACGTCTTCACTTCTCGTGACATTTTAGTATTCTAACATTTTCAAACTCTGAATAATGTACATGTAGGTGACATATACCAGTTTTATACATTAAAAAAAAAGTTAAGTACGATTTAGGATATTTTTTGACAGAGAATAAAATTAATACCATATGGTTTTCTACGTTTCCACTGTGATACGTTTCCAAAATATTAAAATTTCTAAAGCTTCTACTTAATAATGCACTTGTTGAAACAAATTGTGTAAAAAAACGAGTTAGAGATGATACAGACTGCTACAGAAGGTTGAATGGACAATGGCTATACCCAGTGACGGACAAAGGAAAATCGGGGCCTTAGGCAAGTTTTTCATTGCAGGCCTTACTAGTTAAAAAAATCATAAAATAATAGAAAAAACGTATAATAAAACAGTCTTGTGGGCCTAAAAAAAATACGGGCCCTAGGAAGTTGCCTATTTTGCCTAGGCCAAGGTTACACCTAAATGACAATCGGTGGATGAAGAAATTAATGTTATGGACGCCAAGACATCTGACGAGATCATAAGGGAAGAAAAAGATAAGATGGAGAGACGACATCATTAAAACAGCGGGTGCTCTCTGGCCCAGGATCGCTTAAGACAGGACACAATGGAAGGACATGAAGCAGGCCGTTGCCCAGAGATGAGATAGTTATAGGATAATTATTATTATTTAACTAAATGCGTACAGGATACTGGATAAGAACTACCGAGTTAAATTTCATGATAAGTAGTTTGTAACACACTAGAAAAGTGAAAATAAGTTAGAACAGAGAAAATATGGAATGCAATGGAAATTATAGGCTATTTCGAACCTTTAAGTGGAACTGGGTGGAATTTAAACTTTTCCCTTCATCTCTGCTTCTACTGTTGTGTATTATACATAAAGTAATTCTCACCATTTAATTATAAAGTAGTCTATTAAATAATCAGTATCTATTACATTCACTTACAATGACATTACTATCAACATAACAATTATTGTTTTTTCCAAAACCTACTATGATATGTTATATCTTCCTATTTTATAAAAAAAATAACAAAATCAATCTACATTAATACAATAATTAATATAAATATACAGTTTGTACTAATATAAAACATAGTCTTTAAACTTTGCTGGAACTTTCTTTGTCCGAGTAACTGGCAAGTTGTCATTATTACTATTAGGAATATTTTCATTGTCTGCCTGATTATTTTCATCTTCCACCTTCCAAGTTTCAAACTGTGTTTTATTATGCGATTTACGAAGATGCTCTCTATTCCTTCTAATTATATTACTCTTTGAATTCTTAACTATATATGATCTAGGCTCTTTTGCCTTTCCAATAATAACACCTTTTTCCCATTCTTTGTTCCTCTGTCTATCAGTATTGATTAATACCTGATCTCCTACTTCTAGCTCTTTTAAATCTCTAGCATGCGTATCAAAATACTTTTTATACAATTCCTGTTTCATTTTTAATTTTTCATTAATAACATTTGTGTTTTGCAACTTTGGTTGTAATAAGTATTCACTTATCGGTAACTTTGTTTTTATCCTTCTGTTAAACAGTAATTGACAAGGAGAAACATTTAATCCTGCTAATGGCGTTGTACGATATTCTAATAAAGCTATTGACAAATCTACTAGGTTCGTATCCTACCGACTGCGCCATGTTGTGTATTATACATAGAGTAATTCTCACTATTTAATTATAAAGTATTCTTTATTAAATAATCAGTACCTATCACATTCACTTACAATGACATTACTATCAACATAACAATTATTGTTTTTTCCAAGACCTACTATGATATGTTACATCTACTAATACTAATCTTCTCGAAGAGTTGTTGGTAGTCAGATCTCCTTTTGCTATGTAGATTTTGTTGCAATTTTAAATCATCAAATCGTCTTCATCATCATCTACCAGCAGAATTTTTCCATTGATGGATATAGGCTTCCCGTTGCTTCTCTAAACCTTTCTATTTCGGACTAGCAATAGCCAATTTCCAGCATCACCATAATCAGCCAGCATCATCATAATTGCGCCAAAGGAGCATAGGGCGGCTCTCTGTGATACAACGGTTTCATTTGGTCATCAGGATCGCCAGTCCTGTATCTTTTCACTAATTTTATTACACTTGTGTCTTTTCACTGTCCTTTATTTATTTATTTTTTAAAACCAATCCAGTTACCAGCAGTTTAATATCGTCCAATGATCTAGTAGCTGGTACCTGAAATACATATACATTGTAATAATGCTTCTATTTACGTACAAATTTAACAAGGTTAAATATTATTCTAAATGTAGAAATCTGAAAGATGCTATTAGAATTTTCTTTTAAAATTCTCTCATTAACGTATCTTGCCAAAAATCTGCAGTACTCACTATTTTTCTGTAAAATTAGCTTTTAGAAATGATGCCAAATCGTTTTACATTTAACTAATTAATTTTATTTTACATCCAGGTTATTAATTCATTCAAATGTTCAAACTACATTTAATTAAATTTTTTTTTTTCATGAAAACATTTATTTTATTTTAGCTTTTTTGTTCGTCAGTTACTAACTTCTGGGCTTTTATATAAATTAACTTAATAAATCAATATACAATCTGTGTATGTTTACAAAATAATAATAATTTCGAAGGTCACAAAGCCTATCATCGATCTTTTGAAGTTATAAAACATCAAAATATTCGCGATTTCAGTTAATGCTTTTTTTGACTTGAAACAAAATTCAGTAAAGTTAAGATTTCACTGAAACTGCCTTCCACGACGGTTAATACCATACAAATAAAAAGACAGAATCATTATAGCACGACCTTGTCTCCTAAACGTATTGGATGTGACATATCTGTTTCACTGGACGTTATCTTCTTCTTAATCAAAACATTACGGACCGGTTTCTTACAGCTTAGCGGAGTTTAAACTTTTGGTTAAACTCGGTTAAGGTATAACAATCCCATGAGTAACCATAGCAACAATTTTCTGACTATTTGGTTATAGTTAACTAAGCTTTCAGAAACCGGGCCTCAGTGTTTTCTATATGATTCTTCTGTAGTGTGTACATGCGAGATATTTTTGTTTACTTCCTTTTTAATTTAGAACCTTTTTTTAATTTTGTTTTCACGTTTATGGCCTTTGCAACTAGCCAATAAGCCAGAACAATTATAATTTTTCGTGTTGAAAATTCCATGCTTGAACAGGATTCGAACCCGAGACCTTACCAACGCAGGGCACGTGTGTTGCAACTACACTATGCCGGTGGGTGTCTAGTTTCAGTTAGGTACAGATTTTAGTTTTTATTATGTAGATACAACACAAAATAGTTAAAATGGTAAAATGTTGTTCATTTGGGTGTACATATCGTAGCTAAGCTAAAAGCAAATATCTTGCTGCAGAAGAAATGAATTGTCCTGTATCATTTCACGCGTCAGTATTTGACTGTATTTGTAATTTATTCAAGTTTATTAAGACTTTTACCTGTTAAAAAACTTATTAAGTTTTGTTTTAATCAAATATGTGTCAACAGATTCCCTGTTAGTACGTTCCTGGAATAGAATGCTTCTTTTCACATGTTACTTTCCTTTGTCGTTTCTGTTAATTTATTAATTTGTATAGAACAGAGAATAAGTATAATTTTGCGATTTATTTACTTGGCATTGCGAACATGCTGCCATCTATGAAAGGCATGATGTATGATCATAACTAAGGAGTGCTTTCTAATATCTATTAACATTTTTCTATCTTCATGATATATGGTTTATGATCTTTAATTAAAATTCATAAATTAATAGCATTGAATTAAATTATTACGTATATAATTTCTTGTTACTCCTGTCAGCAGAATAGCCAAATTAATCGTCAATTATTTTTCATTTTTATGTTATTTCATCTTATAATTTAAACAAATTTTTATCAGTATAAATTTTTATTCCATTCCATATGCTTTTATCGTCAAAGTATTAAGGCTATCCTCATCCTTCATGTAACATATTCTAAAGAATCATTTCATATATCCTTTTTGAATGAGGGTTCTTTTCAATGTCACAAATTGAGCATAATGTCATCTTTTTTGACCGATTGCCTTCTTAACTGATCCAATGTTCAGTCGAGACTTCCTATGAGACAGGGTGCGGTTATGTTAGGCTAGGTTATGTACCACGCACTTATGACTCATACATGGTGTATGCATGTTTAATATGTATGCGCTTTCAAGACACAGATGGGAGTAGAGATCATATTGTTGTACATTTATTTTATAGAACTACAGATCAGTGTTTCTTAAAATGTGGTCCTTGAACATCACTGATTAATGAAATTTATTACATGCTCATCAGTCAATTTCGGGATGCCACAACCAAAAAAATCAGATTTTTTTAATTGTACATTAACTCGGCAGTTAAAGTAAACGTTACACTTCCCAAAGAATCTAAGATAATGAAGGGAGTTCCGCAGGGATGCGTACTGTTCCCACTATTATTTAACATTTATATTGAGTATGTAATGAGGCTGTATCAGAAAACTGGGCATGTGGCTCTATCATAGGAGGGCAAAATTTTAAACTTACGATTCACTGGTGACGTCACACTAACAGCAAGTCCCAGCGAACAAGACTTTCAGTTCTTGTAATTTTCATTGTAGGCTGAAGATGCGTTAACTTACTAAACGCGAAACGTACCTGCATTTGTGTTTTATTTTTCTTTAATATTAATTACAAATCTAAATGAAATAAATTTAAGTTTATAGAAAAAATATATGAAAATTAAAATTAAAAAAACAGGATCGAGTAAACCACCAGATAATCGACGCAGAGACCTCTGAGGGCCGGTTTGTGAAAACTTAGTTAACTAAAAGCAAATGATCAACTACGGTTACAATATAACAATCCCATAAGTAACCATAGCAACCGTTTTCTAACTATTTGGCTATAGTTAACTAAGCTTTCAGAAACCGACCCTAAGAATTCAAAAATTCTAGATCTTTTCGCGAAATAAATTGAATACTTCTCATCCCCGTCTTTAGTAGACGGCTGTTTATATAAGGGTTCGGAGAGCATTTCCTGGAATTAAAGTCTCAAAATTGTCTTAGGGTGTGTCAGTGTTCAAATTTATTAAACAATAACTTTGAACAAAAGTCATTTTGAAGAATGCATAAAATGATTTTGAAGTTATCTTTTGTAAATTATTACTTTTTTTTTTATTATCCTAATTGTATAATCGTTTAAATTTAATTTAACTTTGAAATCTCTTAAACTCCTAAAAATGTTCCAGTGTGCAATGATGCACAGCGGGTGTTGTTCAGAAGTCTTAGAGGTATTATCTCTATAATACCTCTATATATATAAAATATGAATAAAATTGAAGATATAGTTTTATCTATTTTAGGTAAAATGTTGAATGTAAAATAAAAGCTCTGAATAAAGTTTTTATTTCAGTACATTATTATATTAATTGTTTTAACTATATTCATGTTACGTCTATCGTTGTTTCTTTTGTTTTTTAGTGTCACGAAATTTTTTAATTATTTAACCAACCTGACCTTACTCCACCCAGATTAACGTGACAATAATTAGCAAATGAAAAATTCAATTTAAACGCTGAATGAAATGCGGGGTCAAGCCTGTGAACCCCCGCCCCCATATTACGCCTGTTCTGGGTACTCTTATTTAATTACGGTTGCGGAAAACGAAAATTGCTTCCATTTCGAGTGCTAACGAGAAGCGTATAAGCATTTTGTTATGCAATATCTTGAATGAAAAACTGATTCTTTCCTTGTTTATCTTTATTTGAAACTAAATGTCCATTTTAACCACCAAGCATTCTTAAGAGGGTAATGTAGGTAGGTTTCGCCCAACATAAACGTGCATTTGTTTCAGTCATAGAATTTAGACCAAATAACGTTTTATTAGGAACTATATTAGAAACTATAAGTAATAATTAATGCATAAACAAATATTTTTTGTTGCTAATTAAACAGGTTGTAACAATAATGCCCGTTTGAACGAAGACTCAATAATATCGCATAGTAAGTACGTAAGTTTTTACGTACTTATTTTACGGTTATTTAATACAAATAACCTATTGTTAAAATAAAATTTTGCCCATTTGTTACCCATCTGAGAGATTTATAAACTCCTTTTTGTGCAATAAAATTAAAATGTGGCCAAAAGACGTTCTACGAGCTGCGCCATTATATGAAGATGGCCGCAGTATTGGAATATCGCTGGCGTTTTGGATATAGCTAAAAGGTCTATAATTACGCTTTAAAGCGTCATCAGCGTACAGCATGCCACGAGCTACAAGCACCCGAAACGACTGTTTTTTTACCCTAATTGTTCTACGCGATCGTGACTTTTCCTTAACTTTTCTAGCACGTCATTTCGAAGAAGAAATTTGGCAATTTCATCGCAAACTGTCCAGAGATGACCGTGGAAACAAGGGCTTGTATTCAGAAGGCCTGTAACTTGCCAGGCTTTTCTCGCAATTTATCGAATTGGAAGATTGTTTCACTCGTGAGCATTAGACCTAAATGGATGCAAACTATAGCAGTATATTGTGCAGAAATGAGTAGCGGTTGAGTTTAATTCTCCAGATGGGCGAGAACGAGTGTGCTGAAGGCCTAGTGATCTAGAGACTTAATTGAAAAGAAGAGAGCAAAGTCATCTACCGACCAGTGTTTCAACAATACAACTAAGTAATTTCTTGAAAATAAAATAAAGTTGTCCATTACTAATAAATGAATCGATTTATTAATAATTAATCGAAACCAAAAATATCATATGATTAATCGATTAATTGAAATAGAATAGTCGATTATTTCAATAATTCGATTAATCGTTGCCATCTCTATACATTACTCTGTTAACCAGTAGTCTTCTATATATATATATATATATATATATATATATGTAGTGCTTAAATCTTGAGCAAGTAATGAACTTTTTGAGCTGAGTGTATAGATATACATATCTGTTTAAAATATATTCGCCAGGTTGAGACCACACAGTGTTGACGGTTATAAATTGTACATTAGTTTGTACGTATGTGTATTTCAGGACGTAAATAAGAAATGTGTCTAAATACCGTTGATAAATAGCCTCAGTGATATATGGTATCACGGGTATTCCCTTCCTGCCCACTATATATTATGGACAAACAGCCTTTAAGAATGCAAGCGCAACGCAAATGCAACCATTTCTCTTTTTCAGTCTAATCTACAATTTATTTACAACGTTTTGTTGCGATAATGTGAAAAGCTGAGGACGCTTTGTTAGGAAAGCTGCTTAGTTAGTTGAAATTTATAGCGGTTAGGTATTATTTGAAAAGATTCCAATACAATTGGATAGTTATTATTAGGATGACAATTCTTAAAGTATGTTCAAGATAACTATGAACTGACGTGATTGATTTAGTTGACAATATTAGAATGTAAAGGAACTAACATGCAAGTATTACTCAGTTGATACTTTTGGCTTCCATAGGTTGGTAGCCCTTTCCTACATTGTCTCATCTTCTTAAACAGCATTTCCCGTCGTATTTCGGTTTAATATGTGGTATTTCGCATTATAATTTTTACTTTATTATCAGGTTGATGCAAAACTTCGTCCAGTTTTTAGCCCTAGATGGCATTGCAATGCAACACTGAAGTGTTATTGACTTCACACGTGTTAACTTTTGAGATCATTTCAGTAGTACATCGGAAATTTTTGTTTGTTATTGGTTGTGTTTTTTAAATTGTGTAAAAGTATAAAAAGTATTAAAAATGGCAAAAAAAAAAATGCTTTTTTATTTCCGAAAAGGCAAGAAAGCTTCGCAGACGCAAAAAAATATTTATTCTGTATACAGTGAGGATGTCGTTGACTAGGTTGACCAGACGTACTCTTTTTTTAGAGTATATAATACTCTATACTCTTACTTTTTATGAAAAAAAAAACCTGAATCTACTTTTTTTGCTCGTCACTTGTATTTTTGTAGAGTGAGGACCTTTTTTTTTGCTCATCACTTGTATTTCTCTACAGTGATGACCTTTTTTAGCATACTCTATTTCTGTAAAAAAAAATCTGGTAAGCCTACCGTTCTACCGTTGACGATTCCATGCGCCGTTAGTGGTTCAGAATATTTCGTAAAAACAATTTTTATCTTAGTGAACCACCACGTTCTGAGCAACTGACTAATACTAATGACGACGAAATATTGGCGCTAATTGAAAGTGATCAGCATGGAACAACTCGAAAAATAGGAGAAATTCTTGGAATCAACCATTCAACAGAGTCAAGGCGTATACGCTAATTTGGAATAGTTAGTAAGGCCGATTTATGGGTTAGTTAAATGAGAAAAATTTGCTAGACCAAATTTTTGCTTGCGATTCTCTATTGTAAGCACAACGAAATTAATCCGTTTTTAAAGAAGATGGTTACAGGTGGTGAAAAATGGATTGTTTGATATTGGAAAGCCTAGGAGATCGTGGTCTAAACACGGAGATGCCCCTACAACCAACGCAAAAGCCAGTTTATATCCTAAGGTTATGCTGCGCATTTGGTGGGATTGGAAGGGAATCGTTTATTATAAGCTGTTACCTGAAAATCAGATCATCAATTCGGAGAAATACTGTTCACAACTAAGCGAATTAAAGCGAGCTATCGACCAAAAGCGGTCTGAATTAGCCAACAGAAAAGGAATTGCGTTCCATCGGGACAATGCTAGACCACATCTTTGCCACCAAACTTTTACAGCTTGACTGGGATGTTTTGGTTCACCCACCATACTCTTCCGACATTGCACCCTCCGTCTACCATTTATTTAGATCGCTTCAAAACAGCTTAGATGGTAAAAACTTTACTTCCTTGGAAGACTATCTTGGAAGAAAAATCACCTGAATCCGTTCTTGAGCCAGAAACTTCAGAATTTCTACAAGCGCGGGATTATGCAGCTACCGGAGAGATGGAGAAAGGTCATCGAACAGAACGACACGTACCATATTGATTAAATGCAACTTTTAGGTCCAGTTTTTCCACCTTCAGGTAAACTTCTAGGTAACTATCTGACATATAAGGTCATCTGGAACTTCATCTGCTAAATAAATGTCAATACCAATCAGTGAATTCAATACGTCAGTCTCATTATCTGTTAGATAACTTCCGATAGATAAATTTGTATTGAAAGACGGGATGACATTTATTCATCACATAACCTTATCTGTCAGGTAGTTACCTAGAGGTTTACCTGAAGGTGGAAATACTGGGCCTTAGTAAATAGAAGATTTCTTCAATTTTTGTCAAGCATTTGAAATTATCCTAATTTCGTTACGTTCGATTTCCAAGAACAACCTTCAATACCAGCTACAGATAAAGGACATAATCCACGTCAAAATGACTGTTTCTTTCGCCCACCCTGTATAATCTTTACAACAAAACTCGTAATTTTATGCAGTATATAAATCTGCATAATACAAAATTTCCTTGTCAAAAAATCATGACATTGTGCAATTTGGTTTGAATTAAACTAGTAATTTTAAAACAGAATATAATATTAGCTTCGTGATTCATTTAATTAAATTTTAGGTCACGATAGTTTTTAGCTATGAACTAAAATGTCAAATACATTTTAGCTAACAATGCCGTTGAGCTTATAAAAAAAATAAGAACTTTATAAATTCAGTAGGAACATAAAGAAGAAACCCTGGAGCAATTTGCTTCTCTTGGCTCTGAATTCTTTGAGGTCAGGGTTAAGGAATCGATTTTCACAAATCACCCGGCCTGGGAAATAATAAATATTTGGTTAACAAAAGTTCCCATTTGTAAGATAATAAGAGAGGAGACGAATAAGAAATGCAAATAAAAATTATCTTTGTTTTTATCAAGTTGGTTGTTATTTTTATAAATTGTTAAATAAACATATTTTTCTTTTTGTTTCAGGTACGTTAACTACATCTTATGAATGGAGTAACCAAATCAGGGTAAAATCTTCATAGTTAATTTTTAGGATGAGGTTAGTATTTTGTTTGTCAATCAAGGACATGTGCAAATCAACACTATTTTTATTATCCAGTATGATTTATTAAGTATTTTCAAATTACCACTTACTCAAAACTAAATACCTTGGAACAATTTTTAGACGTTAATTCCAGGAAATGTTATCCGAACCCATATATAAACGGCCGTCTACTGAATACGTCTCAGAAGTACTCGATTCGGTTCGCGAAAAGATCTGGAATTGTTGAATTCTTCGAGACAAATTTAAATGAAATATGTTTAAGTTTAAAGAAAAATTATGTAAAAATTAAAAAAAAACATGATCGAGTAAATCACCAGATAGTCGACTCAGAGCCTCTAAGAATTTAATAATTATAGATCTTTTCGCGAACCGAAATTAATACTTCTGATCCCCGTCTTCAGTAGACGGCTGTTTATATAAAGGTTCAGAAAGCATTTCCTGGAATTAAAGTCTATAAATTGTCCAGGGTATGTCAGTGTTCAAATTTATTTAATAATAACTCTGAGAAAAGTCATTTTAAACAGTGCATAAAATGATTAACTTTGAAATCTCTTGAAATGCTAAAAAGGTTGCAAATATGCACAGGGGGCGTTGTTTGACAGTTTTAGAGGCATTATCTGGGTGATCTAGAGCAGTGTTTCGCAACCAAAAACGCACCGCGGACCAGTATTGTATATAATTTTCTAACGCGGACCACTAATAATAATTGTTAGTTAATTTAACAAAGTTAAGAAAACAAATATATTTAATGTGCTAGTAAATACATTTATTCTATTTGTAGAAAATCACAGAAAGTTTACAGAAAATAAACGAAATATAAATTATTTACATAAAAAAAGTGCATAAAAAATAAAAACAACTTCAAAAAACACAATAACTTTCGCGGGCCAGTAATTTTTTTCTGGGGACCACTGGTGATCCGCAGGGGGTAGGCCATGGCCAGAGCCGTAGTAATGTTTTTAGCGCCCTTGGCAAATAAAAAAAAAGGTCCTCACTTCCAAAATACAAGTGATGACCTAAAGAAAGGTCCTCTCTTCCCCAGAAAACAAGTGATGACAAAAAAGGGTCCTCACATCCAAAATACAATTGATGACGTAAATAAAAAGGTCCTCACTTTCAAAATACAAGCGAAGACCTAAAAAAAGGTCCTCGCTTTTACACTACAAATGATGACAAAAAAAAAAACACGATGACGCCCCTCATTAGGCCTCGAGCCCCTGACACTTGCCCCGATGCCACGGCTCTGGCTAAGTCCATGAACAGATGGAACAGATAATGGAAGATATGAATTTCAATACGTACGTGGAACTAAAAAGATTTATTGGGAACAGGGAAGCATGGAGAAATGCTACAAACCAACCTATGGGTTGAAAACTTACAGAGGGTGGAATGAAAATTGTTGTACATTTTTCATTTGAAATTAGCCCCTCCCCGATCTGTACAATACTCTTTTATTATGATCAAGGGATGGTAATCCTAACCGTACTGTGCTATCAAAGTTGTTCTTAAAGTCGAAAATAAATTGTTATTAAGGTGTAAACAGTTGGAATATTACTATAAGTATAAGAACTTATCTGTAATTTTGTTCACCCTAAAAACTAATTCTCTATTTTCGTTTTGCGTTAGGGTTTTGTAAGAATAAAGGCGCCAGGCGAGTGATAACACTTCGCGTCACGCCATACAACAATCTAATGATGTAATATATAAAACGCTATCTCTTCTCTAAGTTCAAGTGCTTGTCATAAAAGAACAGAACCCTGGAAACAATACATGATCATTATTTACAGGCCATTGCCTTTTATAACAATATTTTAATTTCGTACTTTATATTTCATAAATAAATAAGAAAAAATCAACGTTATCATGAAGACATTTACTGAATTCATGCTACATTTGTTCGGTGCAAGATTTTAGGATTATGTTACAGCGAACATAAAGGCCTTATCACACTAGAGTTAATATTAACGTTTTGACTTGGAAAATTCAAGTTTTGCATTCGAATCGAAGCCATTTGCGTGTTATAGTACGAAAAAAAACCCTAGGTTTTAAAGAGTAGGCAAATGGAACAAGATTCAATTCCTCTGTCTATTTATCCAGGTTTGTCAAAAAGCGCGTGCGCCAACTGATGTCCTCTCGCTCTGAGCTCTGTTTTTACGTTGAGGTTAGTTTGTTGTATAATTGTTATTTTCGAATGTAATATTTAAAATAAAAGATTTTGGAAGAACAACTAATTAATTTAATGAAACCTCACAAATAAACGATGTACGCATGCGCAAACAAACAATTTCCAAGTCTTTCTTATATTCAAATACTGTGTGATAAGTCAAAACCTAAAGACGTGGATCCTGAAAAAAACCTACAAAAGTAAAACTTGGATAGCGTTCTAGTGTTATACGCCCTTAAGGTTTCTTTGTGCTGGAGTTTGGCTTTGTAGTTACTAATTGTAGTTGACTGACTCTCAAAAAAAGAAATGTGAACAAATTATGGCCAGAATGCATAAAAACTAATGATCCTGAAGTTGATTCTCTTTGTGAAATTCGACTAACCATATTGAACCTAGCAAATGATCTTGGTTTGGAGGATTTGGAAAAAAGTGATATGCTTGGTTTACTAGATGCTGATAGAGAACCCCTTTCACACGAGGAACCGATCCAATTAGAAGCAGAACGAGCACTTGATGAGGAACATGCTTATTTCGAACAAGGAATAAACATCCTTCTTCAAAATGATCCCGACGTAGAACCCTGCACTAAAGTTTCTCGAGGAATTAACTCCTCGAGACCTTTAGCTGTTATAAAGAACTATAAAAAGAAACAGAAAGCAATGCAAGACAAACAACGTTGGACAATTTTTTTAAACCAGGTCAATCCACAACGGCGGAAATTGATGATGACAGTATAGTTTTTTAGTTTCAGTTTATTATTATATGCTCTTGTTATGTATTTTTATTTTATATGTAAGCATTTTCAAATGAAATACATATAAAGAAAAAAATCAGATGTGGCCACCAGAGGACCGACCGCCATCACAAAGTACTTGTATAAAATTCTAGCAGCAGAGTAGTTATTATTTTAAAAGACAATAACGTATTATATTACGTTGACAATTTCATAATGTGTATTTATAATTTACGATAACCATGAAAACGTACCTGCATACATACAAAAAAATAAAATAAAAATGTCTCGAATAAAAGTTGTTAGTTATTGCTTTTATAGCAACTTTTATTAAATAATTTTTTTCGAAATATTTCTCTGTTGTGAAATATTTGCAAAAATCTTAAAACCGACACGAGTAAACTCATATTTCTAGTTATCCGATTTTTACCAAAAGTTGATCAACTCGTGCCATTGATGTCAAAAGCTTAAATATGAAGTTTCATAAAAATCCTTTCAACCGAATTTGCTTGCACGTGTACACAGACAGACAGACAGACAGCCAGATCGACAGACAGCCAGATCGACAGACATCATGCTAAAAATAGTCAAAACGTTATGTAGGGACCTCAGTTCCTCAACCGAATTTTCTTTGCACATGTACACAGACTGACAGACAGACAGACAGATCGACAGACATCATGCTAAAAATAGTCAAAACGTTATGTTGAAAAATTATTATGTAGGGACCTCAATTCGTGGAAATCCATCGAAATCTCGAAATGTCAAAATCGGTATGATCACAATTCGCGACTGAAACTAACGTTGGCGGCGCTGCGTACAACAGCTGATGGCGGACGAGAAGCGTATATGTCAGAAGTTTTTTCTTAATATTTATCTGTTCAAACAATATTTCGGCAAAAAAGCACTGTATTTAAGTCACTATATTTTAAAATACTTCTTAATTCACATAAACTGCAGCACAACACGCTACAAATATTATCCAAATATACGCTTCTGTTTAATTTCACTGTTATTTGCAGTCGCGAATACCTCCCTTATGTATGTTGGCGGTCGGTAAAAATGCATTTTAAACTAAAAACTACGTTATTTTATAAAAAATTCGAACCGATCCTTTTTAATTTATATGAGTTTATATCATCAAAATAATTGTTTCGTTATACGGCTTTTCGCTTTGCGGCCAACTTTCCCGGAACTTATCTAGGTCGTAAAGCGAGGTATTTGTGTACTCAAATCTTACGACATTTGTCTCAATGGTTCCCGTTGTGGTAAAGGATATCATTAGTTTTTTCGTTTGTTGATACATTTAGTGCACTGCAAATAATTAAAATAAGTACTGTGACCTGATGAACCAATGTGATCTGATAAAATTTTATTCTTATATTAAGCTCATTAAACCGTCATATGAATAAAGCATCGGAAATCACACAGTCGTAATGCGGATGATGCGTAGTAGCAGGTAGAGTTGCTATCTGTCCAGATTTAAGCTGGAGAGTAGCGTTTTTCCATAATGAAAACGGAACCGTACCTAAGCCTATATAATATATATAATATAATATCAAACATATAGGACATACGAATTTATTTTATGTGTAGTAATAGTTTGTTACTAAAAGTTTATATTTCTTTCTTTTTGTTATCAAAAATTCTAATTTTCCCGTTTAAAAAATAAACATAAAACCACAAATGCAAACAATTTCCTATCAAACCCACTGTTTAAAATAACTTCGCACGCTCATACAAATACCGAAGAGCGGTATCCTCGGTTGTGTTGGTCTTTTTATGTGAGTCACTTTATGTTGTCTAAAACAAGCTTCGCTAGTTCCAGTGGTCGAAAATATCTGCAATGTGTAGTGGCAGGTTCAGGGACGACTGCGAGTGCTCGAGCTCGAGCTCGACATGTCTTAACATGCTTAATTTAAAACGATACCACAAACTTGCACTATCCATAAAGGGAGAATGTGGTAGCTGTTCAAGAGAACAGTGGCGGAGTATCTCGTTCACAGCAATCTCAAGTGACATTGTTAAGTTACAGACATGATATTCAGCGTCGGATTTAACTTGTTGACCAAATATTACAGGTTTAGTATTATTCGGATAGAATACCATCATTGTCTACAATATGTTTTTAGTGGGACGAGAACTAGTTCTAAAATATAGCCAATGGGGGTCTAACAATATAAATACCTACAAGAATACCCCGGTTATTGTGGTTTTCTCTCTATTGCGGTTTACACTTCGGTAACAAATTTCGATTTTTGTGACAAGCATTTAAAATATTGCGGCATGTTACCTTGCGCAAATTATTTCCAAAGATTTGAGGCTGAAGTGGATGGTACCATGAAACAAATGAGGCAACTTATAGTATATTCTAGAGATGGGAATTCCGGCTCAGTTTGCGGAACCGGATCGGAATCCCGAGAAACAGGTCGGTCAGTTGTCAGTTCTCCCACCGTTCAACACGGTTGTTGATTTGCAATATGTATGTAGAACGTCGCTCAGCCGGCTCTTGCATTATATGAACAGGCAGCGGAAAGCAGAATTGTTTGAACAAGTGAAATTAATACGATAAAATCGTCTGTGTATTTGCCGCTTTATTACCTTTATTCTTGTTAATATTCTTAGTATGAATTCAAGACTTTAATTATGACTTATTGACAAATTCTTCTTTCTCTCTCTCTCTGCCTTCCTCATTATCTTGTTATAAAGAATTAATGAAGTTAAATAAATAAAAATCTATAGAAGTGAATTATCTAACATTTTTTCCGGGTTAATAGTAAACAAACTTTAAACTTTATGTAGCTACTGTATTTTAAACCAGATGTGTTAAGTTTATGGCGATGTTTATTGCCCTTATAAATTTGACATCTGGGATTAGGGCAATATTTTTAATAGTTTTATATAGTATGGTTGTAAGAAGTACAGACTAAGCCTATTAGTTTCAAATAGACTGCCCTACAAATTGATAACAAAATACACTTTATGATAATACATTACAAGCCGAATTCTCGCGAAGTTCAACATGACATCGATCCAGATCCGGATCACTTCGGTTACTGCTCACAATCGTCCGATCAATCGTATCCTTGAAACTATACAATGAGCCGTGAGCCGGCTCATTTCAATTTGGTGTACCGTGTCACTTCGGTCTGAGCCGGCTCAGTGAGCCGGTTCGTTCATGAACGACCTATCTCTAGTATATACCACTGGTTCTTTTTCGCTTCACGGCGCTTTTAATGTATCAGAATTATTCCGCGGCGCCCCAAGTCAAAACATTGGTCTAACTATTGAAGGAATATTGAAATGTTTTCGCGGCGCACACTTTGGGAATCGCTTTTATATACTCTTAATATGAGAAAGGAACCAGATATTTGGCTAGTACTGACTTCTATTGGTAGTTGATTAATTGATCTTTTGAAATTTATGCTGGAGTCAAACAAGGAGACGCCATCTCACCTTTGTTGTTTAACCTCGTGCTGGAAATGGTGTTACGGAAAGCCCAATTGTTGGTAGTTGATTATTTATCTTTTAAAATTCATACTGCAGTCAAACAAAGAGATGCCACCTCACCTTTGCTGGAGATGGTGTTACGAAAAGCCCAAGATACCAACCACCGTGGTCTATAACTAAATGGGTTCCACAGGATTTTAGGGTATGCAGATGACCTGGATATTAATTTAAATATGGTTGAAGATATAATATACCTAATAGACCTTATTGATGCTAAAGCTCGCAAAGTAGGACTCGTCATCAGTAATGAAAAAGCCAAGTATATCATTGTTAGAAGACGCAGTCATGAGAACACGACCAAATTAAAAATAAAATTCGTCAATCTCAAAAGAACAAGACCGGGCGTACCATGATCTGGAAGAAGATAAAGAAGAAATTTAATCAGCAATGAAGGAATTTTCATTAAGGTTTCTTGAAGAAGGTTATCAACCACTGGGGACTTGGTCTTGGGAAGGCTATATTTAAGGAGGAAAAAAGCCCAAACAAAGAAATCGTCGTCCTGTGCTTAGTGCCAGAAAATAACTGTTTTGATATACGTGTATTATTTTGTTTTGTCGATTTTGATGTTGATGTCAAAAACTCAGAATTTTTGCTTCTTTTTCTGACGACGATTATACAAGAATAACTCAACAGCGACTTCCTATAAGACGATAGACAATAAAGATAATACTTGACAAGAAATATAACTGAAATCGGAACTATTATTATCGATTCTGTCGAATGCAAAAACTGAAAAGGTATGGCCACATGCTGCGGAAAAGTGTTGGGAGTACTATCCTACAACGCAAAAAAAAAAAACAAAAAAATTCCCTCCTAGGAAAACATGGAAAACAAAAGTACTCGATATATAAAAGAATGAGGACTAGAAGTAGTTTGGCATAAGCTGTAAAAATTCGTAAAATTATGTAATAGTACTCCTAATCTTAAATTCTGAAATACAAAACTTTTGGAGAAATACTCTAGTAGTTTTGAAAACTGAAGCTTTGGCGCGAATATGCGTTGTTGATGTCAATTCATCATCTCTGTCCATCAAATGTATGATTATCATAATTGATAATCAAGTTCTTGAAAATTGGTCTTGGTAATTGACTATTTACTTATTATGCTCTGGTGACCAATACCGATGTAAACACAATTTGTTTTATCCTACACTTTGCAAGTCTTTTTTAATTTAAGTTAATCCTAGATTCTATAGTCCCTGTAAACTTAAGAATGGAGTACAGGGCAAATGGAGTAGTTTTTTTTCATACACTCTAATTGGGTTTTACCAATAAAGCTATCCTTTCCTTTCTCGGTGACATGGTCGGCTGTAAAACGCGCTGATCTGCAAAGACGCAGTATTCTACAAATGTTTATTCATTTTTCTTCCGAGTTATCTGATTTTTGTAAATAATTTCTCATAAAATTCCGCATATTTTGAGTTCATTGAGATATTTAACACTTTTACAACATTTGGCAACATCTCTCCAATTTTCTTTAAAGCCGCATTCAGACCTCTTTAAATTAACACGTTATACAATGTTCGTTGTTACGCTCTGAGTTATGTTTCTATGGATAGTGTTAACGTTCTAAACACCGTTCACAGCTAGTTAGAAATTAATTTGTTATGAATAGTCCGCCATCTGTGTGTTTACCAACCAACTACATAGCTTCGTAAAATTAATTCCATGTATTATCGTTTTTATAATTCTGTTGTCTTAGATTTTAACTAACTAAACCTAACCTAATTACCTAAATTGATCATATTTACTGTCCGTCTTTGTAATTTTGAGCAAGATTTATTAATAACATTATGTTAGATTATGTAAAGGCATACAATAACTACGATGTCACTGATAGAATGCGATAGCCAATGTGTATATATGTCTGTCTCATTAAAACATCTCACTAGCTATAAATTTAGAAAATTATTCATAATCCACAATGAACAACGTATTGAATTTAGAGGTCTGAAAGGTGTGAAACCTTTACCTGTTACCATATGACAAACTTCTAATGACAGTAAACAGTCTATAATCTATAGTGTATAAGCTATTGATTTAAGAGCTCTAAATGCGGCTTTAGAGCAGTGCTGCATTCGAACGTTTGAACGAACTGTAGTGTAAAAATTACGTACGGCACTGTTAGCAGCTCTTGTTCTTCTCTTTAACGTGCTCCGGTAAGTTCATTAGAATTACATCGATTACTGCTAAATACGATGTTGGCCGGACATTCCTTGCAAGGAAGCGGATTGCTGTTTGTCCTTGCCGTTTTACAACATCAGTTTTTGTCGTAAAAATGACTAAGCATTTACAAAACAGTTTTAACTATGAGATACCACATATTTCGAACAAGAATAAACAAGAATACAAAGAACCAATACCAATTTTGTTTTACACATTTGGAATTTTGTTTAAGTCATTATTCATATACAAAGGTAATTGATGGTCTCTTGAGCGGTGTGGGCAGTCGTGCCATTCTATTGGAAGTAGTCTTACTGGAGCTCATCTTCACGAAGCTGATTAATAAATTCACGTACAATATTCCGGTATATCTGAGCAGTAACAGTTTCGTGGAAAAATATGGGCCCGGTAATACGTCTTCGAGACCCAGCAATCCAAACACCAACTTTTAACGGGTGAAGGGGAGTTTCGCGAAAAGTATGAGGATTTTGAGCACTCCATAACCTCATATTTTGTGAATTTATATACCCCGAAAGAGTGAACCAGGCCTCGTCAGAAAAAACGTTAAATTTAACAAATCATCATTATTAATTACATTTTGTTGGAACCAGTGGCAATACACAATTCGGCTATTGTGATCTGCTAGCAGCAACTCGTGTAAAGCAAGAATTTTGTATGGGAACAGCTTTAAGTCTTATTTGACAATAGTATGGCAAGTTCCTAATGATAAACCAGTCTCTTGCGAAAGTCTACCTAGTACTGTAGTGGGTTGCTCGTTCATACGTTGACGAACATTATCAACTGTATTTTGAATACGAACTCTTGGCCTTCCAGTTCTATCTCTATGAGTGATGCCTCCTGTATCTCGGAATAAATCAACACATCTTCTAAGTACCCTGTAAAAATCTCCTTCAAGGAAAGCAATATCTGGAAATTGTAGCCGCAATTCCTCTAAACATAACATCGCACTGTAAATCCATTCGCCGTTCTCTCGAACACCATTTCGAAAATATGATTCAAACATATTTTTTTTGTGTTCTATTATAAAAACCATTATAATTGTAGCCTGATTGAATTTTCAATATAAACTTATGGCAACAACAACAGTGATGATTATTTTATTTTCCATAGCCAACCCTTATGTAATATCTTTTTGAACTCATGGTATATGTTTGGGGTAAACTAAACTATGTTTATTAATACTTTTATTTATTGTTTTATTTAGTATTTTCGTACATTTAGTTCCCTTAATTGTCCAAACGTGTTTTCCATTTCTTTAAATTCAAATTTCCTAAACCTTTGTGCGAGGATTCACTTGAATCGTCTGGCGACAAGCCCCAGTTTAAAAGAACATTTGCAATTGTAATTTGGTGGATTATTGTATTTAGGTTGTATCTGTATGCCTGTCTCGTTGTCGTAATTTGCAAGAGACGAGAAAATAGAACTTATTCAATTCTTATTCAGTATTATAGTGACTATTGTGTCCATTCAGCCACCCACCTTCACTTAAATTATGTCTTCAGAACATTGTATTTCAGAGTTTTTATTATACAAAAACGAATCCAGATGAATAGCTTAATTCATGTTTTTAGTTTTGTTTCGCGACATTTATTTAAAACCTTGAATTAAATTTTGGTGGAAATTGTTAAGAATTTACAAGATTCGGTTTTGTTGAGCTCATGCTCCGGGCAAGTTCCAGAATTCATCGATTGACTAACCAATTGCATCGAAAATCTATCAAACTGTTTCTTAATTCACCGATTTTTTAATCGACTCGTTTCTAAATTCACCGATGTAAAATCCGATTAGCAATCGCTTCCATCGGATGAAAAGACTGATTGATGTATGACTAAAGTGACCACATTTTCATGGCGACAAAGCGGTACAAAATGGGATTAAATGGGGATTAGTAATGAAATGTATATATTATATTTTTTGTATAAGTAAAATTAAAGCTGACCAATAATTCCAAAAAAAAATATTTTATTGTATAAACGCGTCTATATATAAATAAAAGTGTATTTATTATTATTATTATTATTATTATTTATTTTAAGGTAACTACAAAAATATATTTGAAAATCAATAATTTGAACAATAAACAAAAAATAATACATTAAACAAAATTATGATTTTATTTCTCGGTCATATTTTTGATCCGAGTGAATACTTTTTAGTAGGTTAGGACAGCGATTCCCAAACTGTGCACCGCGGCGCCCTGGGGCGCTGCAGATGGGTTACAGGGGCGCCGCGAAAATATTACAAAATTTCTCCACCTGCGTTAGTTAGACCAGTTTTTACTTGGGGCACCGCGGAAAAATTCTGATACATAAAGGGCGCCGGGAACCGAAATAATTTGATAATGATTTGTTCAGCGTATTTTAAAATTATGACAAATTTTAATATGGCGTGATTTATAGAAATTTTCATCTTCTCATAGACGTATCTGAAAAACGATATGCGATAAAGCCCTCGGTTGAATTTTTTAAAATCTTGAGGTCCTAATTGATTTTTAACCATATTTTGAAATAAACAATATTTTGAAAATTTTTATTCATCTTAACTATAAAATGGTTAGGGATAGAAATCTGCGGTTTGTATTTATAAAATCCACCTAGATTGTTTAGTCTAAAAAGGGCTTTAATAAACCGATTATTAAGTTTTGCATGGGCAGTAATCCGAAACCCCAAAAATCGTAAGGGGTAGACCTTAAAAAATCGTGAATTTTAATCTCCGGTTTAATTGAAAATTGGTATAAAAATGTATTTTTGGTCATAGATCAACAAAGTTTGGTCCATTTTGAAGTTTGGGCAAAAATTTTGGAATTATTGACAAAAATCTGACCCAAACCGGCTGTAACTCAAAAACATGGCATGCATTTTTACTTGCCCGACCTTAATATATAAGGGGCAAGTATTGTAATCGCGAAAATTTTCGATGTCGAGATTTTGACGGATGACCACGTTTCATGGTCCAGGGAATCCAAAAAACCTATTTTCGAAGTGCCGTCCGTATGTGTGTGTGTGTTTGTGTGTGTGTGTGTGTGTGTGTGTGTGTGTGTGTGTGTGTGTGTGTGTGTGTCTGTCTGTCTGTCTGTCTGTCTGTCTGTCTGTCTGTCTGTCTGTCTGTCTGTCTGTCTGTCTGTCTGTCTGTCTGTCTGTCTGTCTGTCTGTCTGTCTGTCTGTCTGTCTGTCTGTCTGTCTGTCTGTCTGTCTGTCTGTCTGTCTGTCTGTCTGTCTGTCTGTCTGTCTGTCTGTCTGTCTGTCTGTCTGTCTGTCTGTCTGTCTGTCTGTCTGTCTGTCTGTCTGTCTGTCTGTCTGTATGTCTGTCTGTCTGTCTGTCTGTCTGTCTGTGTGTATACACGATAACTCAAAAACGGTTTAACTTAAAGAGTTCGTTCTGATACTGAAAAATTCTCCTATTAAATGGGAAGAACCCTATTGTTTTTTATGAAAATCGGTTGAATAGAAATGGGAGTTTACTCGTGTCGATTTTAATATTTTTGCGAATATTTAGCAGCAGAAAAATATTTCGAAAAAATTTATTGAACAAAAGTTACTATAAATGCAATAACTAATAACTTTTATTTGAGACGTTTTTTGATAAAACGAAAAATTTCGAATTTTTTTTGTAAAATTATTTAAAATTTTTCCAAGTCTCAATTTTTTCATACTTATATGTAACGTTTCCATGGTCATGATAATTAATTCGTAACTAGTAAAGCAAGCCTTGGACAAAAATTTGTATAGAACATAATTTGATGTATTTTTGAAGATTTATCTAAATATTATTTTTTTTTTTAAATTTACATTTTTTTTAAATATTTTTTTATGGGAGGGCAAGTCTAGCGGAGGTTTCCCTTCGCCACTGGTTTTAATATTGTTTTCATAATCCTCACCCCAAAATTAGCTTAAAACAATATTTTGGCTAAAATTGGAGTCAAAAAAATTTGTTACTAAATTAGTATACTTATATATTATTAGCCTTAGATTACAAATATATGGTCACTTTTGAGTTAAGGCCTAAAATTTAGACACTTGCAGCAAAAAAAAATAAAAAAAACAGTCCACAATAAGGTTCACAGCCGATGAAATGTTAGCCTGCCCCCTTTTTTTTAACTATCTTTATAAACTAATACTTACTTCTTATCTATATCAGCAATTCCCAAACTGTGCGCCGCGGAAATATTCCAATATTCCTCCATTTGCGTTAGTTAGACCGATGTTTTGACTTGGGGCGCCGCAGAAAAATTCTGAAACATTATGGGCGCCGTGAACCGAAAAGTTTGGGAATCACTTGGTTAGGATCATTTATCAAAAAATATCGTGAAATTTCTCACATGAATTTGTTAAATTATACTTTACGCTCAATTTGGATTATATATTTTTTATAGTACATTTAAACTGAGAAACGCAGATATTTTCTCAAAAGCGGGACTCTTTTATAACTCCGCAGGACGCGGGACAGTCCTTCAAAAAGCGGGACTGTCCCGCCATAATCGGGACGTGTGGTCACTTTATGTAAGACCAACTCTATCAAGAAGTAAAGTTGGCTATGATTGAAGCGTAATTTAAATGAAATATATGCCACCATTTATCAATGATTAACGTGTAATCCTAAAATGTTTCTGGAAATCATCATTGAAATATTTATGTACTTGCATATTTATGTATTTGCTACATAATTTATCACTTTGGCGTATTTTTTTGACACTTATTAAAATAATTCTTCATCTGAAACACTTAATTCGTCAGAGTGTAATATAAGGTCTGTATTTTTCCATAGAATGTTTGATACTGTATTTCTTGTTTATATGATTTAAAACAATGGTAGATAAGCATGTACAAGGTTTCCTTAGAATGTTTAATTTGAGACGACAGCCGTTTTTAAGTCCACTTAAGATTAGAAGATGTATTTTAAAATAAATTCCTTCTTAAAATAGAAATATTCCAGATAGTACTACTGACATCATTGTTTAGCTTTACGCGTAACACTTCGTGTATTATACAAACATACATTAAAATGTTTATAAGTTCCTGTTATCAACTGATGAGTTATGGATAAATGCTTCTGAAGAAAAATGATTAACAGAAATCTGAAAAATTATGGTTCAAGTGATATCGTTACGAATACAGTCCTGCAAAAGACGATGGTAGAGTTAGGACACCACCATGACCTTCGAATATTCTCGAGTTAACCAGTGAGTGCGAGAAGGGTATGGAAGGAACTATGACCGCTATATAAGACGTATTACCTGCGGCTGGAAGTCTTATTCAGGCAATTTAGTTCAGAGATTCATTCAGAATAATTAGTGACTGAGTTTACACGGTGATATACTGAATAAAGTTAGTAAATAGTGTTATTTAATATTAACTGACTACATTTTCAATCTCAACTAGAACAAAAAATAATCATTTCTTTATTCTATATCACTATTTTATATATATTTTTGCTGTTAAATAAATAATAGGGGATATATTTCAAAATTTAGTTTTAGGTGTCTCCTATAACTTCTCAAACATTCATGCGGTTGAAAAAATGCGTACAACAAAAAATATTTGTTTTCTTTTTATAAACTGTTTTTAGGGTTTTGTAGGTATGACCACCAAAAAAACCTTATAACGTCACTAATGTGTGTCTGTACGGTAGAAATTGTAGCTAAACGGCTTAACACTGAAAGTTGAAATATGGCATGCTTATACAACTCTTTGACCCACATGTACGAAAAATACTGAGAGTTCAAAAAACACATTCCGAGATAATTATAAACAATTATGTATTTAATAAAAAAATTAATATATATATTTTTTGAGTGGCATACGAAATAAAATTTCTTAATGCGTGGATCAACAACCAAATTTTTATTTTTGAAAAATCGATTTTCTTTATAGGATTTTTGCCAAAAATGTGTCAAAAACTTTTGTCCCCCACTCAATTTCCCAGGTGGACTCAATTCCCCAACTCAATTCGGTTCATTGATGGGAACCGGAATAGTTCAACACAAATTTTCGATCAGATAAGTTTTTCGAAAAATGTCGATTTTTTGTCGTTTATAAAAAATATTTATTTAAAATTTATTGTAAAATTTTTTTAATGTGTATTTATTAAGGAACGTCAGATCGTTTTTTGAAATTAGTTTCTTTTAACACGATTTTACCCAGAAATGGGCTAAAAAAAGTTCTTGTCCCGATCCCTTTTACCAAAAAGGGTTAAATTAAAAATCTGAAAAAATTTAGGTAATGTACATTTGATCTGAGCCGGAAACGTACGAGAGGAATTTTTGAACAGAAAGTGTTTTTGAAAAATATGGCAAAAAATAATTCACGGCTAAATTATGGCTAATAATGTTATGGAATTTTTGTATTTATAGCTAAGATAGTGCGTATATTTTTTTGAAGTTAAAAATATAAAAAGACAATAATAATTTTTATAAATAATTGCGAACCGAATTACTCTACACTACACTACAGTCTGTTTCAAACGGTTAGGCGGAACTAAATGGGAATTTCGTTCTTTTAGGTTGTCACGAGAAGGGACCTTGCTTGGGTAATTTCATTTTTTACGTTGGAATGTCAAAATTTAAAATTCCAACAATGAAACCATAGAAACGAATGACATTAAATTATTTTTTTATATATTTTAATAAAAAAATAAATAAATAAATGGGAAATTTGTATTAAGAAAGACAGAAAAAATCTAAATATAAAGAAAATGACATTTTAAAATGATATTAACCTTAACAAAAAAATGTTTATTGTAAGTATGATTTACAAAGCTTAAACAAAACGGCCGAAAAGCACGATTTAAACGATGAAAGTAACTAGACTGCAAAATCTAGTTCCGCCTAACCATTTGGAACAGACTTTACACTTAACACCTCCGTTTAGTTAGGAGTTCAGGAGTGTTCATTTTCAGTTGTTTTATTATACTACAGGGAAAAATTGCTAAGCGATATTACATCTGGTGGAATTTTAAGCAACTACAGAAATAGACATTCTATCGCGCTTTTTACATTTATAACTCAATAGTTATATGGGATCAAAATATATTTTTGCATTTTACTATAGTTTAGTTGTTCCTATCTTGGTATATTGTTACGTTTTGTTAAGTTTTATGTTATTTTATATTATTTTAAAATCAGTTTTAAATAGTTTTTACTGGTATCAAGTGATAATAAGTGAAAATAACTTTAAACTAAAGTGGAAGACGACAAAAATCATGTTGAAGTCGAACTATTATTGCTGTGTATCTGAGTGTAATTCGTGGATTTAAAGAAATCCATTTCAACCTAAATAACCTAAAAAGTCCATTTCAACCTAAAAAATAATAAAAAATGACTAAAATTATTCTTATTTATTAATATTTAATGTTATAATATTTCACACTGATTACTTTGTATAAAAACACGTATTAATATTATAGCAAAATTACAAAAACCACCCGTAAAATTCACGTTGTTGCCCATATGATTATATATAATGAATGTCTATTTTGGAAGTTCCACGTATGCCGCAACAGCGCTGCGATCTTAAAACATTTCCCCTATTATACATTGTGGATTAACCGTTTTTTTTTTAATTACATTAGATATTTGTTTTTAAAGTATCAAAGAGGAATAAATCATTTGTTGTAATAAAATATTAATATATCAAATTACACATAGTTACTAGTAGGAAATACGTTTCTGAAATTGAAAAAAATTATGCCATTTATCAATATATTTCTTATTAATCTAATAAAGACTTGAATACGAAGCAAATGCAGAAAAAAAAGCTGGGATTTTTGTCAAATAACGAAGAAAAATGATTATGAAAAAAACGTTGATTTTAATGTGATTATAGAACAAATACTGTCCTAGACATCTAGTATTATGTTGGCTTCTTACACTTATTAAATACCTAAAAAAACCCTGAAATGTGTGAAGATTCGCACTTCACATCAATTTGTGAAATATAAGATTTTGCTGTTCAATCAATAATAAAGGAAATACTATAAGATTTTAGTTTGAAGGTGTCTTCCCGTAAATCCCCAAATATTCAGCCAATTGAAAAAATGTATACATCAAAAAAGATTTGTTTTCTTATTATAAACAATTTTTGTAATAGGTATACGATTTTGCTGTTCAACCTAAACCTAGTTATGTCTTTATTTACGCGAATTCCATCCATGCCGTCTCCTCAAAACAGAACCCTGCGTAATTTAAAACTGGAGTGTACTTAATTACTAAAATACATCTCACTGAAAATAAACTGAGACAATAAATTCCTCTTCCGTGACATAATTCGAATTTACAACTCAAATTTCATGTAGGAGGGTTTAAATCGATGTCCACCAGGGCTAATTCAGACACTCAGCAGGACAGCGTTAATAACTGTAATAAATAATAAATTTAATAAGTAAAATGAAGCCATTTACATGGGAGAGCAGGAATTAATTCCCCCAAGCATCGGTGGCCCGGTGGAATTGCTTTAAATACGTCAACGAGATAATCAAATGTCACATGAGATCACAACCGCGCCTCAGCATTGAACAGGCCATGGAAAAAATGTTATTTTCTACTTTTTTTTTGTAATTAATATACATCAGCACGAATGATAAACAAGATCTTGGATGATAAGAAAATATTTAGTTTATAAAAGCTGCGTTCAAAGCTTTTAAATTAGTCGACTTATAGGCTACTTGTGCACTGTTGATTGTCACTACAAGTTTATCATATGATAACGCGAGCAATCGTTCAGAGCTCTAAATTTAATACGCTATACGTTGTCAACTGTCGATAATTTTCCAAACTTATATTTAGTGAGTTGTTTTAATGAGACAGACATACAAACACATTGGCTATCTCAGTCTACAGCGGAGAGAACGTTTACATTGTATGTCTTTATATAACCTAACAAAATGTCATCGCGCCAATTACAGCAAATCTCGCCCAAAATTACAAAGACGAACAGTAAATATGATCAATTTAGGTAATTAGGTTAGGTTTAGTCAGTAAAATTCTAGGACAGCAGAATTAGGAAAACGATAATAGATAATAAACATTTTACGAAGCCACTGTAGTTGGTTTAAAGACACAGATGTCGCACTATTCGTAACGCACTATAGGGTAGTCGGCGAATCAGTGCAGTTGCGTCACTGGAAACGTCATATGTTTTTGTGACGTCATATTTAGTGTGTTTACATTCATCCATTTAACGAATTTAATATTCGTACGCTGTCACTTGTATCGAAATGAAATGAAAATATACGAATAAGAACAGAATAGAAACAAATAAACTATTCTAATAGGAAAAATAGTCCTAAAAAGAGCTGATGTGAGCCAAAAATATTATCAAAGAAAAGAAAATAAAAGTACGTTGAATTTAACGTAAAATGCTATGCACTTCACACAATATCAAATGGAAATCTATAAGAAAATATATAACTTAACACAAAACTGCTAAATAAACAACAAACTATATAAAAAAGGTTTTTAGAAATTACTATAAGTTAGATATATGTGAACACAAGTATTAAAACACGTCAAAACGTATTATAAAATGTCAAATGTAAACATTGTTTTATTTAACACGTTCGCGGACAGTACGGCTATAGCCGTCGAATATTTTTCCTAGCACAGGTCATGACGGTCTAAACCGTCCTACTTTTTTATTCAAATATACAAATGACGGCTGGGGCAGGTTTTAATTCCATTTAAGTATATGAAAACTAGTATAAACTGTCCTATCAGGAACATACCAAACACAGTAAATGTCCTATTATAAACAAACATCTAAAAAAGTGACATTTTGGGTACTCATTGTACAAAACTGTCCGCGAACGTGTTAACGATACCAATACAAATGTCCCTATATTAAATAAACTTTTAAAATGTGTAAATCTTTAAGATGACTATCGAACAGAAACTAAATATGACTTCAAAAGATATGTTTTCGTAAAATAAAAGAGTGAAGAGCAATATTGGTCTATAATTAACATGCAAAAAAAATCGATTTACTTATTTTTTCGCCACTAAGTTTGTAATTGCAGTTATGACGCAAAATGACTGCGTTGATTGAACGACTGACCTTTAATTTTCTTAGCTGTAAATGCTGCATTGAACGTTAAAACTATACACTAAACTTATCCACAATGCACAGTGAACAGTCAACTAATTTAAAGAACTCTGAACTCAGCTTTATTATAAATAATTTTTATCAAATAGAATTTTGCTGTTAGCCAATAAAGGAGATATTTCAAAAATTTTGTTTTAGATTACAGACAGCGAGACAGACCGACAAGCAGACAAACAAACATACAGACCGATAGCAGACAGACAGAATTTTTTTGTGGATGTCGTCTTATAACCATCCGAAACACGTAGAGGCCAATCATGAGACCGTAAAAATAAAGAATAAATATAGCCTTCAATTTTATTAATATAGATCCGAGAGTTGCCTCTTATATTTCGACATTGCGCTAAACTAGTGCTGCCATCTGGCAACTAACGCTTCTATCGTAAAGTTTGACACTTTTGACGGTATACGTACTCAGAACGTTTTGACGTACGAGCGTTATTTGTGTTGTTTACAGTAACTTATAAAAATAATCTCGGCTAAGAATGGAATTAAATCGTGAACTTTTTCGAGAGATTATTTTTACAACTTTCGACGTGGATTATCGATTGGCGATGAAGCACCATAAAGGACTACTGTTTATCGATGGTTTGCCAACTTCAATCGTGGCCGTAGTTCGCTTAAGAACGAATTTCGTGAAGGTCGTCCAAAATCGGTTGTTGTTCCGGAAAACATTGATGGTGCGCGTGAACTGATACTACAAGATTGTCATGTGACTTATCGTGAGATTGAGGTATCCTTGGGCATTAGTGGGACCAACATACATTCACTATTGCATAAACATTTGGCCGTGGATAAGATTTATTCGCGTTGGGTCCCACATAATTTGACAATCGCAGTGGAAAAATCCTCAATCGGAGTGGAAAAAGTGCTTCGAAAATTGGTTTTAGCGCATGCAAAAGTGTACTGATCTTCATGGAGAATATTTTGAAAAACAATAAAGCCAGTTTTGTTGATAAATAATTGTTTTTGATCTCAAATCCCGAAATATAAAATACAGCCTTCGTATAACAAAAAAATTACGAAGTACGGGCTAGTTGACGTGCATAAAAGTTTATGTGTTATTCCTAATTAGGTGCGTCGTCCATAACCTACACCAACACTAAATATAACATCAAAGAATCCTAAAATAACAAAAATCTGTTTCCATAACTTTTAATGCATCATTACTCATAACCATTGTATCCAGAATAAGCTGCCAGCATTATTTCTGCAGTGTATTTCTGAATCCAAGTCTCCTCGCATTATTTAGTCGTGCGTTATTATTTCTAAAATTAAAAGTAAAAATCTCCGAGTTTAATGTTCTAATGGTATGCGGAGCCGTATTCTATTATTGAGACCGCTAATTAAGAACCGTAAATAAATGCAACTTAACGAAATGCAAGTGTAAATATTTATTCAGTCTGACAGACTGACAGATTAATGCATTAAGGGTGATGTCAGGTGTGAAATCAACTTTATGCATTCGTTAATCATCATCGCAGATGTAATCGTGTTTTATAATTGAAAATCGTTTTATTACTACCATGAGAACTTGCTGTTTCCAGACGTTTAACTAGATAGAAACAATATTTTGACAATGATGTACAGCAGCGGTTCCTAACCTGGGGTACGCGTACCCCTTGAGAACAGGACCGGTTGGGGGTACACGAAAATAATATAGATAATGGCGAAAAACACCAGAGTTTGACAGAGACTTACGTTAAAGTTGAAAAAGAAAAATTGATTGAACTGTCGACTGATTCTTCTTATTTCAAAAAAAGAAAAGTTATTGATTTCTGGGCAGTAGTGAAAGAACAGTACCAAGAACTCATTGACAAAGCAATAACAATAGAAGCTATTGTTAAACTGTTTTTGGCGACTTTTTATTTTGAAAGATTGGCAAGTAGATTTACTACTTGTCTACGGCGAGTCATTGATAACCTCAAATATTTTAAAAGGTTTATTTAACACGTTCGCGGACAGTTTTGTACAATGAGATGTACCCAAAATGTCACTTTTTTAGATTTTTGTTTATAATAGGACATTTACTGTGTTTGGTATGTTCCTGATAGGACAGTCATTTGTATATTTGAATAAAAAAGTAGGACGGTTTAGACCGTCATGACCTGAGCTAGGAAAAATATCCGACGGCTATAGCCGTACTGTCCGCGAACGTGTTAATACAATTTGTAAGTATCAGGTCGTCAAGGATGAAATTTGTAGTTAATAATATTGCCAACTTTAATAGCTTATTATTTGACATTGGCTTAATATTTTACCGTTCTTTTTTTTTGTTGGAAATTTACACATCTCGCCTGTTTAAAGATATCATTGTATGCTCTAAAAAATATCAACAACTTTTTTTTTAAATTAATTTTGTTGAAAATGGAACGGTCGGAAATTCGCACTATTATGAACTACGAGTTCTTACGTGGAACTCCGACATCGCAGACCACGCGAAACATTAATAGTGTATTTGGCTCTAGTGTTACTACGCAGCAGACAATATCAAATTGGTTCGCCAAATTTCGTACAGGTAACTTAAAAACAAAGCAAAAAAAAAAACCTGGCTCATCGATCACAATAGAAATATACTGCAACCAACTGGACGAAATGATTCAAAAACTTAAAAAACAACAGCCTAGATTGGTCAACAGATCTACTCCTATCTTATTGCATGATAACACTAGACCACACACTGCACAAATGGAAAAATTACAGGAATTGGAGTTGGATCTTCTTCATCATCTTCCATACTCACCAGATCTAGCTCCCACTCACTGACTACCACTTCTTCCGCAATTTGGACGACTTTTTAATAGGAAGACAGTTTAATAAGTGTATAGACAATATGGGTGCATGGATGAATAAAATAATTCCTTATATTTATAAGTTATCAACCAACTTTGCCTTTTTTCTACAAATTTCATCCTTGACGACCTGATATTTCCATGTTTCAATTACTATTGTGTAGTGTTATCATAGAAATTGTTTTATTATAATTGTTGCTGTGGTGACCGCATTTCACACAAATACCTAGATTGTATTCCGATATTCTTTATAAATGAAATTTTAAAAATTTCTATAAAATAAGTGATGCAAAGTATAAAAAATAGTATATTATGCTCGTTTTATACGACGTATTGTCACACTTGTATCTTTGGAGCACTCCTCGCTTCGCTTGTCCTACTCCAAACAACTCGTGTGACAATGCATCGTCTTATAAAACTCTTATAATTATATACTATTTTATACTTTGCATTCACAATAATATCACTGTTACACTGAAAACAGTTTAACAATAGAAGCTATTGTTAGACTGTTTTTGGTAACTTTTTATTTTGAGAGATTGACAGTACTAATCGTCTACGGCGTGTCATTGATAACCTAAAATATTTTAAAATGTTTATTTAATACAATTTGTAAGTATTTCTATGTCAGATAATTATTTTATAACTGGTAGACCCCTTGCCAACAACTTTGGCAAACTGATATCGAATAAAAATCAATATAAGCAGGAATGAATTATTAAAATTTGCATGATTCTGCGTATATTAAAAAACAAAAACGTTTCTTGATTATACCTAGGAAATCCTAAAAAGCCGCTCAATGCGTGTCGCTCAAAAATTAGTATTGGACCGGACACGGCCCGCGAGCATAACATCAATTGACTTAACATTCTTTGATCAAGCCAAGATATGTACCGACTTTTGATAGCTCTGGTAAGCCAGCTGCTTTGTCGGGGTCCGTTGTTCCCCACCACTCAATTCGTGACCAACCGCCTGCCGCAAGACCCGCTAGCAGCCAGGAACTTAGCGTTACGTTAAGAAAGAATTTTGGGCTTTAATATTATTATTAAGAAAATTAAAAAAGAAAGTTTGTTGTTTTGCATCTGTCAAATTACTGTTGTGTTGTGTTATCATAGAAATTGTTTTATTATACATTATTGCTATGGTGACAGCATTACACAAAAATCCCTAGACTGTATTCCGATATTTTTTATAAATGAAATTTTAAAATTTCTATAAAAGAAGTGATGAAAAGTATAAAAAATAGTATATCAATAGTATTATGCTCGTTTTATACAACGTATTGTCTTATGAAACTCGTATAATAATATATTATTGTCCGCCCGTTCGACGTTTTACATTACATGCCGATATATAGTAACAATATTATACTTGTTCCATATTAATAACCGAAACGTCATTATCAGAGCAATTAATAACTCAATTCAGGGTACATTATTTGATAATGACGTGCTGGTGCGGGTATGTGATGTTTATAATGGACGACAGTGGCACATCGGTTCCAGGAAATGACATCATGCACTAGCTGGAGAGTTGGCGGAGAGCTCGTGCTACTGTCAAACAGAATCAACATCAGTTAACGAGAATTATTAATGAAATTCAACACCCGCAAATGCAACCAGTGCCCCCATCTCAAATTAGATATCTAGATCATTATCGATGGTTACATGTTAAGCTAAACTATCAATATTCATAAAGTTGCATTCGTTAATTATCACTTTCAAATCATATTCAAAATTTTTAAAATGAACTTCTGGTTTCATTAGCTTTTTTTATTTTATTTATTTTACATCGGCCTATTTCTGCAACGAGGCTAAGCGCCGATACCAGGGGGCGAGCTCCTACGCCTGGATGAGGGGTGAATGATTGTCAAAATGGGAGTAATGTTCAATGTGTATATTTTGAATTTTAGAGTGGGGAGTCTAAAAAATATATTAAAAGCTCCCTCTCATATGTATTTTTTTAAATATTATCATTTTGTGTCCCAAAAATGGTAACCCGTAGCTTGTAATGGAGATTTTTTTTGAGATCTACAACTCAAAACACATATGTATACACAGTTTGAGGTAAATCAGAGACAAAAAAATCGTAAGACCCGTGGCTTACATTTTTGGAATCCTGTGGTTCTAGATAGCGTTTGGTAACATTTTGGGACAATTCCTCGATAAAATAATTTTGTGAAAATTTTGAAATTTTTGAATATTCTATCTCCAGAACGGTAAGAGATAAAGACCTGCGGTTTGATTTTTTCGAATTCTCATTATTTTTTACCTTGTAAAAAAATTGGGACCTTACGAGCATTGCCCTTTTTTGATTTAAATCGTTTTGAAATATGCGAATTTAACAAAAATTCATATGTGACTGTATCTTAAAAAATATAATATTTAGAGACCTGCGGTTCGCATTTTTATAATCCTGATGTGCTAAACAGCCTTATGTCACATTTTGAAAAAAAAAAAAATAGGAAATTTTTTTGTATTTTTTTTTTTTTTTTTAATTTAAAAAATTTCTATCTTCAAACCTGTAAAAGATTAGGGACGTACGGTTTAAAATTTTGAAACCCTTGTGCTTCGCTAGGCTTGAATAAAAATAAGGCCTTAAACACAAAATTTTTGAATTTAAATGACTGGTTAAACTGAACCCTTGAAAATGGCAGAAAATGGAAATAGTCATAAGTAAGTCGTACCCCTTACTTTTTTTTCGATTTTTTGCCATTTTCAAAGATTTTGTTTGACGTTTTGTATTTATTGTAAAACTTGGGTTATTAAGACCCCAAATTTTTTCTAGACTAAACAGTATACGAAGATTTCAAAAATTCTAACCACATTTCTCTATCTTTTATTGTTTTAAATTTATGATTTTTTGAAAATTCAAAAAAAAAAATGCAAAAAAACTTTTTGCTTGGGAATTGTTTCAAAATAAGTCCTATGAGTCTTTAGAATCTTAGGATTTCAAAATTTTCTTCCGCAGGTCTTTAACGCATGTAGATTTTAAGATACGGTCTTTCAAAAATTAAATATTTACAAATTCTCAAAACCACGGATTAAAAAGGCGTTAACTATAAGTCTATCTCAGAAAGAGCGATAGTAATAAATCTTTTTGTCAGGCAGTTACCAGTGGCGTGCACATTTTAAACACGTTTAAATTGGTTTTGTGTATTTCTATATTACTATTTATCATTTTATTAAACGCACGCCTGTGACCATATTTATCATATCATTAAACACACGGTTGTGACCATATTTTTCTTCAAAATTTTAGGGTAACATTTTTATGATCTATTGTGTTTAACCCTAGTTCGTATTCTCATATAAGATGTGCGGCACACTCGGTTGTTTCTTAACAATATTTCGTTTCGAACTATTCATATTTTGTGTGCCGCTTCTTTGTGAAAAAACAATAACTTTTTACAAATAATAAATTTTATTACTATCGCTCTTTCTGAGATAGACTTTAATGATGGCCCTATTTTTTATCTAGGTAGATAAAAGTGTAAATTTCAAATACCGCAGGTCCCTATATTTTATTGTTTTAAGTTCTCATTGAAGTCAATGGCAGATAGGTGAGGAATTTTATTATAGAGTCTTTCATCTTGATTTTGGGAGTTCCTTTCATTTATCTCTGACTGTGTTTATCAACGCCAGGTATTCTTGGGGTGTCCTCTTCTCATATTGTTCTGTAGATTTTAACATATGAGATGTTAATAAAATTTAAACCTATTTTTCCTCTTTCCTTGGTTATTCCAAACCCAAACTGGTAGTCTGGTTAACTTTTAGGGTAAAATCCAACATCTTACTCTGTTAAATGATGTCCAAATATTTTGTACACCAATAAGATCTAGCGAGATCTTCTGTTACTCTTCCATCTTTTGCGAGGTCATGAATTATAAATAAATTGAAATAGTTGGAACTACACTTAATCTATCATAATTTATGTTCTTTTTTTCCGCGAATCAAGTTAAATACGATTTACAATTTCATTAGCATATCTCCTTGGTGTCAGCTTATTAATTAACCTATAAAATCGTTCAGAGAACTAGTTTAATAGGCACAAGGAGCAGTGTTGAATTATCGTATCCTGTAAATTAAGGTGTGTATGTCAGAGTCAGGGTCACAGAACACGTATCCTTTGAAACAGGCAAACCGAGATCAATGTGGGATGTATGAATACAGAGTACAATCAATTACTCTCAATCGTCCTCGTAAGTAATTCAGTTCGATGGACAAAATACATAGATTTAACTGATTTCCCTTTAATTTGTTACTAATGAGATAAGAAACGATGTAACATGGGAAAATAAAAGGTATCAGTGGATATTCGCGTCCGCGAGTCTTCGGCTGCCGGTCCGCGAATTATCGTTTGTCGGTTCGCGGTGTTTCCAGAAAAAAAGGTTGAACTATAGTGCATCTAAGGAGACATGTTTTTATAGACTGACCGACACATGAGTGACTGTTTTCAAGAAATATTATTTAGTTTTTTAGTTATACCTACGATACCGTAAAAATAGATAGATAATATTGAAGAAAAATGAGACAAGTGTAACGAATCGATTAGTCCGCCCAAATTATTTAACTATGACAAACTTTCACAAGGTACCCGTCACGAGAATTTCTTTGACAGGGGCTGCAATCGTTTTTTAGGAATTTTAAAGGGTACTTAATAATACTAAAATAAAATTATAAACCTTACGTTTCAGCACGTAACTTTAGAAATTTATTTTTTATGGTTCATTGTTCAAGGAGACATTTGTTCGGAGTTATTGCTTAATAATTTTGAACACTAGCATCTTCTTGAACAATGCTTAAACCCTTTTTCCTAGAAATGCTACCAGTCCTCAGATATATACACCCGTCTCTCTGAAGATGGGTCAGAAAGTATTCAGTCCGGTTAGCGTAAACATCTAAGTTGTTGAATTCTTAGAGGCACTGTGTCGGCATTCTGGTGGTCTATCCGATTCTATTTGTTTTAATATTTTCATTATTTTAATACCTATATTTTAAATCTTTCAAACTTACTCTTGTAAATAGTATATTATAATAAATCAAATTCATAAATTTTAAACCGTCTTAACGTGTGTAAGCCTTCACCTTTAAGAACTTAAGTGAATGGCTAAGATCCAGACTAATTAGAAGATGTCTAATCAATTCGTTGGTAAGTACTGATACATAGCATTTTATTCACATATCGTAATGATGAACCCTGGATAACACTCACGCCTAGGACCCGAACTCCTTTGGTCAGAAATCTCACTTCAGTTTGAGATCAGGCTATATATTATATCACAGGCTCGCTACCTAGTTGATAATAAATGGTACGATTTCAAGTAATGTATCAGGGCAATTAGATGAAGCTCTATGGAGATACAAAATGTAGTATTTGGATACCGGAAACACTCGATTTTCTCGATCTGTTCGAATCAACAAGCAAAAGATGGAGAAAGAATTATGTAGATTCCCGATTTCGTCAAGCCTTGTTCATCATCGGGTGAAGTTGGACTGTCCGTAAATACCGCAAAAACTTCTTGTCTGACTATCTGTTGTTGAGCAGCTCAAATACATCATTAAGATGCCCCTCCCTTAACTTGGTCCTGTAATTGCATATTGAATTATTACCAAGGCTGACAGATATTAATATTAAATTGATATATAAAGAGCGAAATGTAATGTTTATACATTACTGTTGCTGTCGTAAGAATTACATGCTTTGACACATATGGTTTCAAGGGTAACATATACAAGGTGTTTTCTTCCACACATCAATCTAGATTATGGTAACATATTTTAAGAACTTGCTTTAACATATGTTATTCAATAATGCTGTGATTCTCTTGCAAAATTAGTTAATGCTTTCATTTGGCTGGTTTTGTGGGGCGTTCAACATTAAGGCTTAGTTTCACGGGCATAAATTGAATCGTGAACCGTCCTAAAAGGCCTTAGGACATATATAAAACAACTCCCAAACAAAAAGTTTTGTGAAATCCCATTTTATTTATTTTTTTTGAACTTAAGAACAATAAAATATAGGGACGTATAGTTTAAATTTTTTAAATCTACAGACTGTTTTTTGACATTTCAAAAAATCTTAACTTAAAAACAATAAAATATAGAGAATTGCGATTTGAATTTTTGAAATCTTCGTATATTGTTTAGTTTATAAAAAACTTCAGGCCTTAATAACTCAACTTTTACAATAAATACAAATTGTCAAACAAAACCTTTCAAAATGGCCAAAAATCGAAAAGAACGTAAAGGGTACCCCTTACGATGTTTTCGATTTTTTGCCATTTTTTTGCCAGGTTTACCTTAACCAGTCATATAAATTTAAAAAAATGGGTATTTGTGGCCTTATTTTATTCTATTTTTCTAGAATAAACAAGGCACAAGGATTTCAAAAATTTAAACCGCACGTCTCTATCTTTTACCGTTTTCAAGATATTTTGAAATTTTGAAAAAATAATTAAAAAATAATTTTTTCTTTAAAATGTGAGCTAAGACTATTTAGGACATCAGGATTATAAAAATTCCAACCGCAGGTCTCTAAATATTATAGTTTTTAAGATACAGTCACGCGAATATCAAATTTTTTATAAAATACGCCTGTTGGAATATGGCATTTTTGTAGATTGTTAAATAAAACTCATATATAGGCTTTAAACACCTTTATTCAATCATAAACAGAAAAGAACTGCTTCAGCATAAGTATTTTATATTATCTGAAAGCTTGACGCCATGATGTCACCGCATCATTATGCAGCCTCAGCCTAATTTTATTTGTATATTAGAACAATAGTTCTTTATACTTTTGGTTTTGCTGACATGACTTTAATTACTTGAAACCTTAATCTTTATTAGTTGAAATAATGAAATCTCAACAACGCCTAATTCAAAATGATTTGTATCAAAAATGGGCACGACTCATAAGGCCCTATTTTTTTTTACAAAGTAAAAAACATTAAGAATTCTAATAAATCAAACCGCAGGTCTTTATCTTTTATCGTTTTCAAGATAGGATTATCAAAAATTAAAAATGTTTCATAAAAATATTTTATTCAGGATTTGTCTCAAAATGTCACCTAACGCCATCTAGGATTCCAAAAATGTAAATCACGGGACTCTATCTTTTATAGTTTTTAAGATATGGATATATAAAATTTGACCGATTTTAGCAATAATTAAAGCGTAAAAATCACACTGTGCTTCCTTTACCTCTTATATATTTTGACCACAAGCTAAAACCACGGATTATCTCAAAACGGATATCCAAATTTAAATAATAAATGTGTTTAACATCTGCCTAATTCCTAAATTTATTATTCTATACAATTATGTTGTTAATTTCCTGTTTTAAAATAAATAATGAATAGTAAATAAAGTGCAAATAGTAAAGTTGGATGGTGGTGGGTAAACAGTACCTTTTTATAGAGGAATGGAATGTTAAACTGGCGCCCAGTAGCATCGCACGCATTGACAATTACATAAAGACATAACTGAGAGACGGGGCATTAGTGGACTGACACACACACATGCACGTCACCAAAATAACAGCAGACATCACTGGATCTGACGGTGAGCGCTCGCACTCGGCTACCGGCCAACAACGTCAATGATCGCCAACAAGATACAAACATATACGCATATTATAAAGAAAACAATTGTTGCTTTTTTTTGAAAATCTGTTTGATTTATTGCTATATGTAAATGGAAAAGGCATTGCAAATTAGGGTTGTACATCGATGTTAACATCAGCGCTTACTATCGATGTTGAAAAAACATCGAAGGAAAAACATCGATGTATCGGAAACATCGATGTTTTAGTAATATTTAAAAAAGCTATTTATTAATATTATATAGGTTTTATTTAATAATGTAAAGATAAAATACGAAAAAAGTAACATATAATACACAAAAAGCATTTATTAGATTTTGAAATAGAAATATTCCTTTTTAATAGTAATTAATTTCAAATTAACATTATTATACCCAATATAATAATCCTGATTTGTACCTACAGTCTATTCTAAACGATTAGGCGGAACTAACCGCAATTTTCATTTTTGTAATTTGTCATCAGATATTTTTTTATATATTGAAGTTGACTTTTCCTGAACAAAATGATCAAAAGCTTCAATCAATCGGTAAAAGTAACTAGAATTGAAAATCTAGTTCCGCCTAAACCAAAGGAACAGACCTTACTATTTTTACATTTCTAAAATGAAATATTGGATTTTATTAAAATACTAATATAGTAATCTTAATGTTAATTTTATATTATTTAACATAAAAATAACACTGTCATACACAATTAATTTTATACTTTTTTAAGTTGAAATAAAGTCTGTTCCTTTGGTTTAGGCGGAACTAGATTTTCAATTCTAGTTACTTTTACCGATTAATTGAAGCTTTTGATCATTTTGTTCAGGAAAAGCCAACTTCAATATATAAAAAAATAGCTAATGACAACTTACAAAAATCCAGGGATTGGATGAATAACAACTGGGAAAGTTTCAACAAGACTCAAGAAGAAAAAGTGTGTTGGCGTCTTTGGTCGTTCGCATTGTTTGCAAAAATTAGAAGTTTCTTCTTATTTTTTCGTATTCTGCTAACTGATAAGAAGAATAAGAACTAACACTATTAGTATTGTTATATCACAATAGATGGCGCTTATATTTTGTGTACTAATTTTAATAAAAATTAAATTTTTAAGATTCCAGCTCCTCTAGCGGTAGTTTCTGAATTTCAAAGTTTAAACATCGACATCGGTAGTAGACATCGATGTTTTATCGATACTATCGCCAACTGACCATCGATGGTAAAATTATCGATGTTTTTAAAACAAACATCGATGTTTTTTCCCCATCCTTATTACAAATAAATAACATGTTGCTAAGAACAGAAACATTGGCCTAAGACAAGGAGACGCACTCTCACCCACGCTCTTCAACGTGGTGCTAGACACCACCATGAGGAAAAATCCGATTCAACACGACCACTACCTATTCAGAAACCGAAGCCAAGTGCTGGGTTATGCAGAAAATCTCGTCATAATAAGCACTTCCGAAAGAAATGTTGTCGAAGCGTATTACTCACTAAGGGAAACAGCAGAAGCAGAAGGGCTTATGTTAAACACAGAAAAGACGAAGTACCTTAGGGCATCGAGAACACATCAAAACGGATGCCCACCAGCAATCGCAGAACTGCAAATAGAATCCGTAACACGCTTTAAATACCTCTGAAGCACCGTGAAAAGCACCAGCAACATCACGGAAGGAAAACTTTAAGAATCCTTTCTGCGAACAAAGCCTACTCTGCCCTTAACAGTCTGCTCAGATCACGCTTGCTATCCCGGCACACAAAAATAAGATTATACAAGACCCTTCTTCGATCCATACTCACATATGGAAGTGAATCTTGGACACTAACATAAGAACAAGAACGCCAGCTGAAAATCTTTGAACGCAAAATTCTACGGAAAATTTTCGGTCCTGTCCAAGAGGATTTGGGAATATGGAGAATCCGAAGAAATTATTAGCTGCGCGACCTTTAAAATGAACCGGATGTGATTAGCTTCATAAAAATTTCCGGAATACATTGGATCGGACGCGTCATCAGAATGCCAACCACCTGTGAAATTTATGAAATAAACCTCGTAATTCAAATATTATATATATATATATTTTTTTTTTTGTTCAAATATTATGCTTATTTTACTGCGTTAACTTGTTACAAAGTTTATAATTAAAAAGTTATGTACCACTGCCGGTTTTAATTTTAACATTATAACCGATTTCGACCACAAAACTCTAGATCAGTGGTTCTCAATCACTGTGCCGCGAGATGTTTGTTAGTGTGCCGAATAAAATACTAGTTGACACAACGGTAACTTAGAAAAATATTTATGTGAATTTGGATTTTCGGCTTTAACCAATATAAAATCAAAAAAAGATCAAGTCTTGTAAATGTCGAACATGACATGAGAGTTGCATTGTCCGCTCTCCGACCAAATATAAGTGAAATTGTTCAAAAGCATCAAGCTCATATTTCCCATTGATATGCAATTATGTATTTATTTATTTATTTTTATGGCCTTTCCTGCTTTGACAATTAGCCAGGACAATTATTATTTTTGAAAAATTCCATGCCTGAACGGGTTTCTAACCCGAGACTTAGCAACGCAAAGCACATGCATTACCACTACGCTACTCCGGTCGGCGATATGCAATTAGTTTGCTGTGCTATTATGAAATTTATACAGTGAATACTTTCAACTTCTAAAGCATTTTCTAATTTCTTTTCTTCAGTCAGTATAGTTGATGTTCGTTTCCTTCTTATACGATTCAAATTGAGGCATCCATGGCGTTTAAATTTCGTAACAAGCCTCGATATTGTAGAGGGATGCGGTATAGGACGATTCGGATAAGTAGTATGAACATAGTAGAAACTTCTCTCCAACTCATCTGAGAATTGTGCCAAGTTACAAGCATGATTTTTTCTTCACTTGTGTACATTTTTTTGAATGAAAAAGAAACACTTAAATCACCTATGTTGCAAATTAAAAGAAACGCAATTTTACATTGCTGTCAGATTTCAATTACTATAGTAACGATAATACCCATATTACAGGATAAAAGAAATTCACTGTATTATTTTATTGAACTAATTTTTTTGTTATTATTTCATGTTTATTTATTATTATTTTACCATTTCCGTGTTACCATTTTTTAAGTTTTTTTGTTCTATATGTACCTCAGCAGTAAGCTTATTTAAAATACCTTGGTGTGCCGTCAAAGTTTTAAATAACTAAATGTGTTCCGTGAGAGAAAAAAGATTGAGAACCACTGCTCTAAATCGCTATTTTGGACTTACTGCATCAAAAGCTATTTGCGACTACACAGCCCAGTGAATACCAATCTTCAATATGTAAACAAAACTGTATAAACTGGTAACCTTTTGTATTTTTTTATTTAAATTTTTATCGCCCCTCCAGTTGTTTAGCCCAAGAGGCGCCACTGGTCCTTAATTAAGATAATTTGAGGTAATTAATTAAGGACAAAACAAGATGGAGAAACTAGCAATTTTCACCAAAATGATTGGGCTTAAGATAAACTCAGAAAAAATCATGAGAACGAATATTGAGGATAAAAGGAAATTGGCCATATTCAATGAGAAAACTGATTAAGCTCGACTTACCAGCTCTAAGGAAACACTGTATGAGAGCTATGTGAAAGTATATACATTGTAGTGGGCCGTTTATTTAATTATTTGTTACATAACTAAAAATAATTACCCATTAATTAATCGGAAGATTTTATGGAGAAAATATACGACCATCTTGACATAATAAATTTGTAAAAAACGTAATTTATACATCGTAATGTGAACGCATCCGGTACTTACTATAAACTAACATTGTTGTCTTTCACCACTTGACTTTCCTCAGCTGTTTAAACACTCGTATAACTTAATATATGTTACAATTTACGTCGACGTAATTTAAACCATTACATTATAAATTAAAGTAATTACTACATAAAAATTACTATGTTGCAACTCTGTAAAGAATTTGTCATTTTGACTTATACTAATTGTTATTTATTCAATTTGGTCTTATAAAATTGACGTTTATAGTCTGAAAATAATAATATTTTTTTAAGATATCAAATCTAATTTTAATTCTTTCTTGGTAAATTATCAGTATTTTGCTGCGTTGTACACAGATTTGGTACGTCTGTATCTTGCAAGTAAACAATTCTTATCATAGCTGAAAGCGACATTTTAAAACAATAACTTTATTATGGCAATTAGTAGAGGAGACGTTCCAACTATGGGGCCTCCTTTTTTTTTTTCTCGATATTTTTTAGGGTTTTGTAGGTATGACCAAAAAACCCTTATACCGTCATTTTGTCGTCTGTCTGTCTGTCTGTCTGTCTGTTCGGTAAAAATTGTAGCCAAACGGCTAAACCTAGAGAGTTGAAATTTGGCTTGCTTATACAACTCTTTGACCCGCACATAGGAAAAGTACTAAAACATCTAAAAAACATACCCCCCTAAAAATATAAACAAATATGTGCTCATCGAAAACAAAAATATTTTTTTTAAACTCTGAGTAGAGTATCAAATGAAAGCCCTTAGTACGTGGATTAACGATCAAATTTTTATTTTTGCAAAATAAATTATTTTGCAAAAAATCTAAGTAATGTATATTGATGTGAACCGAAATAGTACAACAGGAATTTTTGATCAGATTATGTTTTTGGAAAATAACGCATTTTTTGTGGTTTTTGGTTCACAAAGTACAAAAGTTATACCAATGTAAGACACTCACATGCAAGGCGTGCGATAGCGTAATGGGTTAGAGCACTGGTTTCGTAAGCTAAAATGCGCTGGAAAACGAAGGGTTACGAGTTCGAGTACGGAGTGAATTTTATTTTTTCTGTTTTTTTTTTTTTGCATTTTTATTATGTTGAAATTATTTTGTCAAAATTCTAGTTATATTTCGACAAATATTGTATTTAATTTTTAAGAGCGTAAATTTAATAACCAGTCTTATTATATGATTAACAGACGATAAATTATTTTAAAAATATCGTTCATTTTGCCGTGATTACGACAAAGTAAAATTTGTCTTACACACTCAGTATACCGCCTTCTTTTTGAGGAAATGATTGGCATACTTAGCCCAAAGACTTGTATATAATATTCAAAATTGCATTGTTTCGAAAAATAATGTGATTCAAAGCCAAAATTTGTAAAATGTTCGATCATGTATGAAACATGGGCCACCATTAAAAATTAGGTATTAAAAATTTTATTTTTGTTTAAGATACAAACTTTAAGTAGGGTGACCAGATTTCAGTGAAGGAAAACCGGGACACAGGAAAAAAAAAGAAAAGAAGGTCTTTGTTTCCTCCCAGATCCAAGGTCCTCACCTCCCAAATTCAAAGTGAAGAGGAGCAAAAAAAAAAAAGGTCCTCATCTCTCAGATTCAAAGTGAAAAGCAAAAAGATTCAAAAACCGGGACAATCCGGCGTCCCGACAACAGTTTTCGGGACAATTGACCGAAAACCGGGACGGATGGTCACCCTAACTTTAAGTAACAGTTTAACAATTGATTACTGACAAAAATCACATCCATATAAATCTTTTTCTGTCCCGGAGTATTCATTGTTTATGTGCCCACATATTGCACATTAGGCACCGAAACCATAGCAGCAAGCATGCAAAAACATGCATATGCAAAATATTGTTGAATATGCCCTGGCCTATATTTAGACCTCGCGGGGAGCCCATATTTCCAGCATTGCACGTGGCAATCTAAACATGGGCCCTACATGACGTGATCTCTTCCATGATTTCTGGTGTAACAGGCCCATAAATACGCCAGTGCGTATTAAAACAAGTTCAAATCATAAGTATGTCCGAACTCTTGTTACTTAAACGTGTTAAAATATTCCTATGCACTGATAAGAGTGCATTGTAATTCTTATCAGAAACAAAGATAAGATAACTTAAAAGTTTTAGTGAATAACCAAAAGTTTGGTGTGATGGAGTTAAATTATGTTAAAACTTTGGTGAGTTATTTAATTGCCGCACTTTTCGGCGTATAATATGCACTTAAAATTTGTTTAAAAAATGAAGTGGCCTAATTAATAATTAAATAAGACTTGGTATTACACAAGGCGAAGTTACATACCTGCGTGATGGAGAAACTAATACATTAGTTTAAAGTTTTAAATATACAGGGTGTTTACGGTCTTCTTATTTCTTTTTTAATGGGTGATACTACAGGTCAAAAGAAGGTAAAAAACTTAAAACACCTCAGTAAAAGTTTTATAATAAAATAGATATTAATTTTTTAAGTTTTTATAGGGAAGCGATAAATTAATGTTGTAGTAAAACTTGCGAACTAACAAATAGCATTTGTTTTTCAATTTGTCTTCTTATTCTTAACAATTTTTGTAATGTAAGTTTTTTCTGTTATTAATAAGGGAGATTTCAAAATTTTAATTTTGGGCTTTACCGCCGTAACTCCAAATATTTATCCAATAAAAAAAAATCATTTAGATAAAAGATTTGTCTTCTTATTTGTAACAACTTTTGTGATATAAGTTTTTCCTGTTGTCATTAATAAAGGAGATTTCAAAATTTAAATTTTTGGAGTTTTCCCGCCATAACTTCAAATATTTATACAATCAAAAAATTGCAATTGCATAAAAGATTTGCTTTCTTATTCTTAATAATATTTGTTTTATAAGTTTTTGCTGTAAAATCAATAATAAGGGAGATATTAAAATTTTTAATTTTTGGGGTTTTATCGCCATAACTCTTCAAATATGTATCCAATCAAAATAATGTATTTAGATAAAATATTTGCCTTTTTATTCTTAACAATAATTTTTTTTTTATCTGTTGTAAAAGTGCTTATAGTTTTCATTTGATCCCATAAAAATAAAAACTTAAAAAATTAATATGTCTTTTATTATAAAACTTTTACTAAGGTGTTTTAAGGTTTTTCGCCTTCTTTTGACCTGTAGTATCACCTATTAAAAAGAAATAAGAAGACCCTGTATATTGAATATAAAGAATACTAGACAGTTGCAACGTTTTGCCTACTGATATGTCTACTCAGACCCCCCCCCAACACTCAAAAAAACATTTGTTCTAAGAAACAGACATGAGTCTTTCTTCTCCATTTGAGTTTTAGAGCTCATGAACTTTTTCTTAGTTATCACTTGTATATTGGATGCGAGGAACTTTTTTTGTCATCACCTAAATTTTGAAAATAAACTCCTTTTTGGTTTTTGGTCAGCACTTTTTGTGTTTCGAGAGATGCGCCAGCCGTGTCAGAATGATGACTTACAATTTATTTACTTATTTTATTTTAATTTCTAGTAATGTGCGATTTTATTAAAGTTTGTGCAATGGACACTTACACGGCGTCTTTGATTGTATCTTAAAAATATAAACAATTAAATAGTAGTTAACATTGACCAATTAATTCATATCTTAGCAACCCAGCAAAAATATTAAATCAAAATGTCATATCTATTTGGTTATTTTGTATAACTAGTTAAGTTTTATGGGAAACCAAAGAAGAGTTAACAAAAACTATAGTTGTGCCTACAATGCATATGAAGCGAATTATATTCAGTTTATTTGACACTGATTTTTGCGATATATTTGCTATCGCTAACACCCAACAGGTAATGCATTATTATATTATGTACTGTTATTGGTTTATAATAAAAGTTTTTTTGAATATGCCTTTTCAAGACTGTGGAGTTAAGAGCTTGACATAAATAATTTTTCACACAACACAAATAGTGTTCAGATGATTTAGACATACGGTTGTCTTTGGTTGCGTCTAGCACGAGCAATCCCGGACGGTGCTACTCGTTGCTGGTTCACAACATGAGACAATTGAGTTTTACCATCTTGTTCAAACTGTAGAAATATTTCTCCAAGAATTTAGTTGACATGTCTAGGGTTGGCACCTCTGCGAGTTTAACCCGGAGTCTCCTGGTTTTGAAGGCTTATATCCGGGTTTCGGGTTTGATTACTATTTGTCCTGGTCAAGTAAAATGTAAGAAATACAATTTTTATACGAGGGCTTCCTTTTAAGTTTTTATAAAAACTAAGAAAGATTTTTTTTTTGCACAAACTGTTTTATTGCTTTTCAAAATATTCGCCTTAAAGATTTATACACTTCTGCATGCGTTCAAACCAATTTTCGAAACATTCTTTCTATTGTGAAGTTGGTATCTCAAAAACATGGTTTTCGAAGCTTCTTGAGGTGATGAAAATCGCTGTCCACGCATTTTTGTTTAACATTGGGGAACAAAAAAAGTCGTTAGGAGATAAATCAGGTGAATACGAGCAATGAGACATTAATTGGATGTTTTTCTCTTTTAAATAATCAATTGTTTGACGTGCTGTGTGAGAGCTAGCATTGTCATGATGAAGAATGATGCGACGTTTTTTGTTGTATTTCCTGATTTTCTTGATGTTTTCTGGCAAACAAATTGTTGTATACTATTCAGCATTAATTGTTCTCCGATTCTCTAAAGGAATGGTTGCGACATGTCCAGTTCAACCGAAGAAACAAGTGATCATTTTCTTGGAAGTGCTTCGTGAACGAACAACTTTTGTGGGTTTCGGTTCATCTTGGAAGACCCAAACAGTGGATAGTTGCTTAGTTTCCGGTTCATATAAATAAATCCAAATTTCGTCACCTGTAACGATGTTGTATACGGATTTTGCGGTGCCTATGTTGAATTTTTTTAGCATTTAGCATTCTCTTACACCAATCAACACGAGCCTTTTTTTGAGCTTCGGTCAAATTATGCAGAACCCATCGGGAATAGATCTTTTTAACAGCTAAATGTTCATGAAAAATCGAATGTATTACAGTCTGCGATATGCCAAAGGATGCCTCTATCTCAAGGTAAGTCACATGCCGATCTTCTTCAATAATTTTGCGCATAGCATCGATGTTTTTTTGAATCACAACCGATTTTGGTCAACCTTCACGAGATTCATCACTGACGGACACACGACCACTATGAAATTTTGCAAACCAATTGTAAACGATCTTTTCTGATGGTGCTTCATTACCAAAAGTTGAACGAAGCGAATCTATGTATTGTTGTTGAGTTCAGCCTTTACTAAAATCGTAAAAAATCATCCAACGAAAACATTCACGAGTAATATCAATTTTTTTCTAAACGCTTCTCTGCGTTTTTTTTTTTTTTTAACGCTACTGTCAACAAACTACTCTGTCAATTTATAAGCTGCCACTGATTTCACAATAACAAATGCCTAATTTTACGAATATAATATAATGACACATTTCAATATTACCATCTAGTGGTCGTTTGTAAAAGCATAAAAGGTAACCCTCGTATAATACTGATGGTATTTAATAGGATTTCTGTCTACTTCCACTCTCCAAGCGATTTTCTGAATTGCTGGTCCACTCCTCTAGTATTTTTCTACCCCTCTCCATGGGGACATTTGAGGTATGGACCTCAAATGTGTTTTTAAATTCCTACTCCCCGTTCTTTCAGTGATTTTCTGAATATCTGATTTTTTATCTCTTGATTTTCTAGAATTATTTACAAATACCTTGCGTAAACAGTGCAGGTTCTTCTTAATACTAATATATTAAAATAAATAAAAATCTTTACGTAAAATTTGTGTTACAAATTATTTCTTCATATTTTAAATACGTGACTGGTGTAATGTATATTCTAATATTCAAAACACAAATACGTATGGAAATATTTTGTTTAAAGTTGGCTTTCTCTAGACTTAACAAAGCAGACAATTTCATGAATGAACGCGTTACGCAGTAGACGCACTTGTAGACGGGGCTGGACGTGTTCGATGGCACGTAGACATTGAGCAGACGCAGGACGCAGGGGTCTGTTGATTACCACGGTCCATGGAACCCTCGCTAGGGACTCCCGACTTCCAACCAAACGCATTACACAGAAATTATACAGCTCGCATTTTAAAAATTCTTTAGACCCGCATTACACTATAAAATAACTTTTATAAATTATGTGTAGAAAAGGTTGTACGGGTTGCGGACATAAATAAAGCAACTAGATCTAGCTGACCAGTTTCGAAATAATTTATTTCTTTATCAGAGCTATACAAAAAAATATAAACTATGAAGTAGAAGAGTTGGTGTTAAAAAATATGCCTGATCTAATTACGTAAGGTAATTGTAAAGTTGTTAATATAAATGGTAATAATCATAGTGTAAAATCAATATAGTCAGTATATAAAATATAAAATAAATTAGTTAGAAATAACACAAGTTAAAATAAACAGGTATCGCTGTGAGTGTGGTGTGATTGTAATATTTAAGTAGAAGAGACGAGAATAGTGAAGGAACCTGCAGAGCAGTGGTGCACCCAGGAATTTTTCTTGGGGGGGGGGCGGTAGACAAAAAAAAGTCCTCACTAGTAAAATACAAGCAAAAAAAAAGTACTTCATCTCTACTTTTAAATCCATATCTTTATATTTACCTAAAATCATAATGCTAAAAAAAAATTAAAAAAATTTGGTATATCCATCCTACTTGGAGCCCCCCCCCCTCCTGGGTGCGCCACTGCTGCAGAGGCATGATAGGGGTTCAACACGATCAACTCCACATTTATAAATTATTTTATAAATTTCCCTTTATGAGTCCCAAACACCGTTTTATAAAATGCCTCCCCCCCCAATTCTAAACAGCGTACAGCAGCTGAAATAGCATTTTACTGTACGTATTTGTGTTGTTATTCAAACTGTATTTTTGCTCGACTCATGACTATCAGTAAACATATTTTGACCGGAAAATTTATTATCGAAAGGAAACCAATTCTACCGCAATATTAGGAAATTGTGTACTAAAAATAAAATTCTAACCCAGAAAAAGAATAATTTATGTTCATTCATTAAATATTTCTTACATTTATTAGTTACAAATTGTTGCTAAAGGCGTTTGCCATTGCTGATAGTACTAGGCTAAAATAGTACAATATACTTGAATAGTACAATATAGTTGAACTGACCAGGTACATACGAGGGTTGCTTCTTATATTTCAGGACTGCGCTATACTAGTGCTGCCATCTGGCAACTGACGCTTCTATCGCAAAGTTTAACAATTTGATGGTATACGTACTCTGACCGTTTTGACGTACGAGCGCTATTTGTGTTATTTACAGTAACTTGAAAAAAATTATCTCGGCTAAAAATTCGTGACATTTTCGAGCGACTATTATTTACAATTTTCGACGAGGATTAACCCAACAACAGTTCATCGATGAACTTAATTCGACTTTTCAGAATGAAGCACCATCAAAGACTACTGTTTATCGATGGTTTGCCGACTTCAATCGTGGCCGTAGTTTGCTTACGGACGAATTTCGTGAAGGTCGTCTGAAATCGGTTGTTGTTCCGGAAAACATTGATTCTGTGCGTGAACTGATACTGCAAGACCGTCATGTGACTTATCATGAGATTGAGGTATCCTTGGGCATTAGTAGAACCAGCATACATTCACTATTACATGAACATTTGGCCGTCAAAAAGATTTTTTCGCGTTGAATCCCACATAATTTGACAATCGGAGTCGAAAATGCTTCAATCTGAGTGGAAAAAGTGCTTCGAAAATTGATTCAAACGCATGCAAAAGTGTATTGATATTCATGGAGACTATTTTGAAAAACAAAAAAGCCACTTTTGTTGATAAATAATTGTTTTTGATCTCAAATCCCGTAATATAAAAGGCACCCTCGTATAGGGATTTAACATGTAAAAACAGATATTTGCGATTTCCTGCTTCTTCGTTGGTTATACAGAAAATTTTATACAAGAATTTTATTTTGAATTTAATAAATTCATAAAAACTAAATTTAATACTCATTCATACTTCAGCAATCATAAGAGTTATGATCATCATCATCATCACTCTTGTGATTTTATTACAAATTTATTTGCAGTTTAGGTGTACTATGTACCCATAACATTGACATTACAGTACTCTCTTTGTTCTGTTTATTAGAAACAGATGTTCAGAGCAGTGTAACCCTTTGGCCCATACTTGTGGATCTGCTATGCATTAAGTTATAGAACTATTATAAACAACGTTTAAGTGTTAGGTACGCATTATAATTCCCTAGCGGTTGATTTTATTTTAACGCTACGTACAACCCCCAGAGATTATAAGTTTCTTATACAAAACTAACAATCTGAAATAAAATTAGTGACAATCTATACATCAAATTTTGCACAAAATTTTTATCTATCTAATAGGATATTTTTGATTGTAGAAAAAATTATTGTAAAAATGTTATTGATAAATAACTTAATAATAGGTATTACACAACAATGTTCTGTAATTTTTTAAATATATTTGTGGGTTTCAAATAATTTTTATATTTATATAGTTTTGTGTAGAAACGTTCAAATAATACGTTAACATTTTTTTTCGACATGATTGTTTATAGTTTAGAGCCTTCGTCGAAAAATATTATACTTGATGATAATGAAATGCCACTTGGTAGGTACAAGTATTCTTTACATAAAATGAAACATTTTTATCCGCCGCACCTATATTGAGAACCGCGGCAGATTCGAGGTGGCGGCAAAAGTAGATTACCAAGTACAATAACTATAAGTAATTTTCACAATAGAACAAATTATCTCCAAACATATTTGTAGAATGAAGCTTTAGCTACAATTTGCCGCATGGTACACAAATATGCGTCGAATGGTTTACAAGATGGCGTCTATAACGCAAGTTGTTTATTTACAATTACATGACAGTTCTTTTGACAATTATCCTATCCTATTAGGTAGAATATAAAATATCCTATTAGGTAGATAAAAATTCGCTGAAAATTTTGATGTATAGCTTGTTACAAATTTTATTTCAGGTTGTTAGTCCTTGTATATGAAACTGTACGGTTGTGCGCAAAAAAGTTCTTTAAACATCATTTTGAAATGGTCCTCGTATTTATTGGTAACTAATGTTTGTTTGTGTTTTTTTAGGTTGAACAAAGGGATGTGCCAGGTATTGACTGCGCCTACCTCGCAATGGATACCGAGGAAGGAGTCGAAGTTGTCTGGAATGAAGTCCAGTTCTCAGAGAGAAGGAACTTCAAAGCACAGGAAGAGAAAATTCAGCTCGTGTTCGAAAACCTCACGCAACTCGAGCACCCTAATATTGTCAAATTCCATAGGTATTGGACGGATACACACAACGATAAACCTAGGGTAAGACAACCAATAAACCTAACCTAATCGATAAGAATTATATTCGCTTGAAATTTAAGAAATTTGTGGATATATGCAGTCTTTCTTACTGTAATGACATATTAGAAACATTTTAAGAAAAATCAGTTTATTAAAAATTTATGTGAAGTGTGAATTATTTCACATAATAATACAAAAAAGTCGATGTCTTTCGAAAAAATAATCTAATCAAATATACGAGCGTATTATTCCAGTTCACGTCACTGTGCATTACATTTAATTTTTTTCAGATTTTAAAAACGACTCCCCTGGGAAATAGGGGTAGAACACAATTTTTTTTTTGTCACATTTTTTGCAAAAATTGAATATAAGTTTTTTAATTGCTTTTTGTTTGGTAACCTTTTTCAACCCTAAGATCTTTGAAAAAAAAAACATTAATCTAGGCCTCAAGATGTTTGATTTGAAGCTTTACTGAATTTTTTAAATTTTATTGAACTTTAAACTATACATGAGCATTCGAAAACTTTCGAAAATATATATTTTAAACCAGCTCATTTTTACGAGTGTCCCGTCAAAATATATACTTTTTTCAAAATAAAATTTTGTTATGTAATGATATACAAATTTTACACCGTTGAATAAAGAAACCAGTGGCGAAGGGAAAATATCGGAGGTCTCCCTTGCCTTCCAGAAAAAAAAAAAAAAATTAAAAAGATTTAGGTAAATCTTTAAAAATACACACACACTCAGGGTTATTGTTTTAATTATTAAGCAATTTTTTGATAAATGTCAAATTCAGATAGTCTTCGACTTACGCCCGAGTTAGATACCAAGATTCGATTAACATCATAGACAGCAAACGTCCATTTGGAATCGAATAGACGTTAAATCGATGGTACTGTCTATATAAACGCAGTATGATCATTCGTAACGATTTATAAAACAACCCTTAAATATAGCACTCATATTACGAGTTCCGTTTCAATATTAACGGGTGAATAAACTGTACGTTAACCTAGGGTAAGGTCCCTCTTATTGCGTATGTCCATGGCCATGCATAACCGACACAATTAACGACACCAACTCCATACAGGGGTAGTAAACTTGAATAGGTTTACGAGATTTTAACTCGTTTCACTGAACCGTAACTATAATTGTGATTGAGGGTGTTTAAGAACGACACTTTAAATTATCTGGCAAGTTTCGAAATTAATAACACGGGAAGGTAAAATTTAATAAGGCTATTAATTTTTTTATGATATTTATAAAAACATAAATAAACAGTTAATAACAATAAAATAGAAAGCGTAAAACTAGCTGAACCCCTAAACAAAAACTTAGAATGAGTTAGCTTAACTTATAGCGAATAAATCTATGAATAGCTAAATATTCTTTTCTTTAAATTTTATAGAAATATAGACTGACCAAATAGTGTCATCTATCGTTTTTAGAATTAACTATTTAAAATTCTAAAGAGAGCAGCACCAGTAAATACAGTAGCGCTGCCAGAATTTTGTCTTAGTGCAAGATTATTAAAGATAAGGTTTTCTCGTACCCTGTAGTGGTGGAGGTAAATAGAGAGGCAACGCGTCATCCGTATGCTAACGGGACGTTAGTCTTTGTTTATCGTATATGTTATATATACGTGAAGTTTGATTTTTGGATATAGATAAAAATACCGTTTATTTTTTTGATTTTCTACTTGTTTTAATTTCCTTTTACTTCGAAAGAAATGTTTCTTTGTTCGAATAAATTTTCTTACATTCATTTTTGATGTGAAGAGAAATAGTGAATAGATAAGTGAAATATATCAATATTTTAGTTTTAGGGTGTCCCCTCGTAACTACCCTAGTATTCATCAAATTGAAAAAATGCAGAGAACAAACAAGTTTTGTTTTCTTATAAACAACTTTTATTGTATAGTTTTTCTGTTAAGATAGTTCTGTTTATAAAGGAAATATTTTAAGGTTTTTAATACTAGTTTTAACCCAGAAACACCCCCTAAGAAAGAAAATTTTGAGATACCGTGCCTATATTTGAACCTGTTTCTACTCTATTGTACTAAAGTTCGTTAAAATATTTCCAGTTGTTTTTAAAATCAGATATAAAGTCTAATTTTATTAATTACTATATTATTATAGCAATTTGTATTTCTATTTTTATTTAAATATACCTAAAATTATATTTGTATTCGATTTTATTTTTATTTATTAACTTTAATACAAATACCCATCACCTTAAATTTTATATAAATCAGTATAAAATTTCCTTAGATTTTTATTTATAATTTATTCAATAGAACTGTCTTGAAATAAATATCTATTATGAAAATAATCAATAAAAATATTTAAAAACGTGCAACATCTATATTAATTTTGAACTACGCATACGTGTGACGTATTCTCTCTCACGCTGTGATTGGTCAGAAGTTACGAGACAACCTTTACTTTAATAATCTTGGTCTTAGTGGGGGCGAATAATAATTTTAGGTGGGGAGTCCCATGCGAATGATACTCAGAGCTGTCACTATGGTATGGCCAATGTGGCTTCCGACATAGTATGACAAAATATGAAGGCCACGTACGTAACTATAGTCCGTTCAAACGTTAGAATACAGTATTGCTCTTATGGGAAAAGGGAGCAGTGTTGCCAAATGTTTTAAAGTTATGTTTTTTTTGTTATTAATTCATTGAAACTAAATGAAAAAAATATTAGAAACTTGTATGATAAACAAATATCGACAAACACGGAACAAAAATTAATAACCATTTGTAGAATCCCGTGTCTTCACAGATCAGCCCATCTTATAGCCGACAACGACGTCATGAAAGGAAAGGATAGCGTTATTGGGAAAACCCATTAGACAGTCAGATTTACTCCATTTTCCTTGTACTGCATTCTAACGTTTGAGCGGAATAATAAATGAAACTTCTTAATGTGGGGACACATTAGCAAATTTTTATTTTTTTAAAAATCTTACTCGCTCTTTACTTTCAAGAGGGGTTGGTCTAAAAATCAGAAAAGAAAATTAGTAATTTACTGAAACTGAAAATAATATCAGTAATAGGAACCGGAATAATTCGATACGAATTTTTGATCAGATAATATTTTCGACATTTCAAGTGTGAATTTTGTGTGAAAAATTTTTTTTTTTTAAATATCTTCTGTTGAAATAAAAAATAAACAGCTGAAATTTGAGTTCATGTGTGTAAGCTTCACCTACTATTATACGTCATGATTCAACCTATTTATCATTTATAGTAGTGAAAAAGTAAATCAACAAATACCAAAAACTACCAAAATACTAAAAACCAAAATACCAAAAACTAAATGCATACAAAACCCTGAAATTTATGAAAATTGACACTTCACATCAATTTTAATTTTTATAAAACTGTTGAGATTGATGAGATTATAAAAAAAAATGTCCTTGACATCCAGCATTCTGTTGGCTTTTTACACTTATTAAATACCTATAAAACCCTGAAATTTTTTTAAATTCGCACTCCACATCCATTTTTATTTTTATTAAACTGTTGAGTTTGATGAGATTATAAAAAAATAAATATTGTCCTAAACATCCAGCATTCTGTTGACTTCTTACATTTATTAAATACCTACAAAACCCTGAAATTTATGAAAATTCACACTTCACTTCAATTTTTATTTTTATTTAACTGTTGAGTTTGATTAGATTATAAAAAAAAAAATATTGTCCAAGATATCCAGCATTTTGTTGGCTTCTTACACTTATTAAACACTTACAAAACCCTGAAATTTTTGTAAATTCACACTTCTCATAAATTTTTATTTTTATTAATATATTTTTTGTGTTTTAGGTAATCTTTATAACAGAATATATGTCATCTGGTTCACTAAAGCAGTTCCTAAAACGTACGAAGAGAAATGTAAAACGACTTCCACTCCAGGCCTGGAAGAGATGGTGTACGCAGATCCTTTCAGCCCTCAGGTAAACAACCACTCTCACTACCTCAATTCGTAGCGTTAAGAACTTTAAAGGGTACTGCTTATAATTACTTGCTTATTTTGACAGTATTCATCTTTTTTGAAGGTAGGTGTTATTATGTTTCACGATGAAGGAACAGGACATTATATTTCTGTTTATGTGAAACAGACTGTATGTATGTTTTTAATAAGATACTGATTTTAAAGGATAGCGGAAACGGAAGTAATGTTAATTACTAATTAACGGATGTGATGTAATTTGCTAATAGCATTTAGTGGAATTTAACACTTTTGTTGTAATAATTGTTCGTATTTATCAGGGGCGGTTTGTCGTCAGGCATTAGGGGGCAAGTCACCCACTAATATTCAATATGTTTATAGATATAGGCAAATATCGAAAGAAAGAAGCACACCTAATCTGGAACCCAAATAAATACATTAACGCTACGTACAACCCCCAGAGATTATTAGTTTCTTATACAAAACTAACAAACTGAAATAAAATTAGTGATAATCTATACATCAAATTTTGCACAGAATGTTTATCTATCTAATAGGATATTTTTGATTGTAGAAAAAATTATTGTAAAAATGTTATTGCTAAATAACTTAATAATAGGTATTACACAACAATGTTCTGTAATTTTTTAAATATATTTGTGGGTTTCAAATAATTTTTATATTTATATAGTTTTGTGTAGAAATGTTCAAATAATACGTTAACATTTTTTTCGACATGATTGTTTATAATTTAGAGCCTTCGTCGAAAAATATTATACTTAATGATAATGAAATGCCACTTGGTACAAGTATTCTTTACATAAAATGAAACATTTTTATCCGCCGCACCTATACTGAGAACCGCGGCAGATTCGAGGTGGCGGCAAAAGTAGATTACCAAGTACAATAACTATAAGTAATTTTCACAATAGAACAAATTATCTCCAAACATATTTGTAGAATGAAGCTTTAGCTACAATTTGCCGCATGGTACACAAATATGCGTCGAATGGTTTACAAGATGGCGTCTATAACGCAAGTTGTTTATTTACAATTACATGACAGTTCTTTTGACAATTAAAAATATCCTATTAGGTAGATAAAAATTCGCTGAAAATTTTGATGTATAGATTGTTACTAATTTTATTTCAGGTTGTTAGTCTTGTATAGGAAACTGTACGGTTGTGCGCACCCTTAAGGATTATAATGACTATAAAATAGTTTTAAAAAATAAATAAATAAGAAAAGAAAATATCAAAATTTATACTTCAGAATAAAGAAAAAGTTTTGCATTTCTGATAAATTATACTATTAATTAGTCAGTTCCAAGTTTCCACGGGAGTGAAATAAATTTATTTGTGTTCACCAATTTCTTTTTTATTACAGTGACAAAAATTAAGAAATTCTATATCACTGCTGAAAATTAGATTCATAAATAACCTTCATACTTTGGCTTCCATGACAATCCAAACTGTGACAAAATTATTTTACATATAAGAAAAAAAAATTATACAGTCTGTTCCAAACGGTTAAGCGGAACTAAATGGGAATTTAGTTCTTTTAGGTTGTCACGAGAAGGGACCTTGCTTGGGTTATTTCATTTTTCAAGTTGGGATGTCAAAATTTAAAATTCCAACAATGAAACCATGGAAACGAATGACATATGTCAAAATTAAATATTTTTTTTAGATATTTTAATGACAAAAAAATAAATAAATGGGAAATTTGTATTAAAAATGACACAAAAAATCAAAATATAAAGAAAATGACATTTTAAAATGATATTAACCTTAACCAAAAAATGTTTATTGTAAGTATGATTTACAAAGCTTAAACAAAACGGCCGAAAGGCAAGATTTAAACGATGAAAGTAACTAGATTGCAAAATCTAGTTCCGCTTAACCGTTTGGAACAGACTGTATTTATAAATTTTAATAGGTATAAATAAAAGAATCTTCCCCCCACTATTTTAAGTACGAGCCGCTATTGATATTTACATTCAAATATAGTGCATTATTTTTGTAAATGTAATTAGTTAAAATTCCTGCTATTCGTTAAAATTGAAATTAATAATGAAATATTTTTATTAATATGAAATATTGAATTCGCATTTTTCGATCTTTGAATCAAAGTTAATTCTAAACCGCCAGATGACTCTACTGACGTCATAAGTTGTTTTGAGAGGAAATATACTTGAAGATAAATAAAATAGGAACGGGAAATAATAAACTGTTTGAAAAGTGGGTTCTTTTGCCCTGAATAGGTCTGTAAGAAATAATAAATAAATTTGACGAGAAATTGTTTAGCTTCAAATCTGTACCTCTAAATATAAAAGCTCCCTAAATATTTTACCATTTTATTATTCCAGGATCATTATTGTATTTATATTTATTAAATTATATCGTATGATTTTAAAAAAATCATCTAGTAAGATGTAGAAGAGAAATACAGGAATATAAGACCTGTTGGAGATAATCGATCAAAAACAAAAACGGATAATTTTCAATTAAATCAAATATTAATGTTAATCAATGTGAATGTCATAACTACCAACCAAAAACAAAAGATACCAACGTATAAATAAACGTGTTATATTGTTTATATGCATGAAATTGTCAACTTTGTTGTGCATATATTGTATCTATCAGGGGAAAAAAAATGTTAAAAAGTGCGAAAAGTGAAATTGAAGAGGCGACAAATATTGTTTGTGCTTCATTGTGACCTGAAAAATCAAAAATTAGATACAACCAAGCATTTGAACTGTTTTTGAAATGGTGTTCGAGAAAAAATGTTGTCGAAATTACTGAAAATGTTACTTTGGCATATTTTTAAAGCGATCTACAATTTTAAAGTCACCTTTAAAGTATATGGTGTGAACATTCAATACTGAAGTTGATAATTTCAATGAATAGAAATCAAGATATTTCAAAATTTAAGTAGATGACTGCGTTTCTCAAAAGAAAGAACGATGGATACGAACCTAAAAAATCTTAAGATATTTACAAAACATGTCTTTCTATAGTCGGTTTCTTTGTTTTAAGCAGAACTAGATTTTCAAATCTAGTAAAATTTACCGATTGATTGAAGCTTTTGATCATTTTGTTAAGCAAAAACCTTCAATATATAAAATGTGAGCTAGTGACGACTTAAGAAAATTAAAATTCCATTTAGTTCCGCTTGAAAACTTGAAACTAGGGATGATATGACGATCAAAAAAATGGAAATTAATTCAAAAGAAAATAATCCTTCAATTAATAAATCAAATTGTTCAAATTGTACCATTACTTTTAATATAAATAAATAAATAATTATTTAATATTCTGATTATCCTGCAAAATGATATTTGTTACTTTTTTTGTCCTGGCCGCGTAAGTGTTACGCTTTTAGCAACCGTAGACACCTCAAACATGCACTTACATTTACATTTGCATTGCTGGGGTAATAACACTCATTTACGGAATAGGTAGTATAAAAAAGTATTTATATATATATATGTATAAGGTGTACAGAAATATTTATATTTTTGCCACTTCCAACATTCACGGATTTGGAGCTAACAGTTTTCTTTAGGATTAATATAATTTACAGGAAAGAGAATTCTTTTCGATATGCACTTTAAATTTTGTTATTAATTGATGTTATGATGATGCTTTATATGTGTTATCGTTTAAATTTGTACGAATTCAATGTTTCATGTATAACAGCGTGGTTCTACAGTGCCGAGTTCTAACGTTGCGGACTGCCAGTTCTGTCAGTTGTTGCCGGGGTAAATTCCAATGTTTTTCTTTACAGTTACTTGCATTCCTGTTCACCACCCATCATCCATGGAAACCTCACCTGTGATACCATATTTATACAGCACAATGGCCTCGTCAAAATTGGATCAGGTAATAATAAACCTGAAAAACAAAATGGCACTCATCTAAGAATGACAAACTCAAAATATTTAAGGTTCTTCGCAGAACGATCAAGAATGATTTGTTAATTTATGGAATAAAATTTGTTTTTGAACGGTAACTGTCTTTTTACTTGAATAAGATCGTAAAGGTACAGATGCTGCTCAGCTGCAAATTTTGTAAGATTTCTTCGAACACTATTTTGAGGTAATCGGATTAGTTCGCATTAATACACAATAGCTATTAATGCAATCTAAGAATATGAAAGTCATTATCTAACAAAGGGGATGTTTACAATTTAGGATAAAACAAAATTCTTTAACAGCCATTTTTGGACTTTCTCGTGTATTTTTGCTGCTGTTAACATAATTCGTCACCCCAGAATTGGTTTGTTTTATCTCAATTTTTTAGTTTTTTGAGGTTATTTTTGCGATTTTCAAAACTGTTTTATTCTCTATACATGTTTACACTATCCTAAATTAAAACTGAAAATTATTCAGTTGAAAGAGGATTTTTTTTTTATTATCAAATCATTTCAAAATCTTTTAATTTTAACCGTAATAAAAATTTAACCGTAATAATTTACCGTATAAAAATAAAATATATAATTTATAAAAAAGTTGTTTTTATATTAATTTTTATACTTCATTTTACAATGAAAATATAACAGTATATCAATTAATTAAAAAAAGAACTAGAAAGAATATGCACAAAACGAATAATAATACCATAGATGTTCCCAAACTAAACACAAAAATGTTACCCTATATGCCATCGGTCGATCAAGAATATTATATCAAAATAGTTTTGTTATTTTTGTTAATATATTTTTTGTTCTAGTTTCTAATTAATTAATTAATTAAATTAATAAAGGTACTATGCATATTGGGTTTTCTTAATTTTAAAAATGTTAGTTCTTGTATAGTTAAATTATAATTTACAATCTAATATACAATAATTATATATAATATATAAATTAAAAATCTCCCAAAAAATATTTAAAACTTTCAGAAAATTTTACATTTTGTTCTATTTACAAATTAAAATTTCTTAATTAAATCCCTTACATTAATTATTTGTTAAAATAATTAGTCATACTCTAAAGTTAACAAGATATTACCATTTTATGACAAAATAATTGTCTGAAAAGTGGACTTAGAGCAAACCAATATTGGGATGGCGAATTTGCTGTTCAAAATTTGAATCATCAAGTCGAAACGTCACTCTAAATACGTATCTTTCATTTCTATGGCCGGAGATTTATAAACGCAGAACTTACTTTCTCTGTCTTTATGCGCCACCTAGGCGTTGAGAACCATTTATTATTTATTTATTATTAATTCATCAATATTCAATTAAATAAGGACTCGAGTCGTACCACAGAATCGTAGTGTGAAGATAGTTAACAAATTGACTAGTTGTCTGCGGGTTGCCTTTTTCTAAGTTGGTATGCTTAATGAAATATTTTGGGTTGCGAACTAAATGTAACGAGTATTTAATTTTTAGGAAATTCTCCAACGTAGCCTCCATATAAATATTTTGTAACAGTGCGATATATTGATACGTTTGTTTATATCCTGAAAATTATATGCAAGTTACGTTAGTCAATTCTTGTTGATGTGCGTTTCATCCTTGCTTTATAAATCTTGTCTTAACGATAAGTCGATTTGGTATTGATTATTATTAATTATTGCCAGATTCGATCTGTAACTTTCTGAATTAGGGCCAAATAGTGACGTGTTTTTTTGGCTCTATATTCATTTTGTTTTATTTTAAGAAAGTTTTGTCGTTAAGCGAGGTTTTAACTGTATATAAAAGCATATCTTTAATATGTATTGGGTGAAAAATGTTAAATAGTTATGTTTTTACTCAGTTATTTGGTGAAGAAGTGTTCTGATTTTATTTATTTTTCTTTAGTGGCACCTGATTCAATCCATCAGCACGTCAAAACTTGTCATGAAAATATGAAAAATATGCATTTCATCGCTCCAGAGCAAGCTAGTAAGTATTTATGTTATTATTTATAATATAAAAATGTTAAACTGTATTTTTAAAATAATAATTTGCAAATATTTTGCTAATCGCTATTTATAACTGTTTGCATAAAAAATACTACTTGCAAAATACGTCGTACATCAAATTATATTTTCTCCCTCTGTTTGTTATTTTTATTACTTAATCCTTAGACAGTTAGTCTCAGTTCAGTTTCTTCCCTTCCATTTTTCTAAGTCTTCCTTTTCTGTATAATGTTATCTAATTCTACTTATTCTCCTCTTCCCTGTTTGATCTCTTCTTTCCATGTTTTTCTCGTTCTTCCAACCGTTCTTTTTGATAAAAGTTCTGCTTTATTTGTATTACAAGCTATACTATCGTCCCTCTGTTAAACATCCATTTTTTACATTGTGCATGTCATCTCTCCTAGCCATGTTTTCTTGGTCTTCCAACTGGTCTTTTTATGGTTTTGTAGGTATGAATAAAAATCCCTTATAACGGCACTCGTGTGTCTGTCTATTCAGTAAAGGTAGGCTGAACATAGAATGTTGAAATTTGGCATGCTTGTACAATTCTTTTCCCCACATATATGAAAACTATAGAGATAAAAAAAATAAATAAAAAAAACTAGCTGAGAAATTGTATTTAACGAAAATGTTTTGTGATTTAATTCATTTTAATCCATAGAAAATCCAACAAAATGTTATTTATGAAAATAAAATATTTTTGTAGAATTTTTGCCAAAAATGTTTTAAAAATATTTGTCCCCTACCCTATTTCTTAGAGGGGTTGATCTGAAAATCTGAAAAAATTCTCAATAAAATCCATCAATATGTTATTTATGAAAAATAAAATATTTTTGTGGATTTTTTGCCCCCACCCTATTTCTTAGAGGGGTTGATCTAAAAATCTGAAAAAAATCTCAATAATGTGCATTGGTGGGAACCAGAATACCTCACTAATTTTTTATTAGATTATTATTTCGAAAAATATCGATTTTTTTGTGTCGTTGAGAGACAAATATTTGTTTTTAATTTATTGTGTGGTTTCAAAAGTAAGATCATAAGACATAGATTAAGGAACGAAAATTAGTTTTTTAAATTTATTTTAACACGATTTTAGTCCAAAATGTGCTAAAAATTCTTGTCCCACAACTTCAAACCCAGAGGGTTAATCTAAAAATCTGAAAAATTCTGAGTAATGCTTATTAATGTGAACCAGAATAGTACTGAATCATTTTTTTTGTCTGATAATTATTAAATAAGTTATTAAATTGTATAGCTGGGTTTTGATACTAGCGTATCTCAAGCCTACTTGTAAGAGTCTAAATGGAAGCACGTGAATTATTTGAAAAGTTATCAAAACCTATGATTTTTATTATGCACACACAATTTGTTATTACCTACTAAATACCTAAATACTTGTTTAACCGCTAGGGTATAGACGTGAGTTCAACTTCTGTTTATGTCAAATAATTTGTATGAAAAGTATTTATACAAATTACAGGTTCTACTTAGCCGTTTGCAACCGGCTATAAACTGTAGGTGCCTTTCTGTGTACGATAAAAACTGGACGTAATACTGACAATATTACTCCTGGATGTACACAGATTGAAAATATGGTAATGAAACTTGGTAATAGGAAGCTTAGGCTCATCTTGAGCTGTCGCGCCAATGATGATACCTACAAAACCGTGAAATAGGTGAAAATTCACACCAATTATTTGTAGAAGTTTTGCTTCATAAATTTTATTTTATCTTTCCTCTTTGTCCACACATGTCGCAGCCATGATAGTTTCCTTTCATGTATTGATTTTCCACTTAATTTTTTTTTTATAATTTCCACTTGATTTTGTTTTTAGATTTTTTTTCTTATGTTTTTTCTTTGATTTTTCGGAGAAATTTCATACTTTCACCCTCTAAATATATCTTTACTTGTTGTCTACAATTGAGATGAGCATTATTACTTGTACAACTATTTTACAAAAGTCTATATTGAAAAATATATCTACTATGTTAGTTGTTTTTTTTTTCCATATCTAATATATTAATGATTATTAATGAATTTGTGATATTTTTTAGCTCATCTTAGTCCTGCGATAGATGTGTATTCTTTTGGAGTTTGTGCGTTAGAAATGGCTGCATTAGAAATTCAAGGAAATGGAGATTCTGCTAATTGTGTTAGTGAGGAAAACATATGTAAAACGATAGACTCTTTAGAAGACCCGCAACAAAAAGACTTTATCCGTAAATGTCTCGATAAAGATCCACATACGAGGCCTACAGCCCGAGAGTTATTATTTCATCCGTTACTATTTGAAGTTCATTCGTTAAAGTTACTCGCTGCGCATTGTTTGGTGAAACATGCTGGTAAGTACATATTTAATTTAAATCATCAGCTACAACTAAAACATTTAAAGTTTCAGCCTAATTTCTATTTTATTGTAGATTTTTTCCCCAAAATTTTACAATTTTATATAACTTGTAATTTATTATTCGTTTGTTTTAATGTATGAATTATTTTTATTTTAGCGAACATATCTGAGACAATAACAGATGAACTTATGCAGAAGTTATATTACGGACCAGACATCGTAGTTGCAGAAACGGAACATCCTTTTGAAACGGGTGGTCAACAGATTAGATTATGTGATGTGCCAGTTGCTGAAAAATTAGAAAAATTCGTAGAAGATGTTAAGTAAGTAGATAAATGGATACAGTTTATTATTCATGCCATTTCTGGTTTAGAATCTACCAAGTTTGTATTTCTTAAATATTAAGTTCAAAAAAATTATTGCCCCAATATAAATCAAATAAAAGAAAGGAAAGAAAGATGGTATGAAAATATTTGCGAGGTTGCTCTTTGCTGACTATAATTTACTTTATACGAGGTTAGAAGTCCTTACAAAATAACAGACAAACACATTATTTTGGGTTGATTCATTTTTATTTCTCAACATAGTCTCCTTTTAACTTCGGCCAGCGCTTCTCCCAACTTTTTCCAACCAAAAAGTAAGATTCCGGAAGGCCCTCAAAATAGGCATCTGTTTCGGCGATAACCTCCTCGTTCGACGTGAACCTTTTTCCGGCGAGACATTTCTTCTTATTTGGAAACAGGAAAATGTCGCTGGGGAACAAATCTGGTGGATGCAGCAACAATTCGAAGCGTGATTATGCATTTTCGCTAAATGCACAAGTGTTTATTCTCCACTGTGAACAAACCCATCTTGTCGATATCTTTTTCATACCCGATTTTTCGTGCAAAATTGAAACCACTGAGCCATGTGATATGCATGTGGCCTCAACAAGTTCGCTCACTTTGACTCGTCAATCACTCAAGACCATATCGTAGACTTTTTCTGACGTAGTCACCTCAAGTGGATATCTCGAACGATGTTCATCACTTGTACGCCCACGTTTAAATTCAATTACCCAATTGTAAACAGTTTTAAACGCTGGTGCAGATGTGCCATGAACATCATCCAACTCGGCTTTGATTTCTTTCGATGTTTTGCCTTTCAAATGAAAGTGTTTAATCACTAAACGAAACTTTTTTTTCCGTTCTTCTAAAATAAGAAAAGTTGTTTGCTTCAATCGATTGTAAAAATGAAACCACGCGAAGGATATGTCTCAAAATATGACAGTAGTCTATTGACATATGGTACTTTTCAGAAGCAACTTGTTTCGATACGACTGGCGCCATCTCTTAGATTTTGTAAGGACTTATTGACTTACCCTCGTAACTTACTAGACTTCGTTCAACATAAGAAAAACAGAGGCGGATGCTAGCGGCTCCCATGTGCAGAAACCAAGTTTCGTCCATTACATTATCAACAGTTAGTTTAACACATTTCAGTGGCGTCACTTAATTTGATTTGTTTTTGATTATGCGTAATGTGCGATGTTGTTTGTTTATTTCCATTATTATTATTTATTTCTCGTATGTTTCAAGGTACGCCGCCTACTAAATGACTAAAAATGTATTTGAAATACATGATTTTATGTGTTTGGTATCCACAACGATTGTTTAAAACCCTTATGTACAGGCCCGACAAGAGGGGTGGGGGTAGCCGGGGAAAATTGCCAGAGCCCCGGGGTTCTTGGGGTCGTGGGCAGAGCCGTTGGAACGGCCTGGCATTGGGGCAAGTGCCAGAGGCGCGTGACCGTCACTCACTTGTATTTTGGGAGTGAGGACCTTTTTTTTAGGTCATCAGTTGTATTTTCACCTGTATTATAATAAAAAAAAATCGCTTCATTTGTATATGGTCCAAAGTCCGAGCTGAAAGAATTAGTTTTCACGCTCTTGACGGCCCCGGGTATAGAATTGATCATTACCCGGGGCCTGAAAATAAAGTTGCTCCCCGGGGACCCAGAAGTCCTCTCGGCGGCCCTGCTTTTGTACGTCAATGTGATCAGCTGTTTTCTCGCGCAGAATGACGTAATTTATGATACCCTGTGTTTTTATAATGTTGAACGAAGTCTAATTTTGTGAAATCTATTAACCCTTACGTTACGGTGTCCTTTGGTTGCGGTGTGGGGTACAAATGTACCCCATTTTTATTTTATCGTAAATAAATAATTTATTAATAATTTGTATTCAGGTTTACTATGGAATATATTAAAAATGTTTTTTAGCTGAAATTACAATATTTTCAATCGCAATTTTTTCATACGTCCAACATTCATAAAATCCTGTTTCATACTAACCAACTAAATTTCTAGCAAAGCATAGTATACGCCCAACCTGATACGTCCGTCCTGTCCGATGTATAGAGATTCATACTGCATCGGGTGTTTACGCGTAGCTGCTTTGAAAATATTCAGGGAATTCATACGAGTTGACTCCGCCCTTTACTTAAAAATAACAGATAAAATTCATGAAAATAAATTAATTAATATTAGGTGTTTAAAATAAAAAATGAAAAAAATATTTATCTACATTGTTTCATAAGTAATTAAATAAAGTATTTATGGTATTTATAAAACTCAAGAACGATTATTTTATTCAAATTTTGTGGGGTACATTTTAAATAGCACTGCTCCGTAAGAGTTAATTAACGTAGCATGTTATGCCCACTACAAATGAACCATCTCACCTTTCGCTTTGTGTTTCAAACTGTATAATATTTTTAATGTGTGTTTTTTTTTGACAGCATAATATATCTTTGTAGAATTATTGGGTAATTTATCTTTTTTTTTTTTTAAGAAACGGTATCTATCCTTTAACGGCATTTGGCGTGAAACAGCCTCCTCCACCTCGGTCGCGAGCCATCTCCCCGGAAATGGCGGAATCAATCAAGTCTGTAACACCGGAGCCGCTGGACACGGAGACCCGGAAAGTAGTGAACATGATGTGTAACATAAAGCCAAAAGAAGACAGCTGTGATCTTTTGGTAAGATACAGAAAGATGGAATGCGCGATGTGGCATATCATAAATAGTACATTGATGGCTTACAGATGACAATATTACTGCGTATGGATGACAAGATGAATAGGCAGCTTACATGTCTGGTATCTCGAGCAGACAGCCCTAGTCTATTGGCCCATGAGCTGGTGCATTTTGGATTTATCAATGAGGTACGTTATTGATTTAATAAATTTTAAAATAATAATAATAAAATAGTTATGAAGACAGAGGGCCAAGCTCATAATCTTTTACTAAATGTTAGTAGCACAACTACCGAATGCAACTAGACACTACTAAATATCTGCTGCTCATAATACGATATTAGTGTAAGGTGACCATTCGTACTGGTTTTACCAGTACTGTACTGTTTTTTTGGTCATTGGTCCTGGTTAGTCGTGAAATATAACCAGTACAGTTTAGGGTCACAAAATCAAAAATTATTAATTTTTCAAAAGATCGACTAATCGTTCTATCTTTCAGTACGCGTGTAATTTTAAACACAAAATACGGCTCAGCAGTGTAGCGGCCTTTTCAAAATTACTTTCTTAAGACCTTATCACACTAGAGTTATTATTCAAGTCTAAACTTGGAAAATTAAAGTCTTTGTATTCGAATTAAAGTCTTGTGTGTGTGATAGCATGACAAAAAACCTAGGTCTTTAAGTCTGAGCAAATACATCGAGATATATTTCCCCCGTCTCTAGAAGACAGACGAAGTCCAAGTTTTGAAATGCGCCTGCGCGGCCTCTCCCTCTCAGTCAGATCAAGTGAGATGGGTGTATTGTTAACGTTATGTACGCAGACGCAAGTTTTCCCTGTTTCGTGTGTGATAGCTGAAGACTTGAATCCTGGAAAAAGACTTACAAAATAAAACTTGGATAGTGTTATAGTGTGATACGTCCTTTAATCTACAATATAAATAAAAGAAGTACATTTTATTTTTTCACTTAAAGGCAAAAAAACTAAGCTTACTCTGCAATATTTTTTTAATATATATTCTACGATAGCCACTTTTCTTCATGCTGACTGAGCAGGCGCGCTCCTAGAAAAATTAACTGAGAGGGGGGCCTATTTCTAAAAAATATCCGATAAATAATAGTAGTATAAAATTTATTATTGCCTCTTTACGGGGAGGGGTGGTCTTATGTGTTAATTACATTCTGACTATGATTTGTTTTTTATTAACAAAAGAGATGATTTTATTTTCAGTAGCTTATTTTTTATTAAGTATATGATTTTTTAGTTTGTGGGGGGGGGTCAGGACCCAAGGACCCCTCTCCTATTGCACGCGCCTGTACTTGGGCTATTTTAAATGTCCTGGTTTTATATTTGACAAAAAATGGCCAACTTAGATTAGTGTTAATAGAGCCTAATATTTCTTAGGGCAAACAAAGTTAGTAGTGTGTATTTAGTAGCACCTGGGGGATTATATTATCACTGATATTAAGCAATTTTATATCAAAATTTTAACCAAAATTAGGTAGTATAATATGGGCCTAAGAAAAAATGAAGATATTCGTGAAATGCGCGAATTAAGGGACCATTACTTGCCTCGAAAAATATATTAAAATAGAAAAAACATGTTGTTTATATTGAATGACAGAATTAAATAAATATATATAGGTTTTCTAGAAACAGAGTAGAAAATATATAATCGGATCGTTCAAATATGATTTACAACTTGGATTTGCAAAAGGTGGCAGTGTTTCTTTTGAATTACACGTTTGTACTGCTTTCCGATATTTCAATAAATGTCCATATCAACAAGAGATCAGTAAATACCTACCTAGTTAATTTAAAAATAAACCTTCTAACATAACTTCACGAAAAGTTAGGTTATATTAGGTCTGTTCTTTTCGCTACCTTGCGTTTTACTGCAAGACGCGGCTGTATTGACGCGGCGTTAAATTTATTACTGCGGCTGTAAGAATTTAAGCCTATCTGCTAATTCAAACGAACAGAAAATATTGAGCCGCCGTAAACCGTAAACGCAAGTAAGCGAAAAGAACAGGCCTAATATATGCAAACTGGCCCAAACATTAAGTGCACCCATAGAGAACAGTAACTCTGGTTACACCAATAAATTATGCGTCTCGCTTTGACACAGTAACTGAACGATATGTTGCACTCTCTTCATATACGTCAAATTTAGTAAAACAATGTTGTCACATACTATTTTATAATTAACTAAAATAAGCTAATAGTGATATATATAATAAATGCCTACTATTTTACTAATGGTGGGTTGCTAACGTAAGAGTTTTCTCTAACTCAAGTTAAAATCATTTGTTTTCATATCTTACAACATACAAAAACAAATGATTTTAACTCGAGTTAGGGATAATTCTTACTTTAGCAACCGGCCATAAGTTAAGCTTAGTTGTAGATTTTAAGCGTGAGCCCCCTCCAAAATTGCTCTGGCTCCCAGTTGCGTTATTTATAATTTTTAACGTTGAAAATGACCTCTCAGCTGACGCAGATGTTATAAGAAGTATTAAAAACAGCATAAAAGCTGTTCTTATACCATTGAAACTGGATAAAATTGTACTATAGTCTATTAAAAATATTTTGGCAAGTTCTCTTGTACTGGAATATAATTTAATTTTGTCAATGCTGATCTAAAACTTAATATCTGCTGATGAAATGCGTTTGTTAAATCCGTACTATATTTTTCTTTTAGTAGTTTGAAATATTTCATCAATTCGGTTATAATTTTGAATTTGCGTCGGGCCGGGGTGCACTCGCACTGCCAGCACCGCCTGTAGCTACCCCCTTGAATCTTAGTTAAGTATTATAACAAGACAGATAACAAAGGCAAATATATTTGGACAGGTTTGAGCTTAATAGAGAAAGAACAAACAAGTTTTGTTGGATGTTTTTATGAAAATGCTACTTTTATACTAACATTTGTTAAATTAAAATGTTTACTATTACACAATTCGAATAGTATTATGCAGTGTTGCGAGTTGCAGTAAATTACCAAAATAATAATTTACTGATTTGGAATTGGTGCTTAATTATTTAAATTCGCACGTAACTCATTTAATTAGGTGATGGTATCTGTAGGGATCTTTGGCATAGAGTTTCCGGCTTAAGTCAAAATGATTACAACTTGACTTCATATAAAATACCATAAACCGCTAGGATCACTGGTTCAGATTACTAAACAAATATTACCATTAATAATTAAACTAATACTAGTAAAAAAGTATCGATATCAGCAGAATATTAAAACAAAAAGTTCGAATACTAAAATACTAGTATCAAAGAAAAGTTTGGATAACTTACTAGCATTGATAGTATCGTTTAATCTCTAAGTGTATCATTTAAAAACTCATACTCAAGTTTGACTAATTAAAACTGTTCACTTTTTAGTGTATTATCAAAGTGTTGTTTTGCGTAGACGGACAAGGAGAAAATTGCCGCGCTGATAGAGGAGTCGATACGAAGCCTGCGGAACGAGAGTCCAGTGGACGGGGAGTTGCCGTCGTTACCGGCGCCAGCCACGAGCCATGCGCAGGCGCAGCCGACCAGTTAGTAGCGGGCTACAGCTGTAGTGTCGGACTACAGAAAACACTTTCAAGAATGAAGACTGGTTATAAAATGCTGGGCATTATTATAAGGAACTGAGTACCGAGTACATAGCTCTTATAGACAGATCTTGAATCTTTTAATATATATTATATATAGTATATAAATATGGCCTCGTAATGTACTCTGTGAAATTGTGTGATCCGGCAAGGTGCAGAACGCTAGTCATTTTGAAGAAAAAGATTATATAATTATTGATTGGTATAGTGCATATCATGATGATTTGCAACCATGTCAAGTGCCCGTGCTATGCTTTTTCTCTTATAACGTTTGATTTGCCGAATATATACATGTTCATATCTGTGATTTTATGTTCTGAGCATACGATGACAACGCGAGAATCCTTATCATGTGGCCAACGTTTTAACATGGTTACTGAACTGAACGGAAGAGAACGGAACGGTGATTATGTGTTTTAGATTATGCAATAATTGTGATCTGTTTCAAATATTATTATGTTTACTTTGTATGATTGGAAGTCATATGGCAGTGTCGAGCGGCGATGTTGTGCGACGCCACCCGACTGCTGCCACTACTATTATTATTATAGATTGTATACATGCTTCGTTTTGTTACTGAATACTCTTATAATGATGAAATTATAAAATACACTTATACTTTAATTTTTCTTTGCTACTTGAGACTGATGTAATTTTTATAATACAACACGATTTTTATAAATGTATGGTGGAGTATGGAAATATAGTGTTAACTTGGAAAGGACCAAATACTGAACGAGGGCGTTTGGTGATGTTTTATACGAAGTAGCGCGAGGTTAAGTATGGTAGTCAATGGTTACGGCGGGCGGACGGCAGTGATGCTGTCACCCGGCTGCCGACAGGGTGATGTTGAGAGCCCGGTGTGATATCTGAAGCTCAATCGATCTGGAACAGGCTTTCAATTCCAATTTACTCAATCTCAATCCATTATTGTATAATGATTACATTTAATATGTTGCATATAGTCAAACAAGTCAGTATATCATCGGTATCGATCATATTAGCACTTTGTACCCGAACATAAACATAACATAAACGTACAGCTTTGTTATTCACCTGCTAAACATAACATAAAATAAATAAAAGATCAGTTGATAAACGCCATTATTGTTCTTCCTTAGACTTAACTGCTTACTATGGCTCACATTGAGCAGACAAGGCTGTTTAGAGAATCGTTCTTTGCCAGGAAAGATCATTTCTATTGATCCACCTGCCGTATTTTATATTTTCTTAAAGCTTATGTGCAGTGCATAACTATAAATAAACATTAACATTCTGGACTCTGTGTTGTAATATTTACATCTTGTTATCATTAAAACAACTTGTATCGATTACCCATTACACTCCATAGTTATTTTCTATTTCGTTGGTTTTTTATCTTATTGTGTTTACCCTATTTAAATAAAACTACAGTATGGCAAATCTCATATTATTTTCATATAAGTAAAAAGTACGAGTACAGCTAAATTCACTGAGATCCCATCAACAATGTTCAATAAAGTTATTTTAAAAAACTTCTACTTAGTCTTATTCACAACACCTTACACAATTCCTACTTCCTTTCCATGTAAACTTGAATAAAACCAGGCTTGTGAACCAGCAGCGTAATTGCATTTAGACGTCTATATTCTTGACAGTTTTAATGGGAAAATTTAAATAAGTTATTATTTTTATACAGGTACATTTTTGAGATTATTTGCATTATATATAAATTTTGTTATAATACATCTTATTCTGTCAGTAAATTAATATAGTATGGCTGAAGGAGAACTTGGAGTTGGCCCTGCTGGTATTATAAAAACTACCCAAGGGAAACATGGTAAAAGTGGAAAACGATTAATTACTTAAAAATGTATTTATTTTTCACTTCGCTGTTATTTGGTCATAATGCCTAGGATACGATATATTTAAACATATGCATAACCACCGGAGCATTATGAACCCATAACGCCCTCAACAAATGAGGGGTTCGGCAGTAAATAATGACAAGGACCTAAAATTATAAACTTAAGTTTTTTATTTACTGCAAAAAATACTACGTTCACTACAGAAATGAACAAATAATTTCTCATTCTCTCAAAAGATGCCAGTACTATGTCGGGTTACTCGTACTTTAAAATCTATTGAGAACTGACACGCTCGGATACGTAGTCTGGTGGTCAAATATTGTACTACGCGACTGTAGTACTGTTTGAAATTATTACATATGTTCTGGTGTTGATTTTTTGTTAGAACGTCGATAGATACATTTTCATAAAATAAAAATGTACTGTGCTTAAATTAACCTGTTCCCTGTTAGCATATTGACAGCAGAATACTAGACAATTCAGCCATTTTGCCATGAATTACAGCGCCGCCAACGGTAATGTCACTTCTCAATTTTATTTATTTTTTAAAAACTGTTTTTGTTAATATCTCCAAAAGTGACAAATGTCGCTTATCATTATTTACTGCCGAGCCCCTTAAATATTAGTGACAAAGTCGGATACATAAGAAAAGGAGTCAGATTTGGGTGAATAAGCCACAGATTAAGTATGTTGATAAAAAAATTATAAAATATAAAGAATAATACTTTATTAAGCGTTAAAAAAATAAAAATATACACACTGTCTTTCAATATGAAACAATTCACTGACACATCTACTCATTTTATATATCATTCTGGTTGACTGGTGGTTGATTGATATTTCTAACCATTTCTTGTAATTCCGACATTTGTTCTTGTAGCATTCTAAGCATGTAAATCATCGAGCCTGCATCTGTCTGATCTTCTATTTGTGTTAACTTCTTATTGTTTACTGCTATCTTCACTATATTCTCTAAAAATGAAAACTAAATTATTATAAATTCAGAGACAGAATTGGCAAAAGAACAAACTCCAGAAATAATAACAGGATTCCCAAGGCAAGATAATTTTTTATCACCCCAGCTGGAAAAGTATTTCAGTTAGTTTCTGTTATTTGTAATATTGTATTTCAAATACTTCTAAATAATACTCCAAATAAATATTTAGATTTGCAAATACTTTCTCCGTGGTATTTGTTGCTTGAAAATGTCAATATTGGAAATATAGTATTTTAAAAATATCCTAGTATTTCAAATATTTCACTATTATTTCAAATATTTCCTAATATTTCAAATATATCCTAGTATTTCAAATATTTTCTTGTATTTTAAATAATTTACTAGCATTTCAAATATTTCCCATTTATTTCAATTATTCCACTAGTATAGTAAAGGAGACTTTAGTTGACAGATGATGGTTAATTAAAGCATATGGTTCAATAGGGAAGAACTATAGCAATAAAACTTCCATTTTTGAATAGAGCCATATTATTTGTTCACAGACAAAGCTAGAAATAGAGAAAGAGATACAATTTGTTTCACTCATAGAGAAGGAAAGACCATTAGCGACCGCCCAGATCTGAATGCGCGCGAGTGTATACAAAGGGACATACGTTGAAGTTACCATATTATAATATAACAAAAAAAAACAAAAAATATAAACGTACGTTACAGTAAGAAACAGAAATACGTTCTTCACATCTTACATAAAACTGTGAAATAGATATACCATATATATCTTTATCGGTTCTCAATCGATCAATCTGTCAAGTAAATTCTGCTTTACTATATATATTATTTCCTTAGTATTTCAAATGTTTCCCTATTATTTCAAATATTTCTCTAGTAAACATTTAAATTATTTTCTAATATTTCCTAGTATTTCAAATACCATGTGTTCAAAAAGTAATTACATAAGGGTTGGCTGTGGAAAAATAAAATAATGTCGATAGCAAGCTTTATATAACAATAAAAACTTATTATTTTTTTTTCTTCTGAATTTTCAACAATAATATTATAATATTTTTATTCATGTTAATAAAATTTGAGTTTTTTACATTCGTCATAATATAAAATAAAATTAGTACAATTTAAAATAAACATATTAAAATATAAAAAATATTAGTACATTTAACAATAAAATAAGACATATTAAAATAACAAATTAAAAGTTAAGAGGCATATATTGCGAGAAAAAGCTGCAGTCACGTAGAAAGTTTGTTAAAGTTTGTCAAAATTGTCCGTTAAAGTTTGTCAAAAGAAACTTCTGACAACAGTGATGACAGTTAAAGCTTGCAGTACACATTATTTTATTTGTCCACAGCCAACCCTTATGTAATAACATTTTGAACACATGGTATTTCCCTAGCACATATTTTAAATATTTCTTAGGCCCGGTCTTTCCACCTTCAGGTAAAACCCTAGGTAACTATCTGATAGATAAGGTTATCTGGAACTTCATCTGCTGAATAGTTGTCAATACCAATCAGTGAATTCAATACGTCAGTCTTATTATCCGTTAGATAACTATCCAGTAGATATATTTGTATTGAAAGACGGGATGATATTTATTCAGCACAGAAAGTATCACATAACCATACCTGTCAGATAGTGACCAAAAGGATTACCGGAAGGTGGAAAGATTGGGCCTTAGTATTTCAAATATTTCCCTATTATTTCAAATATTTCCCTATTATTTCAAATATATCCTAATATTTCCCTAATATTTCAAATATGTCCCTACTATTTCAAATATTTCCCTGTTGTTTCAAATACACACACCGGCAAATTTAAAGGAACATACAAGAAAATCTAATTATTTTCCCTGTAGTGTACATATTGTTGATATCTCAGGTAATCTTCTAGTACAATGTTTTTTTTTGGAATAATGTTCAATCTAATTGAGGTCAGGGGAGCACGCTGGCCAACCCATTGTTGTTATACCCACTTTATTTAAAAAGTCTGTTATAGAGTGGGCGACGTGTGGGCGCGCATTATCCTGCATTAGGGTGGAATTTTCTCCAATATATGGGGCAAAAGGTATAACATGGTCTTGAAGAATATCTCTGATGTACCTATCTGCATTTAACGCTCTGCCATCAATCACCACTGTGCGAGCTCTCAAACATATTCCACCCCACACTATAATTGAAACTTCACCAAAAGATACAATAGTAGCAAAATTAAATGGTGCATTTTGTTCTCCTTGGCGTCGATACAATCTTCGTTCATTATTTAGTAGAGCATTCAAAGCTATCTAGATATATAGGCCACAAAATAATAAAATTATAAAAAAAAAACAATTTTCAATCTGTTCCTTTAAATTTGCCGGTGTGTGTATTTCTCTATTATTTCAAATATTTCTCTAGTAAATATTTCAAGTATTTCCCTTATACATATTTAAAATATTTCCCTAGCACATATTTCAAATATTTCCGTAGCATTTCTAATATTTCCCTATTATTTCAAATATTTCCGTATTATTTCAAATATTTCCTAGCATTTCAGATATTTTCCTAGTATTTCAAATATTTCCTAGCATTTCAGATATTTTCCTAGTATTTTAAATATTTTCTAGCATTTCAGATATTTTCCTAGTATTTCAAATATTTACTTTGTATTTCAGATACACTTAAATAATTTGAAATACATTATTTCAACTACTTTGATCGGTATTTGGTATTTGCAATACGTTTACTGATTATTTGGCACAGTTCTGGTAGTAGTATTGAGTATTTTATATTGACTAACCCATAAGATGCACAGGAATAATTCTTTTGAGTGTATTCGTATCAATATTTGCATCCTTAACTTGTCCAGGCTTCAAAGTAATATCAGTATGTACACTTCTTCGGGAATAAAGTCCTTTATAAATATGTCCAGGTATCCAATTAGATTTTAGCAACCGATTTGATGAAATAGTTTCCAAGTGACTTAAAAACATTGCTTGTTTCACTAGTCTTTGGACATGACCAGATCGTTGCAAAGCTTGAATATCGTTAACAGCTAAGCCAACCATCAAATTCATCAATACGATACTTGCTAAGATAATAAATATTAAAAATATAATCCTCGATGTTGCTGGCAATCGTGGAGAGGTGTCATCGTCATCTGAACTATTATTACAACAGGTCGTACAGTTTATGGCAGTTGTATCTGCACTATCGATTTTTTTAAAAAGATCTGTATAGTCAAATTCACCCATCATCATGACAGTTGTTTTTACTATCGCTCGCCAGGGATCTTTAAATTGATCACTTGAATGAAACTGAACTGCAAAACTTAAAGCAAAACCAAAGACAAGGCAGACGAAGGTCAACAGTACCTAAAATGAAAACAAGGTTAAATCTTCCGTATGCTTCCACCACTTTAAATTATAATTAGGTCCAGAATAGAGTATATTGTAATAACTAGAAGGCGTGGCCTGAAGAGTGGGGAATTAATAGCAATCATTCATTCATCTGTAGTTAATAGAGAAACACTCATTTCAAACATGACATAGGGCAGCGGTTCTTAAACTGTGGTCCGCGGACCCCGGGGGTCCGCGAAACAATTTCGACATTAACTTTAGATCCCCCAACTTTTCGCTTTTATTCAAACAACTCATTTAATAAAAATCCTACATGGTCAAGACTTTTTGTATTTGTTGTTATCTAACTAGTTATTGACATAACTAAACAAATATTAGTAAAAATTTAATTATTTTTATTCAACTGCAAATTATTTACAGAATACATATTATAATAAGATCTATTTTGACCATTATTTGACCAAGAAATGTTTGTATAATTCGTTTCAATTTGTAATACGATCTGGTTACTTTAGTGACTGTTGTGGTGTAAACAGACTTTGGCGTATCCGTGTGAACCAATACTATGATAATATTATAAATGTATTGTCAGTACACAACATAAAAAATGAACTTTCCCTGTTAGTTACGTATTACAAAATGAGACAGATAATATGAGTTTAATGTATTATAATTTGTAACTTTTTTTAAATAATCATGGGTGTTACCCAGCACACCTATACAAGATGGGCATAATTGAGTCGCCAGTATGCGACTGTGACTATGAGGCTGATGCAACTATGGAACACATCATATTTGACTGCCTACACTTCACGGACGAAAGACGCGACTACATACAGGAATTATCAATAAACAGAATTAACGTTCCTACAACAATGACGGAGTTATGCAGAAACGAAAAGATTTACAAATACGTAATAAAATTTCTCAACAACATAAAGCTAGACATTTAAAACTGTTCTTAGAATTAACTGTACATCTCTACTGTCTGATACCGATGGTCTGATTCCAGTTTGTATAAATCCCGCAGTGACGGACCCCTCTGCACTATACTTTCCTTCTTGTGTACTTGTGTTATCCTGAGTTAGGAAATATTGAACAAATACCATGTCTGGCTCATTGTTCTATAGTGCGTTCAAAGGTGAGTTTGCAGTACAGGGCATATGGAGTAGTTCTTTTTCATACTCTCTAATGGTTTTTTTTTTTTTAATTCATTTATTTATGGGTGCTTCAATAGCTAAGATTATTAGCACCCCATCCTATAGATATACATGTTACTTGTTACAAATTGCAATTACATAATGATACATTGTATATACATTTGATATATAGTACATTTTTACATTTGATATTGTGTGATAGTTTTTACATTTTGTATATAGGGTGTACATGATATACATACAAATATTAATTTAAATTTACATAGCTGCATTAAATATTTGATATAAGTTTTGTGTCTTTTAAGTACTGTATTAGGTTTTTAGTGTTTCTTTCATCATTATTTAATATTTGCGCTAGAGTGTTTTGGAGGTTGTATCTTCGCCTTTCCCTGTTAAATTTTGCGCAGTAGACAAGTAGATGTTCGACAGTAATCTGAGTGTTGCACCTTTCACATATGGCATATGGAGTAGTTCTTTTTTATACTCTCTAATGGGTTTACACAATGACACTATCCTTTTCTTGCTTGTCGACGTTGCCAGCTCTAAAACGCGCTGATCTGTGAAGACGCAGTATTCTACAAATGGCCATTTGTTTTTGTAGAGTGTTATTTTGAGTTTTATTAGAGTTGATTTTTGTAAATCATACGAGTTTTTCATATTATTATAATTGACACATTTGACACTTTTACAACATTTGGCAACACCGCTCCCATTTTCCATAAGAGCTATACTGCAAACTCACCTTCAAACGCACTATAGTTAACAAAGGCCGTTAATAAAATTTAAAAAAAAAAACTTTTTATTCTTTTTACTACTACTTTTTATTAATTTTATGTTTTTTATTGTATATGCTAATAAAAATGTTCCTCTATAAATGCACAATACCATTTATTAGAATAACCAGCCATACATTTTTACCAATATTTATTACAACGTAGTGCCTATGAGATTATTGAGCCAGAAATTGTCACAAGAACGACGTAAAATACTTAGGGTTGGGATGGGGTCCGCAAAGAAAAATGTTGTTCAAGAGGGGGTCCTCGGACTACATAAGTTTAAGAACCCCTGACATAGAGGAAACCTCCTAAGCGCCCTGACATCTGGTGGCAATTTGCGGGAGGTACGAAAGTGACATTGTTTTGTTTTGTTCAATGGAGTTTTTGGTTTTTGTTTATTGGAAATACGTTTTTTTGTTGTTGTTTGTGTTCTATTTTTGTGAATCATGGAAAAAAAAACAATCAATTTTGTTGTGTGCCGCATGTAAATTGTGAATAAGGTAGAATCCCTTTTTTCTCTCTCCCTGCAAACGACGTTTGGAGGCAGAGAGAAAGTGGATCGTAGGTTTTTATGGAGCCAAAAACTAAAAATGGGCAAAAGCCCATTATCATGCACGTTTTTTCGTTGCATTTTATGGAAAGTGATTTTTTACGTGCAAGAAAAGACTGAAAAAAGCACTTACCCCACCCAAAATTTGCCTAAATCATCAGTTGATATATTAAAAGCCCCTTCTACTTTTTCAGGCAGAGATATTAATTTTTACTAATATATTTACCATATTTTTCTTGCTATTATATTGACAAACAGTCAAAAAGAATTAAAAATACAATGAAAAAATAAAAATTTCTTTGAAATTTCTTTAGAATAGCATATTAATACATATCTTGTAAATCGTAGATTACCTTTAAATAAAAAAAAAAAGCTGGGAAAACAGGAAAAATACAACTGGTGTTCATTTTCACCACGTAAACAAATACATGAGTAAAAGTTTAATGTCACTTTCGAGTGTTCCAGCTTTGCCGTATATGGCGCTGCGATCTTAAAAAGTTTCCCCTATTGATACGTCGGAATATAACCAATATTTTTTGAGACTTTTTTTTGTGAAGTTAATGTTTTTCAAAATATGTATACTATAAATCTCATTGAAAACAGGTCAAAATTCTGTACGTTTACCCTTTTATATACGTCGGAGGGGGGGCGGGCTTGTATGGAACTTACCTTGATAACATTTTGGAGGACTGTCGAAAACATCAATGCATAATATCCATAAGATGGAAACCGTCCAATGAGTAACATTAATTCTGTCCAAGCCAAAAATACTGTTATACTCATAATATGCAATATCCAACTATGGGGATCTGCAACAGCTTTATTTAAAAAAGAATGAAAAACAAAAGAAACCAAACAAAAATCTTGTTAAAAATTTATTGATTGTAAAGTGTGTTTTTTAGAGGTTTGTTTTGCGATTTTGGAACACTTTTTCCAGCGACGGCCATTTTTATAGCTGACAGCTGATTTGTACTCAGTTTATTTTGCCATTTCACTATGAATAAACTTATGCCAGAACAACGCTTGCAAATTGTGCAAATTTATTTAAAAAATCGTGGTCCAGTTCGCGAAAGTTACTGTGCGCTACGTCTATTTTACGGTCGACATAATCGTCCATCCGAGCAAGTAATTCGAATAACCATGGATCGTTTTCGCACCACGCATACTCTAATTGATAATACACATCCGCAGAGACGTCGTACAATGCGCACCGAAGAATCTGTTGCTACTGTGGAGCGTAGTATTAAGGAGGACCCGAATGAGTCGATTCGCCATCGTGCACAGCAATAGGAGCTGTGTCCATCCACTTTATGGAAGATTTTGCGGAAAGATCTCTTGGTTTACGAGTTTTCAAGATCCAGCTCGTGCAAAAGTTGAAGCCGCAAGACCATCATGTGTGTCATACGTTCGGCGAATAGGCCGAAAACGAGATTGCTCTTGATCCTCATTTTCACCACAAAATTTTACTGAGCGATGAGGCTCATTTTTTGTTAAATTGCTACGTCAACAAGCAAAATTGCCGCATTTGGAGTGAAGAAAATCCACATGCCATTATTGAGACACCGTTACATCCACAAAAAGTCACTGTTTGGTGTGCTTTATGAGCTAGTGGAGTCATTGGTCCTTATTTCTTCAAAAATGATGCCTGCTAGAACGGTACAATCAATGGAGACCGCTATAGAGCTATGATTACTGACTTTTTCGTTCCCCAATTAAATGGCATTAATGTGGAAGAGCTTCAACAGGACGGCGCAACATGCCAAAGAGCGCGGGCTTCAATCGATTTATTAAAGGAAACATTTGATGAGCGCATAATTTCGCGTAATGGACCTGTGAACTGACCTCCAAGATCGTGCAATTTCACAACTTTGGATTATTTTCTGTGGGGATCTGTGAAGTCGCTAATCTTCGCCGATAAACCAGAGACGATTGCCGACTTTATTCGAACGCCCATATGCCCGAAATCATATTTAAACACTGATGTCATAATATTATCTTTCCAATAAAGTCAATACCATGGCCATTACCACGATTTCTATGTGTTTTATTTCATTTTAAAGTTCTATACCTCTAAAAAAAAACACCTGTTATAAAGTTGGAAGTTTTGTAAATGTAGGTACTTGACTATGGCATGTCATGCATTCTAATACTTTTCTAATTAATAATTAACTATTGAATTAATAATATTTACCATCTAAATCATCAGTTGAATTTTTTCGAATAGCTTTTATTTCTGTCTCTCCAAAGATACCAATGACGAAGGACATAATTGCACACACAAGATTTAGCCACATTTCATATTGAAAGAAAAAATGTCGTGGCATTAAAATACACTGAAATAAAACAATATTATAAAATATTGTGAACTTACTGCAAAAAGTGACCAAGAACAAATATTACGATTTTGAAAATTTACGACTAACTCAATGCAAATAACTCAACTACAGACTACAGAAAAAAATTAAATCTTTAAAATTTTAACAGGTAAACCTTTAAATAATAAAATACCTACAGAATTAACAATTTTATGTAAAGGCCTCTTGCCTAATACTGAAAAGAACAAAGCTAATTTGGTAAATGTTATGTAAAACTGGCGTAACATTTTCATTCAAAATTTTTATTTCTACAATAAGTAACATCCTTTCGCTATTTTTTGACGTAATCCCCGTTCCGCTCGAGGCATTTTTCCGAAAGGGCGATAAGATTGACGATCTCCTGGTCAAGACGGTCGCCAGTTCATTTAACCAACCGATGACAGTATCTTTGACGTCATCATCTGTTTGCATCCTTTTTTCCCCTAAAAATCCCTTCAATTTTGTAAAGAGGTGAAGGCGCCAGGTCCGAGCTATAAGGTGGGTGGTCGACACATTCCCATTTAAACTTGCGTTGTGACAGCAGTATACTAAGGTTGAGCGGCCAGAACGTTCCTCATCATAAATTTTTGTTTTTCCACCATTAAACAAACGACACCACTTTCGCAGATTCCCTTCATTCATCACACCTTCCCCATAAACTTCAACGAGTTGCAGACAGACAGGATTAGTGTTTTTTGCATTTAAAAACCAAATCACAGCGCGGGAGGTTTTTAATTTTTTTACTATTTTATGTTAAGAAGAAATATTGCAAAAACAAAATTTAAAAATATTGCTGTCACTTGTCATCTGAATTTACAAAATGGAAAAAAGGCAAAAACGTAAGAACTTCACTACTAATGAGTGAAGTTTATTACTTCATATATTAGAGGAATACATATGTACAATAGAGAGTAAAAAAACTGATCAGATCAATGTGAAACCTGATGCAAAATATCTTAGGGTTACTATTAACTGATTAATTTAGGTTATAGGCATGTTTCTCATCGTGGCCTTTTCTAAATCTTCCCTAATAATTTGTAATATATTTGCAACATTTTATTTAAACGGAATCTTAATTTAAATTCAATATCATCGAACATTGCAAAAGGATTTGTTCGGTCTCGAAATAAACGAGATCTTGGTAAAATATTAATAACTTGTTCTATAAATTCCATGTCAGAATCAGACAACGAATCCATAATAATACTAAATTTCAAAGGAATCCTTAATTACACTTTTCGTTGGTTCAGACTTACTTCTTACTATGTTTGGTGTGAATAATATTTGACAGTGACATTACAAATTTATCTGTCAATCAATAAAATAATGAGCGTAATGTTATAATAGACTTCAATATCAACATAACATACGAGGGTATATGGAAAACTAATGCCTCCATGGCTATAACTTTATTAGTAATTGATATATGGTTTACATATAAATGTGAAATAATAGTATAAACTGTCCTCTACGCACTGATATGTTCACTTTTTCACATAATCGCCATTGACAGTAATACATTTACGCCAACGTGGTCGAGTTTTTCAAGTCCGTCACGGAAAAAGTCTGAAGACTTCCCACGGCACCATTTCCGCACCTCCGCTATCACCTCTGCATCCGAAGAGAAACGCTTGCCCTTAAGATGTTCCTTAAGCTTTGGAAAGAGGAAAAAGTCACAAGGCGCAAGATCTATGCTATAAGGTGGATGAGGTTTGTTTCCGATTGGCTTCCATTTCACCAGTAAGCATTCGGGGCACCCAATGCGCGCATCCTCTCCTGTATTGCAGCACATTTCAGATAATGTGATGTAGTCTTTTTTGTGAAATACCCACCCTGTTGGCTATGTCAGATTGTTTACACCGTCGATTCTCACGAACCAGTTCATCCACGAGAGCCACCTTTCACCACATGCAGACACTGGTCGGCCACTGCGTGCCCGATCATGGACATCTGTTTCAGCAGGACTTGCGTCTTTCACACTCCTTACCCACCTCCTAACAGTACTCACATCAACACACGCCTCACGGTAGATGGCACTTAAACTTCGATGGATAGCACTGGGCGCTACATCCGCCGCAGTAAGAAATTTAATGACAGCTTGTTGTTTTAAACCCTCATCCATGCCGGCCGCCATGTTAAGAAATATCATGCGCAAACGCGATGTTGCTGAGAATCTCCGCTAGGAGGACTTAAGCCTGGAACAGAATGCACAGCGCGCTACGCCGTCAGCGCGGCGTCATTTGCGACAGCGTTGCGTAGCGCCGTTGAGAATTTTCGCCTGCACACAATGCAATAATTTTTAACGCCGTCAAGTGTCACTTGACAACCTATATCTGTGTTTATACGTGCGCTTTCTTTTATTAAAAGTATAATGGATGATGAAGACTTGTGTGTGATGTTATTTATGTTGTATGCAAGTTATTTATACATACAAACACTTTACCATTCAGTAAAAACTGAGGTTAGGTGTTCTGCGTCAACGTTCAATGGCGTCAAAAGTTGGAAGTTGACGAACATTCAGTATCAACGGCGTTCGAACGCCGGAGGACGTTGTTCATTCTGTGCACTTGCGTACGACAGCTTGGTTTTAACTTTCTTCTGACAGATATCGCCGTACGTACGCCGTTAACGCGTCGTAGAACTCGGTGCATTCTGTTTCCCACTTTATGTACAGATACTTAACGTAAATGGCAAACCACTTTTGACTCGGTCTGGCCCGTCATTATAAAAGTTTTGGCCATGGAGGCATTAGTTTTCAATATGCCCTCGTATAATAAAACATTTTATGATCATAACACATTATTGGCATTCATGAATACAAAAAATATAATTAATGATCATTATGCACTATTATCATCATTAAATTCAATTATGAACGTTTATGAATACGACCCTTATCCTACAAAGTTACTTTGACATTATTTTAAACATTTTTGGAAGTACCTGAACTTACAATGCGATTTTCTCAACTTTAATATTTGATTTTGTCACTTTTCGCAGTAAACTCACGAAATATAAATTAATAATCGCAAAAAATACTCACTTGAATAACAGCATGAATGAAAATTGAAAATGTACTCATGAAAAGTAAGATTCTTGACAAATGAATAAGAATCCTTGCCCACTTAGGCTGGCAATCTTTTTCACAATAATGTACAACAAGAATTACGTACGAAGATAATGATAATACAAATAAAATATAATTTATTACCAATATTGTGAAAAATACTCTTAATCGCTGCCATTTAGCATGAAGATAACATTCTGAAAATTTAATTGATAAATTTATATGTACCCCTTTATACATATGTATCAAAGAGTTTTTACCTATCAATGGATGTTGCATTACTTTATTTACGCTACTTTCGTTTGTCAAATCAAGAACTGACGTTAATACCGCCATTTGTCTGTACTTTCCACGTGGGGCCAATGGTTTAAAATCTGTAAAAACAAAATTTCACTAAAATTAGTAGATACTGAGAAGTGACATTACCTGTGGCGGCGCTGTGCTCCAAGGCAATATAGCTGTCGTGTCTAGTATTCAGCTGTCAATATGCTAACAGCGAACAGGTTAATTTAAGCACAGTACATTTTTATTTTATGAAAATGCGAGTAAATATTTGCGAATTTTTTTAATTTTTAAGCGCTACAAATTACAGTATTTAAATTTTAATTTCAGTAGATTTATTGAAGTGTAATTTGTAGTTGAGCAAGTGTTAAATGCCGGGCACGTAATTTTATGTCGTACATCTGAGTGTCTGTCATCTGAATTTACAATATAAGGATTCTTTTTGTAAACAAGTGCATTATGTTCATTGCCTCATGAAATAAAATAAGTTTTAATTGGACAGAAGCAGCTAAAAGTTAAATATGCAACTTGTAGGTGCAAACATATTAGTGCAGTTTTGTTTTTCTGTGACAAATGTAATAAACAAACTCGCATATTATCAGTTACTTTTAACTCAAAATATATTCCCATGCCTTCCTCCTGTCTATAACCAAATCTTTTCTAATCTGGACTTAATATTAACTAACCCTCCATTTTTTTAAGAAAAGAAAAAATCAGCTGTGGCCAACACAGGACGGACCGCCATCACAAAGTACTTGTATAAAATACATTCTAGCAGCAGAGTAGAAATAACTTGGCCTAATATTTTCTAACAGAGATATTATTTATCATGACCATAGAAACGTTACATATAAGTATAAAAAATTTATGTGAAGTGTGAATTTTCACACATTTCAGGGTTTCGCAGGTATTTAGTAAGTGAATAATGATTATTTGGAATGCCAAAACAAATTTTATGTTAAAAATTTTTTTTTTTGTTAATTTTAATTCGAAATCCTAATACCATTATGTAAGTTTCTAAATATGTGCAGTATTTTTTTTTATATAGCAAGGTTCATAAAATTTTGAAAAAATTCCTCTTAGATAGATATATAATCTAAAAATATTAAGTGAAGGCGGAATGCTAAGTGTGTAGGACATATTTTGCTTTGTAGTATTCACTGTAAAATGAACAATATTTTAAAAATAATTTATCATCTCTTAATCTAAGAGTTTTAAAAACAAATTTTATGTTAAAATATTTTTATGTTAATTTTAATTCGAGTGCCTAATACCATTATTTAGGTTTCCTAATATGTGCAGTATTTTTTTATATAGCAAGGTTCATTAAGATTTTGAAAATTGCGCCTATGGCTTCATTGGTTGTTTCTAGTCATAGCTCCTCCCTTTGATTTCGTGTACATTCAAACAGAATTAAATTATAATTTCAACAATTTCCACTGGTTATTAAATTTACGCTTTTAAAAATTAAATGCAACATTTTCCAAAATATAACTAGAATTTTGAAAAAATAATTTAAACAAAATAAAAATGCAAAAAAATAAATAAAAAATAATATTGTCTCTTCTCGTGGGATTCGAACTAATTTTCTTGGGTAGAACGCTAATACCGTAACCATTGCACCAAGATACACGTTACAGTTTAGTGTGTTATATAACTATAAGTTTTCAACATTATTAGCAAAAAACACAAAAAATGCTTTTTTTTCCAAAAACATAATCTGATCAAAAATTCCTGTTGTACTATTCCGGTTCACACCAATGTACATTACTTAGAATTTTTTCAGATTTTTAGTTTAAACCATCTGGGCTACAGGGTGTGGGACAAAAATTTTTTTGCACAATTTTGGCAAAAATCGCTTTTAAATAATTTATTTTGCGAAAATAAAAATTTGATCGTTAATCCACGTACCAAGGGCTTTCATTTGATACCCTACTCAGAAATTAAAAAAAAAATAATTTTTTTCGATGAGCACATATTTGTTTATATTTTTAGGGGGATATGTTTTTTAGATGTTTTAGTATTTTTTCTATGTGCGGGTCAAAGAGTTGTATAAGCATGCCAAATTTCAACTCTCTAGCTTTAGCCGTTTGGCTACAATTTTTACCGAACAGACAGACAGACAGACAGACAGACAGACAGACAGACGACAAAATGACGGTATAAGGGTTCTTTGGTCATACCTACAAAACCCTAAAAAATAGATACTTAATGCTACTAAATAGAATTTTGAAAAATTTTTCAATTTTTTTTCGTTTTATCAAACTTTTGTTATATAATTTTTTTCGAAATATTTTTCTACTAAATATTCGCAAAAATTCTGAAATCGATACGAGTAAACTCCCATTTCTAGTCAACCAATTTTTACCAAAAGTTGAACAACTCGTGCCATTGATGTCAAAAGCTTAAATATGCAGTTTCATAAAAATCCTTTAAGCCGAATTTGCTCTGCACGTGTACACAAACAGACAGACAGACAGACAGACAGACAGACGGACGGACGGACGGACAGACATCATGCTAAAAATAGTCAAAACGTTATGTAGGGACCTCAATTCGTGGAGATTCATCGAAATCGCGAAATGTCAAAAACACTACAATTTGTTCTACTTTTATAGTTTTTCGCAAATTCTATCGACATTCCAACAAAAAATCAACACTAGAACATATGTAATAAGTTCAAACAATACTAGAGCGCCTAGTACAATATTTGACCACCAGACTGCGTATCCGAGCGTGCCAGTTCTCAATAGTGTTAGTCTTTAGTCATAATTTAACTTACCTAAATTCAATTTAAAATCCAGGTTATTAAAATTAGTGTGATTACAAGTGATTTTAGAATCTAATATATTAGTCAAAAGATGCATTGGCCTTGGGACATATTTAAAAATCGCATCTATAACAGTTTGTTTGGTATTAGTCGCCGCCGATAAATCTCCTCCATGATCTACAAGTAATTTGATGCATTCCCTTGAACCTGCAAAGGCTGCTTTATGCAGTACAGTCCTCCCATCAATGTCTCTTCGATTTATTTCTGTGGGTGTGCCCTGGCGCACAAGCAATTCAAGTATTTCTACATTTCCTTTTTCTGCAGCTTCATGCAGAGCAGTTTGTCCACATCTTGCTTCTTGTATTTTTGCGCATGCGTCTAATAAGTATTCAGTGGCTTTCACACTTTCAAGAGCAACTGCGTGGTGTAAGGCGGTTGTACCTAAAATAAAAATATTATTAGTTACTAGCTGGTGTACCCGTGCTTCGATACGGCATTTAGCTACTTTAAATCCAAGAAAGTAGAACATAACGCTCTCTAAAAGTTAAATATATAAAACGATAATATAATTTGCAGTTAACTATTAGCCGATGGGAAACAAAGAATTCTCCAGTAGTGCCATCTATTGGTAAGTTCCACGCCAAATAGCGACATACATGTACAACATTCAACATTTCTGTGCATACGTACACTTTACTCTGTGATAACTATGTTATTATCAATCTTTGATGTATAGTGTAAAATACTTTATGATTCTACGTGTAATGCTCTAATTTACCCGTGCTGAGTATCCGTGCTTCGCTACGGTTTATTGACGGTTTGCCATCATCGTGCAATTATTATAAGTCATGGTTCTTTATAGATCACATCTCTCTCCTTACAGCCTCATTAGTGTAAAATTCGTAGTTTGTTTCTAAACATGTGCACGGTAACTTTTATAAGCAAAAACCTAGTCGATATCTCATCTGTGGGTTCTTAGTGGGTTCTTACGTCATATCGAGAAATGTACTCTTGGAATTTCTTATTTCTAATAAAAAATTCTTTAGGAATGAAATTTAAAAAACTGTTAGAACACTATCGAAAGATTTTAAAAAGTTACCTATATGCCAGAAAGGACTATTATAACTCAAGAAGCACAGGAGATATAAAGGGTTCGATGCTTACGTTATGGAAGGAATATGTTCCCGGAATTCCAGGTATCTAATCAAAAATATATCTATTTACTCCTTTATAGATAAAAAAAAACGTTTAAAAGACTTTCTAAAGATTAGAAAAAAAAATTATATATATATATATAACAAAAAGGAATGTTATAACTCAACAAACAAATAAGTTACGAAACATTATATAAGTCGCCCTGATATAATGTAGATTCGCCCCGTTAAGTGTTGATTGAAGCAAAATCTAAATTACATTTTTATACATGCGTACGGGTAACCATAGTAAGTAAAAAGCAAGTCGTTATTTCATCAAGAGATATTGGGTGCATTCGAGTTGTACAGAGTAGAGCGAGCGCTGAGCGAACAGTTGATGGTGACGTCATGAATAGAGCACTAACGGAGCGAGCGTTCTTGTGACGTAAAGTTTATAAAATCTAATTCTACAATTTTAGGCGGCGTTTTTACTGTCAGATTAGTTCACGTCAGTCATGAATCAAAATTATATACCTCGATTTTTCCTTGATTTTTTTTCAATGATGAAGAAATAAAATTAAATAAAAATTAAATAATAATTAATGAATTAATTTAATGAATTTTCTCCATTTTAATTTTATGCACGGTGTATTTTAATAATTTTTTTGCTGTTTACAGAACGTCACAAATACATAAAATGACCGTATTCTGTAGCCATAGACAAATAACAATATTATTTGTCTATTGTTATTTATCTAAGGCTATTATTTTTATTTTATTTATAATTTAATTTTAAATTTTCATTTCTTTCCCGCCGTTCCCCCACTTTTTTACGTCATACTCCATATGCTCGGTCTTAAAACCCCGAACACATAGAGCGCACTCTAAATGCTCGCTCGATCGCAAAACGAATGCAATTGAGTGTACTCCGAGCGTCAAATCGAACACGTTTGAGTGTACAGAACGTGCTCGGAACGCTCGGAGCGTCAAATCGAATGTACCCATTAAGAAATCCGTTTTCACCCCCTAGGGGTCGAATTTCGAGAAATCTCTTCTTAGTGGTTGCTTACGTCATGGAAGACATATAATCCGCGAATTTCAATTGTCTACTAAAAAATACCAATGTACCAATGAAATTTAGGGAAATATAAAAAATGCAATTTAGGGGTGAAATATAAAAAAAAAAAACGGTCAAAATGAAATGATCTTGAAACTAATGATATTAAAATGACACCTAAATGCAAAAAAGTACAACATAGTTATATTACAACAAAGACAGAAGCTACAAAGGGTTCTATAATTCACCCCGAATCTAGAATCGCCCCTTTAGAGATTGATGATTAGAGCAAAATCCTGAATTTAATTAAGCAAAATCCAAATCAATATACCATTGGACCTAAGAGATAATGAAGAATCCGAGGAAAAACCTTTTATCACTTTTCATCCCCTAGGGGTCGAATTTCGAAAAATTCCATATAAGAGAGTGCTGCGACATGGAGGGAATATATTTCCTGAATTTCATCTCTATGTCAAGGGACTTTCTTTCAAATAAAAAATACCAATTTAACCCTTTAGGGATGAAATTTAAAATTTCAAAACGGTTTCTAAATATTTTAAAGAGAAAATTATGTACCAAAATGGAATGTTATAAGTCAGGAAATACAAAGGTTTCTATAATTCACCCCAAATGTAGATTTACCACTTTAGGGGTTGATTAGGGCAAAATCCTGAATTACTGTTTCAAAAATTTTAATGGGTAACCTTTGTAATCAAAAACCAAGTCAATATCTCATTGGTCCTAAGGTATATTGATGAATCCTTTAAATCACATTTCACCCCTTAGGGCTCGAATTTCGAAAAATCTTTTCTTAGAGGGTGCTTACACCACGGAAGGAATATACTTCCGAATTTCATGTCTCTATATCCAAGGGAAGTTCCATCGAATATAAATACCCATTTATACCCCCCCCCCATTTACATTTAGAGGTGAAATTTTAAAAGACTGTCAAAACTATCTCGAGATATTTGAAAAAGACACCGGTGTGCCAAAAATGAATGTTATAACTTAATAAACACAGGAAATACGATGGGTTGTATATTTCACCCCGATTATAGATTTACCCCTTTAGGGGTTGATTAGGAAAGAATCCAGTAATAAAATTCTGATTTTGTATGGTTAATCTTTATAAGCAAAAGCCAAGTCGATATCTTATTGGTACTAAGAGATATTAAGGAATCCTTGATATCACATTTCAGCCCTTAAGGGTAGGGCTCTCAGACGTCCCGGAAAACCGAAACTGTTCCGGTTTTGAGGTCTATGTCCCGGTGTCTTCTGGTGGTACTTCTGGTTCGTTCATAGCCAGGCCGAATCGGTCAATTTGAAAATATATCTATAATAGAATATATAATAATATATATGATGGAAGTTTTCGGTGTATTAAAAGATACAGCAGCTATGTTTGAAGAAAGATACAGACAGTGTTTTTTACCAAAACGTGTAGAAACAATTGTGAAAAAACGTGAAGAATCGGGGCTACTTACTAAAAATGAAATACTAATGTCTATGAAACGTTTATTGAATATTTAAATAAGTGGATAAAATCTCTTAAATATTTTTCAGTATTTTCGTGGGTGGTTTTAAAAGAAAAACCAGAATGGAAAAATGTACAACAAACATTAAATTACTTCAACAATAAGACTACTGAAATAAATGAGAGTTATTCATTCAACCAAATATCAACAGTGTGAAAAATTGTTGAATTAGATATTGCAGAAAATATAGACTGGAAGTCTAAAACCGCTTCAGAAAAGTGGATAATAATTTAATCCAAGATGGATAAGGAATTTACAGAACATTATTTAGATATTCTAAAAATTTGTGAATACAAAAATTAGTGTGACAGACAGACAGACAGACGACATAATGACGGTATAAGGGTTTTTTGTTCATAGCTACAAAAGCCTAAAAATCGCAGCTGTACTGTTTATCTCTCTCATAACGCTCCCTGTTGCAGCTATCTCTCTCACGCAACCAACGAATAAGCTGCCACACTCTTTTAACTCACCTATTCACCCCGGGAAAATGAAACAACGGAATTTCCGTCTGGCAAATTAATACTGTATTCTTTGATTACAGAACTAGGTATATCATATTAAAATTACAGCTATACTAAGAAGGTTGGAAAATTATTATTTTTTAATTACTTAAATTAGATCTGGAGCAATGTTAGCCACAACAAAACTGTCCGGCAACTATAAATTTATAATGCTAAAAAGACATAAAAAATTATTTAAAAAAAATGACTTAAAATGATTTCAAAATATCCTGTACATTTTTTACCTGTACATGCGAGATGCGCACAGGAAAACGCAACCGCTCCCAGGTGCCAGACGTACTGCATCCCTACCTAACTTCAGTAAGAAAGGGAAATATCGAAAAACCAGCCGACCTAAAATTCTTTCTCGAAAACGTTGCTAGCTCTCGTACTACTATCATTTGATACTGTAGAACAGGGGTCCCCAAACTTTTTTGACCGTCGACCTCCAGAAGAGTTTTTCGACTTCTTATCGACCCCCTCTATTTTACAATTACGTTATTATAATAGGGCAAGCAAAAAATACGCTTCTGTGATTTCTTATATTGTTTATTATACAGTTTTTTTTATTTATATTACTTTTATCTAATATAATTATATCTAATTGCATTACAATAATATTATTATTAATTAAAATTGCCTATCATTGTCAATGTGATGGGTGTGGTTGGTGACTCTTTGCAAGATTAGCAATGTCGGGTTCAAAATTAGTTAATTTCAACCTTAAATCGCCACGGAATTCTACATTTTGTCAGGATGAAATTAACATGGCTATAGCTAGCCTCAACCACTGTGTAGCTACACAGTTATATATTAAAATTGTACTAGTAATTTTTTATTTTTTTCCATAGACCCCCAATCGACCCCCGAGCCAAAATCGACCCCTAACAATGTCAAATCGACCCCCAGGGGTCGATATCGACCACTTTGGGGACCCCTGCTGTAGAGGCTATTCTACAGTGCGTGGTAAATTTTGATTTCAGTTGTAATGAAATGTATGACTACGTTTTAAAAGAAGACGAATTGTTAAAAAGAGCTGAATTCAACTAAAAGTATTTATAAAATGCTTTTGTATGGATTTTATTTGGAAATAATTTATCGCAGTGCTTTTTTGTCATGGAACGCGCTGGAACGACATACAGACACCTATTTTCGATGGGTATTTAAAAGTATTAAAATTAATTTGAAAATTATTTTATGAACTATTGAACAAGAATTTGCTACGAACTTGTAACCTTAATACTTTAAATTTCATATAAGTTAAAATCTGGATATCATTTTTTAAAATAAAAAGCGCTGATTTATAGTAATAATTTATTAATTATTTATTGTAATTGTATAGGAATTTATTTTTATTTCTGTTAATTATTTGTAATTTTAATTTTTGTGTTATTAATAAAACAATGATAATTGTAATATAAAATTTAATTAATCCCTTCCGATTAGTTAAAATTTTTGGCGTACAGCATCAAGCCCCCCTCACCCGTCCCGGTTTGCTCTGTCGACAATCTGAGAGCTCTACTTATGCATCATTTTCATGGTAGCGTCAAAGGCGCGACAGGGGTGAGAGGCGTGGTGTTATATTTACAAGTTCGAATTTCATGGTGGGGTTGGAGGCGTGATAAGTGCGCGTTTTCGGTTTTGACAACATTTGTATCTAACCCAAATCTAACCTAAAAGTTTATACAAGTATTTGGAGTAAACGGTTATTCAATTTCATTAAATATGTCATAAAATCGAAGGAGACGTCTAGCTCTTTTTTATGCATATTTAGACTTATTGCGATATGAAGAAAAGCGATGGTGGGTACGTCCCATATATACATAGAAACAAAAGGCAACAGGGAGATTATTTTAACTTGTTGCAAAAAATGAGACACAAAAAACAGACAGTTACTTCAATTACAAGAAAAGAATTTAATACACAATATTTTTTACTTGACATCACAATTAGAATGAAGATTCTGTTGGCCCCTGCTTGGGGGTGTATTATTACTATACCCACTGCATGACATTTCTGCAGACCAGATATGGTCTGCAGAAAGACCAGATATGGTCTATGAAATACCAAGATATGGTCTATGAAACCGAATCCATAGTAATAAACTTTATGACAACATTGTAAAAGTCGCTATTTCGCTACATCAATTTATGTTTTTTTAATATTTTTTTTAGGAAATTAATATAAGTGTCTCGCTAAAGATCTCACCATTCCGAAAAAATATATCTGTCTCTATGGTTCCGACGGTGCGGCCAGCGCTAGAGTTGAAATTTCTAAACTTGCGACACCGCGCCTACGAGACCATGGTACGGGTTTTTTTCAAAATAGAGCGATCCTATTGGTTGAATTTCTTGTTCCACGCTTCCAACACCAGAATGAAAATGATACATTAGGGGTTGAATTTCGAAAAATACCGTCCTAGTGGGTACTTACGTCATACAGGGAATATACTTTACGAATTTCATGTATCTTGTCCAGAGGACGTTCTATTGAGTAAAAAATTCTCCCTTTTTCTGACCGATAAAACTTCTTAAAGCGTTTTTATGAAAATTTTGTAACCGTTTTGAATCTATTATTACCTTCCTTACCTGTATGCGCATTTGCGAGATTAATATTTGCTTCGTATTCAATTAGAAGGCGGACTACATCTTCGTATTCCGACATTGTTGCAGCTGTGACGCCAGCACCTGCCAATAGTAGTGGAGTAATACCATGTTCGTCTTGAGCGTTTACCATTGCGCCTTTTTCTAGAAGAATCTGAACGACTTTGGCTTTGTTGTATTTTACTGCTTGGTGTAATGGTGTCCTGCCCCAACAATCAGGTAATGGAAACTTAAAAAGTATAATAAGAATCAAACGAGATACACAATAACTATTTTCTAAATATGTAAAATTTCTCTGTAGATGAGTAAGTCCTAATATGGGCCCCCCATTTTGTTTTTTTCTCGATAATTTTTTAAGTTTTTAAATAAATGATCTTGACTTGGCATACATCTAGCCCAAGTACTTATATATGTCGCAGGTAAATGATGAAAACGGAGATTTGATCAAATGCCTAAGGTAGATGATCAATTCACGGAAGATGTTAAAATTATAACTCTGTGGGGTGATTTCCCTAAAGAAAGTAAGTGATTTGATCAAATCCATTAACTGTTTTAGTGAAAAGATGAAATAATATTGTTTAGATATTAAAAGTATTTATTTAGTAAACCATACATTATTAAATGTAGAATAGGTAATACAACAATAGTCACTGAAACACAAATTATTTATTCGAAACTAATTAACAAAAGAAATAAGTACTTAGGCTGATATTTTTAAAAACCAAAAGGATATTTTTGGTGAAATTTTAAACATTTTTAGTGAATGTAATTAACAAATAATAATGTTCATTAATTTTTATTAAAACACGTTGTTGATTTGTGGCATCTCGAGTTACAAAGTACGTTACTTTTTTTAAAGGCACATATTTTTGTTTTACATAGTATTTTGGATTGTTCACAGGAACACTTCTTAAATCCTTGACCTCCAAATAAGGATAATTTTCCTGCAATCTCACGCAGACTTAGGTTAGTTTATGGAACTGTTTCGGTAAAGATTGTAGTAGCTATTTGAAGAGCGTTTCTAGGTAGCCAATCTATATATATAAAAGGCAGTGTCCTGACTGACTCACTCATTCACCCAGCTCGAACCCCTGGGCCTAGAAACTTGAAATTTGGAGAGTATATTCCCTTCATGACGTAAGCACCCACTAAGAAGGAATTTTTCGAAATTCCACTCCTAAGGGATGAAAAGAGGTGAAATGTGATTTCACGAATTCCTTAATATCTCTTAGGGCCGATGGGATATCGACTTAGTTTTTGCTTACAAGTATTACCCATACAAATGCCGAAAAAACAATTTCGTGATTTAGCCCTAATCAACTCCTAAAGGATTGAACCTACAATCGGGGTGGATTATACATCCCGTTGTATTTCCTGTGTTCGTTTAGTTGCAAGATTACTTTTTAGCACATAGGTGTCTTTTTAAAATATCTCGAAATGGTATTGACAGTTTCTTGAAATTTAACCCCTAACGGGTTAAAAGGGGTGAATTTTGATTTCAAGGATTCCTTAATATCTCTTAGGACCAATAAGATATCGACTTGCTTTTTGCTTACAAAGATTACCCATACAAATATCGAAACACCAATTTCAGGATTTTGTCCTAATCAACCCCTAAAGAGGTGGATCTACAATCGGGGTGAATCATACATCCCGTCGTAATTCCTGTGTTCGTTTAGTTGTCTTTTTAAAATATCTCGAAATGGGTTTGACAGTTTTTTAAAATTTCACCCCTAAGGGTTGAAAAGGGGTGAATTGTGATTTCAACGATTCCTTAATATCTCTTAGGTCCAATAAGATATCGACTTTACTGTTTGCTTGCAAAGATTATCCATACAATTACCGAAAAACTTATTTCAGGAATTTGTCCTAATCAACCCCTAAAGGGGTGGATCTACAATCGGGGTGAGTTATACATTCCGTCATATTTCCTGTGTTCGTTTAGTTGTAACATTACTTTTTAGCACATAGGTGTCTTTTTAAAATATCGCGAAAAGGTTTTGATAGTTTTGTAAAATTTCACCCCTTAAATCTCTTAGGGCCAATAAGATATTGACTCGCTTTTTGCTTACAAAGATTACCCATATAAATATCGAAACACCAATTTCAGGATTTTGTCCTAATCAACCCCTAAAGGGGTGGATCTACAATCGGGGTGAATTATACATCCCGTCGTATTTCCTGTGTTCGTTTAGTTGCAACATTACTTTATGGTTCATAGGTGGCTTTTTAAAATATCTCGAAATGGTTTTGACAGTTCTTTAAAATGTCACCCCTATAAGGTGAAAAAGGGTGAATTGTGATTTCAAGGATTCCTTAAATCTCTTAGGTCCAATAAGATATTGACTCGCTTTTGGCTTACAAAGATTACCCATACAAATACCGAAAAACTTATTTCAGGATTTTATCTTAATCAACCCCTAAAGGGGTGAACCTACAATTGGGGTGAATTATACATTCCGTCATATTTTCTGTGTTTGTCGAGTTTTAACATTCATTTTTGGCACATAGGTGTCTTTATAAGATATCTCGAAATGGTTTTGACAATTTTTTTAAATTTCACCCCTAAAGGATGAAAAGTTGACATCATTTCCGGTGAAACCGGAAGTGCCGCAGAATTCTTATAGTAACCTTTAGATGGGCCTTTTTGTCTAGTTTAACTTTTGTTCTGAAGATTTTTTGTATCTTTACAAATAAAGGAGATTTTCGAAGTGCCTCGTTTCAAACAAACACCCTGTATATACATATATATTTTAAATCAGTCTATGTTTTTTTAATAACAAAATACATTAAATTTCACCCCTAAAAAAATTAGCCTATATTTTTTAATAACAAAAAGATTCATTGCAAATTTTGCATAACGCCCTATATTTTCTTTAATTTTCTTTAATTATCAAAAATTAGTTCTTCATAGCTATTCCTTCGGTTTTTTGTCACCATTTTTAGGGTTTTGTAGGTATGACCAAAAAACCCTTATACCGTCATTTTGTCGTCTGTCTGTCTGTCTGTCTGTCTGTCTGTCTGTCTGTCTGTCTGTTCGGTAAAAATTGTAGCCAAACGGGTAAACCTAGAGAGTTGAAATTTGGCATGCTTATACAACTCTTTGACCCGCACATAGGAAAAATACTGAAACATCTAAAAACCATATCCCCCTAAAAATATAAACAAATATGTGCTCATCGAAAAAAAAAAATATTTTTTTTTTAATTCTGAGTAGGGTATCAAATGAAAGCCCTTGGTACGTGGATTAACGATCAAATTTTTATTTTTGCAAAATAAATTATTTTGAAGCGATTTTTGCCAATATTGTGCGAAAAAAATTTTGTCCCACACCCTGTAGCCCAGATGGTTTAAACTAAAAATCTGAAAAAATTCTAAGTAATGTACATTGGTGTGAACCGGAATAGTTCAACAGGAATTTTTGATCAGATTATGTTTTTGGAAACAAAAAGCATTTTTTGTGTTTTTTTGCTAATAATGTTGACAACTTATAGTTATATAATACGCTAAACAGTAAGGTGTTTCTTGGTGCTGTGGCTAAGATACTAGGGTTCTGCCCAAGAATTCATATTCGGACTCATGTTCGAGTCCTACGTGAGGAGACAATATTATTTTTTATTTTTATTTTTGCATTTTTATATTGTTTAAATTATTTTTTCAAAATTTTAATTATATTTTGGCAATTGTTGCATTTAATTTTTAATAGCGTAAATTTAATAACCAGTGGAAATTGTTGAAATTATAATTTAATTATATATTTGAATGTACACGAAATCAAAGGGGAGGAGCTATGACTAAAAACAACCAATGGAAGCCATAGGCGCAATTTTCAAAATCTTAATGAACCTTGATATATAAAAAAAATAATACTGCACATCTTTAAAAACTTAAATAATGGTAATAGGCATTCGATTTAAAATTCATAAAAAAATATTTTGATATAAAATTTGTTTTGGCATCCCAAATAATCATCATTCACTTACTAAATACGTGCAAAACCCTGAAATGTGTGAAAATTCACACTTCACATCAATTTTTTATAAATAAATTTATTGTTTTAAACTGAATCTAATTGTTCATTAACTTTCTATTATTCGTATAAAATAACTAAATTAACCTCATTATTTGACAGTTTACATTGTTGAAAAGTTTACCAACTGTTTACATAAATTTACACGGAAAAGTTTACGTGTAAACGCCCATCACTGGGGCCAAGGCGCACCGGGACGCCGCCCTGGCACTTTTCTTAGTTTAATAACCAATACATTTATTTTACCTAAAACATAAATAGTATCTTTTTCGTTTGCGTACAACTCGGTTGGCCAACAATGTACATTTATGTCAACAATGAATGTGACAGTTGTCTTGGTTCTCATTGTTAAAGCCTCGTGAAACGCCTTCGCACGTAATACGTGGTAACAACTTACTTCAGGTTAGGTTAGGTTACGTTAGCGGACGTAAGCGCCCTGCCACTTTTTTTTTAGGACTGCACCCCTGCATATAAATCTTTTTCTGTCCCGGAGCATTCATTGTTCATGTACCCACATACTGGAGCACAGAATTGCACCATTAATCTGTTTATCAGGAATTAATAAATTAAAAACACAACTGTGGATTAAAAAAAATCCTTACTCTTTACTTATTTTCTAAAAGTCATATTTATTATTGATATAATATTTCATTTTTTAACTTTATTTTTCACTTTGTAGTATTAAATATAATTCTATATTATGAAACAATATTTATATTAAGTATTTTAAGAACTTGCTATCAAGAATATTTATTTATTTATTATAGTTAGCATACTTACAGCTTCCAGATGGTAGTACTCATGTTTTTTGAAAGCGAATATCTCAACATTCTGACCAACATTAGTAAGTTCATAGCTTGCGTTGACATTTGCTCCTTTCTCCAGCAGGAGCAGGACTAGGTCGGGACTTCCAACAGAGGCAGCCGCGTGGAGGGCTGTCCTTCCCAACTTATCAGCAATCCTCGCATCGGCACCGTAAGTCAATAACAACCTGGCTATTACTAACCCTTTATCGGCTGGCAGGGCACACGCAACCTTCAAAATAATAATAATTATGTACATTTTATAATTATGTTTAGTAAGCATCAGGTATGGGGAATCGGTAGAAAAATTACTTGTAAATCGTAAAGCCTATTCCAAATATTTAAGCAGCATATTTTTTTTTTTTAATTTATTGAATTTTGCTACTTATTTAAATTAAATGGAATTTTTATTTTCTTAAGTTACCACGAGTTCACCTTTTAACGATCGAGGTGGGCTTTTGTTAAACAAAATAATAAAATGCCTCATTCAATCATTAAGAGTAAGTATATTTCAACGTCTAGTTCCACTGAATCTAAAAAAAACAGACTGTTTTTACATAATGTCATTTTCATTTCATCTGGAATTATTGTGTCATTTTTAAAACAAATTTTCAAATATATGTTATTAGTTTGAAAAAAATGATTTTTAAAGTATTTTATATATAGGCTATTCCAAACGTTTAGCCTATTTTAAACGTTTAGATTTTGCAATCTAGTTACTTTCATCGTTTGAATCGTGCTTTTTGGCCGTTTTGTTTAACTCTTTGAGGGGCGGTGGTACACGCATTGTACCACCTTTTGAACATGCCTAGTGGGGCAGTGGTACGCATATTGTACCACCTTTTTAAATTATATAGTTCGAATATTTTCATTTTATATTTGGATCTATACACATGACGGCATCTATTGACAAGCAGGCGAACTAAGTACTTCGATAAAACACAGTTATGCATGGATTTTTTTTTATGCATATCAATTTATATTGTTACAAATACATTTTATAAATTTAAACAAACTATGCATGGATTTTTTTTATGCATATCAATTTTTATTGTTACAAATACATTTTACAAATTTAACTCAAAACTTTTTTTTTTGTCTGGACCCACTTGTGTCTAGAAATTTAGGAATTTCTGGCCCTTCAAAGAGTTAAGCTTTGTAAATCATACTTACAATAAATATAATTAGATTAAGGTTAATATAATTTTAAAATGTCATTTGCTTTATATTTTGATTTTTTGTGTCATTCTTAATACAAATTTCCCATTTATTTATTTTTTTGTCATTAAAATAAGTAAAAGAGTATTTTATTTTTGACATATGTCATTCGTTTCCATAGTTTCACTGTTGGAATTTTAAATTTTCACATGCCAACGTAAAAATTGAAATAACCCAAGCAAGGTCCTTTCTCGTGACAACCTAAATGAACAAAATTCCTGACTTTACTGTATTTGCATACTGCATTTTTTCATAAAATATTACTTTTTCCTTTTGACATTTAGATTTTGGCTGCCATCAGGAATCTCGTTACAATATGAGATAATAAAAATCCAGTTTAGTTCCGCTTAAACATAATAAACAAAGTATTAAAAAAAGGGTTATGAGTAGGTAAAAACAAAATATCTTTACTGCCTCATCGTATTAATCTGTTAATACGAGTAGGTTTAATCAAATTTTAAACTGGAAAGCATGAAGGAAACCGGGTAAATTCGGTATTGAATATTTTTAGTTTCATGACGCTCATGGAGCTCATGACAGTTTATGGTCTCCGATTTCATACAGCATGCCTTTTGGAGAAGAGGATATTTACTCTGTGATAACGAAGAAAGGAGGGTACTAAACCCCTGCACGCTTTCCGGTTATATGGAAAATTGCATTTCCACTTTTTTCCAAATTTGGTGTTTTTCTCTGATTTAATAATGGTTGTCCTTTTATCAAAAGAAAGTTAAAACAAATTTAAAGTCTTAAAAATTATTGCGATTCGCAGGGTCCCAAAGGGCTCAAACGGTCACGTGATCTTGTTATAAAAAAAATATGATTTTCCGCGTTTTCATGCGGCATACCGATGAAAAGAATTAAAGTTTGTGTCACAGAACCAGGGTTGCCAGATTATTATTTTACCAAATAAATATAAAAAATTCAAGATTAATTTTGAAATTAAGACTCAAAAAGCGGGACAACCTAATAAAATGTACAGTTCAAAATTTTTCAAAATGTTTATAAACAAACTCTCTCCCAAAATAGTAGTGACGAGCAAAAAAAAAAAGTCCTCACTTCAAAAATAAAAGGGTATAGTACCCGCCTTTCTTTGTTGTCACAGGGTACATATCCTCTCCTCCAAAAGGCATGCTGTATGAAATCGGAGACCATAAACTGTCATGAGCTCCCGGTCTAACTTATTATACTGGCTGACTACACGTACTCTTTTTAGGGTTTTGTAGGTATGATCAAAAAACCCTTATACCGTCATTTTGTCGTCTGTCTGTCTGTCTGTCTGTCTGTCTGTTCGGTAAAAATTGTAGCCAAACGGCTAAACCTAGAGAGTTGAAATTTGGCATGCTTATACAACTCTTTGACCCGCACATAGGAAAAATACTAAAATATTTAAAAAACATACCCCCCTAAAAATATAAACAAATATGTGCTCATCGAAAACAAAAATATTTTTTTTAAATTCTGAGTAGGATATCAAATGAAAGCCCTTAGTACGTGGATTAACGATCAAATTTTTATTTTTGCAAAATAAATTATTTTGATGCGATTTTTGCCAAAAATGTGCAAAAAAATTTTTGTACCACACCCTGTAGCCCAGATGGTTTAAACTAAAAATCTAAAAAAATTCTAAGTAATGTATATTGGTGTGAACCGAAATAGTACAACAGGAATTTTTGATCAGATTATGTTTTTGGAAAATAACGCATTTTTTGTGGTTTTTGGTTCACAAAGTACAAAACTTATACCAATGTAAGACACTCACATGCATAGCGTACGATGGCTACATGCGTTAGAGCGCTCTTAAACTGGCTGGAAAACGAAGGGTTTCGAGTTCGAGTACGGAGTGAATTTTATTTTTTTTGTTTTTTTTTTTACATTTTTATTATGTTGAAATTATTTTGTCAAAATTCTAGTTATATTTTGACAAATGTTGTATTTAATTTTTATGAGCGTAAATTTAATAACCAGTCTTATTATATGATTAACAGACGATAAATTATTTTAAAAATATCGTTCATTTTGCCGTGATTACTACAAAGTAAAATTTGTCCTACACACTCAGCATACCGCCTTCACTTATTATATACCTGCGAAACCCTGAAATGTGTGAATATTCACACTTCACATCAATTTTTTTAGAGTATTATACTCTTTTCTAAGTAATGTCCTCTTTACTCTTACTTTTTATAAAAGAACTCTCAATATACTCTTTTTTTGCACATCATTGAGTGAGGACCTTTTTTTTGCTCACCACGTGTATTCCTAGAGTGAGGAACTTTTTTTTGCTCATCACTTGTATTTCTAGAGCGAGTGCTCTTTTCTTTTGCTCATCACTTTACTTTCTAGAGTGAAGATCTTTGCTACGAAGCATACTCTATTTCTGTAAAAAAATCTGGTCAGCCTACTTATTAAATACCTACAAAACTCTGAAATGTGTGAAAATTTACCCTTCACTTCAATTTTTCTTTACTGACAACAAATTATAACTTGGATTTGTTTTAATATTGAAGTATAATTTTGTATTTATAATTTTATTTAATATTATTCATTAAACCTGAAAAATTGTAGGTTCTTGAACCTAAAAAATGTTCTATTATTGAATCTGAACCTGAATCCGAACCACAACCTAAATAAAATCAACTCCAGGTCCCTGCTATTTTTATTAATCCAGTTTTACAACACTTTTCCACGATTCTTTTATCATCAAACTTACTATCTGGGTAAAACCCATAGAACTACTCTGAATCCTTTCGCGCTATAGGCTAAGTTTTATTTACCATGATGCCAGATTTATCATATGTTTTACGACTGGTTTTTGGGTGTGATACATAATTTTTTATAACTAATTATATGTTAAAGTCTTAGTCAGGAGGTTAAATATTTACATCAAAAACAAAGATACTCTTTGACTAAAACTGTTTAATAAATAGCCCGAAGTTTCATGTACATAGTTCTCCTGATTATGAATCCTAGTCTGTTCAACAGAAATTTTTGTGTAAAATATTTAAAGCAGGAGTTCCCAAACTGGTTAATATGGACTCCTAGAGGTCGTTTTAAGTTTGAGGATTCCTAATTTACAGTAATAAATTATCACCAACCAGCAATCTGTGTTCTTAATTTAAAATTTCTAGAAATTGTAAGATCTACAAAAGTCGTCATTGAAATACTAATGTATTTCAATGAGTTGTAATGAGATAATTATCTAGTTCATAGAAATACAGTATTTTATTAGTGATTATAGCATTCATTTGAAAACACCTTAAGGAACAATGGGCTTCCCAATGAATTACGTCACGTGCGTTGTTTACACTGGGAGTCTGTTGCAAATGAGAATATAATAAGTAATATTATTGTATTTGAAGAAGTGATAAACATAGATGAGAATAATAACAAGAGGTTGTGACGCATAAGTATGCCACAAAATAAGTAGTGCCACTGTTATGTAAGTACATAACAGTGGCACTACAACAAGATTTTTAAACTAAAGATTGTCTCATAACTTCTAACCAATCAGAGCGTGAGAGGGAATACGTCACACGTATGCGTAGTTCAAACTAGCATACAAAATTATTATAAATGTTTCATGTTTTTAAATATTTTTATTGACTATATTCATAATAGATAACATATTTATTTCAAGACAGTTCTACTGAATAAATTATAAATAAAAATCTAAGGAAATTTTATATAATACTAATTTATATAAAATTTAAAGTGATGGGTATTTGTATTATAGTTAATATAACAATAAAATCGAATACAAATATAATTTTAGGAATATTTAAATAAAAATAGTAACACAAATTGCTATAATAATATAGTAATTAATAAAATTGGAGGTTATATCAGTTTTTAATAACGGCTGGACGTATTTTAACGAAATTTGGTATAAGTAGAACCAGGATCAAACATAGGCATGATATCTCAAAATTTTCTTTCTTAGGGGTTGTTTCTGGGTTGAAACTGGTACTAAAAAACTTAAAATATTTAATTTATAAACAGAACTATGTTAACAGAATAAACTATACAATAAAAATTGTTTATAAGAAAACAAATCTTATTTGTTCTATGCATTTTTTCATATTGATGAATATCAGGGTAGTTACGAGGGGACAGCCTAAAACTAAAATATTGAAATCTTTCACTTCACATCAAAAATAAATGTAAGAAAATTTATTTAGAACGAAGAAACATTCATTTCAAAGAAAAAAGACATTAAAACAAGTAGAAAATAAAAAAATTAAACGATATTTTGATATTTATAGCCAAAAATCAAACTTCACGTGTATATAACATATACGATAAACAAAGACTGGCGTCTCGTTAGCATACAGATGACGAGTAGCTTCGCTATTTACCCCCACCAATAGAAATTACAAGACAAACTTTACTTTAATAATCTTGGCACTACATAACATATGTTAACAAATTAAATTAACAATAAGAAGTACATGTGTTTTAAGATATTAAAGATGAATCATATTAAATACATAAGATAAAATATAACATAATATACATTTTGTGTTAAATTATTGGTAATATATTTTTAATAACATTAAAATTATTAGCAAATTATTATTTTTTTAAAATTTGTTTCTTACAATTTTTTATCGACATTTTGCGATAAACTAATCTGATAAAAAATTCCTGTTGTGTTATTTCCGGTCTCATCAATGTACAGTTAAGAACATGAAAAAATAGGACACCTTGTTAATCTAGTGTGTAGGTATATTTTTTCTAAAATTTATTTGTTTAAATCAGGTTTTCTGCCAATCGGCGCAGCGTAGTGATAACACATACCTATGTCTGCGTTGTTAAGGTCTCGGGTTCGTATCCCGTTCAGGCATGGGATTTTTCACAAATAAAAATTGTCCTGGCTAATTGCCACAGCAGCAAAGGCCATTAAATTAAAAAAATAAAATAAATAAAAAAATCAGGTTTTCTATACTCTATCTCTGAAAGACTGATAGTAATAATTCATTTTGTCAGGCAGTTACCAGTGGCGTGCACATTTTAAACACGTTTAAATTGGTTTTGTGTATTTCTATACTACTATTTATCATTTTATTAAACACACCCCTGTGACCATATTTTTTCTCAAAATTTTAGGGTCAAAACTTTTATGATCTATTGTGTTCTATTGTTGTCTAACCCTAGTTCGTATTCCCATACAATATGTGCGGCACACTCGGTTGTTTTTAACAATATTTCGTTTCGAACTATTCATATTTTGTCGCTTTTGTTTTGCCGTTTCTGTGTGATAAAACAATAACTTTTTACAAGTAATATATTTTATTACTATCAGTCTTTTTGAGATAGAGTATAATTATGACATCTGTCAAACATTAACTTGTCAATATATTATCAATACTGCAAAACAGATATGCCCTCCATTAATAATTTTGTTAAGGCTAACATAATTGCTAAACGGAAAAGATGGATGGACGGTGCGGCGAATTGCATGTATTTATAAATAAAATTGATACACGTTTTGGGTATAGACGCTTACTATTCAAATTCGGATAGATTCACATTAGACAAAAAACGGTGTCCTATTTTTTATGTCCTTAACTATACATTATTGAGAATTTTTTCAGATTTATAGACCAACCCCTCTGTGAAACAGGGATTTTAATCTATTTTTTGTGAACTGGCAAAATTATATTTGATTTTTTCAAAAATAAAATTTTGCTCATTATTTACTTATCAAGGATTTTCATTTAATTCGCCTCATCCCCACACTAAACAAACACATTTTTAAGAAGCACATTTTCTTCAATTTAAATTAAGCCCCCCCCAATAAAAAAATTGGCTCTAAGATCCCAACTAGAAATCTAGATGCGCTTATTTATTTATTTATTTTGAATTCATATTTGTTTGTTTTTTACGAGATTTTTTTTTGCAGTCTCGGTATTTCTGTTGCACGTGGGCCAAAGAACTACATATGCCTGCCTAATTTCAACTTTCTAATTCTACAGACAGACAGACTGATGGACAGACAGACCCATGAATGACAGCTCAAGGATTTTTTGGTAATACTAAAGATTATAAAAATAGCTTACAATTTTTATATTTTTTATAACTGTATATACTTTTATAATCTTTGGTAATACCTACAAAACCCTAAAAAGGGATCTTGTTGGGGCGCAAGACTGTTACTTTGCCTCGGGCAGAGAAATACCTTGGTTCGATTCAATGTTATCAACCGTACGATAATTATTGTGCATGTCCAATAAATTTGCATTTTGCAGGATGTACGATCAGTGTTGCCAACTTAGTAGGTTTTCTACTAATTCTGGTAGAATGAGATGATCAGGTAACTGAAAATTGAAGCTAATAGATGAAAATCTGGTATGGTTTTTTTTGTCATAACTTCTACCGAAATGATTGCAGAAAAAAAGGAGGAAGACAGATCGTAGTGATGACAAAACAGGAAGACCTCCTTTCGGCCATCACTTCGATCTGTCATCCTTTTTTTGCCATTACTTCGGTTCATATTTGGTAGAATTCTGGTAGATTTTATTGGCACTTTTGGTGGAAAATGAAAAGATGAGAAACGAAAATTTCGTATTTTTTACTGAGGACCTCCTTTTGTCCATCACTTAGATCTGTCTTCCTTTTTAGGGTTTTGTAGGTATGACCAAAAAACCCTTATACCGTCATTTTGTCGTCTGTCTGTCTGTTCGGTAAAAATTGTAACCAAACGGCTAAACCTAGAGAGTTGAAATTTGGCATGCTTATACAACTCTTTGGACCCGCATATAGGAAAAATACTAAAAAACATAAAATATAAACAAATATCTGCACATCGAAAAAAAACATATATATATATATATATATATATATATATATATATATATATATATATATATATTCTGAGTAGGGTATCAAATAAAAGCCCTTAGTTAGGATTAACGACAAAAATTTTATTTTTGCAAAATAAATTATTTTGACGCGGTTTTTGCAAAACAGAGCAAAAAAGCAATGTCACACCCTGTAGCCCAGATGGTTTAAACTAAAAATCTGAAAAAATTCTAAGTAATGCACATTTGTGTGAACCGGAATAAGGACAACTGGAAATTGTACAACAGGAATTTTGGATCAGATTATGTTTTCGGAAAATAACGTATTTTTTGTGTTTTTTGCTTGACCATGTAAAATATTTAATAACTTATGTACCAAAGTATACCAGCATGCTTTCATGGTGTAATGGTTAGCACTCTCGCGTTCTAATTTGCAATCTAGGGTTCCGGTCTCGAGACAATTTTATTTATTCTGTTTTTTTTGTATTTGTATTTTGTTTAGATTATTTTTTCAAAATTCTAGTTATATTTGGGCAAATGTTGCCTTTAATTTTTAAAAGCGTAAATTTAATAACCAGTGGAGATTGTTGAAATTGAATACACGAAATCAGAGGGGCGGAGTTATGAATTAAAACAACCAATGGAAGCCATAGGCGCAATTTTCAAAATCTTAATGAACCTTGCTATATATAAAAAAAAAAAAAAATACTGCACATATTTAGAAATCTAAATAATGGTATTAGGCATTCGAATTAAAATTAACAAAAAAAATATTTTAACATAAAATTTGTTTTGGCATCCCAAATAATCATCATTCACTTACTAAATACCTTCGAAACCCTGAAATGTGTGAAAATTTACACTTCACTTCAATTTTTTTGTCACTACTTCCATCCGTCTTTCTTTTTTTTGATCACTTCGAATTTTGGTAGAGTTCTGGTAGATTTTATTGCCACATTTGGTGGAAAATGAAAATGATGTATGCAGATTAAAAAAAAAAAAAAAAATACGTAGATAAGATAATCATATTTTTTTTAGGTAAGTAGTAAGCAGTGTTGTAATAGATACATTTGAAAATATATCTAGATACAGATACAGATACTTGAGGAAAAATGTATCTAGATGCAGATACAGATACAAATTTTAAAAAGTATCTAGATACAGATACATTTTTTTTTACAGTGTATCTAGATACTTTAAGATACTTTTAAGATACTTTCGGAAAAATGAAAACACCACAAAAAAAAGAAATAACTAGAGCAAGGAATATATTTGTTCACAATAAAAAATAAGTTATGCACTATTATTACTCTTAAAATAAACACAAATAGCCTTTGAAGCTGTGTGTCAGAAATATTAACTAACTATATACCTATGTAATCTTTAAAAAAATCACTTTTTATTCCAATTTCAGCGGATATCTCGAACATTTTCTGTTCGCTAATAAATTACTGATTATTAAATGAGTATTTAGGATGACAAAAATAAAACAACAATTTTATTTACTATATTTTTCTTTATTTACTTCACATTTATAAAATTAATTCTTATTCTTAGATTAGATAATTACTTAATGGTTGTTTTACTTAACCGTTGTTAATAAAATTATTTAATTTTTTTTTTATTTATTATTTTTTAAAATTTATTCAGATCTGGAAATACAATTAGACTTTATTAAAATTTTATAGATAAAAATAAATTAAATAAATAAATAAATTATAAGTTTGAGAATTATGATAAAATTCAAGTTCTATATATAATTAATTAAATTTTGGAAAACATCCTTTTATTTTTTTCCTTTTTTTTTTAAATAAAAAATAAAAAAAAAAATAAATAAAAGAATGTTTTCCAAAATTTAATTAATTACATATAGAACTTGTATTTTATCATAATTCTCAAAGTTATAATTTATTTATTTAATTTATTTTTATGTATAAAATTTTAATAAAATGTAATTGTATTCCCAGCTCTGAAAATGGCTTACGCCGAAAGTAGTTAGTTAATATATATATTTTCTTAAATGAAATAATTTTATTAACAACGGTTACCCAAACAACCTTTAAATATAGTTACTAAACGTGTTTTTTTATTATTATTATTATAGTTTGTAAAGATAATTTTGCAAAGTAAATTGCCATGCTGCAAGGGTTATACGCATTTCAAATGCGAAACATGTGGTGTACATATTTGTCTAACAAAGATAAAAACCTTCCATAAATTTCATTTAAATTAAACTCTGATTGGTTAATTTAAACTTAAAATTCAAATATCTGAATGATGCTAAATGTTTTACCAACTTGAAAAATCGTAAGGACATATTTTGTAAAAAGACCTTGAAAAAGACAAAATAGGAAAGTATCTGAAAAAAGTACCTGAAATACAGATACTTAGATACTGATTTAAATACCTAGATACAGATACAGATACATATTTTAAAATGTACCTAGATACAGTAACTAGGTACTTGCACAGTATCTAGTTACTGTATCTAGGTACAAATACCTAGATACATTACAACACTGGTAGTAAGTATAGGCTATTCCAAACGTTTAGGTGGAACTGGAATTTCCATTTTTCTAAGTTGTCATGAGCTCTTTTTTTATGCTAAACAAAATTATCAAAAGCCTCACTTAATCGGTAAAACTTACTAAAATTGAAAATCTAGTTCCGCTAAACGTTTGGAATAGCCTTTACTTTATTATTTACAATTCTTTAAAACGGTGAATTTAGATATTAGATGATGATGAACAGTAAATGTCAAATAGAAATACTGAATTAAAATAAATAAAAACTTAAAAATGACACTTACATGTAATGGGGTGATTTTTAGTGGTCCAGTTTTCTTATTAATATCCTCTTCACTGATATTCATCAATATCTCTTGAATACTGACAAGATTATATTCATGTATGGCAGTGATCAACTCGCTCGTCAACGTGGACGTCATCGATGAATCACTTTGCCGTTCTCCCATCTTTACTCAGTGAACACTTTCATGAGACTGACTGAAAGTATTCAAACTTGTTTTGAATGTTTACAATGATGTGCGCAATGGTATGTATTTACAGTATTAAAACGCTAGGATTCCCGCTGATAATAGAATCTATCAAGAGAATGCTTTTAGTTTCAGTGTTGCCAGATGAGTTTCAAATTTTCCGCTACTAGACATGAAAAAATCCCCCAAAATTGAATTAATTTGGAAAATATCCCCCAAAAGATTTTTTCAACAGTTAATAAATGTTATTACACAAACTTATTTATTTTTAATAACTTACTAAATTTTATATCTGAAAAAGTATCTAGATCCAAGTCTTTACAGAAGATAAATATCTTCAGATCTGAATCTTCTGAACATATCTTCTGTTTGTTCAAAAGACACGTATCTTTCTTCATCATAGTTTACGGGTATGATTTAACTGGGAATTATTTAAATAGATATGTGCACTAAAATTAATACTTTGTGCATTAAAATAGAAAATATTTAGCATTAAATAAATAATATCTTTGAAATTATTTTGCAATGGTCCAATATTAATGCGGACACCTTTATTTTGGACGTTTGCCATTGCTGATAGTACTAAGCTAGAATAGTACAATATAATGAGTATTAGTATCAAAAAGATATAATACTTCAAGAGTAATATAAATTCGGACGTTTCGGAAACTGCTCAACAATCTGTTTCCGTCTTCAGCGATCACGAGAAGTGATGAGCAATATTTTATTTATAGTGTGCTTTAAAACGATTTTTTTTTTTGTGCATTAAAATATTAAAAAATGTACATTTTATAAATATTTTTACTTTAAATAAAAAATACTGTAATGGGAATAATTATTATCATAATTATCACGTGAATGTCTTTTTGGCCCTCGGGCCAAAGTTTGTCCGAAAAGGTTTAAGGCCCGAAAGTGATATCAGATATAAGCTTATTATTGCCCAAATTATGCACATATTATTTAAAAACATTTAAAAAAAACTCTTTTTATTAAATTTTCAACATGTTTTATTAACGCAAAATCAAAATCAACACATTTAAAAAAATGTATTTATAAAAACATCAAAAAAATATATAACAACAATAATAAATTTATTTTAGCACTTGCTATTATTTTTTCTAAATCTAATTACATTTTAACATAAACATAAAGAAAATAATTAATAAAAATTTACATTTTTATGTTTTAGAATCACTTAAATAATTTGGTATTTAAGTAATATACATGTGGTAAATACGTGGACGGATAAAATGTCCCCGGACAAAATGTTCCGGACAAAATGTCCCTGGTTAAAATGTCCTGGATAAAATGTCTCTGGATAAAGTGTCCCCAACTTAAATGTTTCCGATTAAGGGCGGAATTCATAATTGTAATTATAATTGATGTAATTGTGCATTACAGTAATTAGATCTGATAAGCCATTTTCAAGATATTTGGATATCAGTTTATCCAGGGACATTTTATCCAAGGATATTTTATCCGGGGACATTTTATCCTGGGACATTTTAGCATGGGACATTTTGTCCGGGGACATTTTATCCTAATACCGGTATATTCTCAGGACTCAGGGATACAGATACCGTTGAGCGCTACAGTAGGTAGTTGCGAACACCACACGATAATCTAATGCATAAGTTATTCATTCTAAGGCACGTTCTATTTTTCTGGTGGTTCAAATAACTTATTGATTGCGCGCATTCGATGTTTAAGTGGAAATTTAATTAAAATATTGCGCATGTAATTTTTGTAATGCTCAAATATTTTTAAGCTGTTAATATTTTTTATATAGGTTACAAATGTACTGCACATTTATTTTTTTAAGCATACAAATATAATATAAAAGGAATATTTAAATTCATTAAATGCACAAACTGTATTTTAATGCCGTTCTTTTTTCAATATTGCAAAAAAGAATATATATATTTAACAAAAAAATGATTTATTACACATTTACTTTTTTGATTACAATGGCAATTTGTTTATTGCACAATTATTTTATAAAATGCTTACAACAAATGCACAATTTATTTTATATATCGCGCATTTAAATTGTAGTGATAGTTTAAATTAAAGCGCACACGCATTGTGGCATCCCCGGTTTTTACTTGCATTTTATTTCTCAGTTTATCTTTGACTATATTCATAATAGAAAACGCTCTTTCCACTGTTGCATTGGAAAAAGGTAAACTGAGAAGGCACAGAGCTAATTTCGAAATCTAGCCAAAACGAAGCTAAAATTTCAACCCATTTTTTTCTGTGGAGACTAAATTTAGCCAATCACTCCTATTGAGAACTGACATGCTCGAATACGCAGTCTGGTAGTCAAATATTGTACTAGGCGCTCTAGTACTGTTTGAACTTATTACATATGTCCTAGTGTTGAATTTTTGTTAGAATGTCGATAGAAGTTGTGAAAAACTATAAAGTAGAACAAATTGTAGTGTTTTTGGCTGTCATTCAAAACACGACAAAGATAGGCATCTTAGTTTTTTTCATTTCGTAAGAAAAATTGAGGGAAAGTTAATATATAAGTCCAGATTGGAAAAGCTTTGGTTATGGACAGGAGGAAGTCATGGGAATATATTTTGAGTTAAAAAGTAACTGATATTATGCGAGTTTGTTCATTACATTTGTCGCAGAAAAACAAAACTGCACTAATAAGCTTGCACCTGTAAGTTGCATATTTAACTTTTAGCTGCTTCTGTCCAACTAAAACTAATTTTATTTCATGAGGTAATGAACATAATGCACTTGTTTGCAAACAGAATCCATATATTATAAATTCAGATGACCGACACTCAGATGTACCACATAAAATTACGTGCCCGGCATTTATGGTAACACCTGCTCAACTACAAATTACACTTCAACAAATCTACTGAAATTAAACTTTAAATACTGTAATTTAACGCCCACCTTCTGTTATACAACTCGATACATGTGTAGCGCTTAAAAATTAACAAAATTCGCAAATATTTACTCGCATTTTCATAAAATAAAAATGTACTGTACTTAAATTAACTTGTTCGCTATTAGCAGATTGACAGCTGAATACTAGACACAACAGCCATATTGCCTTGGAGTACAGCGCCGCCACCGGTAATGTCACTTCTCAGTATCTAGAAAAGCGTTTCCACTCAGATACCCTTACATGGACATCATTGATAATTGTTGGAAAAGCTACTACCAAATCTATTATATCTGGTTGCCTCACTGGCGTATAGATATAGATATATATAACTAATCGTACTGTAAAATCACGACGTTGTACAGCATATAAATTATTTTTTATTAGGATCAGTATTGAAATTAATGTGGAGTTGGTCGTGTCCGTTATAGAGTAAAAGTGGAAATAATTATTTCGAAACTGGTCAGCTGCAAATAGTTGTGCTTTATTTGATGTCCGATACCCGTACAACCTTTCCACTTTTATTGAAATTAATATAAAATTAATATTTTTATGTTCTCTGTAATTTTTTGTTTTCGTAGGTGTGATTAAGAAATCCTTATATTATCACTCATGAGTCTGTGTATCTGTTCGGTAGAAATTGTGGCTAAATTGCTGGATCTAGAGAATTGAAATTTGACATGTATATAACTCTTTGCCCCACATACATATATAACAAAAATATTAAGAACAAAACATATTACGTGAAACATATAAACAAAAATGTGTTTATCGAAATATATATATATATATATATATATATATATATATATATATATATATATATATATATATATATATATATATATATATATATGTTAGCGAAAATATAATTATGCAACATTTATCCTTATTAACGATCGTGGGGTGCTATATCGTTGCTAATGCATATTGTTTTATGTAAATAGAATAGTATAAAATATATCATATGATGTGCGAGACGTATTAGTTGATCAATAAAATCATGTCTTATTATTCATAAAATACCTTTTTTATTAATATCAGAAGTGGGATTGGCCTATCACCCACAAGAAATATAAAATAAGTGCTATATTACAAATATTTTTTTTAATTTGCAAAGAAATTGTCGTATAATATTGCAAAGGCTAATGTAAAGTTTTCAGTTAAAGGTGACGATTGAGAACCATATAAAGGTAGTATGAATTATGAACTAGATAATAAATTGGCAAATTTCAAGTTATTTTGTCAAAAATTATTTCAAGTGGTTTCTAAGGAAATGACACTTATTGGAATAAATATGAAATGTGACATTTGTTTGAAAAATGCAGAATCTTAACAAAGATCCCTAAAAATTGGCAGGATGAACGAGCGTTGCTTTGTTATTAACAAACACAATTTTCGAAGGTAACTGGTTAGATTGATGATGACTAAAATGGTAAGAGGCATTTTATTGTTTTGGTTAAATCATATGGCACGTGTTATCCATAATGTGTAAAAATTAGATTTGAGATTTTGTTTTTGATATTTGTGATTTAATATCTGAGTTATGATATTTGAGATTTGATAATTAAGATCTGAGTTTCGAGATTTGAGTTTTGAATTTGAGCGTTTATTGGAAAAGACAAACGACAGATCACTGGGATCGGAATGGCAAAATAAACTGAGAAATATAATAGATAATGAGTTGAGATTTAAAAGTTTGTTGCGTACCGCAAGACATGCCGCTGCCAGTGGCATCAGTCCGGTAATAGCTCTGTAACCATGGTGGCAGATGGTGAGCTATGGCGACGGGCTGATGATGATGATAAAGCACTGTGTGTGCAGAAACGAATAGATGCTCTCTGAGCTGAGCACTGTGTGTGCAGAAATGAATAAACGGCCTCTGAGCTTGTTGTACTGTAGACAATCTGTAATGCAGGAAACTAATAGATAGTTACTGAGTATCTGAGCTTGTTGATCTAGTCACTGAGTTCGTGGTAGAGAAATGAAATGTTAACGTATAGTCTCTAAGCTTTCAGATCATAATTTATAGTATTCCTGGAGAGTTCGGTTTTAAATAAATATTTACTTTTATTAATTGAAAGTGGTGCATGGTTGATTTTGTAAAAAATCAACTCTGCGCCCAATTTTGGTCTATTTACAGATTATGAATTAGGTGAAGACTTTCAAGATGCAGTAGAAGATGAATGGTGGACCAGCTCAAGAATGGAGTTCCTGGTATGCAGGATGCTGTTACTGGTACGCAAGATGCAGGATGCTGTTGTTGGTATGGAGCAGACCATTGGTGGTATGCAGGTTGCTGTTGCTGATAACAACAATGCTGTTAATGGTGTGAAGAATACAGTTGCGTCCCGAGAACGTTCCGCATGTCAGTCTGGCCGTGTTAGCGAAAATATAATTATGCAACATTTATCCTTATTAACGATCGTGGGGTGCTATTGTTTTTTATGAAAATCCGACACCGGAAACGGAAGTTATTAAACGTTATTAAAAAATTCGTAACTAGTAAACTAAGCCTTCGACAAAAATTTGGATAGAACATAATTTGATGTATTTTTAAAGATTTACCTAAAAAAAAAAAAAAAATGTTTTTTATTTATTTATTTTTTGAGGTCTTTCTTCGCCACTGGTTTTCTTTTGAAATTTATATCAATATCCTACAGCAGGTATCAATCTCATTTGGGTCGAGGACCATTTTTCGTGCAAAAGAATAATACGCTGCGGCGGAATTACAAATATCCCCAAAGGTTAGTTGTTAGGATTTTGTAGGTATGACCAAAAAACCCTTATACCGTCATTTTGTCGTCTGTCTGTCTGTCTGTCTGTCTGTCTGTCTGTTCGGTAAAAATTGTAGCCAAACGGTTAAACCTAGAGAGTTGAAATTTGGCATGCTTATACAACTTTTTGACCCGCACATAGAAAATATACTAAAACATCTAAAAAACATATCCCCCTAAAAATATAAACAAATATGTGCTCATCGAAAAAAAAAATATATTTTTTTAATTGTGAGTAGGGTATCAAATGAAAGCCCTTGGTACGTGGATTAACGATCAAATTTTTATTTTTGCAAAATAAATTATTTTGAAGCGATTTTTGCCAATATTGTGCAAAAAAATTTTTGTCCCACACCCTGTAGCCCAGATGGTTTAAACTAAAAATCTGCAAAATTCTAAGTAATGTACATTGGTTTTGCATTTTTATATTGTTTAAATTATTTTTTCAAAATTTTAATTATATTTTAGCAATTGTTGCATTTAATTTTTAATAGCGTAAATTTAATAACCAGTGGAAATTGTTGGAATTATAATTTAATTATACATTTGAATGTACACGAAATCAAAGGGGAGGAGCTATGACTAAAAACAACCAATGGAAGCCATAGGCGCAATTTTCAAAATCTTAATGAACCTTGATATATAAAAAAAATACTGCACATCTTTAAAAACTTAAATAATGGTAATAGGCATTCGAATTAAAATTCATAAAAAAATATTTTGACATAAAATTTGTTTTGGCATCCCAAATAATCATCATTCACTTACTAAATACCTGCAAAACCCTGAAATGTGTGAAAATTCACACTTCACATAATTTTTTTTTTTTTCTCTCTCAAAAACTAAGCACAAAAATGAATTACCTTCGTATAAGGAGGCAAAGTAAACTACAAATTAAAACTAATATTTCTTCGCACTACACATGTACATGCACGTAGGCGGTCACTGGAAAAGCTAGCCGCAAAGACATTAATATGCCATTATTTTAATGCATTTTCCAAAAAATGTCTTTCAGGGAAGAGCCCCTGGACCCCCCATACTTCCAAAAAGTATGGAATACTTAAATGAAGAGGTATCTTATTACTTATGATTTTTCATAGTCACCAATTAGAATATTGAGACAGTTAAGACAGATTTTTTTGATGAATTTGTCATAAAAGTCATCAGCTAGTTTCTCACTGTTGTTTTCATTTCGTCGTCCACCACCCAGAAATATCTTGAGATGTGAGAATTAATGATAATCACTTGGCACAAGATAGGGACTATATGATATGGAAAAGTGTACCAATGAAATTCGGCAAGTCAAGTGTGATGCCAAAAATATAGAGAAACACTGATCTATATCATCAAATTGTATTTCCTTTATTATATTCGCGTAACAACTACGTTTTTATAACTAGAATGTGGTCCTTTTTTACTAATTAACAAAAGTAAACTTGATACAATGGACACGGCAAAATTTTCAGCCAGGGACCACGTGTAAGCATGATCGGCCTTTGTTTGACGGGTAACAAAAAAAAATTGCGGGCCGCATGCGGCCTGCTTCTATACGCCCCTTTTTATAGATAAGCATCATAAGTGCCCCCCCCCAAACCATGAATCCTGGATACGCCACTGGGTTGCCTTATTAAAGAAATACTCGAAAAAAAAAATATTAAAGAAATGTTCAGGTGATAACATACCAAGTTTTTCTAATATTTCCATATTTGATGGCAATCTAACCTGCAATTGGCGACACAATTCTATCACAAAGGTCTTACATCTTTTTCGAATTATTTTAGCACATCTTTGTCTATTAAAATAGAAGCTTTATTGAATGAATATCCAAAATTAATAATGTCTTTATGCATGATATAATTATCAAATCTGTATCATGTTAAATTATTTGATAAAGAATTCCCCAAAAAAATCCCCCATAATTTTTAGACGCCCAACAACCCCTCACACATAAAATCCTCCAATCTGGCAACACTGTTAGTGTTTCGTTTAGAACCAAGCTAGAAAATTATACTTTTTTTTGTGGGTTACATGCAAAGAGGTAGCTAAAGGTTTTTAGGGCATATCTCGGGAACTATAAAGGATAGGGCGTCCAGATTTGGTACGTCTCTTCATAAGGGCACCTAGTATATGCTATTAAAATTTCATCCCCCTATCCCTTAAGGGCGGCGAGTTATTAAGTGTTTTTTTATGTCTAGTAACCCTTAAGAGTTAGAAAGGTGAGTTTTGGTACGTACTTACATAAAAGTATAAGTACCCTACATATGCTAAGAGTACCATGTAACTTATAATTTTCAAAATAACAATTTTCTATAACTTTTAGACCTTCATATATACGTATATTTTTATTTACAATAAGTATTTAAATAAGAAACTTTAGCTCTGAAGATATATTGTTTGTTTTATTGCTTTATTTAAACTCTTTTAGCCAAATCCCTCTTGTTATATATAGTATATAATTTATAAAAATTAAATATTTTTTTAATTTTTTCAAATATCCCATTAAAATGAATTTATGTTATATAAATAACGTAAGTGTATTATCTGCCTTGTTTATTTCAATATCTTATTAACGTTTTTATATTAAAAAAAAAACTCGCTAACCCAGTTACTACGCCCATGCTCTAGTTAGTAACTTATTTTAAATTTCCCGCTATAATGTATTTGTCCAGTGTAAATCGTACTCGGTTCGTAGCGCTATCTACTTTTTTCTAATTTGAAATAGACCATAGGATACGATATATTTAAACATATGCATAACGACGGGAGCATTATGAACCCATAACGCCCTCAACAAATATTAGTGACAAAGTCGGATACATAAGAAAAGGAGTCAGATTTGGGTGAATAAGCCACAAATTAATTATGTTGATAAAATATTTTATAAAATATAAAGAATAATACTCTTTTAAGCGTTAAAAAAATAAAAATATATATACAGTTTTTCAATATGAAACAATTCACTGATACATCTACTTATTTATATATCATTCTGGTTGACTGGTTGTTGACTGATATTTCTAACCATTTCTTGTAATTCCAACATTTGTTCTTGTAGCATTCTAAGCATGTGCATCATCGGGCCCGCATCTGTCTGATCTTCTATTTGTGTTAACTTCTTATTGTTTACTGCTATCTTCACTATATTCTCTAAAAATAAAAACTAAATTATTATAAATTCAGAGACAGAATTGGCAAAAGAACAAACTCCAGAAATAATAACAGGATTCCCAAGGCAAGATAATTTTTTTAGCACCCCAGCTGAAAAAGTATTTCAGTTAGTTTCTGTTATTTGTAATATTGTATTTCAAATACTTCTTAATAATGCTCCAAATAAATATTTAGATTTGCAAATACTTTCTCCGTGGTATTTGTTGCTTGAAAATGTCAATATTGGAAATATTTTAGAAGTATTTTAAAAATATCCTAGTTTTTCAAATATTTCACTATTATTTCAAATATTTCCTAATATTTCAAATATATCCTAGTATTTCAAATATTTTCTTGTATTTTAAATATTTTACTAGCATTTCAAATATTTCCCATATATTTCAATTATTCCACTAGTATAGTAAAAGAGACTTTAGTTGACAGATGATGGTTAATTAAAGCATATGGTTCAATGGGAGAGAACTATAGTAATAAAATTTCCATTTTTGAATAGAGCCATATCATTTGTTCACAGACAAAGCTAGAAATAGAGAAAGAGATACAATTTGTTTCACTCATAGAGAAGGAAAGATCATTAGCGACCGCCCAATTCTGAATGCGCGCGCGTGTATCCAAAGGGACATACGTTGAAGTTACCATATTATAATATAAAAAAAAAAACGACAAAAATTATGAACGTACGTTACAGTAAGAAGCAGAAATACGTTCTTGGCATCTTACATAAAACTGTGAAATAGATATATATTTCTTTATCGGTTCTCAATCGATCAATATGTCAAGTAAATTCTCCTTTACTATATATATTATTACCTTAGTATTTCAAATATTTCCCTATTATTTCAAATATTTCTCTAGTAAATATTTAAATTATTTTCTAATATTTCCTAGTATTTCAAATACCATGTGTTCAAAAAGTAATTACGTAAGGGTTGGCTGTGGAAAAATAAAATAATGTCGATTGCAAGCTTTATATAACAACAAACTATTTTTTTTTTCTTTTGAATATTCAATAGAAACTTATGACAACAGTGATGACAGTTAAAGCTTGCAGTACACATTATTTTATTTTTCCACAGCCAACCCTTATGTAATTACTTTTTGAACACATGGTATTTCCCTAGCACATATTTTAAATATTTCTTAGGCCCGGTCTTTCCACCTTCAGGTAAAACCCTAGGTAACTATCTGATAGATAAGGTTATCTGGAACTTCATCTGCTGAATAGTTGTCAATACCAATCAGTGAATTCAATACGTCGTCTTATTATCCGTTAGATAACTATCCAGTAGATATATTTGTATTGGAAGACGGGATGACATTAAGTCAGCACAGAAAGTATCACATAACCATATCAGATAGTTACCAAAAGGATTACCGGAAGGTGGAAAGATTTGGCCTTAGTATTTCAAATATTTCCCTATTACTTCAAGTGTTTCCTAATAGTTCCCTAGCATTTCAAATATTTCCCTATTATTTCAAATATTTACCTAGTATTTCAAATATGTCCCTATTATTTCAAATATTACTCTAGTAAATATTTCAAATATTTTCTAATAGTTCCCTAGCATTTCAAATATTTCCCTATTATTTCAAATACGGAGTGATTATTTAATGGCGAGACGACGTCACTGGAAGTTTTAATAATTTGCCGTTTCATACACATCGTAGCAGGCGATTATGCGCGCATGCGCATCAAGGTTATTATATCTCTTCAAGGTTATTATAGTCATAGTATTCACCAGTATTTCTGCTAGGAGGCACGTAAAATTCGGTGACGTCGTCTCGCCATTAAATAATCACTCTGTATATCCTAATATTTCAAATATGTACCTTCAATTTCAAATATTTCCTTACTTTTTCAATTATTTCCCTATTGTTTCAAATATACACACCGGCAAATTTAAAGGAACACACGTTAATCTTCTAGTACGATGTTTTTTGGGATAATGTTCAATCGGGTTGAGGTCAGGGGAGCACGCTGGCCAACCCATTGTTGTTAAACGCACTTGATTTAAAAAGTCTGTTACGCAGTGGGCGACTTGTGGGCGCGCATTATCCTGCATTAGGGTGTAATTTTCTCCGATATATGGGTCAAAAGGTACAACATAGTCGGTACTCATGGAATATCTCTGATGTACCTATCTGCATTTAACGCTCTGCCATCAATCACCACTGTGCGAGCTCTCAAACATATTCCACCCCACACTATAATTAAAACTCCACCAAAAGACACAGTAGTAGCAAAATTAAATGGTGCATTTTGTTCTCCTTGGCGTCGATACAATCTTCGTTCATTGTTTAGTAGAGCATTCAAAGCTATCGAGATATAGGCCACAAAATAATAAAATTTAAAAAAAATTGATGTGAAGTGTGAATATTCACACATTTCAGGGTTTCGCAGGTATATAATAAGTGAAGGCGGTATGCTGAGTGTGTAGAACAAATTTTACTTTGTAGTAATCACGGCAAAATGAACGATATTTTTAAAATAATTTATCGTCTGTTAATCATATAATAAGACTGGTTATTAAATTTACGCTCTTAAAAATTAAATACAACATTTGTCAAAACATAACTAGAATTTTGACAAAATATTTTCAACATAATAAAAATGCAAAAAAAAACAGAAAAAATAAAATTCACTCCGTACTCGAACTCGAAACCCTTCGTTCCAACGCATTTTAGCTTACGACACCAGTGCTCTAACCCATTACGCTATCGCACGCCTTGCATGTGATTGTCTTACATTGGTATAACTTTTGTACTTTGTGAACCAAAACCCACAAAAAATGCGTTATTTTCCGAAAACATAATCTGATCAAAAATTCCTGTTGTACTATTTCGGTTCACACCAATATACATTACTTAGACTTTTTTTAGATTTTTAGTTTAAACCATCTGGGCTACAGGGTGTGGGACAACAATTTTTTTGCACAATTTTGGCAAAAATCGCATCAAAATAATTTATTTTGCAAAAATAAAAATCTGATCGTTAATCCACGTACTAAGGGCTTTCATTTGATACCCTACTCAAAATTTAAAAAAAATATTTTTGTTTTCGATGAGCATATATTTGTTTATATTTTTAGGGGGCTATGTTTTTTAGATGTTTTAGTATTTTTCCTATGTGCGGGTCAAAGAGTTGTATAAGCATGCCAAATTTCAACTCTCTAGGTTTAGCCGTTTGGCTACAATTTTTACCGAACAGACAGACAGACAGACAGACAGACAGACAGACAGACAGACAACAAAATGACGGTATAAGGGTTTTTTGGTCATACCTACAAAACCCTAAAAAAACAATTTTCAATCTGTTTAAATTTGCCGGTGTGTGTATTTCCCTATTATTTAAAATATTTCCCTAGCACATATTTCAAATATTTCCATATTATTTCAAATATTTCCGTATTATTTCAAATATTTCCTAGCATTTCAAATATTTTCCTAGTATTTCAAATATTTACTTTGTATTTAAAATACACTTAAATAATTTGAAATACATTATTTCAACTAATTTGATCGGTATTTGGTATTTGCAATACGTTTACTGATTATTTGGCACAGTTCTGGTAGTAGTATTGAGTATTTTATATTGACTCACCCATAAGATGCACAGGAATAATTCTTTTAAGTGTTTTCGTATCAATATTTGCATCCTTAACTTGTCCAGGCTTCAAAGTAATATCAGTATGTACACTTCTTCGGGAATAAAGTACTTTATAAATATCTCCAGGTATCCAATTAGATCTTAGCAACCGATTTGATAAAATAGTTTCCAAGTGACTTAAAAACATCGCTTGTTTCACCAGTCTTTGGACATGACCAGATCGTTGCAAAGCTTGAATATCGTTAACAGCTAAGCCAACCATCAAATTCATCAGTACGATACTTGCTAAGACAATAAATATTAAAAATATCATCCTCGATGTTGCTGGCAATCGTGGAGAGGTGTCATCGTCATCTGAACTATTATTACAACAGGTCGTACAGTTTGTGGCAGTTGAGTCTGTACTATCGATTTTTTTAAAAAGATCTGCATAGTCAAATTCACCCATCATCATTACAGTTGTTTTTACTATCGCTCGCCAGGGATCTTTAAATTGATCACTTGAATGAAACTGAACTGCAAAACTTAAAGCAAAACCAAAGACAAGGCAGACGAAGGTCAACAGTACCTAAAATGAAAACAAGGGTAAATATTCCGTATGCTTCCACCAGTTTAAATTATAATTAGGTCCAGAATAGAGTATATTGTAATAGTTAGAAACTAGAAGGCGCGGTCTGAAGAGTGGGGAATTAATAGCAATCATTCAGTCATCTGTAGTTAACACTGTTAACAGAGAAACACTCATTTCAAACATGACATAGGGAAAACGCCCTGACATCTGGTGACAATTTGCGGGAGATACGAAAGTAACATTGTTTTGTTTTGTTCAATGGAGAAATACGTGTTTTTTTATTGTTTGTGTTTTATTTTTGTGAATCATTGAAAAAAACAATCAATTTTGTTGTGTGCCGCATGTAAATTGTGAATAAGGAAGAATCCTTCTTAAACATTCCCTAATTTACCTAAAGCGAAAAAAATATCAATTGAAACGACGTTTGGAGGCAGAGAGAAAGTGGATCGTAGGTTTTTATGGACCCAAAATCTAAAAATGGGCAAAAATTCAAGCCCATGCATGCACGTTTGTTCGTTGCATTTTATGGAAAGTGATGAAACGTCCAAGAAAAAACACTTACCCCACCCAAAATTTGCCTAAATATACTTTCTACTTTTTCAGGCAGAGATATTAATTTTTACTAATATATTTACCATATTTTTGTTGCTATTATATTGACAGACAGTCAAAAAGAATTAAAAATACAATGAAAAACTAAAAATTTCTTTGAAATTTCTTTAGAATAGTATATTATTACATATATTGTAAATCGTAGATTACCTTTAAATAAAAAAAAAAAAGCTCGGAAAACAGGAAAAAGGTAAGTGTTTACAACATCCCACTTCACACTTGCGCATACATCAAACACATGTCATTTGTTTAATATACAGAGATTCTAAACAAGTGGGACTGTGCAGAACTTTTATTTATGTCATTAAACTAGAAGATGGGTAGCTCGCTTCGCTCGGCTTCTTCTAACCAAACACTTACTAACCTAACCTAACCTAAGATAGTGTTTTGTCATTAAACTAGAAGATGGATAGCTCGCTTCTAGAAACCATTGTTTTAGAGCCACTGACAATTCTTGAATTATTTAGTGTAGTCGTTATGTGCTGCCATCTGTATAAAGTTTGAAGGGGGATATTGTAAACATTGGCCCAGGAAAAATACAACTGGTGTTCATTTTCACCACGTAAACAAATACACGAGTAAAAGTTTAATGTCACTTTCAAGTGTTGCAGCTTTGCCGCATAAGGCGCGGCGGTCTTAAAAAGTTTCCCCTATTGATACGTCGGAATATAACCGATATTTTTTGGGACCTTTTTTTATGAAGTTAGTTTTTCAAAATATGTAATAAATATAACTTCAATCGTTGAATCAGTTTTTAAAAACAATTTATTTAGAGAACAATACAATTTAACTGATATTTCATGTAAAATTAACTAGTGACTGACAACTGACATATAAGACTGACTAAGAGAATAACTGACTAACTGAGTTCAATGATATTACATATTTTATACTGTGTAAAAGTGTTTATCTATTAGTGTATCTTGTATTACATTTGAGTGTTGTGTTTCTGTGTGTGAATGTATTTTGTGTAGTATCAGCTGGAATTGGTCATGTAATTTGTATATAGTAAAGGAGACTTTAGTTGACAGATGACGGTTAATTAAAGCATATGGTTCAATGGGAGAGAACTATAGCAAGAAAATTTCCATTTTTGAATAGAGCCATATCATTTGTTCACAGACAAATCTAGAAATAGAGAAAGAGATACAATTTGTTTCACTTGACATGCCTGTCTTCCATCTAGTGGTGGGAATGCTGAATGCCCGCGCGTGTATACAAAGGGACATACGCTGAAGTTACCATATTATAATATAACAAAAAAAGACAAAAACTATGAACGTACGTTACAGTAAGAAGCCGAAATACGTTCTTGACATCTTACATAAAACTGTGTGAAATAGATATATATATATATATTACTTTATCGGTTCTCAATCGATCAATCTGTCAAGTAAATTCTCCTTTACTATACTATAAATCTCATTGAAAACAGGTCAAAATTCTGTACGCTTACCCTTTTATATATGTCTGGGGGGGGGGCATTCTATGGAACTTACCTTGATAACATTTTGGAGGACTGTCGAAAACATCAATGCATAATATCCATAAGATGGAAATCGTCCAATGAGTAACATTAATTCTGTCCAAGCCAATAATACTGTTATACTCATAATATGCAATATCCAACTATGGGGATCTACAACAGCTTTATTTAAAAAAAAAAAAATGAAAAACAAAATAAACCAAACAAAAATCTTGTTAAAAATTTATTGATTATAAAGTGGTTTTTTTTAGAGGTTTGTTTTGCGAATTTGGAACACTGTTTCCAGCAACGGCCATTTTTATAGCTGACAGCTGATTTGTACTCAGTTCGTTTTGCCATTTCACCATGAATAAACTTACGCCAGAACAACGCTTGCAAATTGTGCAAATTTATTTCGAAAATCGTGGTCCAGTTCGCGAAGCTTACTGTGCGGTACGTCCATTTTACGGTCGACATAATCGTTCATCCGAGCAAGTAATTCGAATAACCATGGATCGTTTTCGCACCACGCATACTTTAATTGATAATACGCATCCGCAGAGACGTTGTACAGTGCGCACCGAAGAAGCTGTTGCTACTGTGGAGCGTAGTATTGAGGAGGACCCGAATAAGTCGATTCGCCATCGTGCACAGTAATTGGAGCTGTGCCCATCCACTTTATGGAAGATTTTGCGGAAAGATCTCTTGGTTTACGAGTTTTCAAGATCCAGCTCGTGCAAGAGTTGAAGCCGCATGACCCTCATGTGCGTCATACGTTCGGTGAATGGGCCGAAAACGAGATTGCTCTTGATTCTTATTTTCATCACAAAATTTTACTGAGAGATGAGGCTCATTTTTTGTTGAATGGCTACGTCAAAATTGCCGCATTTGGAGTGAAGAAAATCCACAAGCCATAATTGAGACGCCGTTACATCCACAAAAAGTCACTATTTGGTGTGTTTATGGGCTGGTGGAGTCATTGGTCCTTATTTCTTCAAAAATTATGCCGGCCAGAACGTTACAATCAATGGAGACCGCTACAGAGCCATGATTACTGACTTTTTCGTTCCCCAATTAAATGGCATTAATGTGGAAGAGCTTCAACAGGACGGTGCAACATGCCAAACAGCGCGCGCCTCAAACGATTTATTAAAGGAAATATTCGATGAGCGCATAATTTCGCGTAATTGACCTGTGAATTGACCTCCAAGATCGTGCAATTTCACAACTTATTTATTGTGGATTATTTTCTGTGGGGATCTGTGAAGTCGCTAATCTTCGCCGATAAACCAGAGACGATTGCCGACTTAGAAGGCAACATTTGCCGTGTTATTGCCGATATACGGCCCCAGCTGCTCCAAAAAGTGGTCGAATATTGGACTTCCAGATTGCGCTTTATTCAAGTCAGCCGTGGCGCCCATATGCCCGAAATCATATTTAAACACTGATGTCATAATATTATCTTTCCAATAAAGCCAATACCATTGCCATTACCACGATTTTTATGTGTTTTATTTCATTTTAAAGTTCTATACCTCTAAAAAAACACCCGTTATAAAGTTGGAAGTTTTGTAAATGTAGGTACTTGACAATGGCATGTCATGCATTCTAATACTTTTCTAATTAATAATTAACTATTGAATTAATAATATTTACCATCTAAATCATCAGTTGAATTTTTTCGAATAGCTTTTATTTCTGTTTCTCCAAAGAAACCAATGACGAAGGACATAATTGCACACACAAGATTTAGCCACATTTCATATTGGCAGAAATAATGTCGTGGCATTAAAATACACTGAAATAAAACAATATTAAAAATATCGTAAACTTACTGCAAAAAGTGACCAAGAACAAATAATACGATTTTGAAAATTTCCGACTAAGTCAATGCAAATAACCAGAACTACAGAAAAAAAAAAACAGGTAAACCTTTAAATAATAATATCCATACAGAATTAACAATTTTATGTAAAGGACTCTTGCCTAATACTGAAAAGAACAAACCTAATTTGGTAAATGTTAAGTAAAACTGGCGTAGCATTTTCATTCAAAATTTTTATTTCTACAATAAGTAACATCCTTTCGCTATTTTTTGACGTAATCCCCGTTCCGCTCCAGGCATTTTTTCGAAAAGGCGATAAGATTGACGATCTCCTGGTCGTAGAAGACGGTCGCCAGTTCATTTAACCAACCGATTACAGTATCTTTGGCGTCATCATCTGTTTGCATCCTTTTTTCCCCTAAAAATCCCTTCTATTTTGTAGAGAGGTGAAGGCACCAGGTCCGGGCATAAGGTGGGTGGTCGACACATTCCCATTTAAACTTCTCTAGAAACGCTTGCGTTGTAACAGCAGTATATTACGGTTGAGCAGCCAGAACGTTCCTCATCATGAATTTTTGTTTTTCCACCATTAAACAAACGACACCGCTTTCGCAGATTCCCTTCATTCATCACAACTTCCCCATAAACTTCAACGAGTTGCCGACAGATTTCGACAGGACGAGTGTTATTTGCATTTAAAAACCAAATAACAGCGCTTACTTCGCAATGTGTGCGATTAGTAATGGACATAGCTGATATTAAATTGCCGCATAATATCGTCTACCTCCGCTAGCAACTTCCGACTGACTGACAACGTTAGCAAAGGATCAGAGAAGACATTAATCGGTAAAACGACTGCGGGGAACGCTATGCGCGGATAGGATGCGCAAAAGGTGCTTATTTAACAAATGACCCTCGTACAATTCACTTCCCGTAGATCTTTTGGTTGTCGGGCCATATTGCGGATGAAAATTTGAGCACGGACCAAAAAAAACACAATTTAAAATAATTTTAATGTGTTTTATTGGAACCGCTTTATTCAAATAATGTATTGAATAATTTTTTTATCTGAAATTCTTTTCATGCGCCAATTTGTATTGGACAGACAGTAATATTTTTGCAGAACACAATAATTTATAAAATGCTTCGCGGGCCAGATATAATTTCAGCGCGGGCCGCCATTTGCCCAGGCCTTCCGTAGATAAACAGTAGAGGAACGCTATTTCAGAACTAACGACTACCGAAATTGAACCAGAAAGTGAGGTGGAATAGTTCCTTTTTTGACTTGTACATGCTTTAATGACACTATAAGCAATTCACTTTTGTAAGAACAAACTAGATCTGGTTATTTTGGTTACTTTTATAGTGTGTTACTGACTTTAAATGTCAATTAAAAAAAATATTCCTTACGCTGTAAAACTGACTTTAGGTTGATAAGGTTATGATCATTATAATTAAGATATAATTTTTCATTATAACATAGGTCAAATGGATCGACATTTTAAAAAAGTGACATCTTTTATTGTAATACCAGCATGACATACAGCTTCAAAGGTGCAAACTATTGAAAACAAAATTCCCTCTTAGTTTGTTCTTACAGTGAACTGCTTATAATAAAGAGCATAGTTTAAGGGCCATATTCATAAAACAGTCCATAATCGTACATTTTGTAATGAACATAATATATTTAATGATCATAATATTTCTATTGCTATTGATAAAAATAATGAACAAATTTTAATGAAACATTTCATTGTGTCCATAATGCAAATGAGTAATTATGTAAAGATCATAATACAAAATTACTAGGGATGTTTTTCATTTTTTTTTTACTATTTTATGTCAAGAAAAAATATTGCAAAAACAAAATTTAAAAATATTGCTGTCAGTGTCGCTTGTCATCTGAATTTACAAAATGGAAAAAAGGTAAAAACGTAAGAACTTCACGACTAACGCAGGGCCGCCCCTAGCATTTGCGGGGCCTGGGCCAAAACTAAAATTGCGGGGCCCCAAAACTGGATTTGCGGGGCCCCATCTATATATATATTGAATAACGATATTTTATTTAATATTATTAACTATTAACAAAGTACAGATACTTATAATCAATGAAAAAAATGGATTTTATTATTTTATTACTTGACGGTTGAAGTGCGGAGCCCTTACAGGCGCGGGGCCTGGGTCAGGTGCCCCACTTGCCCCCGCCTAGGGGCGGCCCTGGACTAACGAGTGCAGTTTATTACTTCATATATTAGAAGAATACATATGTACAATAGAGAGTAAAAAAACTGATCAGATCAATGTGAAACCTGATGCAAAATATCTTAGGGTTACTAGTAACTGATTAATTGGGGTTATAGGCATGTTTCTCATCGTGGCCTTTTCTAAATCTTCCCTAATAATTTGTAATATATTTGCAACAGTCATTTTATTTAAACGGAATCTTAATTTAAATTCAATATCATCGAACATTGCAAAAGGATTTGTTCGGTCTCAAAATAAACGAGATCTTGGTAAAATATTAATAACTTGTTCTATAAATTCCATGTCAGAATCAGACGACGAATCCATAATAATACTAAATTTCAAAAGAATCCTTAATTACACTTTTCGTTGGTTCAGACTTACTTCTTATTATGTTTGGTGTGAATAATAAAAAAAAAAAATTGACAGTGACATTGCAAATTTATCTGTCAATCAATAAAATAATGAGCGTAATGTTATAATGGACTTCAATATCAACATTACATATAATGAAACAGTTAATGATCTTAACCAGAGGCGAATTAAGCGGTGGGCGGACTGTGCGGCCGCCCGGGGCCCACGAAGTCGGGGGGCCCACCGAGGCGTATATACAAATATTTCCATTCTATTTAAAATAATAGAAGGCCCATTTTAATTTTACCGCCCAGGACCCCCAAGCAACTTAATCCGCCACTGATCATAACATATTATTGGCATTCATGAATACAAAAAAAATATTTAATGATCATTATGCACTATTATCATCATTAAATTCAATTATGAACGTTTATGAATACGACCCTTATCCTACAAAGTTACTTTGACATTATTTTAAACATTTTTGGAAGTACCTGAACTTGCAATGCGATTTTCTCAACTTTAATATTTGATTTTGTCACTTTTCGCAGTAAGCTCAGGAAATATAAATTAATAATCGCAAAAAATACTCACTTGAATAACAGCATGAATGAAAATTGAAAATGTACTCATGAAAAGTAAGATTCTTGACAAATGAATAAGAATCTTTGCCCACTTCGGCTGGCAATCTTTTTCACAATAATGTACAACAAGAATTACGTACGAAGATAATGATAATACAAATAAAATATAATTTACTACCAATATTGTGAAAAATATTCTTAATCGCTGCCATTTAGCATGAAGATAACATTCTGAAAATTTAATTGATAAATTTATATGTTCCCCTTTATATGTATCAAAGAGTTTTTACCTATCAATGGATGTTGCATTATTTTATTTACGCTACTTTCGTGTGTCAAATCAAGAACTGACGTTAATACCGCCATTTGTCTGTTCTTTCCACGTGGGGCCAATGGTTTAAAATCTGTAAAAACAAAATTTCACTAAAATTAGTAGATATTGAGAAGTGACATTACCGGTGGCGGCGCTGTGTTCCAAGGCAATATGGCTGTCGTGTCTAGTATTGAGCTGTCAATATTCTAATAGCGAACAGGTTAATTTGAGCACAGTACATTTTTATTTTATGAAAATGCGAGTAAATATTTGCGATTGTTTTTAATTTTTAAGCGGTACACATGTATCGAGGTATATAACAGAAGGTCGGCATCAAATTACAATATTTAAAGTTTAATTTCAGTAGATTTATTGAAGTGTAATTTGTAGTTGAGCAGGTGTTAAATGCCGGGCACGTAATTTTATGTCGTAGAACATTCAAATTAACTTCATCACAGGCAGATGTTACCCACTCTGTTGCGCAGAAACCAAATTTCGTCCATTATGTTACCAATAGTTAGCTTAACTCATTTCAGTGGCGCTACTTACTTTTATTTGTGTTTGACTACGCGTATTGTGCGATGTTGTTGGTTTATTTCCGCAGAGCCGCAGTAAGGGGGGGGGCGGAGGGGCGGGGGCCCTTAGCGCACTAAGGAAAAGGGTGCCGACGAGCTTGACTAAGGGGCGCCACATTACGAAGGTGAGGACTTTTTTTTTTTTGGTCATCACTTGGATTTTGGGTGGTGAGGACCACCTTTTTTTGCCAAGGGCGCTAAAACTCAGTTTGCCCCTAGCGCAAGTTTTCCTTACTGCGGCTCTGTATTTCCGTAATTATTATTTATTTCTCGTACGTTTCAAGGTATACCGTATTGTAAAATGAGTAAAAATGTATTTGAAATACATGATATTGTTTGTTTGGTTTCCACAACAATTGTTTAAAACCCTAATGTACGTCAACAGAGCCGCAGTAAGGAAAACTTGCGCTAGGGGCAGAACCGTGTTTTGGCATCCTTGCCAAATAAAAAAAAAGTTTCTTACCTCTCAAAATTCAAGTGATGAGCAAAAAAAAGGTCCTCACCTCTCAAAATCCAAGTAACGAGCAAAACAAAATAAGGTGTCCTCACCTCCCAAAATCTAAGTGATGAGCAAAAAAAAGGTCCTCACTTCCCAAAATCTAAGTGATGAGCAAAAAAAAAGGTCCTCACCTCTCAAAATCCAAGTGACGAGCAAAACAAAATAAGGTGTCCTCACCTCCCAAAATCTAAGTGATGAGCAAAAAAAAAGGTCCTCACTTCTGAAAATCTAAGTGATGAGCAAAAAAAAGGTCCTCACCTCCCAAAACCTAAGTAATGAGAAAAAAAAGGTCCTCACCTCCCAAAATCTAAGTAATGAGAAAAAAAGGTCCTCACCTCTCAAAATCCAAGTGACGAGCAAAAAAAAGGTCCTCGCTTTCGCAATGGCGCCCCTTAATCAAGCCCGTCAGCACCCTTTTCCTTAGTGCACCCAAGGCCACCGCCCCCTCCGCTGCAGCCCCTTACTACGGCTCTGTACGTCAATGTGTTCAGCTGTTTTCTCGCGCAGAATTGATGACGTAATTTAAGATACCCTGTGATGAAGTTGCACATATGCTTCTTCGATTATAGTAAGGCCTTTAATAATGTATTGCATGATAAATTAATAAAAATGCTACAAGATATAAAAATAGACAGCAAGGATTTAAGACTCATCAACAATCTTTATGAAATGCAAGCATCGGCCGTAAGAATTGAGAATTGTATTTCAGAATACAAACAAATGAAAAAAGGAGTCAGACAAGGATGTTAATGTCACCAGACTTGTTTAATTGTTATGGCGAACAAATTTTCCTACATATTGTGAACATAGGAGGTGTAAATATTGGGGGAAGATGCTATAATAATATTAGATATGCTGATGATGCACTGTTGATTGCGGAGAACGAAGAAGAGATGACTGAATTACTCACTAAAGTTCAAGAAACCAGTGAAGAATGGGGATTAAAATTAAACCTTAGCAAAACTGTGTACATGGTTATATCTAAAAAAGAGAACAACAATGCACCTCGTATTTTAGACATCAACGGTAATATATTAGAAAGAATAAAAAGTTACAAATACCTTGGGAGCATTATAGCAGATAATGGAAGAGTAGATGCGGACAGAAGAGCAAGGATAGGGTTAACTAAAAGTGCGTTCTGTAAATTAAAACCAGTACTCACAAACAGAAACATTAATGTGACAACTAAAAATAAAATAATAAACAGTTATTTGTGGAGTATTCTGACATTCGGTTGTGAAAGTTGGATTTTGAATAAAAATAATATTAACAAGATAAAGGCTTGTGAAATGTGGGTGTACCGAAAGTGCCTAAAGATTCCGTGGACCGCAAAAATGACCAACAGTGAAGTGTTGACAAAAAAAAAACTAAAAGACAAGTGGGCAGCAAAATAAAAAAATTGCAATTATCATTTTTCGGTCATATTACGAGACAGAGAAACATTGAGTGGGATATGTGTAGTTCGCAGTGTGACAAAACGAGAGAACGTGGTAGGAGAAGAATGACTTTAATTGACAATATCATTAGTGACACTGACACAAAAAACTTTAAAAATTTAGTCAATATTGTGGAGAATAGAGACAATTGGCGTTCCATGATAGCCGAAGTCTGCATCAGATATGGCACTTGATGATGTGATGAAGTTAAGATGAACGAGCTCTACATCTGAGTGTCGGTCATCTGAATTTACAATATATGGATTCTGTTTGTAAACAAGTGCATTATGTTCATTGCCTCATGAAATAAAATTAGTTTTAGTTGGACAGGAGCAACTAAAAGTTAAATATGCAACTTGCAGATGCAAACATATTAGTGTAGTTTTGTTTTTCTGCGACAAATGTAATGAACAAACTCGCATAGTATCAGTTACTTTTTAACTCAAAATATATTCCCATGCCTTCCTCCTGTCCATTACCAAATCTTTTTCAATCTGGACTTAATATCAACTTTCCCTCCATTTTTCTTAAGAAAAGAAAAAACTAAGATGCCTATCTTTCTCCTGTCTTGAATGACAGCCAAAAACACTACAATTTGTTCTACTTTTATAGTTTTTCACAACTTCTATCGACATTCTAACAAAAAATCAACACTAGAACATATGTAATAAGTTCAAACAATACAAGAGCGCCTAGTACAATATTTAACCACCAGACTGCGTAGCCGAGCGTGTCAGTTCTCAATAGTGTCAGACTTTAGTCGTAATTTAACTTACCTAAATTCAATTTAAAATCCAGGTTATTAAAATTAGTGTGATTACAAGTGATTTTAGAGTCTAATATATTAGTCAAAAGATGCATTGGCCTTGGGACATATTTAAAAATCGCATCTATAACAGTTTGTTTTAGTCTGGTATTAGTCGCCGCCGATAAATCCCCTCCATGATCTACAAGTAATTTGATGCATTCCCTTGAACCTGCAAAGGCTGCTTTATGCAGTACAGTCCTCCCATCATTGTCTCTTCGATTTATTTCTCTGGGAGTTTCCTGGCGCACAAGCAATTCAAGTATTTCTACATTTCCTTTTTCTGCAGCTTCATGCAGAGCAGTTTGTCCACATCTTGCTTCTTGTATTTTTGCGCATGCGTCTAATAAGTATTCAGTGGCTTTCACACTTTCAAGAGCAACTGCGTGATGTAAAGCGGTTGTACCTAAAATAAAAATATTATTAGTTACTAGCTGGTGTACCCGTGCTTCGATACGGCATTTAACTACTTTAAAACCAAGAAAGTAGAACATAACGCTCTCTAAAATTTAAATATATAAAACTTAAAATATAAAAAATTTGCAGTTAACTATTAGCCGATGGGAAATAAAGAATTCTCCAGTAGTGCCATCTATTGGTAAGTTCCACGCCAAATAGCGGCATACATGTACAACTTTCAACATTTCTGTGCATACGTACACTTTACACTGTGAAAACTATGTTATTATCAATCTTTGATGTATAGTGTAAAATACTTTATGATTCTACGTGAAATGCTCTAATTTCTTATTCTAAAATAATTGATACATAACTATAAAACTCCAAAGTTATGCACCCACAAACTTAATAAAACAATTATGTTTAAAAACATGTAATTGCCCAATACACAATGCACCAATGTGCATGATAGGTACGAGGTGTGTAAATTAAGTAACCGGACTTATTATTATTATTTTTTTATTCGAATAGAATTACAATTCAATATTGTCTCCCTCAAAATAACTTTCATGGGAAGCCACACAGCGCTGGAGACGGTTCTTCCAATATTCATAGCAGTGCTGGAACTCGGATACTGGAATAGGTTTCAGCTGGTCGGTTACGGACGTTTGAATGTTTTCGATTGTCCCAAAATGACGTCCCTTGAGGTGATTTTTCAATATTGGGAAGAGGAAAAAGTCACAAGGATTCAATTCAGGCGAATAAAGAGGCTAAGGAGCCACAAGAATGTTTTACTGGCCAAAAACTCGTTTATTGAAATTGCTGTGTAACCACCAAAAAACCTGGAACCTTGACATAACACTGTCTCCATAGGCCTGCTGAAATTTTGGCATAAGTTTCCCTTGCACTGTGCCCAAGTCTGAAGCAAAACCTGATAGCACACCGTTGCTCGAAATGATTCCTCATTTTTAGAACGCCGTTTGCACTCATATTTAGAACGCACTAGAAAAAAACTGTTTCACGAAAAAAATCGCTACGAACAACAAAATTACTCTAGCGCGTTCAAACTCGTACTCGTATCCCATGTTTACCTGCCGCCCATCCAAGTTCCGCGTCCCAAATGTTGCCAGATCAAACGCTATGTTGCCAATCCGGTTACTAAATTTACACACCTCTTATGTGCTTTCACGGACTTTTTTTAGATCTAGTTAAGATCTATATTTTTTATCTGTATTATGTTAATATATCTCTTAAGGTTAAGATTTAACGTAATCAATTCAAACTGCACGGAGAGTGCGAAACTGATGGTTTACTGTGCATAACGCTAGGGGGACATGGACGAAGTTGGAACCCTCACAAAAGCCTTTCTCGGATTATTTTACCCCCCTGTGCTAAATTTGGTGCAAATTGGTCTATCCGTTTGATTTTGTATAAATAACAGACAAACAAACAAACAGAAAATCAAAGAGGAGGATGAAATATAGTGGCGGCGCTAGCTGTTTAAATCTTGGGGGCCAGGAAATTTTTGGGTAAAATTTGGGGGGGGGCAGGAAATATTTGAAATAATTTTTTTATCGTTTACACATGGAAATACAAGTGATGACCTACAAAAAAGGCCTTACTTCTAAAATACATTTTTCTCCAAACGATTCTGGGGGTGGGGGCAGAGCAATTATTGGGGGGGTCCGGCACCCTGGACCCCCGCTAGCGCCGCCACTAGTGGAATAATATCTAATCTACCCATTGCTAATAAAAATATATATCAATAGTAATCGTGGCAGTCTTATAAACTTAATAAATATCAAAACTATTTATAAACAATTCTGTCATATCCCGTCAATCAATTGGTGTGAGGTTTACCGAGTGTTAACTTCCTTTTCCTGACCGATAAAACTTTTTAAAGCGTTTTTTTGAAAATTTTGTAACCGTTTTGAATCTATTATTACCTTTATTACCTGTATGCGCATTTGCGAGATTAATATCTGCTTCGTATTCAATTAGAAGACGGACTACATCTTCGTATTCCGACATTGTTGCAGCTGTGACGCCAGCACCTGCCAATAGAAGTGGAGTAAGACCATGTTCGTCTTGAGCGTTTACCATTGCGCCTTTTTCTAGAAGAATCTGAACGACTTTGGCTTTGTTGTATTTTACTGCTTGGTGTAATGGTGTCCTTCCCCAACAATCAGGTAATGGAAACTTAAAAAGTATGATAAGAATCAAACGAGATACACAATAAATATTTTCTAAATATATAAAATTTCTCTGTAGATGAGAAGGTCCCCCCCTTTTGTTTTTTCTCGATAATATTAGTTTTTAAAGAAATGATCTTAGAATTGGCATACATCTAGCCCAAAGACTTAAGTATCATTCACAGCTCATGTTTTAATAGATAGTACGTAATTCATAGTGTTAATGTCAGGGTTGGACTGGGATTAAAATGTTTACCGGGAAATCTGGAGGAAGTCGGGCCACTATATAGATATATTTTTATCATTTTGATTTTCGGGCCAATTGAACGTTCGGGCCACCGGGAAATTCCCGTTATCCCGCCGGGCCAATCCAACCCTGGTTAATGTTAACGCATAACAATGTTAGTTCTACACAAATCCGCATAAGCATTCATAGCTCCAATTTAGTGGATAAGCGTAAGAAAATATTTAACGCATAATGTTAGAAGTTTGTATATCTCAAACTTCTGACATTAACATTAACATTAAAACACTGACAACTGTCAAAATCAAGGAATATATTATACTTGAAATTCGAATAAGACTTGTGGATGGAGCTTGTGACATAATTATTAGTAAAAATGTTGAAACTAATATTGAAAAATAGATGTGAAGTGAGAATTTTTACATATTTCAGGGTTTCGCAGGTATACAGTGATACATTTCAAAATAGACGAATATATTATACAGGAAATTATAAAAAGACTTGTGGCTGCAGTTTATGATGTACTAATTAATAAATGTGTTGAATCTAATAAAAAATTAATGTGAAGTGTGAATTTTCACATATTTTAGTGTTTTTGAGGTATCTAGTACCCAAGTTAAAGCAGCTATATGTGTAGAACTTTTTTTTTTTTTTGCGGTAAACAAGTCAAAATGAACAATATTTTGAAAATAATGTACCGTTTGTTATTCTATGTACAAAGAGCTTTTCCTTAAAATACTACATGAACTTTTAAAATAAAATATGTATTTTTTCAACAATAAAAAAATTAATCTGACAAAAATTCCTTTTGAACTATTTTGGTTTCCATCAATGTACATTATTGAGATTTTTTTCAGATTTTTAGACCAACACTTCTGGGAAACAAAAGTTAACTTTTTTTTGTGAAATCAAAAAGTTAGGTTAGAGTGAGTAGCTTCAGAAACATTATAGTTATTTTATTTAATAATTAACTTAATAAATATTATTTTGGTTTCATTTTGGAAGTACATTAATAAAAAAAACAATACATATATTTAATAACAAGATATTTTTATTATAAATTGTTTAGTAATTTCTATTGCGTGTAGATGGCAGCTAGATCGATTTATCTATTAAAACATGAGCTATGAATGGTACCAAAGTGTTGTGACTAGCCACTAACATTATCCATTAACATTATGCACTATGAATTACGTACTATCTATTAAAACATGAGCTGTGAATGATACTTAACAGTCAGGTGCGTAAAAATAGCAGTATCAGAAAAATATTAGAATAAATACAAAAAAGTTGGTTTAAGTAATAACAAATCCAAAATTTACACTTCATAAATTAAATAAAACTCATTTTAATATTAAATATTCTTTATTATTTCTGTAATATTTGGTTCCATGACTTTTTTTCGTATTACACATCTTCACGGCATAGAATCAATTAGCTACCGGCATTTCTCCAAGGGAACAGAGTTCCAATCTGTTTCAATTTCTCTTCATAATTCTTCTTTGTAAGCAGGTTTTGAACAAGATATTTTTTATTTTTACATCAGCCCACAAGTTCACTATCGGGTTTTAATTCGGAGACTGAGCTGGTCAACCCATAACAGTAACCCTATTTTCATTAAACCAGTTTTTTGCTTTGCACGAGTTATGCTTTGGGTCATTATTTGCATAAATATCTATTTTAAAGGCATTTTCTCCTCTGCAAAGGGAAGCATGACATACAGCAAGATACTGACATAAACATTCGCATCCATTATATCTTCAATCCAGAAAATATGGCCCACTCCATTCCAAGAAAAATATCCCCATGCCATAACATTACAGCCGCCGGGTTTTATTGTCTTTGTAGTGTACTAAGGATTGTACTTCGTGCATGGAGACATGCGTACTTGCTTATGGCAGATACCAAGATTAAATAAAACAATTTTTGTTTCATCAGACCAAAGAAAATTGCGCCATTTTGACTCTGGCCAAAGTTGGTGTTCTTTGGCAAATTGAATTTTATTTTCCCGTTGTCTCTTGTTTAACTGCAGAGTTTTTCTTGGTCTTCTGGCTTTTAGATTTGCTTTTATAAGGCGTTTTCTTAGAGATGATTCAGAAATTGGCAGGTCTAATTCGTTTTTTATTTGTGTAGAAGTAATTAAAGGGTTTAACTTTGCACACCTTACAATTTTTCTATCTGTTGTCGGCGAAGTTTTAGATGTCCGACCCCGATTTACAGGTTGTAGAGTCCACTTTTTGGCATTAGATACCATTTTAGCGGAGCATCCTAGCACATTCTGAATAACTTAATAAGTTTTACCAGAATTTAACATTTGTAAAATGAACTGAGGTTTTTCCTGTGTGCAATGATTAGCTCTACCCATTTTTACTAAAATATAAGAAAGATATTTAATATTTTCCGTGAATTTAAATATAAATTCAACTTACTTTTCAATATACACAAAAATTTATTCAAGAATAAAACTGTTTGGTTAGCTAGTTTAGTACAACATGAGAAAACTTGTGGATACTGCTATTTTTACGAACACTAGAAAAATGATGTTTTTGGTTTGTTTAAGGGGCAACTTACATATTTATTTAAAAAATGCAATGCTGCCAGCTTAAATATATTATAGACTATTATATATACTATAAATGTAATGCAACTACATAAATAAATAACTTTAAATAAAATAAATACAATTTTACCATTTGCATTAATCCACTGCTGTTTTTAGGCACATGACTGTATATTCAATATTCAAAATTGCATTGTTTCGAAAAATAGAAAAATAATGTGATTCAAAGCCAACTATGAAAATTTGTAAAATGTTCGAATCAGGATTAAGTGTATGAAATATGGCCCCCCATTAAAAATTGGGTAGTTCAAAATAATTTTTATTTTTGTTTAAGATCAAACTCAAAGTCATGGCCGGAGGAACGCGGTATGCAGGGTATGCAAGGCATTAGGGCGCTTGATGCCAGAGGGCGCGCCAAGGTAAGTGAGGACCTTTTTTTAGGTCTTCACTTAAAATTTTGCCCTCTCTTGGGGCGCTTCATTAAATCTTGCATAAGGGCGCCATAGATCCTCGCTCCGGCTCTGCTCATAGTAACAGTTTAACAATTGATTACTGACAAAAATAACATTCATATAAATCTTTTTCTGTTCCGGAGCATTCATTGTTCCTGAGACCACATATTGCACATTAGGTACCGAATCCAAAGCTCCTTTGATCCTGTAAAAAACAACCGTCACAAAACATGCAAGCAGCATCTTCAACATGTGGACTTTGTTGCCCTTCTTCATCAATGTCCATGGTACTTTTTTTGAATGGCAGGGCGCCGTCCTGGCACTTTTCTTCGTTCAATAACCCATACATTTATTTTACTTAAAACATAAATAGTATCTTTTTCGTTTGCGTACAACTCGGTTGGCCAACAATGTACATTTATGCCAATAATTAATGTGACAGTTGTCTTGGTTCTCATTGTTAAAGCCTTGTGAAACGCCTTCGCACGTAATACGTGGTAACAACTTACGTTAGGTTAGGTTCGGTTAGGTTAGCCGTAAGCGCCCTGCCACTTTTTTTTTAGGACTACACCCCTGCATATAAATCTTTTTCTGTTCCGGAGCATTCATTGTTCATGTACCCGCATATTGGTGCACAGAATTGCACCATTAATCTGTTTATCAGGAATTACTAAATTAAAAACACAACTGTGGATTTAAAAAAAATCCTTACTCTTTACTTATTTTCTAAAAGTCATATTTACTATTGATATATTTCATTTTTAACTTTATTTTTCACTTTCTAGTATTTAATATAATTCTGTGTTATGAAACAATATTTATATATTGAGCATTTTAGGAACTTGCTATCAAGAATATTTATCTATTTATTATAGTTAGCATACTTACAGCTTCCAGATGGTGGTACTCATGTGTTTTGAAAGCGAATATCTCAACATTCTGACCAACATTAGTAAGTTCATAGCTTGCGTTGACATTTGCTCCTTTCTCCAGCAGGAGCAGGACTAGGTCGGGACTTCCAACAGTGGCAGCCGCGTGGAGGGCTGTCCTTCCCAACTTATCAGCAATCTTCGCATCGGCACCGTAAGTCAATAACAACCTGGCTATTACTAACCCTTTATCGGCTGGCAGGGCACATGCAACCTTCAAAATAATAATAATTATGTAAATTTTATAATTATGTTTAGTAAGCATAAGGGATGGGGAATCGGTAGAAAAATTAGTCGTAAATCGTAAATCGTAAAGCCTATTCCAAATATTTAAGCAGCATATTTAAATTAAATGGAATTTTTATTTTCTTAAGTTATCACGAGTTCACCTTTTAACGATCGAGGTGGGCTTTTGTTAAACAAAATGATAAAATGCCTCATTCAATCATTAGGAGTGAGTATATTTCCACTTATGGCGGGTTGCTAAAGTAAGAATTATCCCTAACTCGAGTTAAAATCATTTGTTTTTGTATGTTGTAGCATACAAAAACAAATGATTTTAACTTGAGTTAGAGAAAACTCTTACGTTAGCAACCCGCCATTAATCTAAAAAAGCAGACTGTTTTTACATAATGTCATTTTCATTTCATCTTGACTTATTGTGTCATTTTTAAAACAAATTTTCAAATATATGTTATTAGTTTGAAAAAAATGATTTTTAAAGTATTTTATATATAGGCTATTCCAAACGTTTAGCCTATTTTAAACGTTTAGATTTTGCAATCTAGTTACTTTCATCGTTTGAATCGTGCTTTTTGGCCGTTTTGTTTAACTCTTTGAGGGGCGGTGGTACACGCATTGTACCACCTTTTGAACATGCCTAGTGGGGCAGTGGTACGCATATTGTACCACCTTTTTAAATTATATAGTTCGAATATTTTCGTTTTATATTTGGATCTATACACATGACCAGTGTTGAGCGTTATCTAGATCAGTGCTTCTTGAACTTTTTGATGTCGCGGCTCCCCTGCAACTCAAATCAATAACCCACGGCCCCCCTAATTTTTGTTTTTGGAACCAAGATTAGTTAAAATATATACAAACATATAGTTTTTTACGCTCAGATCATTCAATAATCTATGTATAATGAAGAATAATATTTATGTAGCTTTAAAGTTAAAGCTACTTATCCTTTTTAAATAATAAAATAATTAAGTGTTATATTTGCGGCTCTACGCGGCCCCCTTGTAAGAACACCACGGCCCCCTAGGGGGCCACGGCCCACCACTTTAAGAAGCACCGATCTAGATAATAATAATAAGATTTAAATATATGTAAATATGAATCAACAATATTTGTTAAATGAGATACTTTTAACTGAATCCCCCTTAGATGAAAGCGATATGATGAATTTATCATGGATAATTTGAGTTTCGCGCCATAAAACTGTGAAAGGGGTTTATCTTATCTATTATCTGATTTTTTCTTAAATTATCTTATCTTTTCTAGATAATAATTTTTTTAATTATCTTTATCTTTGTTTAGATCACAAAAGGGTGGTATCTTTGACTAGATAACCATTTAAGTTATCTATGCTCAACACTGCGTTTAACAAATATTGTTGATTCATATTTACATATATTTAAATCTTATTATTATTATCTAGATAATGCTCAACACTGCACATGACGACATCTATTGACAAGCAGGCGAACTAAGTTCTTCGATAGAACACAGCTATGCATGGATTTTTTTTTATGCATATCAATTTTTATTGTTACAAAAACATTTACAAATTTAACTCAAAAAAAAAAAATTGAAACTTTTTTTTTGTCTGGCCCCACTTGGGTCTAGAAATTTAGGAATTTCTGGCCCTTCAAAGAGTTAAGCTTTGTAAATCATACTTACAATAAACACATTTTAAAATGATGTTAACCTTATATCATTTTAAAATGTCATTTGCTTTATATTTTGATTTTTTGTGTCATTCTTAATACAAATTTCCCATTTATTTTTCTGTCATTAAAATAACTAAAAGAGCATTTTATTTTTGACATATGTCATTCGTTTTCATGGTTTCACTGTTGGAATTTTAAATTTTCACATGCCAACGTAAAAAATGAAATAACCCAAGCAAAGTCATTTCTCGTGACAACCTAAAAGAACGAAATTCCCATTTAGTTCCACCTAAACGTTTGGAATAACCTGTACTTTATTTTTCATAACATGTCACTTTTTTCCTTTTGACATTTAGATTTTGACTGCCATCAGGAATCTCGTTACAATTTGAGAAAATAAAAATCCAGTTTAGTTCCGCTTAAACATAATAAACAAAGTATTAAAAAAAGGGTTATGAGTAAAAACAAAATATCTTTACTGCCTCATCGTATTAATCTCTTAATACGAGTAGGTTTAATCAAATTTTAAACTGGAAAGCATGAAGGAAACCGGGTAAATTTGGTATTGAATATTTTTATTTTTATTTTCGTTCTTGAACAGACAGCAAAATGTCGTTCCTGTTTCCGTGATTTAAAAAATTCTGGTAATATGGTTATCATGCTTTCGTTTTCGGTTTGTTCCGACTCCGACTCCGACTCCCCATCCCTGGTAAGCATGTTAGGCATTTACAGATATTTGTATATCTATTATTTTGCTTTTCTTTTCATAATTCATTTTTAGGGTTTTGTAGGTATGACCATCAAAAATAAGGGTTTTGGGTTTCGGAGTCGCAACGTCACTCATGTGTCTGTCTGTCTGTATGGTAGAAATTGTAGCCAAACGGTTTAACATAAGTTGAAATTTGGCATGCTTAAACAACTCTTTGACCCACATATAGAAAAAAATACTGAGACTTCAAAAGTCGAGATGAATATAAACAAATACGTATTTAATAAAAAAAAAATATTTTTTCAAAATTTTGAGTAGCATACTAAATTAAATCTCTTAATACGTGGATCAACAAGCAAATTTTTATTTTGGAAAAATCAAATTTTTCTTATGGTTTTTTCACCAAAAATATGTCAAAAAACTTTGTCCTTCACCCTACTTCCCAGAGGGGTTGTTCTAGAAACCTGAAAAAATCTCTATAATGCTCTTAAGACGTAGATTAAAGAACGTAAGTAGTTTTTTAAAATTCGTTTCTTTTAACACGATTTTAGGGAAAATAGTGCTAAAAAAATGTCTTGTGCCGCACCCTTTTACCCAATAGGGTTAAAATAAAAATCTGAAAAAAATTTAGGTAATATACATTGATCTGAGCCGGAACGTACAAGAGGAACTTTTGATCAAATTGCATTTTTGAAAAATATTGCAGTTTTTGTGTTTTTGACAAAATTAATATATTTTTTTAAATCATGACTAAATAAGGGCTAATAATGTTATGGATTCTTTGTATTTATGGCTAAGATTGTATGTGTCTTTTTTTAAAATTAAAAACATAATTTTTTTAACAGCTGAAAATCGAGTTCTGTGTAGACTCGCATATAAACACCACACTACACTCTCCACTGTAGAGTGTAGTGTGTAGTGTTTTATTACCTAGGTATAGGTACTATTATACGTTGTGATTCAACATAAAGTTTGAATTTCTTTAGATTTTTATTTTTAAGGTATCAAAGAGGAATAAATTATATATAGTAATGAAATACTTATAAATCAATTAACAAATTGTTAATCATGAAACATACGTTTCTGAAATTGAAAAAAAAAAAATTAAGCCATATATCAATATAATTCTTATTAATCTAATTAATAACAAACTTTAATTCTTTTCATCGGCATGCCGCATGAAAACGCGGAAAATCTAATTTTTTTATTACAAGATCACGTGACCGTTTGAGCCCTTTGGGACCCTGCGAATCGCATGCCTATAATTTTTAAGACTTTAAATTTCTGTTAACTTTATTTTGATAAAAGGACAACCATTATTAAATTAGAGAAAAACACAAAATTTGGAAAAAAGTGGAAATGCATTTTCCAATAAAACTGGAAAGCGTGCAAGGGTTTGGTACCCTACTTTCTTTGTTGTCACAGGGTATATATTCTCGCCTCCAAATGTATGCTGTATGAAATCGGAGACCATAAACTGTCATGAGTTCCTGGTCTAACTTATTATAGGCTGACCAGACGTACTCTTCTTTAAAGTATTATACTCTTTTCTAAGTAATATTCTCTTTACTCTTACTTTTTATATAAGAACTCTCAATATACTCTTTTTTTACTCATCACTGAGTGAGGACCTTTTTTTTGCTCACCACTTGTATTTCTAGAGTGAGGAACTTTTTTTTGCTCATCACTTGTCTTTCTAGAGTGAAGACCTTTGCTACGACTCTGGCTACGAAGCATACTCTATTTCTGTAAAAAAATCTGGTCAGCCTACTTATTAAATACCATATATATATATATATATATATATATATATATATATATATATATATATATATATATATATATATATATAAACTAGTATATGGCGCCTGGCCTATCTCTCAATGTAAATTAAAATGTTCCAACATAGAGAGTAAGATATACATATGTCTGTCTCTTTTGGTGACCGTAAAACACAATGCGCATGCTCGGGTAGTGTCAATTCATTTTGAAAAAGCAGGATAAAATCAGATGAAATGACATTTACATTTAAAAAAATAAGGTTAGAAGTTATCAAACAAAAACCCTAATTATTTGGTTTATACTATTTGGTAAAAAAGACGTAGCTGTACCCGTTTAAATGGCTGATATAATATTTGCTGTGAATATTGACTGATTATTTAAAAGGAATAACACACTTCTTTACTTTAAAATTACATTTAGAGTTGTGAAATTTTAATCAAAGTGGTAAACATTAAGAGTGGTAATTAGTGGTAAACTCCCTCATAATGAGTTTTTATATTAGCATCTTCATATGTTACTTGTGATCTTCATATGTTTTATTAAACTTGAGAAACTATTTTAAGAAACAGATTTCTTTCGTGGACAACAACATAATACACAATTTGCTGGCATTTTCGTTATAAATACGAACTCTTTTCACAATTTAATACAGACAAAACTTCGTATAATATTTTTAACAGAAAGAATGACACCACATGTCCACATGCCTAGCTCCTTCTCTTAACTCCCGCTACGTAACTGTAATTTTTTCGACCAATAGCAAGGTCGTAATTTACACATGCGCAAACTATTCACCGGGCATAAAGGGGTACGGCAATACATAGCTCCATCCTCCTATCATGGAACATCTAGCCAGCGTTCATGCGCCATATACTTGTTTATATATATATGTTAAATACCTACAAAACTCGAAATACGAAAACTACGAAATGTGTGAAAATTTACCCTTCAGTTTTTCTTTACTGACAACAAATTATAACTTGGATTTGTTTTAATATTGAAGTATAATTTGATATTTATAATTTTATTTAATATTATTCATTAAACCTGAAAAATTGTAGGTTCTGGAACCTAAAAATTGTTCTATTATTGAATCTGAACCTGTATCCGAACAACAACCTAAATAAAATCAACTCCAGCTCCCTGCTATTTTTATCAATCCAGTTTTACAACACTTGTCCACGAATTTTTTATTATCAAACTTATTATCTGGGTAAAACCCATAGAACTGCCCTGAATTATTTCGCGCTATAGGCTAAGTTTTATTTACCATGATGCCAGATTTATCATATATTTTACGACTGGTTTTTGGGTGTGATTAGGGTTGCCAGGCGTCCGGATAAAGCAGGACATAGTTAGGCTTTTTGATTGCGTGTCCGGCCAAAATAAACGGTGTCCGGCTTTTGTTAGGCTTTTTACATTTCGCAAACGAGCGAGCGCCGTTTTCTGAACAATAACAAAGAGAACGTTAATTTCAAGAAGCTGTTAGCACACAAGAAATGGGTAGCCTATTTTAAATCGATGAGTAATCAAGATTGCTTTTCAGAATTCCTAACTATTTGTCAGTATTACTTTGCGATCCCAGGACATAACGCAAACGTTGAAAGAGTTTTTTCCTTGATAGGTCAGCAATGGTCAAAAGAACGCAACAGATTACATGTTAACACTGTAGCTAAAATGTTGGTAGTAGAATTTAATTTAAAACATTTGACGTGTAAGGATTTTTACAACTGCATTTTGAAAGAAACTGAGCTTTTAAAGCAGATTTCTGCCAACCAAAAATGTGAATAATTAGTTTTATTGTTTAACTTAAAGTTTTGTTTAGTTTTGTTTTGTTTAGATTGTTTTTTTATTTTGTTTTGCTTTGGGAAGTAATAGCAAGTAAATAAGACTTATTTGTGCAATTGCCTTTATTTAATTTAAGAAGAATTTAAAAATGTTGATAAATGTTTATCTAGAATCTAATTTTGACTGATGACTTTATTTGACTGATTAATAATAAATTATATAGACTGATTTGGCGTTTTATTTATTTTTTATTTATTTTTCATTAGAATTTAACAAGATTTATGGTAATAATCAAAAAAGCTTGATTCTACATAAAAAAATTTTGTCGTACCTATTAATACTGAGAAACAAAATCCTCAATAATGTAGGGTGTCCGGCTTTTTTACCCAAACGTCCGGCCAAACTGGCTGGTCTGTTCGGCTATTAGGTTTGGCGACCTGGCAACCCTAGGTGTGATACATAATTTTTTATCACTAATTATATGTTAAAGTCTTAGTCAGGCGGTTAAATATTTACATCAAAAACAAAGATACTCTTTGACTAAAACTGTTTAATAAATAGCCCGAAGTTTCATATACATAGTTCTCCTGATTATGAATCCTAATCTGTTCAACAGAAATTTTTGTGTAAAATATTTAAAGCAGGAGTTCACAAACTGGTTAATATGGACTCCTAGAGGTCGTTTTAAGTTTGAGGATTTCTAATTTACAGCAATAAATCATCACCAACCAGCAATCTGTGTTCTTAATTTAAAATTTCTAGAAATTGTAAGATCTACAAAAGTAGTCATTGAAATACTAATGTATTTCAATGAGTTGTTATTAGATAATTATCTACTTCGTAGAAATACAGTATTTTATTATAGTAATTGCAGCGTTCATTTGAAGACACCTTGGAAAACACCGAGGAATAGTGCGCTTCCCAATGAATGACGTCACGTGCGTTGTTTACACTGGGAGTCTGTTGCAAATATTATTGTATTTGAAGAAGTGATAAACATAGATGAGAATCAGTGGCGGCTGAGACAGGGAGGCGCTGGGACAGTGACCTCCTAAAAATTTTTAGTAAAAAAGCTAAATTTAATACTTTATTTATACTTCTTTAAAATTGCATTAAAGTAGCTAGATATATCTGCATATTTTTATTTTTATTATTTCTTATTCAAAGATTTTTCATATAAATGTTAGATTTAAAAAATTTAAATCAAGACAACAACGCTCTTCCGAGCGTTGTTGGACACTCCACGGAGTGTCCCAAGATACAGCGTTGCCACATGCAATATCTAATGTTCTTATCTACATATGTAGCAAAAATTTTCTAGTAACGGCAACAGCGGCGAAGGTTAGTGTGGTATGTATTAGTGAATTACGGCCGGTGTCCCGTAGCTTAGTTCGGTCGTTGTGATTTGTGACAAGTACTTAAACGTGAAAATGAATCGAATGAAGCACGTTAGTTTTATTAAAATATACTGTATATTTTAATAAAACTAACGTGCTTAACTATGAAACAAAATTATTAATAAAGGCTGTGGCCACCACAGGACCGACCGCCATTATAAAGTACTTGTATAAAATATATTCTAGCAGCAGAGTAGAAATAACTTGACCTAATATTTTCTAACAGAGATATTATTTATCATGACCATGGAAACGTTACATATAAGTATGAAAATTTGAGATTTGGAAAAAAATTTACAAAAATTTACAACAAATTTTTCGAAATTTTTCGTTTCATCAAAAAATATCTCAAATAAAAGTTATTAGTTATTGCATTTATAGCAACTTTTGTTAAATAAATCTTTTCGAAATATTTTTATGTTGCTAAATATTCGCAAAAATCTTAAAATCGACACGAGTAAACTCCCATTTTTAGTCAACCGATTTTTACCAAAAGTTGATCAACTCGTGCCATTGATGGCAGAAGCTTAAATATGAAGTTTCATAAAAATCCTTTAAGCCGAATTTGCTCTACACGTGTACACAGACAGACAGACGGACGGACGGACAGACGGACGGACAGACAGGCCGACAGACATCATGCTAAAAATAGTCAAAACGTTATGCAGAGACCTCAATTCGTGGAGATCCATTGAAATCTCGAAATCGGTATGATCACAATACCTCCCTTATATATGTTGGCGGTCGGTAAAAATATGGGTCCTCATCGGCCAAAATTGAATATTTGCCAACAGGATAAAAATGGAAATAGAACATTTAATAGAAAGTTTAGTGAAAAACAATATTTAAATACAAGTTGGTTGTGTGGATATGATAAATAATTTTTTTTTTTCTGTTTTTGTTTCGTGTTTTTGATTTGCTCATCAGACGCATATGAAATAAAGACAGTAAATAGTGTTAAAGATATTAAACATTTCAAAGATAAAGTTCTTAAACATAATGTGTCTCATAAACATATGCATTATTCGGTCAAATTTGCCATGCTGGGATCGGTAAATATACGATTTCAACTTGATACTGCGTATAAACGTTCAATTAAAAAACATAACGAAAAGGTTAAATCTAATATTTAAATACATGTGAATATGTGTAGGTATCTGCTTAATTAATAACCGAATATGTTATGTTTCTGACTACAAAGCATTGTCTTAATAATATTGCAATTTTAATAATAATAATAATAATAATAATAATAATAGAAGTAATAACTACAAAAATGATAACAATAATATTGACCATAAATCTTAATAAAAGTACCAGATTTGTCAGTTTTTCTAGTTGCAGAACATATTTTCAGGTATTTTTTATTTATTTACTTTTTAGGGTTTTGTAGGTATGACCAAAAAACCCTTATACCGTCATTTTGTCGTCTGTCTGTCTGTCTGTCTGTATGTCTGTCTGTCTGTCTGTCTGTCTGTTCGGTAAAAATTGTAGCCAAACGGCTAAACCTAGAGAGTTGAAATTTGGCATGCTTATACAACTCTTTGACCCGCACATAGGAAAAATACTAAAACATCTAAAAAACATACCCCCCTAAAAATATAAACAAATATATGCTTATCGAAACCAAAAATATTTTTTTTAAATTCTGAGTAGGGTATCAAATGAAAGCCCTTAGTACGTGGATTAACGATCAAATTTTTATTTTTGCAAAATAAATTATTTGGATGCGATTTTTGCCAAAAATGTGCAAAAAAAATTTTGTCCCACACCCTGTAGCCCAGATGGTTTAAACTAAAAATTTAAAAAAATTCTAAGTAATCTATATTGGTGTGAACCGAAATAGTACAACAGGAATTTTTGATCAGATTATGTTTTTGGAAAATAACGCATTTTTTGTTGTTTTTGGTTCACAAAGTACAAAAGTTATACCAATGTAAGACACTCACATGCATGGCGTGCGATGGCTACATGCGTTAGAGCACTCTTAAACTGGCTGGAAAACGAAGGGTTTCGAGTTCGAGTACGGAGTGAATTTTATTTTTTCTGTTTTTTTTTTTTGCTATTTTATTATGTTGAAATTATTTTGTCAAAATTCTAGTTATATTTTGACAAATGTTGTATTTAATTTTTATGAGCGTAAATTTAATAACCAGTCTTATTATATGATTAACAGACGATAAATTATTTTAAAAATATCGTTCATTTTGCCGTGATTACTACAAAGTAAAATTTGTCCTACACACTCAGCATACCGCCTTCATTTATTATATACCTGCGAAACCCTGAAATGTGTGAATATTCACACTTCACATCAATTTTTTCTCGTATAACTATATTTTAATAGATATATATGGGAAAAAAGTGTCCCCCTAAATATTTTACTCACCAGCCGCTACTGATGAGAATAATAACAAGAGGTTGTGACCAGGGTCGGCGGAAGCGGACATGCAAGCATGCGGGCGCCGCTGCGAGGGGGGACGCGAGACCGCGAGACTCAAAAGGGCGCCAAAAGCCAAGTAAAGGTAGTCAAATGTAATTTTAGAAGTGTGGACCTTGTTTTAGGTCTTCCCCAGGGCTCAAAAAAAGTTAGTAACGCGCTGCCTAGGGGCGCTCAATTAAATATTACCCACGGGCGGCACAGACCTCGCGCCGGCACTGGTTGTGACACATACATTACAGTGGAACTACATAACAAATGTTACAAATTAAATTAAACAATAAGAAGTACATATGTTTTAAGATATTAACAATGAATCACATTAAATACATAAAATATAATATAACATACTATATACTATGTATTTTGTGTTAAATTATTGGTATTATCTGTCTCATTTTGTAATACGTAACTAACAGGGAAAGTTCAGTTTTTATGTTGTATATTGACAATACATTTATAATATTACCATCGTATTGGTTCACATGGATACGCCAAAGTCACCAAAGTAACCAGATCTAGTTTCGTATTACAAATTGAGACGGATTTACTTTAATCTTGTAATTTTGTACTATAGATATTAGTGGTAATAAAGATTATTATTATTAGTATTATTATTATTATTATTATTATTATTATTATATAATATATCTTATTTTGTAATACGAAACTAGATCTGGTTACTTTGGTGATTGTTGTGGTGTAAATTGACTTTGGCCAAAAAAAATTTTTTTTTAATTCAGAGTAGTGTATCAAATGTAAGCCCTTAGTACGTGGATTAACGATCAAAATTTTATTTTTGCAAAATAAATTATTTTGACGCGATTTTTGCATAACTGTGCAAAAAAAAATTTGTCACACACCCTGTAGCCCAGATGGTTTCAACTAAAAATCTCAAATAATTCTAAGTAATGTACATTTGTGTGAACCGGAATAGTACAACAGGAATTTTTGATCAGATTATGTTTTCGGAAAATAATGCATGTTTTGTGTTTTTTGCTTGACCATGTAAAATATTTAATAACTTATGTAACAAAAGTATACCAGCATGCTTTCAGGTGTAATGGTTAGCGCTCTCGCGTTCTAATTTACAAACTAGGGTTCCGGTCTCGAGACAATTTTATTTATTCTGTTTTTTTTTTGCATTTTTATTTTGTTTATATTATTTTTTCAAAATTCTAGTTATATTTGGGCAAATGTTGCATTTAATTGTTAAAAACTTAAATTTAATAACCAGTGGAAATTGTTGAAATTTAATGCACGAAATCAGGGGGGCGGAGTTATGATTTAAAACAACCAATGGAAGCCATAGGCGCAATTTTCAAAATCTTAATGAACCTTGCTATATAAAAAAAATACTGCACATATTTAGAAATCTAAATAATGGTATTAGGCATTCGAATTAAAATCAACAAAAAAAATATATATATATTTTAACATAAAATTTGTTTTGGCATCCCAAATAATCATCATTCACCTACTAAATACCTGCGAAACCCTGAAATGTGTGAAAATTCACAATTCACAACAATTTTTTTGTCACTACTTTCATCCGTCTTTCTTTTTTTTGCCACTTCGAACTTCGAACTTTGGTAGAGTTCTGGTAGATTTTGTTGCCACATTTGGTGGAAAATGAAAATGATGTTATACTGATATTAAAATGATGTTAAAAAAAAATATATAGATAAAATAAACATATTTTTTTTAGGTAAGTAGTAAGTATAGGCTATTCCAAACTTTTAGGCGAAACTAACTGGAATTTTCATTTTTGTAAGTTGTCATGAGCTCTTTTTTTATGCTAAACAAAATTATCAAAAGCCTCACTTAATCGGTAAAACTTACTAAAATTGAAAATGTAGTTCCGCCTAAACGTTTGAAATAGCCTTTACTTTATTTTTCCGAATTCTTTAAAACGGTGAATTTAGATGGTAGATGTTGAACAATAAATGTAAAATAAAAATACTGAATTAAAATAAATAAAAACTTATAAATGACACTTGCATGTAATGGGGTGATTTTTAGTGGTCCAGTTTTCTTGTTAATCTGCTCTTCACTGATATTCATCAATATCTCTTGAATACTGACAAGATTATATTCATGTATGGCAGTGATCAACTCGCTCGTCAACGTGGACGTCATCGATGAATCACTTTGCCGTTCTCCCATCTCTACTCACTGAACACTTTCATAAGACTGACTGAAAGTATTCAAACTTGTTTTGAATGTTTAAAATGATATGCGCAATGGTAAAACGCTAGGATTCCCGCTGATAATACATAGAAGCTATCAAGAAAAGGCTTTTAGTTTCAGTGTTGCCAGATGAATTTCAAATTTTCCGCCACTAGACATGAAAAAATTTGATTAATTTGGAAAATATCCCCCAAAAGATTTTTTCAATAGTTAATAATGTTATGATTTAATTATAAATAATATAATACACAAACTTGCTAATATTTTTAATAACTTACTAAATATCTGAAAAAGTATCTAAATCCAATAGTCCAGTAACCTAGTACATCATAAGTTGCATCAAGTGGGGGTAGTTAGTTTCGTTTTTTTTTTCTTGTAAGGGATGTGCCTGAGATGCAAAATCCAAGTTTTCGACCTCGGCAGCCCTCCGGAACACTTTTGAATATCTCAAAAACTACTAAATTTTCGAACTTTTTTCGGTTTCTTCCCATTTTTACCATAAACGAGCACGTTTTCGACAAACGCCATTCTATGCATTTTTAAACTAGATTAAATTTGCTACAATTTGACATCAGAATGGGCTTAGTAGCTTTAATAGTTTCCGAAATACCGCTTTTCAAAATTTGAAAAAATCTCCAAACTTTATGCTAATTTTCATGTTTCATCATATACAATTGTCTTTATATCTTCAATAACCTGTCTAACATGAGTCAGTGAAGTAAACATTTATTCAATTTAACATTTTGAAGGAGGTGGGGGAGGAGGGGGATGGGTGGGATGGGTGGAGGGAAGTCACTGTTCACCGTCTTCTTCATCGTCCTCAATCGCCTGAAATGAAAAATTATATATTCAATATCCCAAGGTAAAACCTTGTCATTAAGTCCTAATATAAATACAACGCACATGAAAGTTGGTAAGCATTAATAAATAGAAGTAATGGTAGGTTTTCGCAGGACTGGCCATTGCAGGTCCCGCAGACAACGGAACATTTCAAACCCGCTTTCCTGCAGCTGCAAGCATTTCTGCATCCCAAAAAACTGCAAAAATCATGTTCAGCAGGTTTGAGGCCGCCAAGGCCTCGCGCTTTAGCAACCTATCCCCATTCCAGCGGATTCTTTTTGTAGCCCAGACACTGCTGCACCTGGTAGTATGTGCGAAACGAATGTAGTTTTGCAGCATCTTGCGTGGAGGGAGTCTGGCCAGGTTGAAACTGCTCTTGACTGCAGCCTTTGTGAAGAGCTTGTAGTGTAGGTCGTTTAGGGTTTGACTGGACCTTTCTCCACCATACAGTTCAATGAGGATTTTCTCCCCGGCTTCAGCTACTTGGGCAGGTGTCGCAGCTGGATTAGAAAAATCTGCAGCTCTCTCTTTAAGGTCTACATGCTTCTGTAGTATTTGAAGCAACTTGAGTTTCCGTGGCCGGAGAAACACGAGGTGGAATTACAGCCACTGATATTGCATGAACCCAGAACACTCCGGGACCGAGAGAACGGTGGCGGACAAGCTTGTCAGGTCACCGCACAGGCAGTGTGAAGAACCAGGGAATGCTGCAATTAAAGGAATGCTTTCATAGTATAGATAGGTAGGTTATGAGGACGACCGTTTCCTCTGGTCATATAAAGAGGCTTGTGACTATGTTTCCATTACCCCCCTACCAACGAGGGAGTTCCGCACATGGTTGAGGTAGGGTTCAAGCACTTCCGGCACCAGACAGAAATAAAGCATTCTGCTGGCGACGATAATGCCGGTTATTCGGGTTAATCCGTTAAAGGCGCTCCTCCGAAGGGTAGATGGAGAGCCAGAACCCAGGTACCTTAGTGAACCAGCTCTGAATGTGGGAAAGTACGATCTGACACAGGGCATGCGAGTCCAACACCGGTCTCCAGGTCCGGAGGTCCACGTTCGCAACCCCAACCTGTCCCTCTACCCACCAACTCCATCCGCGACCCAAAACTCCACGGGAGAAAAAGCAACCCCATGACAAGAATATTTTTAATTTATCACCGAATGCCACCATGGAGATTGTTTTCGCAGTTTCCACTTGGGGACAGCAAAAAGCTCCTTGACGGGTGCTGAAATTTGCGCCCTGGAACAAATACCATACATTAAAAAAAAATTATTTTGGTAAACGGTATTGGATTTTTAAATGCAGGGTTTTTCTTAAATCAAATTAAAATGTAACTTACAGGCCTGGTTTATATTAGTTTACATAACCGAGCTCCTACTGTAATTGGATGAATAACCAAACTGAATTAAAATATTAAAATTTACCGAAAATAATCCTTCCTTTTGAAAACGGCATGGTAACTTGGGTCCGAGCGTCCGATACGTTGACAGAAACCAACCTAAAACATTCGCCTAGTCAAATGTTCAGCAGTCAGTTCTTTACCACAAAATATTGAGCCAAAATTCATTATTTTAAACTACTAATCTGGCTTCGTTACAACCTTCAGAATGAAATTTTAAAAGGAAACCTTAAACGTAAAATAGAGTAGAAATAGTAGAAATATAATAAAAGAGAAAATCGGTTTTTGGTTTCATTTTATAGATAAATAATAATAATAATAATAATAAACTTTATTGACCTAGATACATGTACATGTTTTAAGTCAGACAACAACAAAAAAAAAATAAGATAAAATACAAAAAAATAAAGATAACACATTTTCCACAAAGAATGATTTTAAAAAGGATTTGAATTTATTATATTCCAAATTTCTTTCGCAGGAAATTTGTTCATAAATTTCACAGCAAAACAATTTGTACTAATTCCTAGATTTGACTAACCTAAGAAAGTTGGGATATATGCTAGTCCTGTTTCTTGTGTTGTAGCTATGTATATCGGCATAAGTTTGATTTTCTCTCTTTTTTTGTGGAGGTATAATAGACAATGGTACATATATATTGAGGGTACAGTCATTATTTTTAATATGTTAAATTGACTTCTACAGTCGGACCTGTAGGGTGTAGACGTTAGAAGTCTTATTGCTAGGGTGACCATCCGTCCCGGTTTTAGGTCAATTGTCCCGGTGTCCCGAAAAATGTTCTCGGGACGCCCGATTGTCCCGGTTTTTGAGGTGAGGACTCTTTTTTGCTCTTCACTTTGAATTTGGGAGGTGAGGACCTTTTTTTTTGCTCTTCACTTGGATCTGGGAGGAAACAAAGACCTTTTTTTTTCCCCCTGTGTCCCGGTTTCCCTTCACTGAAATCTGGTCACCCTACTTATTGCACGCCTTTGCAGAGAAAACATTCTTGAGGCTGCTGAAGAATGGCCCCATGCTAAAATGGCGTACGAAATTTGAGAATAGAATAACTCATAGTACGTTGTCATTAAAACATCTTTTGTAACAGCATTCATTTAATTCCTCAGGAGGAACATGGTTGAGCACAGTCTACCAGTCAAAACTTTAACATGGTGATTCCACGTCAAACCGGGATCAACATGCACTCCGAGAAACTTAACATGATCCTGGTTAACAAGGTCATTTTTTCTTAATGTTATTAGTATTTCTTGGGTTTTGCCGATTGAAAATGACCGTATAAGGGTTATTTGGTCATACCTACAAAACCCTTAAAAAATATTTATTATATTATAATAAATAATAAATGTCTACATATTAGTTTATTTGTATTTTTGACTCGGTCCTCCCCAAGACAAAAGTCTGGCTGCGCCACTGGTGTAAATACCATTGCAACAAAACGGGGGTAAATACCAGTATAATATTGTGACGAAAATATTTTGATTCCTCTCATGGGACGCTTATGGTGGAATTTCGTGAACATTCCATTTAGTCCACCAGAACTTTCCAGATTACTGAAAAGTTCTAGTCAGTCATAACCATCAAACAAGAAAAACATAAAACATTGTAACAATCGAACCGAGATTGCTTGGAACGAGATGTTTTTATGTGTCAGTTGGTTTTCAGTTCTTGTTCAAGCAAGTATACTGACAGTTTGTGCCTCCGGGCGAAAAGTGTTGTTAGTATCCCATATACTATAAATATATAAGTGTAATATTTTAAGTGTAAATAAATTTTACCTTTATAATTCTGTTTTTTGTTTGAAGAACCGAACACATTACAATATTAAACCAGTGGCAAAGGGAAACCTCCGCGAGACTTGCCCTCCCATAAAAAAATAAAATAAAAAAATAAATTAAATTAAAAAAAAACATTAAAAAAACATTTTTTTTTACATATTTGGATAAATCTTCAAAAATACATCAAATTATGTTCTATACAAATTTATGTCCAAGGCTTGGTTGACTAGTTACGAATTAATTATCATGACCATGGAAACGTTTCAAATAAGTATGAAAAAATTGAGACATGGAAAAAATTTAAATAATTTTACAAAAAATTTTGAAAATTTTTCGTTTTATCAAAAAACGTCTCAAATAAAAGTTATTAGTAATTGCATTTATAGTAACTTTTGTTCAATAAATTTTTTCGCAATATTTTTCTGTTGCTAAATATTCGCAAAAATCTTAAAATCGACACGAGTAAACTCCCATTTCTAGTCAACCGATCTTCATAAAAAAACAATAGGGTTCTTCCCACTTAATAGGAGAATTTTTTAGTACCAGAACGAATTCTCTAAGTTGAACCGTTTTTGAGTTATCGTGTATACACACAGACACACATACACACACACATATGGACGGCACTTCGAAAATAGGTTTTTTGGATTCCCTGGACCATGAAACGTGATCAACAATCAAAATCTCGACATCGAAAATTTTCGCGATTACAATACTTGCCCCTTATATATTAAGGTCGGGCAAGTAAAAATTTATGTGAAGTGTGAAGCCTCGTTTATAATAGTTCCATAACATAATGCATAACAGATCCATAAGGATGGAACAAAGGCATTCATTCTTCTGAACATCTGTTTCTATGAAACAAAGAAATTACTGTAATTTTTATGCTATGGATACATAGCACCAGAGCCGCAGTAAGGAAAACTTGCGCTAAAGGCCAAAATTATAATTTGCGCCCACTACAAAAACAACATTTTTTATTAGCGTCAGCACCCTTTTCCTTAGTGCGTCCGGGGCCGTCGCCCACTGCAATTGTGCATAGCACATTACTATAAACGAGGTTTAAAGTTTATAACTTCGTTTATAATATATGTGCTAATGTGCTAATGTGCTATGTATCAATAGCATATAATAAAAATTACAGTACTCTCTTTGTTCTGTTTATTAGAAATCGATGTTCAGAAGCGTGAAAGCGTCTGTCCCATCCTTATGGATCTGCTATGCATTATGTTATAGAATAATTATAAACGAGGCTTAAGACTTAAGCTGCGTTCCCACCTCAGTAATTTAACACTCTGTGCGTTGTAGATAGTTTTTAAACGAGTGCAATTGGTATGATCGGACAAGCTCGTACTATCTCGCTCAACAGTAGTATAGCAACGACAAAGCACGAGCAGTCCGATCATACCAAATGACCTCGTTTAAAAATTATCCATAGCGTACAACGTATAGATTTACTGAGGTGGGAACGCAGCTTTATACTGCCATAATACGAGAGGCAAACAGATACAACAAGAACTAAATAAGTCGGAAAAGAATCTTGCGATTCTTATGTTATGCCTGTACTATGCATCCATTAAAAATGAGGCTGTACCGTATTTTATATGGCTTTATATTTTAGGTTTAGTACTATGAATATATATCAAATGAAATTAGCGAAAAAAAAAAATATTTTTTTTCGCGCCACTCATTCTACAAGCTGCATGGTATGCATTGTGCGCAACTAGTATCTGCGCAACTAGTGCCTGCGCAACTAGTACCTGCGCAGTTTCCAGCCCGGCACAAGACTTGAAGAGTTGCCAATGAATTGTAGTTGTATCGCCACATAATGGATGGCGCTGACTAACTATTCTTATTTCTCGCTATCAGAGGGTATTCTGACTGTAACAACTACTCTGGAAAACTAAGAATTGGTATCGCTTCTCGGCCTATGGCTAAGATCAAAGTGTAGTATCTGTTCTTATCAGCTTAATATCTGATATGTCCTGCACAGCAGGACCAGTATATTAAACTGATTTTTGGGAAATGACGGAGAGCTAGGGGCTTGCTCCACCTCTGTCACGGGTCGGCCCGGTATTGCAGTACCGCCGGGAATGGCCCACTTTTATTATAATATAAACATAGCATCAGCCCATAATTCTTTAATGATTATGTCTTGGTTCATCCTTGATAAAGAATCATATTATAGTTTTTTTTATAAATTCTTGTGTGTTTAACATGATATACTACAACTTAGTACTAAAAAGTGTAAAATTAAATGTAATATATCCGTTATATCAGTCATATAATGAATTTTCTGTTTGTAAATGAATATTTTTCACAGGTTATTATATATATAAAAGCCCTAATTTCTGTGTATTCGTAATGCCTGGGCCACACTTGCGTTATAAGCTTCGCCGATAATTGCGCGCTATATAAATTCGTGGTAAACTGCATCTATCGATATCGTGCTAAAGCGCAACTTGTGGTCATACCTGCGTTTTCGCCGCTACACTTCTTTATTTACGTTTACAAGGTACAAGCGTATTTATTTTGCTGTAAATTAAATAAAATTATGGTGTATCCATCATAACTGCATCCTAAAATTATTTTTACATTTAATTTTACAAATTCAAACATAATCTTATCTGATTTGACACAAATAAGTTGTAAAGAAATATGTATAACATAACCTCAAATGATGCCGGATAAACAACAATACGCGCCAACAGAACATACTACGCTCTGCGCTAAGTTCCTTTGATGTGCGCTCTAAAACCGCCACTTCAGTTATCGTCATGTGTCTAGTGGCGCGCACTGCTAATATTGTGAACGCAAACCGATAGTTGCTGGCCACATTAGCGTTTGTGTCACGTTAAACCGAAGTTTAGCGACGATAGATGCAGGTGTAGCCCAGACATAACGCTAAGTTCCTAGGTGCTAGCGGGGCTTGCGTCAAGCGGGCGGCCACGAATTGAGTGGGGAAACGACGTACCTCGACAAAGCTGACTTACCAGAGCTCTCAAATCAGTACTTTCGGTTACCTGATAAAACGATGTTGTGTTAATTGATGTTATACCCGCGGACTGACCGGTCCGATGCTAAATTTTAAACGACACGCATTAAGCGGCTTTTTAGGATTACCTAGGTATAATCAGAAACAACTATACCATTCATTACCAACATATGGCCCGCGGGCCGTATCCGTTCCGATACTAATTTTTAAACGACACGCATTGAGCGGCTTTTTAGAATTTCCTAGGTATAATCAGAAACAGCTATACCATTGATGTCCTGCATATGGCCCGCGGACCGTACCCGGCCCCATATTCATTTTTAAACGACACGCATTAAGCAGCTTTTTAGAATTTCCTAGGTATAAATCAAGAAACGTTTTTGTTAATATACGCAGAATCATGCAAATTTTAATAATTTATTCCTGCTTATATTGATTTTTATTCGATATCAGTTTGCCAACGTTGTTGGCAACGGGTCTGCTAGTATACATATATAACGCTTGTTAGGTTAGATTCAAAGAGAAAATAAAATAAAATAACTTGAATCATTTTATTTGAATACTTAAAATTCTCTATAAATGTAATAGAAAGAACTGGTTATTTATTCCAAAAATATATATATATATATATATATATATATATATATATATATATATATATATATATATATATATATATATATATATATATATATATCAATTATTTGTAAGCTAACAAACAACACATTTACAGAGCATCCACCTAAAATAACAGGGGTTTTAATTATATTAACAAGAGTTTTTAGTCCACATTAATCGATTTTCTTACACATGTGAGACAGGGAAAAGTGAAAATTTAATGTTAACAGATTGATTAAAAACGAAATTAAAAGGACGCTCAATGTACCGCATGAGGCTGCAAAGAAGTACGTGTACGAGTCGACGCCAGCAGAATACGGCACTTGCCGTTATCGTGTACAATCGCCGGTTAAATCATTCCCAGAAAATGAGACTGGAATAAATTATAAATTAAAAAAATACGTTTGTACAAAAATTTGTTGCAGTAATTTTGTCCGATATATCTTTAAAATTTCTAAGTTTTATTCAATAAACACCTTTCAATAAACACCTGCATTTATTAAATTGAATATTTCAATGTTATTTCACCAATGATCTTAAATAGTTCCTTATCGCTATAATCCTACAAGAATGTGCCAATTAATGACCTCGATTTTTATAACAAAGATAAAATATAACAAAGAAATATTGTGAAAAAAAACGCTAAAAATGCTATAAAAAATCTAAATTTTCAATATGAAGACCCTAATATTTTTAAATGAATGAACACTCACCTATTTTCTTTATTCCCGAAGCCAAGCAGGTATAGAACGCTCAAGGACTCCAACATTTTTCTCGAATTTCTCATGAATTATTATTTAAATTTTTATTTCAGTGCCCTTTTGAACTATTTATTTATCATCTTCTTTGTAAATTTCACTCTTTTTTGATTAGTTTTTTTTTTTTTTTAGAAAATTATCCAGAAAAAAAATGTATGCATCGTCACCTGCAGCCATATCACATATAATAACGCTATGACGTAACAAGAAGTTGAGGATGTGCGCAGGACTTATTTTTAACATATGTATATCTTTTATCGCCTTTTTATACATTGTTGTAATGTCATTCTAATTTAATTTTTCTTGGTTTTGTAATTCAAAAATGATTAAAGATAGGTTTGCGGTTTGAATATTTTGGATTTCTAGCATCTAGTTTGCTTTAAAAAATAATTACGTTAACATACCCAAGGTCATTTTGGCTTGGGAGCGTTTTAAAAACGATTAAAAATTTTCAAAATATCCTAATTCAAAAACGGTTATTTTATTATAGGGGTATTAGTCTGGTTCTCTTCCTGAAATGAACACTTTGAAATTCGTCAAAACTTACTAAAAAACTATTTAAAATAAAACACAAATTATTTAAGACATTTAAAACTTTATTTGTTAACAAATACAATGAATAGGAATACCTAAATCTAAAAACTAAGATAATTATTCATTAATTTAATTAAATTAAAGGAATATGTATTTACTCGCAACCAATATTATCATTCTAAACAACACATCAAATAGAATACGTTTTCAATTGTGCTAGTACATGAGACATCTAAAAAAAAAGAACCCTAAAATTTAAAACTAAGCATTTTTTCAGTCAGTTTGGACGCCAATGATTTCTGAAATTTCGGGATTAAGTCTCCTAGCTTACTTAAATAAAATCTAAAAAATACTTATATTAATACATTATATACAATGTTTTATTGGAAACTTTATTGTATCAAATGATAATGTTTAACGAAAATGTATTAAAGAAAATTAATAAATAGATTTTTATACCAGTAAACTGACACAGATGTTAAGTAATGCACTGGCGTCACTGTCATTAATAACGTCCATTATCAAATGAATACAATACAACAGCTGATAAAAAGAAAATGGTTTCCTTACAGCACATTATATAATAAGAAAACGTATTCAAAATTGTGTATAACATATATTACAAAGAAAAAATTTACACAATTTAATACTACAATGGTTCAATTATACAAAAAAAAAACTGATATTGTGAACGCCATATTACTTAACGATAATGAAAATAAATAATCAAGGTACACATACTTCGAAATACCCTGGCAAAATAATAAATACGGCATACAATATCCATTCATTTTACACAGCCCAATTCCACACGTAGACATTCTAGATATATTCGGAAGAACAATTAAGTATTACGTTAATGTTAAAACTAATCTTAAAAACATGGATTATGCACACACTGGCAAATTTAAAGGAACATATTGAAAACTATGTTTTTTTTTTTAAATTTTTGTTGCCTATATCTAGATAGATTTGAATGCTCTACTAAACAATGAACGAAGATTGTATGGACACCAAGAACAAAATGCACCATTTAATTTTGCTACTATTGTATCTTTTGGTGGAGGTTCAATTATGGTGTGGGGGTGGAATATGTTTGGGAGCTTGCACAGAGTTAGTGGTAATTGATGGCGGAGAATTAACTGCAAATAGGTACAGAGATATTCTTCAAGACTATGTTGTACCTTTTGCCCCATATAACGGAGAAAATTTCACCCTAATGTAGCATAATGCGCGCCCACACTGTCACTGTGTAACAGACTTTTTAAAACAACAATGGGTTGGCCAGCGTGCTCCCCTGACCTCAACCCGATTGAACATTATTCCAAAAAACATCGTACTAGAAGATTACCTGAGAGATATCAACAATATGTACACTACAGGGAAAATAATTAGATTTTTATGTCTGTTCCTTTAAATTTGCCAGTGTGTGTAAATATTAAATTGGTTCAAGCAATTCAGACCAAACTAGTACTGATATTACGATAAATAGAAATTTGTTCAATCATTGCCAGTAATATGTTTCTAGCGGTTACCAAATACAATTTAGTTTTGTAAAGAAGTCTGAAATGAACGATTGGCAAATCATATCAAAATAAACATTTGAAATTTAAACCTTTATATTTTGCGTAGATTAACCAACATTAAAAAAATATATATATGAGATGCAGGCAGGTAACATTAAAAAAAGAAATAACTGTTTAGTTTCATACCGTCTAAATGGACTGAATATTTCATAAAGAATTAAAATAAAATTTTAAAAGTAGGGAAGTACGGATTTTTCTTTAAAGATATCACGAGCATACTTTTTAATAACTGAATGAGAATTTTGTTAAATAAAATAGCCGAAAGCCTCATTCAATCGTTAAAAGTTACTATATTCTCACTTTTGTAAGGACAAACCAGATCTGGCTATTTTGGTTACTTTTATAGTGTATTACTGTTTATTATTTTTAAATGTAATTTAAAAAAATTCTTTATGCTGTAAAGCAGACTTCAGATTTGTTGGTTATGATCAATATAATTAAGATATCATTTTTCATTATCAAATATGTTAAATGAAGACATTTTTAGAAAGTGACATTTTTCATCATTTTTTAATACCAACATAACATACAATTTCAAAGGTGCAAACGATTGAATAAAAAGACTAAAGGAAGGAGACCATATGAATTTTTGCATACAAAATTTTCTGACGGAAATTATGTCATTCCAACTACCACAATGGCTGCCAATATATTGTTGTTTTCGTATTAAAAGGTGTTGACATTTATTTTGATAATTTAAAGTATATTCATAATTTATAAACCATAAATAAAAGAGAGGGCTAAAACAGTTTTTAGTTATTTTATAATTTAATATAAAATTACACATTTAACTTGAAATTTGGCATCTTGTCAAAATGATTAGCTATTCGCGACTGCAAATAACAGTGAGACATCTAGTGGTGACTGGCTGAATTAAACAGAAGCGTATATTTGGATAATATTTGTAGCGTGTTGTGCTGCAGTTTATGTGAATTAAGAAGTATTTTAAAATATAGTGACTTACATACAGTGCTTTTTTGCCGAAATATTGTTTGAACAGATAAATATTAAGAAAAAACTTCTGACATATACGCTTCTCGGCCGCCATCAGCTGTTGTACGCAGCGCCGCCAACGTTAGTTTCAGTCGCGAATACTGCAGGTGGACGATCAAGAACACAAAATGCCAAGACTAAAGGAATAACTTTTCAATCCTAAGTATTTTCTATTCATATTATGTAATTGAATTAATGAGATTTTGATAAATCTCAACATAAACGTTACTTATGGACTGTCATAATTTTCTGCTATAAGTTCGGTATATATTAATTTACTTCTGTGTATCATTAGTTTTATGATAATAAATTACAAATGTATAGTGGTGTTTTATTGATTGTTTGTACCTCCTATCTTTACCTTCTTTTGAAAATATCAAGATTGGTATTTTGATTCAACAACCGGAAACTATTGTCCACCATTTTGAAATACTATCCTGATCTGTTCAATTAGCATGTAAGCCTCTTTCTTTAGTCTATTCAATTGAGACAGATTATGTTGATGAATGTTTTCTCGCTGGTAATAGAAATGAGAAATCAAATCATATTTAAGAAAAATTGGTTCTTATATATGTGTAGGCAGCCTGCATTGCCTTAGTCTCATGTAGTATCGTCCTATATATTCACCGTTTCTGATTGACAAACAAACTTTACTTACGATTTATGAATATAAAATCAGTTTTAACATAAACAGTCAATACTTGAGGGATTGGGAATATATTTAAACTAAAACACAAAAGTCGCATTTAAAATTTGGCACTTTAATATTTTTTTTTTTTAACTGACAAAAGCGGATGGATCATCTTAGCTAGCCAGCAGAAAGATGTTAACGCAACAATCGGTAATATAATTTTTTCCATAGCTTAGCTAACATATGAGCATTTCAAAGCACCAATTGATAACACAAATATCAGTAAACAATCTTGTACATTTTTTACATATTCAGGCTTTTCAAAAGGCACATTTTGGACAATAAAGCTCGGACTTTTTCCCATTTTTTAATTTTTTTAATTTACTGATAAAAGAAAATGCCAATTAAATATATTAGATTGAAATCTATTTAAAATAATACACTTACACTGGACATTTAAGAAGTGACTAGTCTACTTTTATACATTCTCAACAGTTTTTCACTTTTTAATTAAATATATTTTACAGCAAAATATTACTGTAAAAAAGAACACAGAAGATACAATTTAAGAGCAAATAAATTATTTGTAAAGTAAAAAAATATACATAACTTTCAAAACTCCAACCATACTAGCAGATTAATATACTTGTAATTAAAAAATAAAGTAAAACAATGAAAAGAAAATGTTTATATATATAAAAAGTTGCAATAAAGTATAATTAGAAGTACGTTTAATAAAAAACAAATGAATTCTTAAGGCAATATGCAAATAAAATAAAAACAAAAGTAGATTGAATTAAAATAAAATAACCTACAAATATGGTGTGGATTTAACAATACCAATTAAATAAATTGTATCTTCCTTATCCTTTACACACAATCAGACATAAAATAACAAAAAAAAATTATACACAAAAAAATCTTACCCTAAACCACTAAAAAACAGTGTAAGGCTACAAAATATAGCAACCAGAATTCTCTAAATGCTAACAGAGTATTCCTCGGTCCACTCTTGTGATAACGGATTTGGTTACAGGCGTTGTAGTTAGATGGCAGCATGTTGGTCCGCACTGTCCGCAAGAATTGCTATGCAGGCATTTACTATACGTCCTGGTGGGTGAGTCGCCATAGCTGCCCGTCAGATTTTCGGTATTGTAGCTTTTTCGCTGCGACTTTGGTGTCTCTGTCAAACTGGAGTAGTTCTTTCTTTGCAGAAGTGGAGTTGTCTTTGTCACTGTATCTACTGGTTCAATTGGAATTATTGTTGGAAGGAGTGGGGTTTTCATCGTCAGCCAGGGATGTTCCAGCAATTGTTTTGCGCTAGGTCTACATCTAAAACAAATACAAACACATTACATATAATATATACTTCATCAATGAATAAGAAAAAATGAGATATTTGTAAGATTAGTTTGACAAATGCACACTGGTGCTAGTGTTGCTGACGTTACTTTGGATATCGTCTATTTAATTACATTACGAGTGTCATTACATAAATAATGCACACGATTTTTTAGTTTTTTACAGGTTTATTTTTATTAGAGTATATCTTTACAAGCCTTCAACATACTCTCCCTGCTTCTTAATAACCGACTCCCAACATTTGGGAAGATTTACTATTCCATACAAGACACCATATCTGTTCATCTGTCGAATGGCTCGGGTAACGGCAGCATTAAGCTCTTCCAGAGAGCGATAACGATGTCCACGCATAGTTTTTTCCAGCTTTGGGAATGTCGAAGTCCGGTGGACTCATCTCCGGACTGTAGGGAGCATGAGGTAACACTTCCCAACTAGATTCACGCAGTTTTTCGGTTAAGACATTCCCGGTGTGAGGGCGAGCGTTGTCACTGTCAACTGAGGATGGGTTTTGTACATTTTTCTGCGCAATTTTTGCATAAAGTCACGATAATAAACCACTGTGACACATATTCCACATGGAATTCTGTCTGTCATGATGATTCCTTGGTAATCAAAAGTAAAAATCATGGTCTTGGATCATCGTTTATACTCACACGACCACCACGAAAAAGTTTAGCCCAACGAGAAACTGTATAGAACATACCGTATTACTTTTGAAGATCGGCATAAAACTATTATCCCGTATAACTATAATCACATTGTTAAACTACAAAAGAACTAGGGTTCATGTTTACAAACACGTTGTAAACAATGAACGGTCAGTGGCGCATACATACTTTTAAGTACTAACTATAAATAAATATAGTTGTTTTTGTTAATCCCTTAAGTAAGATGTGTAATGTGAAAAACTAATCTCTACAGCTATGGGTTGACACGCCTAGTTATATCACTTTTATTGTAATTTTATGAGTTCCCTAACTTTTATTATTTTATTGCGATCTTCAAAAGTAATTTGGTACGGACTTTAGTACGGTCCACTGTTAAATCACCGCAAATTTAACTTAAAACTCCGTGGATTTCTGTCGGGTTTTTCTTTCGATCTTAATGTACGACCTTTGATCGTCAACAGTCACAATACCCGAGATTCCTATGGGCTCCATTTCTAGATCGCGTTTGTTAAAAATAGAGTACGTTATAAATGAAAACAAAACACACGCTTCTTCCTCGAGCCTTCAACTAAAATTGTCACTGCTGTTGCCTCATCCAACCCGCAGAGTTGCCAACTTGTGCATTATTTATGAAATAACCCTAGTATTATGTCTTGATTTGTGTTTTCTTATATTTTATTTTCATTAATAATAAGGGATGACTTCTCAGTGTCTTGAAAGATGTCGATCCATTGTATATTAGCTTAGTTCAATATAACACCGCCATATATAGTCTCTATAGGCTATAGGGAGGTAGAAGTACTTACCTCGGGTCCAATATAAGCGCAGACTTGATGAAATCTCTGGCTGTATTTGAGACGTCGGAGAAGAGTTCTGGTGGGAAGGTTAGTGCGCACTGAGAGATGTTAAGGTAGGTCTCCTGCTTGGTGTCACCTCCGAACGGCGAGTATCCGGTCAATAGAACATAACCCAGCACACCCACGGACCAGATATCTGTAGCTAGGCTTATTGGTTCATAGCTCAGTATCTCTGGTGCTAAAACACAAAAAAGAACAATAAAACGTTTTTCTTATTTAGTAAGTATACTTGAATTTTTAGAAAAAGGCTCTTCAAGGACATATGTCCGACTCAAAATTCATCGTATTGATATATTCTCTCCTTCTCGACATCATTTTCGATGGTTGACTATGGAATAACTTTCTATTACCAACTAAATTTAAACAGAGTGACAAAAAACACTCAATTTCAAGGGTTATGCAACCCAAAAGACAGCGAAGTAAAACTGTTTGCAGATTGCTTTAATATGTAAGGATCTCTCGAGTGAAGGCAGTATTTTCTTAATAAATATTTTTAATAATTACAGAAATATTGATGTACAACGCATTAATTATCTTTAGAAAATAATATAAATGCTGTATAAAAATACAAATGCTATATAAGAAAACATAAAAGCTAGACTATATAAAAAAATTGACGTGAAGTGTGAATTTTCACACATTTAAAGGTTTTGTAGGTATTTAACGAGTGTAAGAAGAGTAGTGTAACAGAATACTGGATATCTAGGAATTTTATTTACTGTAATCTCATCAAAATCAACAGTTTTTTGATAATCATTTTTATTCGTTATTTGAGTGCTAGGAGCTTTTATTTGTTTATATATTTCAATAATATGCGAAAATTTCAACAAAATAAAATTAGAATTATAAAATTCCAGCATTTTTTTCTGCACTTGCTTCGTGTTCTAGTCTTCATTAAATTAAAAAAACTTTTTTTTTCTAAAAATTAATCTGTTCAAAAATTACAGTTAAATCAGCGATTCCCAAATTGTTCGCCGCAAAGCCCTGGGGCGCCTGGTAAATTTCTGATATATTAAGGACGCCAGAAACTGAAAAAGTATGGGAAACACTGTGTTAAACTACTCCGATTCCCATCAATGTATATTATAGAAATTTTGTTCAGATTTTTAGAAGAACCCCTGTGGGAAATAATGTGAGAGATAAAGAAAGTATTTTTTGACACATTTTTGGCGAAAACCTAAACAAAAAATCGATTTTACCAAAATAAAAATTTGCCTGTATACCCATGAATTAAAAATATTATATAATACTCTCATTTGATACCCCACTAAAAATTATGAATAATTGTTTTTTCTACTCATAATTAATTTGTCTTTTATTATTTATGACGGACGTAATTTTATTAAATGCATTTAGCATTTTTACATAGTGTTTAGTTTAATTTATATAGCATTCAGAGCCGGCCTTAGCAAGTCTGGAGCCCCGGGCGAGATTTTTTTGCCGCCCCCATAAAAAAAAAATTAGTTACTCTATATAATACAAGTGATGTCCTAAAAAAAAGATCCTCACTTCTAAAATACAAGTGATGTCAAAAAAAAGGTCCTCACTTCTAAACTACAAGTGATGACCTAAAAAGGACCGTCCGCCGCCCTTCCTGGCCTGGCGCCCTGGCGATCGCCCGACCTCACCCCCCCATCCTTAAAGCTGCTACTGATAGCATTTATTAATTTTTAAACAGCAGTTTAAAATAGCTTTTATATTTTAATATATAGAAGTAGCATTTAAATCGTACCCATTAATCTTTATTTCTCTTTTCCTTTTTAATAATTTCTATCTTTTACTTTCGTGGAAGGTGTATTAATTATATTACTTACCAACATAGTCTGGTGTGCCAAGAATTTCTCTGACTTCAATCCCAGGTTCAATAACTCTGGAAATTCCAAAATCACAGAGCTTGATGTCGGAGTTAGGTTGGTCGCTGGTGAGTAAAAGGTTCTGTGGCTTGAGGTCCAGGTGGGCGATGTTGCGATCGTGCAAGTAAAGGAGTCCCTCAAGGATCTGACGCATGGCACGGCGTGCTTCCAGCTCGCCCAGGCACTCGTCCGTGTCCAGCACACGCTGCAGCTCACCGCCAGCGGCGCTAAAATACAACATCACAAGTTACACACTGTAAAAAAAGTTAAAAAAAATTAAGTAATGTAATAAAATAATGTACTATCCAAATTGCAAGGAACAAATTGTATTTTTGTTAAATCGTGTTGTATTATTAATATTATAGTGAGAAAGACTTCAACAGAAAACATATATTTACGATACTAGTACCGTGAAGAGTTACTAAGAGGAAATTTTGATTTCAATAGTTTGCATCTTTGAAATCGTATGTCATGTTGGTATTTCTCAGTCTCATTTTCAGTACTTGATACGTTATATAATTATTAATTTTGTAATTATACAAATACTTACAGTTCAAGCAGCAGAACCATCTCTGTGCGCGCATCGTAAACTTCGTGTAGTGTGACAACGCGAGAGCTTTGCGAGCAATGGAGAAGTACGGCCACCTCATGGGCAATCTCACGGCCTGTGTCCAGCGCGCGTCGTCTCTTCCGAATGAATTTCGCCGCATACTCCACGCCGGTCGCTAGATGACGTGCCTTTCTCACGGTCGCGAATTTTCCTCTGCAAAAAAATAAATAAATAAATAAAATAAAATGTCAGCAACAGATATAAACAACACCAATGTAATATGTAATCATGGAAGGCTATACAGACATATTCATATAATTTCGTACACTCGTTAATTTTTTCATTATTCCAATTCAGGATACACGCCTGGTTAGTACAAATGTAAAATTTTGACGAATACAAAAATTAGAATCCCGAGACAGACGACAACAACCGCAGTCTCCGGACGAAAACCGGAGAGATGGTAGCCGTACCTATGTATGTATATTTATAAACTGTAGTAAACATAGTAGTAATAAAACAAACTGTAATAGTCATGAAGGGCGTGAATAAACCGCGTTGTTACTAGACCTCGGTGTTTTTGTACGAAGCTCTAGTAAAGACGCTGCCATTAACCGAGGCGACCAGCCGCAAAAATCAGACGGCGCCAACGCGTCAAGAATAACACAAAACATAACGACCGGATATAGAAAACAAGACAAAAAAAAAACTAATTAGACTAGATTTGGATAGAACAAAATGTCTTTAATTCGATAGAGCATATTTTTTTTATTTCATATTACTTAAACATATGTGTACATTTGCTTGTTGATAAAACGGCAAAACAGGTCCATAAATTATTGTAAAATATATTTATTCCTATAATTTTAGTTTAACAGCTGCGTAACAACTTCCTAAGCGCCTTGACATCTGGTGGCGATTTTTGGAAGATATGAGAATGACACTGTTTTGTTTTCTTCAACGGAGAAATACGTGTAAATCATGACAAAAAAACAATTCATTTTGTTGTGTGCCGCAATGTAAATCGTGTATAAAGAAGAATCCCACTTAAACATTCCATAATTTTCCTAAATCGGGAACAATATCTAAATCGGGAATATCAATTGAAATTACATTTGGAGGTAGAGAAAAAAATGGATCGTAGGTCTCTATCATACACAAATGGATCCAAAAACTAAAAATGGGCAAAAATCCAAGCCCATGAATGCGTGTTTTGCCCATGTTGCTCGTTGCAACTTTTAAAAGTGATTTTTGACGTCCTAGAAAAGACTGAATAAAAGCACTTACCCCACCCAAAATTTGTCTAGATCATCAGTTCATATATTAAAAGGCCCTTCCACTTCATCAGGCAGAGATTTTTATTTTCTACTAATATATTTACCATATTTTTGTTAATATCATATTGACAGACAGTCAAAAAGAATTAAAAACACAATGAAAAACTAATACTCCGTGAAATTTCTTTAGAATAGTATATTATTACATATCTTGTAAATCGTAGATTACTTTTAAATAAGAAAAATAGCCTAAAAAAGCTTGGAAAATAGAAAAATACAACTCGTGTTCATTTTCATCATGTAATCAAATACACAAGTGACAGTTTAATGTCATTCTCGAGTGTTCCAGTTTTTGCCGCATATAGCGCTGCGATCTTAAAAAGTTTCCACTATAATAAAGAATATCCTCAATCGAAGTTAAAAATTGACCGTCGTGGCGCTGAGATCTTAAATGATCTCAGATGATCCTCTTTATGTTTTATGTTACTTAAAACAATTAAATGTTATTAAATAAGTAACAGTTATATTTTAAAATTATAAACGCCATCTTATTAAGCATGAGTGGGGTCAATGAGGGTCCCAGAAGTCCAATTGTGGCAACCGGAAGACCCGAGTTGATCTCATAATAAGATAGCGCCTGGCTGCTGTATTCTCATACGCTCATAAAACACGCTCACAAGTTGCGACCAGACCAGTCAACAGGCAGTCACTCATTGTTAGGGCTTCCGCAGAAATAACTGTTCAACTATTATAGAGATTTGTTTAGATTTACAAGTCATTCTCAGTTAAATGAACTCTTAATCAAATTCGTTTCGTTTATATATAAATAAAATAGGACGCCTTACGCGTCTATTTATTTTTTAGATATCATACTCGTTTCTACGCGGTTTAGATGATTCCAAGATAAAAAAATTATAATTTCTGTCCATCTATTTGTCTGCGATACACATGAAAATGGAGAGATATATAGATCAATTCTGTAAAAATTTACTGAGTAGTTACGTTACTACAAGATAAAATATTACAAAAAGTATAAGGCCTTTCATTCATGACAGTAACTGGCCTTGCTCATAGAGACACATTTAGTTACTATTTTCATAGTAACTGAGTTACAAAATTGGTCTGATTGTCTGTTTCTTTGATTTAACACTAAGTACAGTGGTGGCCGTAAGTATGGAAACTTTTGTTATATTCATATAAATTCAAATTGAGTTATGCTTATGTATTTAATATATCAAAATTAATTTAGGAAGTGGGTCTTTAATATACGAGGTGTGTAAATTAAGTAAACGGACTGATTTTTTTTTTTTTTTTTATTAGAATAGAATTAGAATTCAATATTGTTTCCCTCAAAATAACTTCATTGGGAAGCCACACAGCGCTGGAGACGGTTCTTCCAAACCTCATAGCAGTGCTGGAACTCGGATACTGGAATAGTTTTCAGCTGGTCGGTTACGGATGTATGAATGTTTTCGAATGTCCCAAAATGACGTCCCTTGAGGTGATTTTTCAATCTTGGGAAGAGGAAAAAGTCACATGGACTCAAGTCAGGCGAATAAGGAGGCTGAGGAGCCACATGAATGTCTTTACAGGCCAAAAACTCGTTTATTGAAATTGTGACAAGGTTTTTCTCAACCCCAATTCATTGGTCACAATCTGATGAACGGTAGTGTGAGTCAAATTCAACTCTTCTCCGATCATTCTGACTGTCAACCGACGATCTGAACGCACAAGATCCTGGATTCTGTCGACATTTTCATCGGTTCTTGAAGATGAAGGTCTTCTGCTGCGTGATTCATCTTCAATCAACTTTCTTCATTCTGAAAATGCCTTAAACCACCAAACCTGGGCCCTTGACAAAACACTGTCTCCGTAGGTCTGCTGAAGTTTTGCAAAAGTTTCCGATGCGCTGTGCCCAAGTCTGAAACAAAATCTGATAGCACACCGTTGCTCTAAATGAATGTCACTCATTTTTAGAACGCACTATAAAAAACTGTTTCTCGAAAAAAATCGCTACGGACAACAAAATTACTCTAGCGAGTTCAAACTCGTGTTAAGGCGTATCACATGTTCACCTGCCGCCCCCCAAGTCCCGCGTCCCAAATGTTGCCAGATCAAATGCTATGTTGCCAGTCCGGTTACTTAATTTACACACCTCGTATATTTATTTGGTCAAAAGTTATGGAAACTTATACAAAAATAAATTTTAATAAAAATTAAAATAGTACTTTAATATTTGGTGGCGACGCTTTTTGCTTTAATCACAGGAAAACATCTTTTTGGCATCGAATCTACTAAATGAGCACATATTTGTTGACGGATGTATTTCCATTCTTCCTCTATAATTTCAAAAAGTTGGACATTGCAGCTGTATTTTTGCGAATTTGCCTATCTAAATGCTTCCAAAGGCGCTCGATTGGATTAAAATCAGGACTTTGAGATGGCATTATTGGTACGTTTTTATGTAAAAACTAATGTTTTACTAAATTTGACGAATGCTTCGGGTCATTGTCTTGTTGAAATAACCATCTTCTGCATATGGAAGCATCACACTCTCTAGAATATAGATGCCTCACGTGCTTCTTTACATCACTCCTGAACAATTTAAATTTACTTTCATCACTCCAAAGGACCGTTTTCCATTTGTTAATGGAGATGTCTAAGGGCCGGTTTTACAATTCATGGTTACCTGTTGGTTAGCTCAAATCAATGGCTAACGACATATTTGTAATATAATAATTACCATAAGTTTCCACGGTAACCACTAGCCAGAGACTTAACTGCCGATTGTAAAACTAGCCGTAAATGGTCTCTAGCAAAGTCCAATCGAATATTCTGTTTTTCTTACAAATAAGTGGCTTTTTTACCGCTACTCTACCAGATAGTCCCATATTATTTAGTCTCCTTATAGTACGATTTGACAATGAAATATTAAAAATTACTAAAAGTCTTTTAGGTGTTGAAAACCTATGATTATTTTAAGTTCATTGTCATCACAAGCGCATATTAGTTGTAATTTTAAAAAATCCTTGATTTCAATTGATATCAGGTTCAACGAGCTAAAAATTACCAAAAATCACGACCTTGATTCTTGTTAAAATACCATAGAAAACAAGCAATTTATCTTTTTGCTAGACCTATCCTAACCACAAAAAAATTTCTCCAAGGCGCATAGCACAAAAAAAAAACAAAATAAAAACATTAAATATATAAATAATAGTTATAATTTTAGGTGTTCAATAGGAAACCAAACAATTACAACTACACACTATAATTTTATTGTCAAGTTGAACAATTACGTTTCATTTTTAGGTGTGATTATTAATTTTCTAATAATTTCTTAAATTGACCTTGCTCTTTATCGATTAATAGTTTTTTTTATTTTAGTTTTATCTTAAATGTGGCGCAAGTTATTGCCACAAGGAAACTTTTTATAATTTATTAGGAAATACTTTTTCCAAATTCTTATCTGTGGTACGATATCAAAGAAATGTGATGGAATGTTTAATAGAATATGCTACTATAATAGTTATTTATACAACTGCATAAAGCAGTTTTCATGAATGGGAAGTTCGATTCCATGAATTACAATAAGGCAAATTTTAACGTGATCCATAACCGATTCAATCCATTTTTAATGGAACTTATGTTTAATTCGTTCTTGGGATTTGTTCACATTTCACACTCTCCATAAGCATAATACATTGGCTAATATGGGCTACGCCACTATATCCATGGACTCACATGAGCTAATGGGGGCGATAGAACCAAAGAGTGCATTAAGAAGGTGAATTCGATTTGTAAAAGGAACAATCTTATTTGCAAAAGGGAAAAAACCTGTAAAAGGTAGTATTTATGCTTGCACATTGTATAGCTTAGATATTCCAATTTCCTTTATTTAATTTGAAAAGATTAGCTCTAGATTTGTTTCCATCTTTGCAAGAAGTTCTTTGTTCTTCATTAAGATTCCTATAGGGGTTGTAAATATCAATGGTTGTCCAACCACTGCATGGCATCTGGGTAGGGTGACCATCCGTCCCGGTTTTAGGTCAATTGTACCGATGTCCCGAAAAATGTTTTCGGGACGGTCGATTGTTCCGGTTTTTACATAATTGTGTATTTGTAAGAAAAGAAATATTACAACTAGTCAATCTGAGAGGTGAGGTCCTTTTTTTTGCTCTTCACTGGAATTTGGAAGGTGAAAACCTTTTTTTTGCTCTTCACCTGGATCTGGGAGGTGAGGTCCTTTTTTTTTGCTCTTCACTTGGATCTGGGAGGTGAAGACCTTCTTTTTTTTCTCTGTGTCCCGGTTTCCCTTCACTGAAATCTGGTCACCCTACATCTAGGGGATCTCATTCAACTCTACAATACCGCCAGAGAATCTACGTAGAGGACAATCATTCCATATATGTTCAATAGTTTGATAAGGAGCTCCACAATCACATTCTGGGGAAGATGACAAACCCCACTTATATGAAAAGTCGACGCATCTACCTTGACCAGTTATTATGCGATTAAATTCTTTCCATAGGTATCTAGGCAGATCGAAACCGGGAAGTTTTTCAGATGAATCAGAAACTATGGCGCCATTCTTCACTTCTGCTTCGTTCCATAAATCATTACAAGCTGCTTTGGTATCCAAAGGTGCTTTTAGTTTATGGTCCATCCAAATAGGGGCTCTTGATTTCGGTTGTAAGGCAGGAAGAGAGTCTAAATCCACTTTAATTGGCATGTAATTACAAATGGCTGCTTTATCCCATTCACGTTGACTCGCAGATGTTCGTCTCAGTGCTGGGGGTGCTATATTAGATAACACCGGCAGCCAAGCAGTAGGTGTTGATTTAATAGTTGCCGAAATTATCCTCATGGTGTGGTGCAGCTAAGTGTCTATTTTCGTGTAAGCACTATAGCTCCATACCGGATTGCAATATTCGGCAACAGAAAAATCCATAGCTATTCCAGCAGTACGCAAGGTGTTAGCATCTACTCCCCATGTAGAACCAGCAATTTTTTGCAGGATGTTATTCCTAGTCTTGATTTTCTGTGCGTCTTTTTTTTGCGATTTCGATGCTTTTTCCATATAAAATCCATCCATATAATTATGGCATTATTAAGTTGTCTCATTGTGTTAATGATATTTTAAGTAGTTTTAGAAAGATGAGTACAAAGTAGCACAAAATCGTGTTGATCACGACCCATATTCATCTAATGTAAATGAGATGGAATGCAGCTGATGATGTTGGAAAAACTAAGACAATGCGTGCATTACTAAAGGTAAGATTAGCTGGAAGGCTCGCTGTATTAATGCGCGCATACAGATATGGATGAGGTCGTGGTAACTGAACACAGGTCAAATAAATACACTATGAAAATCTAGTTCAGCCCGTTCTCGTATGAGACAGATGTACCTACATCAGAGGACAATGCGATGCAAAATAATTACGATCGCTTCGAGATAACAGAGATGGACTTAGATGACATTAGTTTTATTGGGGATTCAAATTAATGGGTATACAAAAACTTGATATAAGCATACTGTCTTTGTTTATGCAAAGTTTAGCATGTGTATTTTCGTTTCTCTCGATTCTCGCACACCGTTTTTACAATGAGGAAAGTGATAAATTTAAGAAAAGAAGACTAAATACTTCTTGTGTGTATGGTTGCCATTCAAAGGAAACAATTTTCCAATATTTGATGAATTATTTATTGACAGGATTTATTGTATTAAATGAAATAGTGAATAATTCGTCAATGATACTTGTTTAATTTAAAGTGTTAAAAATGTAACATTATTGTAATAACTGTTACAATTATTTTTCTGTACAATTGAAATTTTGTGAATATATATTATACACGAGATATTTATCAATAAATGTTATTATTAATTTTATTAGAAAAGTTATAGAATATGATTTATATGGTGTAAGTTTTCTTAATACTGGATATTGAAAGGCTTTCAAATACTTAACAGTATTGTAATGTGTGTTTATATGCACACTACCAACAACACTACTGAAAATAATAACACATAAATAAAAATCCAACACTGTATACCACGCAAAAATACAGAATTTTAGACAACTGAATACTGAAGAGTGAATTTTAGAAAAACGTTCCAACTGCTTCAAAGATCGTCCATAGTTTTTTTTTTTAAATATCTATTTTCGACGTTAGTTAAAAAGTTCTGGCGCACAGCAACGATGGCTATTTGCACCTTTTTCGCGTTTAATAATAGTCATACCGTCAATAAAAAGGATTGTTTTAGTGCGAACAGGAACAGGAAAAATCATTAATATAAATTAAGAATAGAAATGGTCCCAAAATTGATCCCTGAGATACACCAAAATCAAGTTTTAGAAATACCTATATTTTTTAAATGTTTTGGATACTATTTTTTTTTATTCTGTAACTTCTTTAGCAATACTTTCCCAAGCTCCATCTTGGTTCGATTTTATTCGACGATAATTGCACAGTTTAATTGTAATGCAAACATTCCAATATTACCTGCTAGTTTAAAGTTATAGCATAATTGTTTTGTTTGTATTATTATTGTTAATAATGGTTACGTGCTGTAAATTAAATAAATAAATAAATAAAAATAAAATAAAAATAAATAAAATAAATTGCGACAACGTGGCAGTTACTTTGTTTATAGCGCACACAGGTTTACTCAATCGGCCTACATTCGGGTTAATTCGTGTTCAAAATGTGCAGGTAATATTGCACCTAGCCGTCTACAGGCCACGGATGTTATGTGTGTCACCGTCTTGCTACGTTCTATGTGGCTTAATGCAAAGAGAGGCGCAGAGACTCAGAGTAAATGATTCGATAGTTGAATTAATTCTTATAAAAAAAGAAATTCCCGCATATTGTAATTCCAGTCTTGGGAATATGTACTGCCCTACATCCTTCAATACCAAGAAGGCAGTTAAACCTTCCAAGGAGACAGCCTGAAGGCGATTTTCCCATGAAATGAAAACTACAGACTGTGAATTGTACAAAGTGTAAATAGTTAAGGAATCTTCAACTCTTCTGTCCTCTTTTTTGGAACTTTGTGGAATGGATTTAATAATTAAAAGGGATAAAACATTTTTACACTGATTTGCAAATTTTAGAATTTTGGTCTAACATGATCTTTAAAATTAGGTGAAAATATGTCTAGACAAAATAACGTTATGTTTTAAAATTCTTGCCAGAAAATAACAGACTTTTCAAAAGTTTTAAGGAATTACGAATGATTATTTTGCATAAACAAAAAAGGATTTGAAGTAGTAAAATATCACTGTGTAAACTATTATTTAACTAATAATAATAATGATGTTGAAGTTCTTAGAAATATTTTACAAATGCACTAGTTAAACAATACAATGGTTTTTACCAAGGTCATGCGAATATGAACGTTCAGACATACTATAAACATGCGAACAAAGACAATCTGCAATAAAAAGTTACGTTAATCATAGCGAAAGAATGTTATACGGGACCTCAGATGACACGGCGTTTTCATAATTCTACTAACGGAAGCTTGAAACTAAAAAGTACTACATTGTTTAAAACTGAATAAAAAGATTCTTAAATACACAGTAAAGACTAATATCTAAATAATTCAGATCTCTGTAGAGTAGGATGTATAAACTCCATTCACGATAAATATGAGATGACGTCACACTTCGTTAATTTAATTGCCAATGTCATATTGTGATTTACCCAACATCAAACCATTATTTAGTTATTACATTTAGTTACTACATGTTGGTACTATGTGAGGGAGATAATGCTGGACCTTTAATGGATTTGAAATGTGTGAGAGATGTAAGTATATATTAAATTTTGTTTATATCTATGGTGTTTTCACTTGAATATATTTCTAAAAATAATTTTTAAATTTTAGAGAGTTGCTGCTGCATTAGATATCAGCATTTTTTTGTGAATAAAATCGCTGCACAACAATCAAGAGGTGAAGATGTCGTAGCCCGAAAAAGAAACGAACACGTACTAAATCTCTAGTACTATTAGACAATTTCTATAACGTACTTTTATCTTATTCTGTATATTGGTGTTTGTATCTCGGTCGATAAATAAATATTATATTATATTATATTATATTAATAAAATAAGTTGTATTTAAATTTGTTACGTTCATTATTTTTTCCTAATTTTAACCTATAGTTCTGTTACCTAGAGTCATAACGATTTATTATCACCACACGCAAGCGAAAAGTAACTAGCGTACTCGTAAAATCTCCGCTTGCAGCTAACGGTAATAAACTGTTGGAACTGGCAATAATATTTTAATATTCATTATTCGAAGTAAAATTGTATCGAACATCTGAAATTCAAATATTGAAAAATTTCTATTCGAACAATAAAAAAATTGACTATCATTGCTTTCCGATCTCTTTAGGTGGGTTCGGGAAGTAAGATCGGAGCACTCTGAGTCACTCTGTTTAATTCTAGAGCGTTCGAGAAAAGACTTAAACGCGATTCCTCGAGCGGTTTGCAGTTAAACACAGTGATTCGGAACACTCCGAACCCACTGTGTCTATGTGACAGACCAGCCGAAAAATTAAAGTAAATTGCATAAAAAGGATGAAAAGAACAAGAGACATTTCTAAAAACAATTATTTCTGATGATTCTTATACACTGAAATTTTCATTTTATTTTATTTAGTATTATACTACACATTTAATATAATTTAAACCATAAATTATGCAACAAATCGGTTGAAAAGACCTGCTCTGCATCATAATTCACATTAATTCCTTTCCTCCATAGGAAATATAGGTTTTCAATCTATTTTTAGAAGTAGTTCGATATAACCTAACTTTTTTAACAATTAATCTAGGGCAGAACCGTAGCAACGGGTTGGCGTCGGAGCATTTACCTGGAGCGCGGGGCCTGTGAGGGGCGTCATTGCAGGTGAAAACCTATTTTTTGTTTTTGCTCATCACTTGTATTTGGGAGGTGAGGACTTTTTTTTGCTCTTCACTTGTATTTGGGAGATGAGAACCCTTTGTTTTGCTCTTCACTTGGATTTGAGGAAGAAAATTTTATCAATTTACTTTATTTGCCAAGGGCGCCAAAAACATTGCTACGGCTCTGGTCTAGTGTCTACGGAAACCTTAATGCCATTGATGTATAGATTTCCAAATTTCTTGTGTGGCCTTTCTTTGAGAACAGATTTATAACCACTGCTCTATGATTATCCGAAGGAGCTTTGACTCCTCCGAATTTCTTTAATGCGCGTTGTGATTACAAATGCTTCCTTGAGAGTCTTTTAATTATATCTAAGAAACATCTAAGAATACAAATCCTCAATAATGAACGTCAAGTCGTCCTTGCCTTTCTTGCGATTATACAATAACTGTTGATTGCGAGTCTCGTTGGTGACAGGCCAAATGCAACTAGCACGGCGGCACAAGTACACATTCGCTTCCAGGAAACGTAAGCAACGAGAAACAGTCACCGAGCGCATTCCGCGTTATGTCAATTATAAGACTTCAAGTCCGGTATCGCAACCTATTCAAGGTTCAAGGCTGTGAGAAATACACTAGCGATTATTCCAAAACAGAAACGGTATATAAGAGATTATGCCACTGGTGTCAGATATGGGATTAGGAAAATTGGAAGATCGATATCTTGATTTTTTTTTTTTTCAAGAGTAACAAATCAATTAAAGTATGCTACACCTAATTAATCTGAATCAAAATTTAAATTTGTATTATTAAAAATGACTTATGATAAGTCAGATCTAGTTATATACTATCAATTTTAATTTTTTACTTGTAGAGAGATGACAGTTCTTTAACGAATGCTAATGTTGACACAGATTGAAATATTGTACCACCAGTATTTTCAACTAATTAGAATAGATCTTATTCATTTGTTTTTTTTTCTTCTGTCTTATCGAAAACGTTCCTCTCTTTTGGATCTATCTATTAATATTAGGAGTGGGGGAACCGGCAACTCCAGAGCCGTAGCGCCGCGGTGGTCAATTTTGAACCGTAGGTAGAGGGTACTTATTGTTATTGTTACATAACTGTAAAAGTAAAATTATAGGAATAAATATATTTTACAATATTTTGTGAACCTGTTTTATTACTATTTTAAAACAAGTATATACAAATGTTTATAAAGCTGTTTTTTCGCATGACACGTTTCTAAAAAAATTAAAAACTATATTTTGTGATTGTTGTAGGTTATGGCGACAAAATTTTCGTAGTAGATTATTTAAAATATCGGCATTTCCAGATAAGAGAGATTCTAAGTGGTGAACTTTTAATGACTTACTTGAAAGTAGAAGTCGTTGGTATTAGTCAAACTGTTTAAGTTTGTTTATGTCGATTTGTTTTTACAAAGAACAATAAAAAGGATAGATCTTATTGTTGTGTACCTATGTGCAAGTCAAGGAAAAACAGGAACTCTGAATTATCGTTCCACAGATTTCCACCTACTTCTGACAAAGTTAAATTAATAACAAAACTTGGAATCGAAGAAGTTGTAAATTGTCGTAAAGCTTGGATTAGAAAAGAAAAATATAGAAATAAAGTAAGCCATTGATTGAAAATTTGCTTACTTCCTTTCTTTCATATACAACGTGTGAATTTTAATTCCATCTATATATTTGAAATAATCCACTATAAAAATTTTATCACCATAACCTACTACATCAAAAAATATAGTTTTCAATTTATTTTAAAGATGTAAAAAAATGGTTTTATAAACATTTGTATATACTTACTTGTTGATAAAATAGTAAAACAAGTTCACAAAATATTGTAAAATATATTTAATCATATAATTTTACTTTCACAGCTATTTAACAATAACATTAAGTACCCACTCCCTATGTTTCAAAATTGACCACCACGGCGCTGTCGACTAATAAATGGTTAAGAAAAAGAAAAAGAATATCTTTTTCCGATTTCATTAACTTCCTTAACTAAAGCAATAGATAACAACTCTCCAGTTTTCTAATAAAGTTCATTACAATAAATAATCATTTTCTTTCCTCCCATTTTTATATTTCGCGTATTTCAACTTCAAACACCGTTAGTTTTCATCTCATCTACACTTTAATTACAACAGAATAAAAAAAAGACGAACTTATTACGTAGTAAAATGATTATAAAGTCGACGTAAGCGCAATAAGACTTATTTTTATTTGATGATATGCAGTTTTTACATAGGTGCAAATGTGTGCGTATAAACATTACGCGTGTGTATGCCTGTTTATGTGTGCATCTATGCGCGTGTATGTGTGTGTGTGTGAGACTGCACTGTGGAGACCTCTGTGTGACTATACAGGAAATACGAGAGTGCTGTGCCGTTTATTACGTGATCAGGTAATTGAAATTTGTCCTTGGCGAACAAAATAGATAAGTGCTGGTTTTACAGTTACCTGAATACAGCGGTTTTTTAACGACTGATTGCACGTATAAGAACTTCCCAGACCGATTAATGATGTAATTAAATGAGATTTTTATATTCCACTACGATTTCTTTCAGAATTTGTTACGAATTAATTAAGAATTGTCGACTGGCATCGTGTAGAAAGTAAGCACAAGTTTGTTAATGTTGTACACGTATGGATGTAAAGTAGGAAATATAGAAACGCCACGCCATCCGATGTGGCCATACACCATTCGAACCATGCACATTTATAACACACGACGCGAAAAAATATAATTTTTGGTCAGTTCGTCAAGAATAATGAAGTGAATCTACAGGTGTAGTCGCGTAAAAAGATGAACATACTTCTTAACAACGAATCAGACGATGATTTACAAGATCTGAAGAAAACGTTCATGAAATAAATCAGCAAAGAAATACGTTTGGAGAATTTCATGTTCCTTTTAAAGACTTGCTTAAAGCTGACGAACAATTTCAAATGTATTTCCCAGTAGAAAATTGCAATTTGAGGAAATATTTATGAATGTATTAAAGATGCCTTTCATCAAATGACGCGTGGGAACACGTGGTGACTAAAAACACATTGGTCAGGACGCGTCGGGTGACTTGCTTTCCACACCAACAACAACACGTTGAACCGGATCGTTTCGATTGGGTGTTGTGTGAATGCTTCATACCGCGTCAGGTGTTAATAGTGTGTTATGTAGAGAAACAAAACTATTTTTTTAAATTATTTTCATAAATCCCGATTTGAGTACATTTGAAAATTAAAAATGCCAAGGGATGTATATTTAAGCAATGATATCAAAGAATTAATAATAAAAAAAATATAATGACGGTGAAAAACAAATTTTGATTGCGGAACAATTAAATTTGCACCGTTCAGTAGTAAAACTATTCATAATTTTAATGAAAGACATAGTGTATTAGTACTACCAAAACCAGGTAGACCTAGAAAAACTCAATTGTTGATAAAAAAATTAAAATGGTGTCGAAAAAGAATCCTTTTGCGTGATCATCGGGAAAAAAATATTATTAGATGAGAAAATGGACCTAACGTTTCTTTAAGTACAATAAAACGTCGTCTTAGAGAAGTCGGCTTACTGGGATGCAGACCTGTTAAGAAGCCTTTAATATCTGCCAAAAATCGAAAGGCTAGATTAGAATTTGCAAAAAAGCTTATAAACGGGTCAGTTAAAAAATGGAAAACAGTACTTTTTTCGCTTCCTTTTGTCAGCCTTTTAATTTTTTACCGTTTTAGTTTATCATTAATTTACAAATTTTGGCGGAACACTTTCTCTAAGTTCACGGAACACCGGTAAAGAATCACTGTTCTAATCTATAGTCAGCAATGGAAAATAGGAACATTTGATTTGAGTCAACACGCGTCGCGTTTCGTTGTGGTTCATCGGGTTATAAGTATGTGGTTAAAATAAGTATGTTTCCACCTTTACTCTTTGAGTCAATCTTGTTGGCGAATTTCGTGCCCCGTCCAGCTTAATTTTAAATCCTTTGTCATCGCTGCATCTACGGTGTTTGTTTTTCGTCTTGTATTTTGTACTCCTGACTTTGGCCATACAAAAAAAACCCTAAAAACGATGTCTATCACTTTTATTGTTACAATGCAATGTTGTGATGATAGATTTTATTAAGTTGGCAGTTCTATTCATAAATAACTAACTGTTAAGTTGAGAACGTTTCAAATCGTTTGTGATACAAATCTTATAAATATTGTCATTATGTCGGGAATTGGATTAGATACAGCAGTGGTGTACTGTGTGCTAACAGATGCATTGCTACAGCTGTTGTTACCAATGAATATAAATTTAATTAATACACTGTACATAGCTGTTGTCATGCTGAGCGCTATGCAATAGACGACATGCTGGCGTAATTCAATTGTCGAATTTATCGCTTATGTATTGCCAGCACTTTACCTATTATGTTCTATTATTGCAAGATTTAAGATAGATCTTTAACTGGTTTTTGACCTTAGAATATAGTTCAGGGCATATATAGTCGAAAAGTCGACGCAGAAACTTTATCAGTACTCGTATAAACAATCAATTTCGTTTCTTTGGCAATTTGCAAGTTGTATGTAATTTCTTGAAGGTTTCGATTTTACTCCGTCGTATTTTTACTATGATAGCAAAATTACCTGCGTTAAAATAGTTAAAAACGGTAAATAACTTTTTAATTTTAAAACTAAAAGTAAACAATGACAATGGACAAAAACAGAAGCAAAAAACTTGAGCAAACATTGACAGAAAACAATTAAAATCAATTTGATGACCTTGGATAGTTTCTCACCTTTTGAAACATTAGTCACTGGTCTAGCTGACAATCAACTTCCTACTTTAAGAGCTCCATCAATACATAACAACAAATCGCTATTACTTCAACCGAAGTAGCAATATGTATCTCACATTGTTATGTAAATTTTTTTCAACTTGACAAGGCTTCCTATTAAAGCTATACTGGTCACGCACTCGAAAACACAATACACTGACAGACAAAATATTTAAGAGACTCACGAACTGAAAGATGTCTAAATTTTCAACTGACAACTAATATGAAATTTTGACATAATGATATTTTAAATTAGAAGTTTTATATTACATCATAGAGAACACTTATTTTTTTAATACGTTATGTAATATGTTTTTGCTCTATTTTCTTCAGACAGGAGCATCGAAGTACAACCTACACAAGCTATAGTTTAAAACGCCACGCTATGAAAAGTACCACAATACGAAAAAAAAAAAAAAAAAAGTAGCAAGATGGTTTTAGAACTAAACTATACTCTGTGTCAAATAAGAAGTGTATGGCGCATAAAAGTGTATGGTAGTGTGGTAGTAGTAGTGTATGGTAGTGTCAAATAAAAGTAGATGGCGCTGAGGACCGAGTACTATTTACAAAGGACAGCATTATAGCCGGAAATTTAAAACAAGTTACAACTAGGACATGGGCGTAGTAACTGGGTTAGCTAGTGATTTTTTTAATAAATATAAAAAAGGAATTAGTTGATAAGGTATTGAAATAAACAAGATAATAAACTTACGTTAAAAAATATTAATTTTTAAAAATTATGTATTATAAATTAAAAGAGAGATTTGGTTAAAAGAGTTTAAATAAAACAATAACACAAACAACATATCTTCAGAGCTAAAGTTTTTTATATAAACATTTATCAGAGCATTTTTTTATGTCGAGTATTTCTCTCATATATGACAAATGTAACGTCTTTTTCTTGGGAGGCGACGGCGGCGGCGCTAGGGTCCGGGGAGCCCCCCCCCCCCCCCCCCCCAGAACTGATTAGAGAAAAATATATTTTAGAAGTGAGGACCTGTTTTTTAGGTCATTTGCCATAACAACTTCTCCGATAGACCAACCTCGTTAATTTAATAGCTTGTTTTGCTTATCCCTTCTTGATTTCGTTGTAAAAATATATTGTAAGCCATACGTCCTGCTACTTTTGACATACTTCCCTTGAGTATTCTTTATAAGATCAGCAGGCCCAGCTTCATTCTTTTCCTGCCAAATTATATTAATTTATTTACAAAAAAATATTTATATGTCAGATAACGTAAAAATATATAACTGATGCAGTTACAAAAAAAAACAAATTATTAAATCTTCATAATATCTATGCCAAGAATATAAATGAACTTCTAAATATGTAAATAATAACAAATATACTATATAAATAATATATATTTAAATGTATAATATTCACCATGACAACGATATTAATTTATTCAAATGCACGTCACTAAATATCTGTCAATATGGAATAAAAACATTTTTTTTACATGGTGGTGATATTCTAAACCAATCAAAAGGACAAACAGTTTCTTCTTACAAATTATCCACCTATTTGTAAATGTAACGTGTGTTCACATACTTTCATTTATTTTCATTCGCCATTTGTCAATTCACTTTTGTATTATCTTAAGTTTTTTGTAGATTATGATCCTCATGGGATGCAATATGGCTGGGTCATTGGCAAAGGCTGCTATGACAATCATTTTGTTATTAGAATTGCCCGCTGTGTAAATGTGATACAATGTTATACCATGTGAGCTACCCTGGGGTACCCCAGCTTCTATAAAATAATAGTCGATAGTTCGTCTTTAAATATGACCTGAAAGTATCTATTGGCAAAGGCTGTCATGACAATCGTATCGTTATTAGGAATATCAACTATGTAAATGTGATATAATGTTGGACAAAGTACGCTACCGTGGGGTACCCCAGCTTCTATAAGAAAATTAGTTGATAGTTCGTCTTTAAATCTGACCTGAAAGTATCTATTACCAAAATCTTCCATGACAATCGTTTCGTTATTAGGAATAGCCGCTGTGTAAATGTGGTGTAATGTTGGATCATGTGCGCTACTATGGGATGCCCCAGCTTCTATAAAAAAATAGTCGATAGTTCGTCTTTAAATTTTACCTGAAATGTCTATTAGCAAAAGCCTGTCAAGACAATCGTTTCGTTATTAGGAGTAGCCGCTGTGTAAATGAGATATAATGATGGACAAAGTACGCTACCATGGGGTACCCCAGCTTCTCTAAGAAAATTAGTTGATAGTTCGTCTTTAAATCTAAACTGAAAGTAACTATTGGCAAGATAAGATTAGAACAAATGATAATATTGACAAACAAATGGAAAACAAAAACAAATGCGGCATATTTAACCTGATCTCTTGAAGTATGAAGGGTCGAACAAAGATTGTATTCTGCACTAATTCATTATAAATGTATCTGAAACAATAATCTATAAAATACAACTTAGTATGCAAATCTAGAACATTTTTCACACAAACCATCCGTGTAATGAATAAACAAAGATAATTAATTACAAAATAATTAATATTGTAATTAAAATCAACAACATCGATTTATCAACTTGTTGAGAACTCAATAATTCATACGTAAAATTTTAATCTGTAACATCATAAGCAGGAAACAAAATATGCTTTCACTAAATTTGTCATTTTCCGGTATCGTAGGAAGAAAGCATTATGCATATTCTTATGCATGTCACCAAAAAAGTATAATCTTAACATAGAAAATAACAACTTCTGGTTTGTTTAATAATAGTTCGGACTTTATAAGGTGTAATGAAACAGGTAAATGTAAATTATAGTATTCTGAAAATATTAACAACTAAGAAAGGATCTGGACACCTACTGTGGGTAGATTATATCAAATATCAGTCGTAAGGGACTAATATGGAGTCACCTTTGTCATTGAAAATATTGTGTAATGACACTTTCAATTTTTCAAACAGCGAAAGTTACAAGTAAAAGTTTATAAAGAAAAAAAAGTATCGGGAAAACCTAAGTTCTCTTAAATCTACTTAATAATTTCTTAATTAATTTCATAAAATTAAAAATAACTAGCTTTTTGGCTATATAAATTTATAAATTAAAACAAATTATTATGATTATGTATCGTTCGTTCTTTGACTTAAGGCTTTCTTCCGGGAAGACGAGGAGCGGAAAGGTAAACGGCATCTTATCCGGAAGGGTTTACCCTATTGCTTAGGGTAATTTTTATCATTTTGGGGGGGTTGAGATATTTAATAGAAGAAAAACATGTATTTTTGGTACGGTTTGTGTATGTATTTTTATAAGTAAGCGCATAACTACATACGATATGCAGAAACAAATAATTTCACCTGCCACGAAAGGAATTTTCAGTTGGTAAAATTATATTAATGCCTCAAAATAGCCTTTTTAACACTTGCCTATGGCTCACACATCTACTACACTGATGACCCACTGGAGGACATACGGAGTTAAATGTGTTAACGCGCAAAATTTTACAGTTTTCAAACGACTTGGGGTCTATATAATGCATACTAAGTGCTGCAAATATCACAAGGGTACAACTGTCATTTTTTTGCCTAATTGTCAAACTGCTATAATATTTCTAATTGAATTGTCTTTTTCGGAGTGAAAATTTCTAATTTTGCTTTGGGATAATTTTTCGATAGCATTATACTAAGATATTTGTCATTCATTTTCATAAAATAAAAATTTAAAAACTGTGTAACAAATATTATCAGTTATCAACCTTTTAAGAATGGAATTAGGCACTGCAGTAAAATTTTTGTTGTTTTCTGAAGAACAAATGTTATGTATCTATTGTGATTTAATGAATTGTAACAGGTCAGGGGAGAAGCCCCCGGCTATTCATAAGAGAGCCGGTCTGTTAGCCCGATCTAATTCCTAGTTTATAAAAATATTGCTAGATAATAACTTCCATAACAAAATAAAAACGTTTTGTATTTCTTTGCGTGACAAATTTTTAAATTCCCCGGTATAATTTAATCATAAGCCATTAAAATGTCCACAGTACATTTAGTCAAATAAAATTATTTCCACAGTACATCCATATAAACACGCCTGTGACTTGTCACAATTCATTTATGTAAAAGTGAAACCTTTGCTTGAATTCTCAACTTTTTGCATAACTTCGGCGAAGTATGCGTCGGGCAAGGAGCCAGTTACATACTCCCTGGAATTTGGAACCAACACTTGCCATACAAAGCCATAATAATTAACGGTGTCTGCACACAACATGGGCATTGTTTACTAAAAATCCACGACCAGGAGTGATTAGAATTTTAAATAGTAATGTACATTCACAACACATCGTATCAAATTTTATGCCTTATGGGCATGGCCAAAATGTTGATCGCGAAATGTTTCACAATAGACTGCAAAATTATCGAAATTTCATCAAGATACACGCCAAATTTCGCCATTTTTCTAATATCGATACAATAAATTCGATGTTATCATCGATGTCAACGATAGATATCTTCCGAACTAATTCCCATCCCTTCTATAAACGATTTAAATATCATGTTTTACAATAATCAGACTTAAAGAAATAATACTCCATAATTACACAGTTACTAAAAAGGTAATAACAATCCAAACCGCTTCAAAATCTCTCTATTATTACCCCGAGAATGATGTCATAAAAACGCTGACCGAAGCTACAAATCTGACCGTGCCTTATGTAATTATTCTCGCAAATCACATATTTGAGATTTAAAAAAACCCGTTTGCAATTACCAACAAAAGATGGAGTTACGGGGCAAATCTGCGTCAGGTCATAGGGTCATTCGACGATCGCAAGGGTCACACCATTGGCATTGTAGTCGTGACTAACCTATAACGGACATGGCTAACTCTTCATTATCTCACCTCAGTCACAGACAATCCATGGAGGACAATGGTTTTTACGACACAACACCGTTTTGCCATCTACATATATTAGAACCATTTCTACAAAGAATTAAGTAAAGCACAGATATAGATACGATGACAATACTTTTTTTCAAAATTGAAATCGGTTTATTAATTGACCAACTAGTATTATTTATCAATTGACCAATTTGTTGATAACCTTGGAAATAAAATGAACACTTTACATAAATCAATTTGTTTGCCAATTTTTTTGAAAATTACTATAACATCGTCAAGACGCTGTTTATATTGTATATATTTGTAACGTATTATTGTAACGAAGCTTTGAAATGAGATTTCTAAGGAAAATTGACGGGAAAACTAAATTAGACAGAATAAGAAGTGTAACATTTAGAGAAAAACTAGACACAAAGTCAGTGGAGACCATAATAGAAGGACCTAAGAAGGCTGGGACATATACACACAATGAGTGTTTTTTAATGAGAGTTTATGGAAGCAAAAACAGTGAAGAAAGTTTAGACCAGGACGACCGAGAAAAACTTGGTAAAAAGAAACAAAAGAAGCTGCAACGAAGAGAAGCGTAAAGTCGGAGGAACTAAGGAAATACATATACAAAAAAAACATAACACGATGGAGAGAAGTATGGAGAACAACACCAGAAAATAACTAACTCGACTAAGACCCGGTCTTTCCACCTTCAAGTAAACCTTTGAACGCCTCGTAATTCGACGAATTGCTTTAAGTTTAGAACAATATCCGACATAGAGCGGATCAGGTCAAGCGATTTTCGCAGTTCCGTCTTTTCTATAAGGGCACATGGGGCACGAGCCCAGGGCCTCCGGCTTGATGGGGGCCTCAAAATGCAGAGGACGTCGTTTACACGGAAAAACGAGCAGCTATTTTTATTAAAAAATCTTGCAAATGAACCGGCTGACTTGAGTATCTCAGCCTTACATACTCTAATAAAAGCAGATAAATTAGAAGAAATCTTCCCGAATGAAGGATATTCCTTTGCTTAACGGTCACCAATTGTAGTGGAAAGCCCTCATTTTCACGACTAAAAAGAATAAAAAATGAATTACGAACGACTATGTTACAAAAACGACTTATTAATTTGACAATCATGTGCATAGAAAGTGATATCCTTCAAAAATTAGACCTTGAGGACATAGTAGAAGATTTTGCACAACAGAAATCCCGGAAGAAACCATCATCATTAACGTAAGTCCAATTCTCAAAATAGTAATCACTTCATTTATATTTGATTTGTATAAAGCTGACGATAATAACCAATAGTCACTAAATAAAAGTACATACTGATATGTTTTTATTCACTTTTTTTTGACTTTCTAAAAGGGCCCCAAACTCTGTGTGACCAAGGGCCCCTGCATGGCCTAAGACGGTCCTGGTTTTTCGTACCACTCGGCTTGTGCATGTGATACCGTCGAAACTAGACAAAAATATTACACGGCGTGTTACCTTATGCGATGCATTACAGAATCGGTTCGTAATTCTCAGCTTTACATAGCTTTCAACATCTACCACAACATGGAGCAGCAGGATCGGGCAAAACTATTACGAAGAATACCTTGTAAGCAAATTTATATAAAACCGATAAGAATGTGCAAGTAAACATAAAATTAATTAAAACTTTCTTATTTATCAGTTGAAGTTTCTGGATCAAGTTCATATTATTTTATTTTTCTGAAAACATCGTGCATTTTCCTTCAATTTAATTTCAAAGTTTGCCTCGATATCACCCACACCGAAGCGTTGGCGATATTTTATTCCAGATTTAATGTTAAATTCAAGAGTAACATTGTAAGTTTTACTGTGCGTGCTATGCGTAATAGTTTGCGACAGGTAAACTTAAAACCTTTGTCTATGTCTCACCGCCAAAGATGGACGACTCAAGGATTTCCGCTAAGATAAAATAAATTTCAAATCAGCGGCTCACAATATCTTAAACGGTGTAAAGATATTAGCAAGAATAACATTTTACGATGTTTCTCAATGATATGTTACGATCGTAAAAATAATTGCCACCTACATTAGATTTTGACAAATCTATCAACTTGTGTTGCAAAAATTTACTGCCCACATAAATAATCGACTTCAAGTTGGACCAATCCTTAATTCACATATAGTAATCAGTAATCAATTGGAAAGTTAAGTTAAATCATGATTACTTCAGACAAAAAAATTGAACTTCAGCAAATATTTTATCTAATTAATATGTTAAAAACCATAGTCGCACATATATTTACTCCTAAGATGAAAGTTGCATAAAGCATTGTTAAGTCTGACAATGAAGTTAACTATGCACCATGTTATCAAGTGCTGCTGAAAGAATTGCTAAGTACACAATCGTTATTCATCATTAAATTGTCAAATATTTGACAGGGTCGTCAACTGACGGCGTGATTAGCTGACCACATGGTTAACCACGCTTTATGCAACTGGGCCGAAGTATTTTACTCTGTCAACAAGAATATTACCCAGCTTTAAAAAAAAAAATCGTGTTTGGATAGACAACCAGTAGAGTTTACGTGAATACGTCCGCGTGGTTCTTCTGTACTGTACTGCGCTTCATTTTCCAAGAGAAATATATTTTCTATGCGAATTTCACTGTAACTTTAAATATACTATTACCTGTACCTGTCCGTATTTGGATTCCTTCCGTAGGACAGATGTAAATTTAAATAAATAAATAAATAAATAAATAAATAAATAAATAAATAAATAAACAAATAAATAAATAAATAAATAAATAAACAAATAAATAAATAAATAAATAAATAAATACATAAATAAATAAAATCTATTAAAAATACAGAGGATTCCTTTAAAAAATATATATTTTTTTAAATAACTTATTTATTTGACGTTCAATAATTTTTCCAATGTAATATTTTACCTTCGTATCTCTTTTAATAAAGAAGTTAATAATGCTTAAATGGTTAAAAAAAAAAAAACATTTTCTAAAAAAAAATCTTATTTAAAAAGAAATATCTTTGTTTTCTAGCTTGAGAACCACAGGTTAAAAACATTTTATTCTATGGTCTCCTACAACTCTATTATTTAGTATTTTTGTGTATCTCTTATAATAAAGTAAATATGGCGGCCCGTTTCACTGTTACATCCTGTATACAATTCTTTGACCCATTATAAGAAAAATACTGACACTTAGTTAAAATTTAGAGTTAGTTAAAATTTCTGGCGCAGAGTACTAATGATTGAGACACTGAAACTTCTAAAAACCACATTTTTCGAAATATTTTTTGAAACTTTGAGTTCGGCATCAAATAAAAATTCTTGACGCGTGGATTAACAAATAAAATTTAATTATTGAAAAAAAAAGAGACTTCAGAGATGATATTTGGCATGCATATTACAGTTCTTTAATCCACATGTAGTAAAAATACTGAAAACATATTTATTTTAAATTGCAGGATCTCAAACCACATAAAATAAATGAAGAAGAAATTTTGCATGTTAAAATCTCTAGAAATTTTCCGTTTAACGTTCTAATAATCAATTGATTTTATTGGTCACTTACTGTGCAATGAAACGGCAAAATTTAATGATGAAAAATGTTTTAAGAGATCTTGTCGTGTACTATACTTCCTGAAATCATTAGTTTTAGTTTTATGATCTGGAAGAAATTGTGCACGAATTCAACTGGCAATTTTTTACGAAACAGTTCACACATCAAGAGGTCATTTCTCACACATTTCGGAGTTTTTCGACATAACAAAAGATACTAAATCTTTTCATCAGTATATGTTTAATTCTTTATACATATATATGTCAGGGTTTTCTACGGCTGAAGCCGTTTTTTCTTTCTCAGCCAGATTCTCCAGTTATTTTTTTCTTTAAGGCTTCTCTTCTCCATAGCTTCATCTACTTCATCCAGGTCTATCTTTCTTTCTTAGATCTATTGAGCACCAGTGTGTCACTCTATTTATCCATCTTATTTCATTTGCTCTCCTAACATGGCCGTACCAGATGGATCTCTTTTCTTCCATGTACGTTAAAATGTTCTTTTCTACATCCATTCTACTTTTTATGTCTTCATTTCTGGTCCCATCCATGATTGTTAATTTTATTGGTGATGTATCAATAACTACATTTTTTATAGTTCGATTCGGCGCCTATGCCGATAATTACCAATATTCAACGTGGGTTTTGGCACATTTTGGCAGGCTAATGACACCTATTTACCAACATAAAATCGTGCCAGTTACCTTTTACAAATGTTTATGACTTAAAATCCGATGGACAGCAACCCACACTAATAATTAATATTTTTAATAGAAGTTCAGTGGCACCGAAGAATTTTAGGTGTAACAGTTAACTTTCTTTTTATGTTATAATAAATTTTATATAGTAAATTACATAAATTAATGTTAGTATTGAAGTAATATGTTAAACTCCTACGCGTTTCATTTAAATGTAATTGCAACATTTAGTAGCGATTTCTTATTGAATTAAATTTATAATATATCACCTAGAAGCTAAATTCTGCTCTATTTAATAACCAGTTTTATTTTTTTAGAGTACTGCAAAAATAATTGATCATCACTTGATAAACATTTTTTTTTTATTTTTCACTTCGTTGTTATTTGGTCAGCTTAGAAAAATGTGTGTAAGAAGATAGGTGCTGTTTGTCCTTGCTTCGGATTGGTCTAGAACATCATCCCTATTACAATGTTAAAATATTGTGTTTAGTCCAAGTTGACAGATGTTCAGTGTCGTACATTGTATTTCATAATACTATTGTCGTCGAGCACTGATTATTCGAGAATATTGTATATGCATCGAAATATATATTATTTATAAGGTATATTTTGTTATTATTTTCATATCTAGACTTTTATTTATATTCTTGGCGTAGATTTTATGGAGAATTTATGTAATTTGTTTTTACGCAGTTATATATTTTTTAGGTTATCTGACATATAATTATTTTCTGACACCTGACAATTAACAGATCAAGATAGGGGATTAACGTGAGTGAGGTCAAAAGACAGCCCAGCTGATAGTGCCCAAAGAAGAAGTTATTGATATAATTTTTAGACCTTCATATATACATACATTTTAAATTTTTATTTGCAATAAATATTTAAAAAGATATATTGTTTGTGTTATAGTTTTATTTAAATTTTTTAGCCAAATATCTCTTTTTATATATAATAATTTTTAAAAATTAATATATTTTTTAACCATTTAAAATTCCCATTATACTGAATTTATGTCGTATAAATAAAGTAAGTGTATTATTTGCTTTTTTAATTACAATCTTATTAACCAATTCCTTTTATATTAAAAGAAATCACTTGCTAACCCAGTTACTACGCCCATGCCCTAGTTGTAACTTATTTTAAATTTCCCGCTATACTGTATTTGTCCTGTGTAAATCGTACTCGGTTCGCAGCGCTATTTACTCTTTTCTAATTTGACATAGAGTATAGGATACAAGATATATAAACATATGCATAACAACCGGAGCATTATTAATTCATAACGCCCTCTCATTTCGCCCTCAACAAATATTAATCTTATTTACGGTTGGTACCTTATTTTTTGATTGCCATAGTCTAAAGGTTTCATATTCTTTTTCATATTTCTGTTTAGATTTAAGTGGTAACAAACTTTCTGTTGTTTTTTGTGCATTTTTCTCGGTATATTCGGGTAATTCTTGCATATTATTTGTAATTGTAAATTTAATTCTGACAATTAAATGACTACACAAAATCATTTGTTTTTTGTCTATAAACTGTTTATTGTCATAGGCTACCAGATAGGTATAAATATCTGTTAATTTTTACTTTTCATTTGATGTGAAATGAAAACTAAAATCTTGTATGCACCATTGCCGTTACTGGATGATTACGCCCATCAAGCGACATCCATCTCTCAGGCCAGAGGCCCTCGGGCTGTATTACCTTGCTTTCCAGGTGTAATCATCTTAGTAACACCCTTGGTGCATAAATAGCTATTTTACAAAGGCGGAAGGACGAAATGTAAAACATAAACAAATACATATTTTAAAAATATGAAAAATACAAATCTAGATCTGAATATATTAGCAATAATCTACGACCTTGCACTAATAGAGTATGCTATCCTAACCTTCAAAACCGAACAAAACATCAAATAATTTATGAAAAAGAACACACGGAACATTAAAACACCAACACACCACAATTATAAATAATGGACCTCATCAAAATACAAGTTTTTATGTTATATTTTACTATTTCCATGATGTGATTTTAAACAAAATACTGCGTCAATGGCAAGATTTTCCAACATTTAATAATTAAAAAATTTACATAGCACATTATTGCGACCCACGTGTGGTTTTCAGAAACGTGATTCACATTAAAATTGTAGATAAATTATTCGAATTAATTCGCGTGTGTACCTACTTATTAACTAAGGAATGATAATATAGTAATTATATTATATATGTGGTATAAACTGTATTCTATTTTACTTTCTATGTATTGGATGTTTGGATATCTTCATTTTTACGTCTTCTCTATTTACAATGAATTCGGATGTGGACAAAGACTAAAGCCCCGTTTATAATACGAGGGTAAGTCAGTAATTAGGTCACAAACCGATGTTGGAAAGCTGAAAATAGCAGTGAGCTATTTTCAAAAGTGTCATTAGGTGGCAGCACAATCCAGCTTGATAACTCTTAAGTGACAGTTGCCGTGTGCGTGCGCAGGCAGAGTGAAAATGGCGATCGTGCTCGAAGAGTATACTGCGGAAGAGCAACGGGCTGTTGTGCGTTTTTGGTGGGCAAAACGACTTCCTGCAAAGGATATTCATAAGGAAATGTATCTTGATTACAGTGAAGAGTGTTTGTCGCGTAAAGCAGTGCACAACTGGGTCGAGAAATTCTTTCAAGGGCACTTAAAAGTTGTTGACGAACACCGAACTGGGCGCCCCGTTTCGATGGCGAATGATGCAACAATTCGACGGGTGGACGAAATGGTTCGAGCTAACATGCGGGTTACAATAGACAGCATAGCAACTGCAATAGGATGTTCTCATGGTTTGGTCTACAAAAAAGCATCTTGGCGGCAAACGTTTGGCGGGTGATAACAAGGTTGAACGAGAGGTACGCATTTGACTGAGACTGCAGCCCAAAGACTTTTATACAGCAGGCATTGGGACATTGATGAAGCGTTGGGATAAGTTCTTTGAGTGTCTTTTTAATAGCCTTTGGTGACTTAATTACTGTCTTTCCATAAAACCCGGATAGTTGTAAAGCCTATTTCTAAAACGTCTCTTTTCTATTTTTCAAAAGTTGATAGTGACCACGAAACACAATTAATTGCAATTATAAATTACTTAACATCAATTCTTTTTTCAAATCAGCCATTTATTTAAGGTTTCTAGGTCGGCTTGGAAGGAAATTATGTTTTGTTTTTTTTTTTTTTTTTCAAAGAGGTGGCATCAATTTTGCCAATAAAACAATAAATGAATTTTATAAAATTTAACAGGAAGCGTTTTGGAAACAAGCTCCTCAATTCCTTAATAAGGGTAATTCTTAATCTTCGAAAGGATAAGGCGTAGAATATGAATAAAGATCAAGGATATATTTTTACTTTTTAATTATTATCTGTGACACATTTTGAAATGAAAACTGTCAAAATATTTATTTGACAATAACTATAATTATCTACCTCCGCGTTACCATTATAATTAAGCAATTATCGAATATAAAACATGTAATTTATCTAAATTGCACAATTTGCTAATTGGTATCGAACAAATATCGACAACCAAAATAGAAGTCAATCAATTCAAATGGGACAAGTCGTTTTTTTACTATTGTGACACCTTTACCAAAATCAGTATAGAATAATTAAAAATTTAACTAATTTTTGACACAATTTTTTAGATAAAATCTTATTAACTCTTTTACCAACTTTCCATTCACTGTTTTCGTATTCGCGGCATTTCGGCCAAACATATCCCACGTGAATAAGAAGCTGTAACGAATCGGTTAGTTCGCCCGGACACATTATTTACCTATGACAAAATTTCAGAAACCACCTGTCGCGAGAATTTATTTGAAAGAGGCTGCAATCGTTTTTTTGGGATTTTAAAGGGTACTTCGCAGTCAAGATTTGTGAGAATTCAAATAATAAAATAAAATTAGAAACCTAACTTTTGAGCACGTAACTTCATAAATATATTTTTTATGGTTCATTGTTCAAGGAGACATTTGTTTAGAGTTATTGCTTAATAACTTTAACACTAGCATCTCCTTGAACAATGCTTAAACCCTTCTTGCTAGAAATGCCTAGAAATGTTTTATAAACCCGTCTCTCTGAAGGCGAGGGGAGAAAGTATTCGGTCCGGTTAGCGTAAACATATAAATTGTTGAATTCTTAGAGGCACTGTGTCGGCATTCTGATGGTCTATCCCAGGGGTCGGCACCGCGGCTCGCGAGCCTGATACGGCTCTTTGAGGACATTCGTGTGGCTCTTCAAATTAAGTTGATGAGAAATAAAATTTAGAAAATATTCAAAAAGTCATGTATTAAAACAACATTATGACTCTTTAAAATGTTTCCAGATGCCGTAATCTTTTCATTATTTTAATACCTATATTTTAATATTTCAAACTTACTCTTGTAAATAGTATATTATAATAACTCAAATTAATTAATTATAAACCGTCTTACTTAACGTGTGTAAAAAACCTTCACCTTTAAGTGAACAGCCAAGATCCAGACCAATTACAAGATGACTAATTAGTCGGTTGGTAAGTACTAATACATATCATTTAATTCACACATCGTAATGATGAACCCTGGATAACACTCATGCCTAGTATCTGAACTCCTTTAGTCAGGAATCTCACTTCAGTTTGAGATCAGACTTTATATTATATAACAGGTTCGCAGCCTAATTGATAATAAATGGAAACGATTTCAAGTACCGTAGCAGGGAAAGCTATCTATTCTGTGAAAAAATTGAAGAGATGAATAGCAGATTACATGATTGCCATTTTTGTACGCGACCTCTTTAATAATAATCTTCATATTAATTTATTCCACCATATCTCATTAATCAAGATAAAGAGGCATGTTCTAAATCTGACATGTTTTCAAAATCTGATTTATCAAATCTAATAGTGCAGCCTACATTAAGTTTCTCAACATGTAATTGATTAAGTTTTGCACACCTCACAATATATCAAACATTGAGTTATTGTATTCTGAAATTTAATAAACATAATTCTAAATGTAATTTAACATGCTCGAAAATGAGAACACAACATAATATATTTTATGCTACCCACATGTGGGATACAATATTATTAACAAAACAATGCTACCGCAATGGCCTCACTCGAAGAATGGACTATTTATGAAGAGACCATGTACCCAATTTTGGATAAATTATGGGCAATTTGGCGAGCATTTTAAAGGAAAAAAACGTTTTGATAAATACAGTAAGGATTCAACAGTCAGAAATATATTTCTTCAATGAAAATACAAAAAAAGTGTCTCATATATTGGTTGTCAGACGCTATCGTGTTCAATACTGTTTTGTGAGCTTCAGGTACCTGAACCTGAACCAAAATTAATATATAAAGTGTGTTTTTTTTAGATGTTTGTTTTTCGAATTGGCAAAACGGTTTACAGCGATTGCTATTTTGATAGCTGATTTGTGCTCAGTTTGGTTTGCCATTTCACCTTCAATAGATTTATGCCAGAACGCTTACAAATTGTGCAAATTTATTTCGAAAATCCTGGTTCAGTTCGCGAAACTTATCGTGCACTACGTCCATTTTACGGTCGACATAATCGTCCATCCGAGCAAGTAATTCGAATAACAATGGATCATTTCGCACCACGCATTCTCTAATTGATAATACGCATCCGCAGAAACGTCGTACAGTGCGCACCGAAAAAACTGTTGCTGCTGTGGAGCGTAGTATTGAGGAGGACCCGAATGAGTCGATTCGCCATCGTGAACGGAATTGGAGATGTGTCTATCCATTTTATGGGAGGATTTGCGGAAAGATCTTAGTTTACGAGCTTACAAGATCCAGCTCGTGCAAGAGTTGAGACAGCATGATCATCGTACGTTCGGTGAATGGGCTGAAAACGAGATTGCTCTTGATCCTCATTTTCACCACAAAATTTTATTCAGCGACGAGGCTCATTTTTGGTTGAATGGCTACGTCAACAAGCAAAATTGCCGCATTTGGAGTTAAGAAAATCCAGAAGCCATTATGAGACGCCGTTCATCCACAAAAAGTCACTGTTTGGTGTGCTTTATGGGCTGGTGGAATCATTGGTCCTTATTTCTTTAAAAATGATGCCGGCCAGAACGTTACAGTCAATGGAGACTACTATAGGAGCCATGACTACTGACTTTTTCGTTCCCCAATTGAATGGCATTAATGTGGAAGAGCGGTGGTTTCAACAAGAAGTTAAGTTAAAATTTTTGGCGCACAGCAACAAAGGCTATTTGCGTTTCAACAAGAAGGCGCAACATGCCACACAGCGCGCGCCTCTATCGATTTATTGAAGGAAATATTCGATGAGCGCATAATTTCGCGTAATTGGACCTGTGAACTGGCCTCCAAGATCGTGCGATTTAATACCTTTGGATTATTTTCTTTATAATCTACGCTGATAAACCAGAGCCGATGGACGAATTGAAAGCCAACATCCGCCGTATTATTGCCGATGTACGGCCCCAGCTGCTCCAAAAAGTGGTCGAAAATTGGGCTTCCAGATTGCGCTTTATTCGAGCCAGCCCATATGCCCGAAATCATATTTAAACACTAATGGCGTAAAATTATCTTTACAATAAAGCCAATACCATGGCTATTACCACAATTTTTATGTGTTTTATTTCATTGTAAAGTTCTATGTCTCTAAAAAAAAAAAAACGCCTGTTAGAACCTGAACCTAAATAAATACAGCTTTAATTCTCTGTTTAAAACAGTTATAATTGTTTCAAAAATACAGTAAGAACCCAAACAACGATCTTGATATGTTCCTAGAAATTACAGGGCAAAACGGGATTACCCTAATATTACGTAAATAAGGATAAGTTAAATTATAAATATATAGGTAGAAGCGTATACATTCAAAGAATGAACAAAAACAGTTCAATATGTTGAGATAAGAATTTTGCTGAAGAAGTCGGTTGTCGACGTACTGTATCAAAACAATTTTAAACGGGGTACCATTAACTGGTCTTACTATTTTTTAAACTATACACGTGTCTTATTTATAACCAATTTTAAATTGGTTTGACTGAAAGAATTAAATAAGGAAATATCGAATTATAATATTTTATTCTAAAAAATGTGAATTCCGATCTAAAGCAAGAAATTAAAATTTATGAGTTTTAGGTTAAAAAGTGTATTGATTTAAATGTCAATATATAGGTAGAATGTCAACATTTATTTCCGAATTTGGAAATTTATTCGCGCGTTTATGAATGTTGAAAAACCGGATAGAACGCCAACAAAATGTGTAAAAATTAACATTTAACACATGTAATTACAACTAAAATATAAACTAAATATTTTAGAACAATAAATTGTCATTATGGTGACTTTTAGCTATTTTAAATTTTGTTTGGAATTTTGATTAAGGTGACCGTCTATTTTGTGTAATTTCGGAAGTATTCGGAATAAATTTGCCACAATATTAAGCTGCGATTGATAGTTGTTTATTATTTTTAATTTCTTTACTTTTTATGAATTACTTACAAATGTAATAATTTTCTTAATACGGCCAACCCTTGAGTTGTTGATTTCTCAAAATAATGTAATTTTTCGCGAAAAAAAAACGTGTTCTCGTGTTGTAAAATGTAAAACTAAACATCTCGTTTTGATAATTTCAATTCAGCAGATCATAAAATTTCGAATGACAGCGCAAGATCGTTTTGGCAACAATTAACTCTATTTTATAACCGTTACAACCTATTAAAAATTTCCTTTTTGGAAAAGAATTATTGGTGACAATCCTACATTTGTTATACTGAGTGTTCGTTGGTTATATAAAAACTATAAAGGTAAGACGATTTAGATAAGATATTGAGTATATAACCAAATTGTACCCAGAAAGACTCCCACTGCCAACGTACAATGCTTGGAAAAACATAATTTTGCCAAATTTTTTGTTGTAATATCATAAAACTCAATTTTTGGAAATTATTTGGGGTTAGTCGGTTCTTGATAAGCGTCCACTAATTGCAAACTTTAGTAACCTTTTGAGCTACGTCATACTAAATACTACTGATAATTATTTTTTTGGGGGTTTTCAAGTCTTGACAAGCGTCCACTAATGGCAAACTTCAGCAACCTTTTAAGCCACTTCATACTAGAGACTAGTGGAGCTAAATACATACGGCTGTATCCCAAACCCTTGCGGAAATTACACCAGATCTAGTACCCGCACAACGCGGAGTGACCTGAGCAACACTGCCTTCTGCATCCTGCAGAACAAAGAGGTGGCAGAAGATGCAGACCGGAATGGACTCGATTTCCCTTCAACAGAAGGCTTTCATACCACCCAAAACACCAACTATCAGGACTCTAAGCTTAACTTTATACTCTGGGTACAGATTTCCAAGTTCGGACAAGAGATCCATATACTTGGACCCCTTTTCCTCTTCCTTGAGAGAGATATTCTTCTCAGCTGGACTTGAGAATTCGATCACAAACATCTGTTTGGTCTCGATATCCAGGAGGGTTATATCCTGCTTAGTGGCTGTCAGTAACCTCGAGGTGGGGAAGTAGTAATTCCAATATATGCGGCACTTGGAATTTTCCACCACCGATTCTATGTCAGAAGGAACGTACGGTATAACCGGTATTTGGTCAATACCACGATTACTAAGATGGGAGCAGAGCATACGGAGAGCAGCATTATGTCGAGATACGTAGCTCGAGATTATTTTTATTATTATTAGTATTATTATTTTCGAAAAACTTATCACATCAAAAATCCAATTGTATTATTTTCGTTCATATCAATGTACATTACTTGTATATATTTTTTTCAGATGTTTGATTAACCCCTCTTGGATATAAGCGTGTAGGACAAATAATGTTAAGGATATTTTTGGCAAAAATCGTGTTAAAATAAAGAACTTTAAAAAATTGCTTCACCTTTCCTTAATTTACATTTTAAGAGATTTCTTTTGATACCGCACAATATATTTATTTTTTGTTTCTTTTCTTTATTATTTTATTTTATTTTGTCCAGACATTTGGCCACAATTTTTATGGTACAGATAGATTCATGACTAAGGCCTATTTAGGCATCTAAATTAAGCACTAATCTATTTTTTATATATTTTTAAACTTATCATATTTTAAAAACACACAACAGGGTTCATATTTCATGATTTAGCAGTTAAATTAGTGTAAATCAAAAATGAAGATGTCAAACTTCATTTTCTGTACGAGATTATTACAGTCATGGTTTTGAAAAATAGTTTACTCTTTCCGTTGTCTAAGTCTATTTGTAGTTCTTGAAATTATAGCCAAAGTTGTAAAGGCAACAATTCTGTGCATATATCTCTAGATAATCACAAAATATTCATAACTACCAAAATTAACGTTTTCTTCTTAAGGCACACACCCTTGAAGTTCCGCGCACTCTTCCTAGGAAACCAATATATTTCTACGTGTTATATAACAGCGAAATACTATCTCTATAGATTCTATCTGTTATAGAACCGATAGAAAAGTAATCTAGCGATCGTGTCTTGCCATTTGTGGCGGGCTTGGGACCGTAGTTAACATAGTTTCCCTCTTTACCTTTTAAAGTCGTTAAGACATAAATTTGCGATCTGGTGTACATTAAATCATTTGCCAATTATGCCAAACTATATTTTAACTGGTTCAATATTAATAATAATGATAATTACACAACCGATAAGTTCACAATCTTTCATCAAAGTGATCACAAAATACACCTATTCCCCGATTTACACGGAAGATAGGTTCCTCAAAAAAACCGTGTAAATCGAAATCGTGGATTTTGATACTTAAACCCGTGTACATCGCTAAAAAATACAACAAATATGTGCATAATTCTGTCATTTATTTCAATACAAGATCATTAAAAATTTTACAAAAAATGTAATTAATGTCATCACTTTCATAGACTATTAATCTTTTCTTCCTGTTTGGTATGATGTCACTTTCATCACTCGATATTACTTGATGCGATTCTGGTATGATGGTTGACGAATTAGGGACAATTTCAGATCGGCAAGACCTGGTAATGAAATCCGTAACTAACAATTGTGTTTGATTTTTTGTTAAATCTTTATAGACCTCCTCATATTGGGTTAAACAATTATTAACATCTCACTGGAATCGAAGATCTCGTTTAACATTCGGGTCATTTTGTAGAAAAGGTTTACCCAATTTTCGCCCTAATTCAAGTCGGATGATTTTTGCTGTGAACACAACTGGTTCGGGCTCCATTTTTAGATCTCGTGAACAGAAAGTTTTATTGTGCACACAAAATGGGGAATCCCCGTTATTAGATTTGATACCAGTGTTAACAAGATAATGGAATTAAAAAATGTAGAAATATGTATACAGCCAAAATATTAACTTTTACCAGTATTTTTAAACGTTATTTTAAAAACCGTGTAAAAGCGAAATTGTGTAAAAAAAAGTACCGAGTAAATCGGGAGATATGTGTATTTTATATTTGCACCAGACTATTGTAGCGACTTCTAACCATATTTTCAATAGGATTATTAAATACAAAATCCTCATTTCTAGTCTAGAACGTTTCAAGATTCAATTTTATAAGCGATACAATATTGCCTAATTCGAACAAAGTTCCAGCAGAACTGAGATATTTCACAGAACTGGGCGCTGTTCCATCGTTCTACATTGCAACTTTACACTTTGAACTTTGCATTTTGCAAACCATTGCTTTGCCATGTAAAATTTTGAAAATGCAAAATGTAAAGCAAATTATCTTCACTTTGCATTTATTCATTTGTTGCTCAAACGAAATTAAATATCAAGTCAACTGTCATTTTCTGCAAAGTTGTGCAAAAACTTTGCAAACCGTTTTGTGGTTTTCAGTTTTTGCACTTAAGCAAAAGTAAAAATGCTACGAATACTATTGTATCATTCGACTGACGAAAGAGACGTAAAAGAGGTTAAAAGAACAAGAAAAAGAACATGTTATAAAATTGCAATTTAAAAGAAAATGTTAAAAAATGCAAAGTTGCAAAGCAGAATGGTGGAACAGGGCCCAGTTGAGTCCGGTTTGAAAGCTACCTATGGTCTTCTAAATTATAACGATTTGTTTTTATTCTAATAGTTTTGTAGAAAGTAAAAATCATCCAAAATCGTGAAAACAATTGCGTGACTCTAATTCGCTATTAAATTTCATAAAATCGAAATAAGAAAATCTTGCTTTCAATATAATTTGATAAAATCACCGACAAAAAGAAGACTCACGACCTTAATCATTTATAAAACAATTTACTAAACTCAATAAAAAATAAAAGTACTCTAAGATAACCTATTATTTCTCTTACCAATCTTCGAAAACAAAATTTGACCAATCAAAAGTTTCTGATTTCACATACCTGAAACAAAAAACACATCATTACTATCAGTGATCATCTATCACAAATTAAATCTATAAAAAGTATGTCAATAGGTCACTTATTGATTTTATCAGTACTAATTTGTATTTCTTTAATTCAACCTAAAAACTTAGATTAGTGGTATATATACTTTTTTGCAGAGTTTTTGCTGTTTATTTTTTCTGATACTTTTTCCATTTAATTTCAATGAATTAACAACAACTAGTTACTTACATTGTTAAATGCGTAAGTGACTTTTTTGTAGTATTATAAAAGGAATATAAATTTTCGCATTTTCCAGTATGGTGGGATTTCTCCAAGCTGGCTTCAGGCATGTTGGTATAGCCAAGCGGACAGGAGTTTCTCAAAGTGTCATCAGTCGGTTATGTAGACGTTACAGGGAAACAAGGAGTCCGACCGAACATCATCCGGGACGTGGTCGCTGTACAACAGCAGGTCAAGACAGATTTTTGGTATTAAATGCTAAAAGATAACCTACTATTACAGCACCCGAATTGGTAAGGGAGTTACAGCGCATAACTTAACCGTTAGTCGTGATACTGTAAGAAATCGTCTCCACGAAGCTATAGATAATAGCTTCGTGGAGACGATTTTTCGAGACGACCAATCAGATGTCAACCTATCTCTAGAGGCAATCGCAGAGCAAGATTAGACTGGTGTTACAATTTTCAATATTGGTGTGATAATGATTAGGCTACAGTTTTGCTTACTGATGAGTCCAGATATTGATTTCATTCAGATTCTCGTCGAACAAGGGTATGGAGAAGATCCGGTAATTTGGAAGGTTTAAGGCACGTGGAGGAAGTTCACAATTACAGAGGTGGTACTGTTATAGCAAGGGGTGAGATAATCATTAGCGATAGAACTAATTTCGTTTTTCCCAATGGATTTATAACAGCACAACGATATTTGAATAATATTCTTCAACCTATTGCGCGTCCATATCGTGGTTGGTGATCAGTTTCATCTTGCCCAGGATAATGCTCAGCCACATGTTGCGCGAATTGTAACGAACTGGCTGGATAACGATGGTATTGATGCGATACCATGGCCAGCACAGTCATCGGATCTAAATCCGAGTGAACATGTGTGGGACATGCTTAAGAGAAGAATTACTCCACATATGGATAACATCCACGATAATTTTAGATTCAGAGAGCTTCTAAGAGCAGAATGGGCACAGTTACCTCAAGAAGACATAGATCAGGGCTTCTTAAACTGTGGGTCCCGACCCCCTGGGGGGTCGCGAGGGTACTGAAGGGGGGTCGAAAATATCTGCTACTTTTGGGTAATAATAAATAAATTTTTAGAATCTACAAGGTAGATTTTACCAGTGATGGGCGTTTACACGTAAACTTTAATTGTTTACGTTTACTTGTAAATTTATGTAAACAATTGGTAAACTTGTCAACGATATAAACAATGTAAACTTTGTAAACTGTCAAATAATGAGGTTAGTTTTAGTTATTTAATACGAATAATAGAGAGTTAATGAACAAGTATATTCAGTTCAAAACAATAAATTTATTAAAAAAATGATGGGAAGAAACCGAAGGAATAGTTCTGAAAAACTAGGTTTTGTTTTAATTAAAGAAAATAAAATAAAATATAGGGCGTTATGCAAAATTTGCAATGAATCTTTTCGTTATTAAAAAATATAGGCTGATTTTCTTAAAGGTGAAATTTAATGTATTTTGTTATTAAAAAAATTAGACTGATTTTTTTAAAGAAAGCAGTTTTTTATTTTTGTATTCATATTTACTAATTTGTATGTGATACACCTGTATAATGATGCAAATTCGATTTTTATTAATATGTATATTGGCTTGTTCTAATTTTTATATACTTACTTTTTCATTTAAAATCGTTTCATTAAAATTTTATTATTTATAAAAATGTATTGAAAATGAGGTTCTGTAAAACAAGTGCGCATGTCTACACCATTGTTTACATTGTTTACGTTGTTTACATTGTTTCCAAGAGTTTTTGTGTTTACTTTACATCAATTGTTTACGCGTCAACAATGAGGTAACTTACATCATGTAACTTACGCGCCCATCACTGCATTCTACAATGTCGCGATATTACACCTACATCTACAGTCAATATTAATTTCATTACATGGTGGGTCGTTTAAAATTTCCTAGGCTTGAAGGGGGTCGCTATATGAAAAAGTTTAAGAAACCCTGACATAGATAATGTTATTTTGTCCAGGGCATTTTGATCAGCCAACGTGGAGGAGGTAATACTCTCTATTAGCATTTGTTGTTGTTTTTGTTTTTTTTTCCTGTTTTACAATTCTGTTCAAAAATCTGTACATTATTATTATTTTCAAATATTGATTTTTTTATAAATAACATTTAGCTTATTTTGTTGTAAACTATTATTTATTGAGTATTTTAATTGATAGAATACAATAACCGTACAAAAGAAACCATAGGCTATTTACTTTCATATATTCTTTATATCCGTAGACTTTTCCAATGTGTGTATGATGTTTTTCAAATTCGCTAAAGCCACTTAAAAACATCAACAGATCCTGAGTTGACCCACGGGTCACCAAATGTGCACCACTAACTTAGATAAACAAAAATAGGTCATTGTTCCAATCGTGAGTTATAGAAATGTTTAACAAGACGTTGACTGCAGTAACGGTATTTCGATGCGGAAACGACGCCATAAATATTACACGGGAAGTTGAGAGTTATTATAATATTTATTATCCATCAATATTTGTTATGAATATGAAGGTTAGATCGTAAAACAATTAACTGTATATAATGAGCAAAGTTGTATAATATTTGCTAGAGTTTCATACAGAGAGTTAAGAAAACCAATACTCAGTTAAGACCTCTTGAAACATGTGTATAAACCTAGACAACATTTTTACTTTTGACGAAGCGCGCATCAAACTGATATTACATATGATATGATGGAAGTTACTTGTCATAACGTCCATATGACGCTTCTTAAGGCCCCTACAGACGGCGTGGCAAGTTACGGCCAATGTTTACACTTGTCTACAAGTCACAGCCAACGTACGCAGGGTTTGGCGTTGGCCGACGTTCGCTTCCGAGGTGGTATTCTTATCACAAGTCACAGGAGTTTGACCAACATCGATGCAGACTTGTACATGCATGTTAGCACCGTACACACGACGCGCACACACTTGTCATCATATCAGTCGAGATTGTTGTGCTCAAAAGGATGGTTATAACCATTTTTGATTAATTATGAAGTCTACTTAAAGTAAAACGTATTATTTTTTTTTTTTCTTTTAATCTAATTTAAATATCAAAAACATGGTCGAAGCTGCAACCATCACTTCAGTTTCACTGTCAGATGCCATTTTACTAACGTTGGTCCATGTTCACTATATTTGTACTTGGCCAGCACTGACTCTTCATCGACACTTCGTCTGTATGGTACGTTAGTACAAGTGTCCGCCAGTGCGTCAGAACCAGCGTTGGCGAACGTTGGCACACCGTCTGTAGGCGTCTTTATGTTTAAAATCAATACAAGTAAATTATACAATGTTCACTGAACTTGCAAATTACTTTCATCGTTATACCTGTGTTACTTACAAGTTTTGTCTATTCTACAAAATAACGAATGCTTCATTTTTGTCAGTGTTTTAAAAATTTAACTAAACTTTTGAAATATCTCCTTTATTATTGACTTAACAGAAACACGTATATAACAAAAATTGTTTATCGAGGATTTTTTGTATTCCTTGTAGTTTATTTAGTCAAGAAAAAAATTGAGGCCTTCTTCGTTTTGCGTATTTTAAAATTATAAGTTTTAATATGGCGTGATTTATAGAAAATTTCATCTTCGCATGGACGTATCTAAAAAACAAAATAAGATAAAGACCTGCGATTGAAATTTTTGAAAACCTGAGGTCCTAATTGACTTGTAACCAAATTTTGAAACAAAAAATTTTTTGAAAATGTTTCATTTTTTAAAATTATTTTTTGTAAATTTTGATAAACCCTAACTAAAAAATGGTTGAAGATAAAAATCTGCGGTTTGAAATTTTTAAATTCTCCTACATTGTTTAATCTAAAAAAAAAATGGGCTTTAATAAACCAATTATTAAGTTTTGTATGGGCAGTAATCCAAAACCCTTGAAAATGGTAAAAAATCGTAAAAAATGTAAAGGATTTGATTGAAAATTGGTACAAATATGTATTTTTGGTCATAGATCAACAAAATTTTGTCCATTTTGACGTTTGGGTAAAAGTTTTGGAATTATAGGCAAGTCGACTCTAAATCAAAAACTAAGGAAACATGAATTTTTTTAATATTTTTTCATAATCCTCACCACAAAATTAGCTTAAAACTATATTTTGGTTAAAATCGGAGTCAAAATTTTTAGCCTTAGATCACAAATATATGATCACTTTTGAGTTACGATCTAAAATTTTGACATTTGCGGCAAAAAAAGTACAAAAAAGACAGTCCACAAAAAAGCTCAGAGCCTGCTCTTACTTAACAGCAAAAATTAATATGAGAAAAAAAAAATCCTCACTGTTTAATTTAGTTTTTAATTAGATATATTTTGGGGAACTATGGAGAGAGCTACCTATAAACGCAGTTTATCAGGTATTATTTGCTTAGCATAAAAAATATATGCAAACGAATAGTTAAGAATAAAGAAACGATTATATTGTGTTCTATCTACTTGAAATTAAAATATATTACAAAAATCTTACGAAGCACGGGTACTCCAGCTAGTACAATACAAGAGCCATCATAAGTACCTCTACTTATATTTACAAAATAACTTACAGTTTTGTAAGAATAAGTGTAGGTTATGCTAGCGTCATGATATGATTTTTTTAATTGCTCATTTAGGTGGCTCCGTTAGGCGCAAATAGCCTCTGCTGCTGTGCGCTAAAAATTTTAATTAACCAACTTTTTAAATTGTTTATTTTTTAATAAAACAATAACTAATAACTTTGAATATTAATTACTACACATCTAACATTTTAAATCAGATGTCTTCGTCGTTCGAGGATGATGGTTACTAAAATTTATCATAGCAGTGAGCGCTTTATTCAAATCATGTTACTTCAAAGTCATATCTTCGTTAAATCATTGTAATATCACTATCACTATTACTTCAATGAGCACTCGGGCTTAAAAATAGCCCACCTTCTGCAGAGAACATCTGAAACTCAGACAATTAAACTATTGTGACGAGTCATCTTCTAAAAAGCACTGTGGGCAGGTAATGTTGATTTTCTCACACATAAAACTTCAAAAATCTTACACAGAAGCGTGAATGAGTTATACAGTTATCCCAGTGTTAGTGTGTGGGATACCTGGTTATCATAGTAAACCGCAGTCTCTCAGACGCCGCTCGTCACACCCACACCACCAGGTCATAACAGATATGTCAAGGTGGACAATACCTGACCCTCTCTAGCGCCACGGTGGTTGTACATACCTTGGAGACACAGCGGTACGCCATTTAATTGCGTGCAAATATTTCGAAACATTTAAGAATTAAAATGCGAAATATGAACTTTGAAAACAGTGTTTGAATATTGTTATTATAATTTTATTTTGATAATGAAGTTTCACTAACCATATTTGGATGCTGACACATGTTGATTATGGGTGAATATATTTTTAAATTATTTATTTACTAAGATTATTAAATAAATAAATAAAAATTTAGAGTTAATAAATAATATCAGCTACACTGACCTTACATCTGAAGTTCAAAACCAAATATCAAATACCAAAAACCAAATTAAACACATGATAGTTTTACTTGATAACTCGACTATAGGTAAAAAGGTCTTAAATGAAGCACTCGGTAGTTAAAAAAAAAGTATATTCGTCATGTTGACTACAGTTTCGGCATTAACTATTTTCAAAGCTATCGGTAAACTAAAATTGCGGTATTCGTTTTTTAACATACCAGGTGATAAGTTTTACCCGGAACATAGAAGAATAATATTGAAACTTACATTTTTTGCGATTGCTAGAAAGAGAATTTTTAGCCGCTTCTAATGATAGCTTTTTTACATCAATGACCTACCAGTTTTTGTAAAATCGGAAAACTCAAAGACCATCTTATATGCCGATGACACGACATAGCTTAACAATAGTTCTTCTGTGGTTGAGCTACCACAAGTATTTGAACATATATTAGCCAATCCGAAGAATGGTTCATTGCCAATAGGCTTACGTTAAATGTACGCAAAACACAGAAACTAATTTTCAGTTTAAACCGATGCACCCATCAATCCATCCAATACGGTGACCCGGTAAAATTTTTGGGTTTTATATAGATAATCAGTTGAACTGGCATTGCCATATTAACAAGTTGGCGACGTCGTTAAAAAGTATCAACTATGCTCTCTGTCACCTGAAATTATCTGTGTCACGTGACACCTTAAGAATATTTTATTTAATACGCAAATTCCTAGGCAAAATTAGAATATGGCATATTACTATGGGGAGTGAGCAGCGCACTCAGTAGAATCCACAGATTGCAGAAATGTACTCTTAGACATATTAATAATGTTCCACATAGAACACCTTGTAGACAGTTATTTGTTGATAACAAAGTCATGTCAGTTTTCAGCTTGTTTATTTATGCTGGTCTTATGTTTGGGAACGAGAACCCTGCTAAATATCCTACCTATTCAGATACTCATGTATATGACACTACCAAATCCGCGAATGGTATGTATTTGGCAGCTCTCTTTTACAATCATCCACCTATTTTAGACAGGGAACGAAAACCTGACATAAAATAACGGTGTACACATTTTACCATTTAAGTGAAGCGTTTAATCATTTTGTATAGCAAAAGCCCACTTCAAACCTTAAAATAAGAGCTCATGACAATTTACAAAAATGAAAATTCCAACTAGTTCTGCTCAAACGTTTGGAGTAGCGTATAATTTTTTTTTCTATTATCCTAATTATAAAATCTTTTAAATTTAAACTAACTTTGAAATATTTAGAAATGCGTATTGAGTATTCCTCACTTCGACCATTGGTGACATACTTTAGAATGCCCAATACATATATGGGGTATATTGGACCAACAGAAGTACGTCTTCTTCACCCGAATTGAGGCAACCTTACAGTCTACGGACAGTGGTCCTTGCCAACCTGTCACGCTATGGAGATTCATCTTTAGTCTTAAATAATGCAAACAAAATTTCATAATACCAAATATTAACTAATACACAAGGTTTTAAATAAGTTATAAATATTAATGTGTGAAATATAATCCATATTTGCGTCATTTATGACACCCTCCAACGTATTATTAAGTTGCGACCGTATCGTATGCATAATGTAACCTTTATAGAAACCCCAGATATCTTATCTGAACGGTGTGATCGGTCAGATGTGGGTGGCAACACTGTATTAACATGGCAGGAGTTAGTCACTTGATTATGATCGCTCGGATCAGATCTTCATCGATTATGTAAGAAAATTACTTGATGTTTTGTCGATAAGATATTTATCGATAGCGTGAAATATTGTATGATTGAAAAATAAAAGTATTTTTAATTGATTCTATAATACGAAGGTAATTTTAAAAGTTCGCGACCAGATATAGATGTCGGAACTAAACCAGATATATTTGATGGGTTGGAGGGATTGTAAATTTACCGACTTTTTCATTTACCGGTAATTCGGTAAATGAAAATTAAATTACCGGTTTACCGGTAATTTACCGGTTTTTTTCCCTGAAAAATAAAATTAAAGTGATAAAAATATAATTCATTTTGATTTCCATTTAGTCACTTAGAATAATACATAATATGTATTTTGCACAATCTTAAGGCATAATATTAGAATCTTGTATTAAATATTTGTATTTAATTATTTTAAACAGTTGTTAGAAGTAAAAGATTTATTTAAGGTTCAAATTTTAATGTTATTTTACAATAATATTGCATTAGTTTAGTGTCTTGTCATAATGTGGTGTATTCAAAATTCCTATTAATTTAAAAAATACGTGAAATATTTACATATTATTTTTTTTAAATATTAAAAAAGAAGATATTTACTTACTCTTTAAGAAAAAGGTTGATTGTAAAGATTTTAACCTTTCCTGGGGTGTCCATAATATTAGGTTTTACCAAATTTTTCCCACAATTCTGACTTTTCTTCCATTGCTAGCTTGAAAAACTTTTGTTAAAAACCATTTTTAGTCATAATATGTCACTTAGATTGTTTTAATTAGATATAATAAATAAAATAAAACAAAATGTTTTTTCATTTTTTTCGCAAATAAACTCAATGAGCGAAAGTTTAGAAAAAATTTATTCCACAGGAAAGGGGTTAAACTTTTAAAAATCACAAAAAACTGCAGCGTGCAGACTGCAGAGCACAAATGACATACATATGCTAACTGGCGATTTCTGTACGATTTACAGCGGCTCTCAAACCCAAAATAGTGTAAAATTAAACAAAAAATATCTCCCATAAAATTAATAATTAGGTATATTGTTACTTACACTTACCTTTTTTTACTACCGGTAAAAAAATTTACCGGTAAATTACAAAAATTTAGCGGTAAATTTACCGAACGTTTTTTTGTCAATTTACCGGTTAACCGGTATACAATCCCTAATGGGTTGTATTGTTATACCCGGCTTATAAACTATGAAAAATCAAATAAATTAAACACATAGTGTGTTGTAAAATCTTGTTTAAATAAACTCATCTTAGTAGTGTTTAGAGATATTTGTTAAAATATGTCTAACGCTAAGGGAAATTTATAACGAGAGGCACTACTACACCTAAGAAACGAAACATTAGCCAAAAGAATTTAAATATAGTGATTCTACACTACTAGAGATGGCAATAAAAATTAATTAATCGATTAATTGATCATTTCATTAATCGAAATGTTATAATCGAGTTTCGATTGAATTAGTAAAAAATAATCGATTACGAAATATATATATATATATATATATATATATATATATATATATATATATATATATATATATATATATATATATATAAAAAATTGGGCCCGTCTTGATGTTGTATTTTAAAGGCTGATAAAAACATAAGTTATGGGAGGTGTAATTTTTATTGTGCAATAGAATTAAAATGTGGCCGGAAGACATTGTAAGAGCTGCGCCATTATATGAAGATGGCCGCAGTATTGAAATATCGCTGGTGTTTTTAATGTAGCTAAAAACTCTATTAATTACGTTATAAAGCGTAATCAGTGAACTGGCCTCAACATATAAAAACCTGGTTCAAATCATCCACAAGCGCTCGAAACAACTGATTTCTTACCCGAATTGATCGGCGCACGTCATTTCGAAGAAGATCGAAATTTGGCAATTTCATCACGAACTGTCCAAAGACGATTGAGGAAACAAGGGCTTGTATTCAGAAGACTTATAACTTGCCAGGATATGTTCGCAAATTATCGAGTTGAATGCGTTTCGTTCGTTAGCATTTGAACTAACTGGACGCAAACTATAGCAGCATATTGTGCAGAAATGAGTAGCGGTTGAGTTTAATTCTCCAGACGGGCGAGAACGAGTGTTCTGAAAGCTTAGTAATCTAGGGACTTTATTGAAAAGAAGAGAGCAAAGCAATCTACCGACCAGTGTTTCAACAATACAACTAAGTAATTTCTTGTAAACAAAATAAAGTTATCGATTAATAATAAATTAATCATAATTATTTTTCATAGGACCAAATGATAAAGGACGAGTTCTACGCTAAACTTTTAGGGCCACTTGCTTAAAGCGTTGGCTATACATTAGCAATGGATCTATTATAAATGAGGGTTTACAGCCGGGCTTTAGTGGTACCGTAGGTTATTTAATATTAATTTAAAGCATATTTAATATTTCACAGTTCATTCACCCACTTGTAATGCTGACATATGAAATTTGACAGACAATATGTTAAAAATTAAAAATTAATAACCCTGTCTAGTATTATTCATGCTTTGTGACTAATCATCAAAATTGTCATTTTATCATTTATGTAAATATTGCAGTGATCAACTAATCATGACGCCATGTATGACAGGTCACCGACCTTGTCTAAATACCAAATAATCAGATTAAAAAAATTAATGATTTCCGTTTTTTTCGCGGGTTTTATAAATTAATATAAAAAAGTATTCGTAGAAATTACTGAAAAATTAGTATTTGATTTTTTACAGACATTAAAAAATTAATTGTATTTTAATATTCTTATAAATTTATTATGGTTATTAAATAAACATAAATGTTTTCTTTTTTACACATATTTGGTTCATCCAATCTACCAGACCACGTCATAAAAAGTAAGTAAATTGTCGTAGAATGAAGTTATATTTAAAACGCTTTTATATAAAAATTGATGTGAAGTGTGAATATTCACACATTTCAGGGTTTCGCAGGTATATAATAAGTGAAGGCGGTATGCTGAGTGTGTATGACAAATTTTACTTTATAGTAATCACGGCAAAATAAACGATATTTTTAAAATAATTTATCGTCTGTTAATCATATAATAAGACTGGTTATTAAATTTACGCTCTTAAAAATTAAATACAACATTTGTCAAAGAAGAGAATTTTGGTTAGAATTTTTACAAAACAATTTCAACATAATAAAAATGCAAAAAAAAAAAAAACAGAAAAAATAAAACTCACTCTGTCCGTACTCGAACTCGAAACGCTTCGTTTTCCAGAGAATTTTAGCTTCCGACACCAGCGCTCTAACCCGTTGCGCCATCGGACGCTTTGCATATGAGTGTCTTACATTGGTATAACTTTTGTACTTTGTGAACCAAAAACCACAAAAAATGCGTTATTTTCCGAAAACATAATCTGATCAAAAATTCCTGTTGTACTATTTCGGTTCACACCAATATACATTACTTGGAATTTTTTTAGATTTTAAGTTTAAACCATCACAATTTTGGCAAAAATCGCATCAAAATAATTTATTTTGCAAAAATAAAAATTTGATCGTTAATCCACGTACTAAGGGATTTCATTTGATACCATACTCAGAATTAAAAAAAAATATTTTTGTTTTCGATGAGCACATATTTGTTTATATTTTTAGGGGGGTATGTTTTTTAGATGTTTTAGTATTTTTCCTATGTGCGGGTCAAAGAGTTGTATAAGCATGCCAAATTTCAACTCTCTAGGTTTAGCCGTTTGGCTACAATTTTAACCGAACAGACAGACAGACAGACAGACAGACAGACAGACAGACAGACAGACAGACAGACAGACAGACAGACAGACAGACAGACAGATAGACAGACGACAAAATGACGGTATAAGGGTTTTTTGGTCATACCTACAAAACCCTAAAAAGGCGCATAATTACATATGTGCAGAAATAATAATTTCAACCACCAAAAAAAGAATTTTTAGTGTAAAATTATTATAAATAACTTTATCGATTTTTAAGTATTAAAAATTGACCTCCCCGGGGATGTGGAAAAAAAAAATGAAACAAAACCTAAATATTTATGCCATCTGGTAACGTCCCTTCGATTTCTCCGGCAGGAGAAAGGAATATGCAACGTTTACAGCCTCATCAATTCCTATTTCTCTTTCACTTTTGTTCAAATTCATTTTACAAATTTTTGACACAACGCTTTTAATATTCACGCTTTGTTTGAAGAAAACCATAGCAACCGGCCACAGACATACTGATATTTTATTCAAATATCTAAAATAAATTAATAAAAAAGAAACTGTGCAATTAAAAATAACTTTGGGAGTGAAAAAAATATTATAAACAATTCGGGAGGTAAATATTTACCTCTCTTAATGTTTAAATAACTATTAAACGATCCTTATTATGCATCGTAAGTTAGACTTATGTAATATCTCAAGATGACAACTGTCAAATATTTAGATGTCAAACTGTCAAACTACTATCAAAATGCTCATTTGAATTGTCTTTTTCGGAGTGAAAATGTGTAATTGTTTTCATTAAAAACTATGTAACAAATGTTAATAATCAACTTTTTAAGAATGAAACTATGCATCGCAGTATCATATTTGTTGTTCTCTAAAGAAATTTTATGTATTTTTTAATTTTATATACTATAACAGGTCGGGGGCTTCAGCCCCGGCCTCGCGTAAGAACGCGGGTCGGCTTCTAATTTTTTCTAGTTCGAGAAATGAATTGTACGAGTAGAGGACGTGCGAAAAACGGGGATCTACTGTATTAAGAACATGCTGGCGTGCCCGTACTTTGTTTCTTATTCTTTACATTTTTGCTATTACGGAAATAATTAGTTAGATATTTCAAGTTCATAGGTAACAGTCCAACAGTGCTTTATATTTTAGTTAATTTAACAAAAGTCATTGGAATTATAATAAAATCTTTATCATTATTATAAATGATTGAATGTTGTAATTTAATATTAAAAGTAACTGGTCTCATAACTAAAATTCTTGTTAGCACTTTAAAAATCTTAATAATTTATTTCCTTAATTCAAGGTGATATTTGAGCAAAAAATACATACAGCAATGTTGTAAATTTATGTATTTTATTTTTATTAAATGAGTTTGTGTACGTAATTAATTGATTGAGTCACGTTTTGAAATGTTTATTATCTGGTTTGAAGCTGGTACATTTGAATTTAACATCTTACGCGTTTTGTTTCTTTAAAGAAACAAGATTGTTTTAAATGTTCATTATTTATTGTCTTGTTAGTAAAAGTGTGATACGGAAATAAAAATTTAATTGATTTAATATATGGATTAAGTCGACCTTTTTAAAGATATTGTAGGTGTTACGACGGGTTTACATTGGACCCAACTCTAGAAAGAACCATGTTACCAACATGGAATGTTATTCTTAAATCTGGTATAGCTGAACCTGGTTACAACCTTCGGATCTCAATTCAAGTACCAGATTTATTTTTTTTTAGAATAGATTTAGAAAACAGTAGTAGAAGGATTCCAACATCGCAATATTCCTATCGAATTTGTTCTATTTAACAATAATCTAAAAAGTAATTTTTTTTAAGACTGCATCAATATTTTGCTACGAGTGCTATTAATTTTCTAAATATAAACCATACGTTAAAAAATTAAGTGGACTGTTTACAGGCTCTTAAAGATTGTGGTCCAGATTCCGGCTCTCCAAAATTATCAATAATTTAATACGGTGGAGCGAGTGAAGATCAAGGCTAAGCATTTGGAGTGCAGACAATTCGCTTGTTAAAAATGCAATGCAGTTTTTTTATGAGATATTATATATGGCAACAAGAATATAAATTAGAGTATATTAAAATTCCGACGGATAATACATGGCACAGATAAGTTATTGGACTGGCGAAATATAATGGGATGAGTCCATTAAGATGAGGTTCATGGATTTTGTGATCGTTAGTTCTCCTTCTTGTACCTACCATCTTTCTTTGTACAAAAAAATACCTAAAATAAACTAGCTTCTTTTTATTTCATACGATTTCATTCATTATTCGATTGCAGCAGTGGCGTAGCTACGATTTTTGGGCCTGTAGGCAAACATCAGGAAGGGCCCCCGGTCCCGCGAAACTACCCCCACCATATCCAGCAAAATTTGCAAAATGACATCGGTCATATTATAGAATTACGTTGGAATTATTCTCGGTTAGTGATACGAAGTTAAAGGACCTGTCACTTGTCCTTTCCCATATTTTATTTAAAAATAATTAAAACACATAGATATTTAAATATTATATGTATAACTAGCTGAGTACCCGTGCTTCGCTACGGTTTATTGACGGTTTGCCATCATCGTGCAATTATTGTAAGTCATGATTCTTTATAGATCACATTGCTGACTCTCTCCTCAGGTGTAGATTCACCCCGTTAGAGGTTCATTTGTGTAAAATTCGTAGTATGTTTCTAAACATGTTCACGAGTAACTTTTAAGTTATAAAATGAATGTTATAACTTAATAAACACAGGAAATACGATGGGTTGTATAATTCACCCCGATTATAGATTTACCCCTTTAGGGGTTGATTAGGAAAGAATCCAGAAATAAAATTTTCGACATTTGTATGGTTAATCTTTATAAGCAAAAGCCAAGTCAATGTCTTATTGGTACTAAGAGATATTAAGGAATCCTTGATATCACATTTCAGCCCTTAGGGGTTGAAATATCACATTTCAGCCCTTAGGGGTTGAATTTCGAAAAATACCGTCTTAGTGGGAACTTACGTCATACAGGGAATATACTTTACGAATTTCATGTATCTTGTCCAGAGGACGTTCTATCGAGTAAAAAATACTCATTTACCCCTTTAGGGGTGAAATTTTTAAAAACTGTCAAAACCATTTCGAGATATTTTAAAAAGACACCGATATGCCAAAAAAGGATTGTTATAACTCAATAAACATAGGAAATACGAAGGGTTGTATAATTTACCCCGACTGTAGACCCCTATAGGGGTTGATTCGGCCAACATCCTGAAATAAGTTTTTCGTATGGGTAATCTTTGTAAGCAAAATCCAAGACGATATCTTATTGGTCCTAAGAGGTATTGAGGAATCTTTGAAATCACATTTCACCCCTTTTCACTTCTTAGGGGTGGAATTTCGAAAAATCCCGTCTTAGTGGCAGCTTACGTCATGGAGGGAGTATAATTCACGAATTTTATTTATCTATGTCCAAGGGATGTTCAATCGAATACAAAATTCCCATTTACCCCTTAAGGGTGAAATTTTAAAAACTGTCAATACCATTTCAAGATATTTTGAAGACACCTATATGCCAAAAGGAATTTTATAACTCAACAAAGACAGGGAATATGATGGGTTGTATAATTAACCCTGTTCGGAAATTCACCACTTTAGGGGTGGGTTAGAACAAAATCCTGAAATAAGTTTTTCAACATTTATATGGGTAATCTTTGTAAGAAAAACCAAGACGATATCTTATTGGTCTGTAGAGATATTTAAGAATCCTTGAAATTATATTTCACCCTTTAGGGGTTGAATTTCACCCCTAAAGGGGTAAATTGGTATTTTTTATTCGATAGAATTTCGTCTAGATAAAGAAACATAAAATTCGGGGAGTATATTCCTTTTATGACTTAAGAACCCCCTAAGAAATAATTTTTTGAAATTCGGCCTCTCAGGGGTTAAAAGGGGTGAAATGTGTTTTCACGGATTCCTCAGTATCTTTTAGGTCAAGAATATATCGCCTTGCTTTTGCTTACAAAGACTACCCACCCACATAAATGTTGAAAAACTTATTTTTCAGGATTTTGTACTAATCAACCCCTAAAGGGGTGAATCTACAATCAGGGTGAATTATGGAACCCTTCGCATCTTCTGTGTTTGTTGTGTTATAACATTTCTTTTAGGCATATAGGTGTCTTTTTAAAATATTTAAGTGTATTGACCTTTTTTTTTAAATTTCACCCCTAAACGGGTAATTTGGTATGTTATATTCAATAGAATGTCGTCTAGACAGAGAAACATAAAATTCGGGGAGTATATCCTTTTTATGACTTAACAACCCCCTAAGAAATGATTTTTGGAAATTCAACCCCTAAGGGGTGAAATGGGGTAAAATGTGTTTTCACGGATTCCTCAATATCTCACACGTCCAATAATATATCGCCTTCATATTTGCTTCTAAATATTATCCATATAAATGTTGAAAAACTTATTTCAGGATTTTCATCCCCTAAAAGGGTGAATCTACAATCAGGGAGAATTATAGAACCCGACGTATTTCCTGTGTTTGTTGAGTTATTAAATTCCTATTTGGCATATAGATGTCTTTTTAAAATATCTCGATGGTTTTGACAGTTTTTCAAAATTTCACCCCTAAAGAGGTAAAAGGATATTTTTTATTTGATAGAACATCCCTTGGAACATGATGTTCGCAAAGTATATTCTCTCCATGAGGTAAGTATACACTAAGCCGGGATTTTTCGAAATTCAACCCCTAAAGGGTGAAATATAATTTCAAGGATTCTTAAATATCTCTACAGACCAATAAGATATCGTCTTGGTTTTTCTTACAAAGATTACCCATATAAATGTTGAAAAACTTATTTCAGGATTTTGTTCTAACCCACCCCTAAAGTGGTGAATTTCCGAACAGGGTTAATTATACAACCCATCATATTCCCTGTCTTTGTTGAGTTATAAAATTCCTTTTGGCATATAGGTGTCTTCAAAATATCTTGAAATGGTATTGACAGTTTTTAAAATTTCACCCTTAAGGGGTAAATGGGAATTTTGTATTCGATTGAACATCCCTTGGACATAGATAAATAAAATTCGTGAAGTATACTCCCTCCATGACGTAAGCAGCCACTAAGACGGGATTTTTCGAAATTCCACCCCTAAGAAGTGAAAAGGGGTGAAATGTGATTTCAAAGATTCCTCAATACCTCTTAGGACCAATAAGATATCGTCTTGGATTTTGCTTACAAAGATTACCCATACGAAAAACTTATTTCAGGATGTTGGCCGAATAAACCCCTATAGGGGTCTACAGTCGGGGTGAATTATACAACCCTTCGTATTTCCTATGTTTATTGAGTTATAACTTTCCTTTTTGCATATCGGTGTCTTTTTAAAATATCTCGAAATGGTTTTGACAGTTTTTAACAATTTCACCCCTAAAGGGGTAAATGAGTATTTTTTACTCGATAGAACGTCCTCTGGACAAGATACATGAAATTCGTAAAGTATATTCCCTGTATGACGTAAGTTCCCACTAAGACGGTATTTTTCGAAATTCAACCCCTAAGGGCTGAAATGTGATATTTCAACCCCTAAGGGCTGAAATGTGATATCAAGGATTCCTTAATATCTCTTAGTACCAATAAGACATTGACTTGGCTTTTGCTTATAAAGATTAACCATACAAATGTCGAAAATTTTATTTCTGGATTCTTTCCTAATCAACCCCTAAAGGGGTAAATCTATAATCGGGGTGAATTATACAACCCGTCGTATTTCCTGTGTTTATTAAGTTATAACATTCATTTTATAACTTAAAAGTTACCCGTGCACATGTTTAGAAACATACTACGAATTTTACACAAATGAACCTCTAACGGGGTGAATCTACACCTGAGGAGAGAGTCAGCAATGTGATCTATAAAGAATCATGACTTACAATAATTGCACGATGATGGCAAACCGTCAATAAACCGTAGCGAAGCACGGGTACTCAGCTAGTATAGATATAAAATAAAAACTGAACAATAATCGAAAAATCTTATCACACATGCATGGTCAATAACAAATTAATACGTGTCGTGCCGTGCAGTGTAGTTCCACCTAGTGAGGTCTTACCTTTAATTGCAAATTTTCAAAGCTCGAGCCGGGCCCCAGTTGCTTGAGGGCCCGTAAGCTTTGCTTACACTGGCCTTGCGGTAGCTACGCCACTGGATTGCAGAATCAGAATCATTACTTTTTTGAAAAATGATATTGAAATTTATTAAAAAAACAAAAAAATACTATATTACATTTTCTGTACGTGGCTCATCAATGTAATATTTTCTGAATACAATTGATATACAGGGTGTTTGTTTGATACGGGGCACCCCGAAAATCTCCTTTATTAGTAAAGATACAAAAAAATTTCAGAACAAAAGTTAAACTAGACCCATCTAAAGGTTACTATAAAAATTATGAGATGATTGGCCAATACTCAGATAAATGGATGGAAACATATTCACTTAATCCCTGGCCTGCACGATCGCCGGATCTCACGCCATTGGATTTTTTCGTTTGGGGGTATTTAAAAGATAGAGTGTATCGGACAACATCAACGACGATAGAAGATTTAGAAGGGTTAGAAGTGCAATCCGGGATATCCAAGAGTGTACTCTTATAAGGGCGATGGAAGAGTTTTTATTAAGAATGAGAAAATGTGTGGACAATAATGGTGGTTTAATCGAATAGTTTTTTTTTTCTATACAGACAAATTGTTTATTTTAGAGATATTTTGTTACTTTTTTTATTGTTTTCAAAGCTTGCTACGTTCAACTTTGTAAAACTTATGTTGATTATTATTTTGTAAATAAAAATATGACTTTTTGGTGTCATTGTAAAGCTAATTTAATGTACTTTTAGGAATAAAATATAAAATTATCGATTCCGTATGCTAGATCAAAAATTGACATCATTTCCGGTGAAACCGAAAATGCCTCAGAATTCTTATAGTAACCTTTAGATGGGCTTTTTTTTGTCTAGTTTAATTTTTGTTCTGAAGATTTTTTGTATCTTTACAAATAAAGGAAATTTTCGGGGTGCCCCGTTTCAAACAAACACCCTGTATATATATACTCCCTCCGTCCGAAAATATGGTATACAATTTTAATTAATCAGAATGATTTTATTTATGGAATAGTTACAAATATCTAGAAAAACAAAGAATAATACAAAAAGTTTTAATTTAACAAGGACGTGGCTGTCTCCACAGCTTGTATGGAACATGATAATGTTGTTTGTATTCGTCCCTTACAATGAAGTTTTTCCTTATTAATGTGTTGCATCTTATAGGAATTTCCTCCTTTTGTTAACATGGTTGCTTCTAGACAAGTTTGCGATGTTAAACATTATCAAGGGTTTGTATGTTTAATGCATTAAATTTTGTACGTATTCAATCAGTCCGTCGATTGTATTCGGTGAAGCTGTATGTTGTAAGGATTGTACAGGATTGGAAAAGCCAATGTCCAATACATTAAAATCTGGACTATTTGGCGGTTGTGAAAAAAAATTAGCCATTTTGCTACAACAACGGGTGTCACTTTAATTTGTCTAAAATACGCATTTTTTTTTTCTGTGAATTACTTGAATGCAAAACTATTATAATTCTGTGAATGCAAAACTATTTGAGCGCTATTTGTTTGTTGGTTGCCTGGCAACCACTTATTTAGAAATAAAAACAAATAAAGATCAAGATAATACCATGATTTTAAAAAGAAATTATATAAGGGTTGGCAATGGAAAAATAAAATAATGTCTACTGCAAGCTTTATATAACAATATAAACTTATGACAACAACAACTGTGATTACAGTTAATTAATTCTAAAGCTTGCTGTTGAGATTACTTTAATTTTCTATAGCCAACCGTTATGTTATTTCTTTTTGAACTCATGGTATTACTTTCGTTAATACCACATTTATTTAAGTAATGTATACCATATTTTCGGAAGGAGGGAGTATTTTTATACATAGCAACGATAGTGCTCCGCGACGAATTCTTCTCGTGAAAAGTGTTTCGCGACTTAAAAAGTTTGGGAAACTGATATCAGAGTTTCCCAAACTTTTAATGTATCACACTTACAAATAATGTTTACAAAAGAGTTTCGCCTATTTACTATATCTGATATTATTTAAGTCCAATCCTATACCTGCACTTGGAAAAAAAAAATTGAAAATTTTAATGTAGTGTGGAAATTAAATATACAAAGTACTCCTTACCATTTTTTTATACATTTTAGGTGCCTTGGACTAGGCGCGCACCCAGAAATGAGGGGGGGGTCAGAAGACAAAATTGTTTAAAAGGGTAGGAATCGTGAAATTATTCGACAAAAAGTGCTGGCCAAAATCACTTTATTTTCCAAAATACAACTGTTGATCTAAAACAAGTCCTCACTTCCAAAATACAAGTGATGACCTAAATAAAGTCATCAAAAATAAGAACGGACCAAGTACAGTACCTTCAGGATTCCCAAATGGCATTAAAGAAGGAACTAATTTTAATAACATAAATACCACTAACATTTGTCCGCCTCTGATTTCTTAACTAATCTTTAAAATATCCTGTAGTTACTATCTATTATTCTAAACAATTGCAAATCTGCATAATTTAAAAAGCTGGTGTTCCAATTTCCCGAAGAGTAATCGAAAGCAGAAATACAAATGTCAGTCAACAATTGTGCCCCGAGCAAATAGCATAGAATATTCTAATATCTGTTTCTCAAATGTTAAGTGACACGCCGCAGCCCAGTAGTGCAACTTTCCATATTAAATATGAATATTATTAATGTATATTAAAGTCCGCATGACAACTCGCTTTTTGGCGTTAGTGTGGTCGGAATCACAGGGAATAATTAATTTAAAGTACAGTTAAGTCTGGATATAAAAAAAATGTTCAGTATTGTCCAGTTTTTGTCTGTTACTTTGTGAAGGTGTATTTTTAAATTCGTAGATAAAAGAAACAACTAGGTTTTAATGCTGAAAAATACCAAAAATTGGTTATTGTTTGACAGAAAGGTCTGGAAAAATAATGGGAGATATGTTCAGCAGTGAATCAATTCGACTGATAAATGGTAATTTATTTATTTATTAAAGAATTTCGCCACACAACAGGAGAATTCTCTAAAATAGAGTAGCACCTCATTAAAAAAAAAAAACATTAATATGGACTACAAAAAATAACAAAATTCTAGTTGACCTTACCATAGAACAGTATAAAGACAAAAGAGTTTGGTATGATTTAAATTATTTATCTGTTCTACAAATAAATCTTAACATTCTATAAGAATTTTTTATAATCGAGTCCATATGAACGTCAAATATTTTTTTATCAAAAACTAATCCAAAATCTTTAACAGAAGAAACAGAGGTAATATTAACACTATTAATAAGGTAATTAAAATCATTTTAAATATTCTTTTAATCTATTAAGATCGGAATGTTAGTTTTGTGGAGTAGCAATTTCTTGATATATTTTTAGATCGTCAGCATATAATAGGAAATTGGAGAATTGAAAGCAACTATTTAAATAAAGACCATATATATACAAAAAAAATTCGTTTAACTAAATCACGCAATGCCTCTAATTATTACAGCATATTTTTTTTGAAACAATCTGTCAGAGGAATATAAAGTCCAGCGTTTTCTATATTTCAAGAAAACTGTAAAAAAAAATTTATTTAGAGACCCATTCTACTCGACTGATGAATTTTTGAATGTTAAATTTTAAATTTATTTATGTTCATATATTAAGACCATATATTATTGCACTACTCTAATAATTATTGCCTATTATCTTGCTCCATATCAACATGTATTTGTATATTGTATTGTATTGCTTGTATGACTCACTAAAACAATGTTTTATTTTGTATTATGGTCAATAAATAAATTGTTATTATTATTATTATTATTATTATATCATTCATAAAGATATTAAATAAAAGAGGACCAAGGTGACTACCTTGTGGTACTCTAGAGTTGATATTTTTGATTTGAGATTTGTGACCAATTACAACAAAATATCCATTCTATCCATTAAATATAATTGTAGTCACTGAAGCATTTTACCACATAGTACAATTTTACTCAATGAAATCGAATGCCTTACTAAAGTCTGTTTATAAAGCGTCAACTTGAACTTGAAGATCTAGAAATTTGAAGATAAAACCATAATATAAAGTTATGTTTGTCTCAGATTTAAAAAACTATGTTGCTGTTGAATATCATTTTTCACAAAAGAAAACAAAACTTTCGAAATATGTTCAAAATTTTTTTCAAACACACATGTTGATATAGGCCTATAATTTTCAACCGAACTCTTATTACCTTTCTTAAAAATGGCTACTAGAACTGCATTTTTTTAGACCACTGGTTCTGAACCGGTGCTCCGCGGAGCACTGGTGCTCCGCTAGCTTGTTGCAAGTGCTCCGCGAAATTTTTAAATCCGAATTATAGTGTTGACTCCAATCATATCTTATTACCCAGATAGAGCATTGACTCTATTATACAGGGTGTTTGTTTGAAACGGGGCACCCCGAAAATCTCCTTTATTTGTAAAGATACAAAAAATCTTCAGAACAAAAGTTAAACTAGAAAAAAAGGCCCATCTAAAAGTTACTATAATAATTCTGAGGCACTTCCGGTTTCACCGGAAATGATGTCAACTTTTGATCTAGCATAGGGAATCGATAATTTTATATTTTTTCCCTAAAAGTACATTAAATTAGCTTTACAATGACACCAAAAAGTCATATTTTTATATTAACCATTTCAAAATGGCGATCATTTATTTACAAAATAATAATCAACATAAAGGGTTAGAAGTGCAATCTGGGATATCCAAGAGTGTACTCTTATAAGGGCGATGGAAGAGTTTTTATTAAGAATGAGAAAATGTGTGGACAATAATGGTGGTTTGATCGAACATTTGTATTTTTTTCTGTTTTCTTTTTCTAAATAGTCAAATAGTTTATTTTAGAGATATTTTGTTTCTTTTTTTATTGTTTTCAAAGCTTGCTACGTTCAACTTTGTAAAACTTATGTTGATTATTATTTTGTAAATAAATGGTCGCCATTTTGAAATGGTTAACATAAAAATATGATTTTTTGGTGTCATTGTAAAGCTAATTTAATGTACTTTTAGAAAAAAAATATAAAATTATCGATTCCCTATGCTAGACCAAAAGTTGACATCATTTCCGGTGACACCGGAAGTGCCTCGGAATTCTTATAGTAACCTTTAGATGGGCCTTTTTGTCTAGTTTAAATTTTGTTCTGAAGATTTTTTGTACCTTTACAAATAAAGGAGATTTTCGGGGTGCCCCGTTTCAAACAAACATCCTGTATATGTAAAATTGATTATGTATAATGTATAATCAATGTTATTTTAACCTGATATGTAATAATTATGTTTAATTTTTAATAAAAATGATGTGTTTGTTTGATGTATTTGTTTGTTTTTTTTCCTTTTTGATTTTGGTGCTCCGCGAATTTACCTTATGGTCAAAAGTGCTCCGTGACTTCAAAAAGGTTAAGAACCACTGTTTTAGACAGTTGGAAAATACCGGTATTCTTACCAAGTAATGTTGATGATAATGAATATTTTTTATTTCATTTTGTCGCCCTGAAATCATTAGCTTCGTATGCTGTATCATGATCTCTTATAACCTAGACAACATATTTTCCCTTAACTATTTTAATAGTATAATAAGTTTTTGTTGTAACCAGAAATAGACTTTAAAAGCATGTAAAAAAGATGCGGGTGCCTGTCATATGGCTTCTGTATCTAAATGTGTCTCTCCAGCCCCTATCTCTAGCAATTAATTTCACTTCTTAGCGTCAATAGCACACACAAATATACTACCGCACTTGATTTTGTATATAGTGCCACTTAGAAAGTCTGATAATGAAACAAAAATAATGAATGAAAAAAGATAGGAAGGAAATTCCGTGGTATGGCACTTATAAAAGTAAACAAAAAGAGTGATAGTAAAAACAGTGGATAATGGAAAACGTGAGAAAGAGATAGACCATAGAATAAAGTAACGGAGGAAAGTAACTGGAGCCTTAATTTAGGTACAATTATTTGAATCCTGTCACACGAAAATATATGTAGTGTGCATCAATTGGTATCGTACAGATTAAAACCGATAAATATTGGCTGGTACACTTCATTAATTTTACATTCCGTTTATCTGAACTATAGAGATAGAACTACAAAGAATAGATAGGCTGTTGCTCAAAATGGATTTATTTCTAAATATTTTTATACCACGTCCGGTGTTCCGCAAGGGTCGCACCTTGGACCATTACTTTTTATTGTTTTTATTAATGATATAAACGAATGTTTTCATTACTCAAATTTTCTCTTATACGCCGACGATTTAAAAATATTTAGAACAATATCTTCATTAACGGATTGAGTGATAATGCAATAGGAACTTTCTAACTTGCATACTTACTGCGTTAATAATAAACTTCATCTCAACTATGAAAATGTTATCAAATAACGTTTTCTAAAAAATATTAACTTAATCCAGAATCACTATAACATCGATACCAACTTGTTAAAGGAAGTATCTGTTATAAAAGACTTGGGAATATATTTTGATCAAAAATTGTTATTCAATGTTCATATTGATCATGTGTGTAAGAAAGCGTACCAGAATCTAGGATTTATATTTAGAACATGTAAAATATTTAAAAATCACCATACATTTATAACACTTTATAACGCCTTTGTCTTATGCCATTTAAATTATTGTTCCGTTATATGGTATCCCAGATATAATGTATATGATCGTCGCTTAGAATCAATTCAAAAGAAATTTCTGAATTATTTGAGTTATCGCTTCCCAATATCACATGTTTCATACTTATCAAGATGTTATTATTTCAAAATGATTATATTACATAGCAGACGCATGAACAATGATGTAATTTTTCTTATTAAAATTATTAAAAACTGTATTGATTCACCGTATCTCCTTATGAATATTGATTTAAATATACCACTTCGCAACTTAAGAAATAAATACCTTTTTCGACAACCTTTTGCTAGGAGTAACTATGCCCAAAACGCCCCCTTAAATCGATTAGTTTCTACATTTAATAATATGTCATTGAAGGCAGATCTGTTTCATTTGAGTTTAAACACTATAAAACGTATTCATACATTCAGTGTTCAAAACACTTTTAATAAAAATTAATCATTCTTCTGTATATATATTTATTATTTTTTATTTTTCAATTATCTAATTACCGTCTTAATAGCTTAATTTTGTTAAATATTTTATTTTATATTTATCATCTAGTTATCATCTATAAATTACTATATAACAATAGAAGTTATAGTTCTTAGGTTCGTCATGTGTACAACTCTATTACATAAATAAATAAATAAATATATTCGCAGTGTAATAATTATAATACGACAAATCCTACGAGATTCAAAATTACTTTTTATGAGCAACATAATAAATACACTGAGATGGATTTTTGAAGACGATAAAATCAAAATGTTGAAATTAGACAGTTTTCGAAATGAAAGGATCCGGCAAAAGATAGCAACAGACAAACAGAATCCAAGGAACACAATTTATCCCGTATGTTTTTATACAGCAAATGGCCTAAGAAAGAATTTGAAAACAAATACTGCAGTGGATGCAAATTATTAATATTTTTAGGTTAAATATTTGTACTCATTTTTAAAGTCACGGCTAAGTTAAGATGAGAAGGTTGGGTGCAAAAATAAGTAAATATTAATGAGTCTGAAAACAACACTCCAAAATTGTCCTCGGGGTGTTGCAACTGATCCATCTACCCAGGCAGATGTTTAATGAAAAGAGTTAAAAATTTTTTGTCAAAACATACCGCGAAATAAAAAATAAAAATAACGAAGCAGATGGTCTGAAAACTTGCAAAATCACATTTTTAGACAACAGTGGAAAAATACCAACACGAAATTCAAACAAAAGAATATAAATAGGGGCTTTACTCGTCAATAATATCAATATCAACGAATACTAGCAATAATATTGATCTTATGATTAACTTATGAATTTTTTGCTGTGTACGGTAAAAATTCCGAAATGCTGTTTGAGATTTAAACCTACGTCCCCTGTGTTCCGTTTACTACTAAGCCACAATAACTCATAAGCCTATTGGATTATTACAATAAAATTTTGACTAATAGTGAGATTGTAACATTTTGAAATCCCCTGGTATATTTATTTATATAAAAATGGAATGTATTCTTTAAACAAAAATATAACCACACACCAATGTTTTTAAACTTTACAAAACCAACGATTACAAAACTAAACAAAAACTGGAAAACATTTCTATAGACTCGCCCACAAATCCATGTATTACAAACAACATTCTGAAGTTCAACACATCTTAATTTTGAAACGCCCAAACATAGATTATATTAGCGACAATTTGCATCGCTCTGTAACATTTCGAGAGTTCATGTTGCAATTTTGACTAGGCGGCAATTAAAACTTATTTATTTATGCGGTTCTTTGTGTCTGCATTCCCTCCATAAATTTATTACTGAAACATTGACCTTAAAGGATAATTACTTTGCTTTTAGTCAGTGTTAATTTGCAATGGATGTATCGAGATTTAAAATATTGGTTTTATATGATTTACAGACGTGAAAATTTATAGCTTCATTGAAGATACAATAATCCCCCCATTTAAGCGGGTAATTGGTTTCAGGAAAACAGCATAAATGGATCAATAGAAACCCGTATAAAAAATAGGCAACTGTTCCTTATTCTCAAATATTTTACTCTTTGCGAAATAAAATCATAAAAATATAGCATCTTGCTGTTACATATTTATTCAAAATCAATTGAGTTTTTAATACCCTGCAAATTGAGACACTTCTTTCACCATCAGGATCTATGTTGTCAATAAAATCAATAGTTTTTTGAATTATGTATGGCATCCTTAATGTTCTGAGTTGTAAATCGGTAAGGTGCTTCTTCTTCATCATCTTCTTGCTCTTCTTCTTCGCTGTTCTCTTCTTGGTGTTAATGAGATCATTAGTAGTCAATTCAGCATCGTTTGATTGAAAAAATTCTTCAATATCAAAAGCATTAAATCATGAAATCCTTCACCTTCCAATTGTCCTATTGCCACTATTTCGGCAATTCCGTTAAAAAACTTAACAATTTATAATAACTGGGATCGTCTATTACGCTGGAAATACACTTTAGCCAAATATTTTTCCAGACAGTATTCATGGTTGAGTTTTTTAAGTCTTTCCACCCTTTTTTAGGGTTTTGTAGGTATGACCAAAAAACCCTTATACCGTCATTTTGTCGTCTGTCTGTCTGTCTGTCTGTCTGTCTGTCTGTCTGTCTGTCTGTCTGTCTGTCTGTTCGGTAAAAATTGTAGCCAAACGGCTAAACCTAGAGAGTTGAAATTTGGCATGCTTATACAACTCTTTGACCCGCACATATGAAAAATACTAAAACATTTAAAAAACATATCCCCCTAAAAATATAAACAAATATGTGCTCATCGAAAAAAAATATATTTTTTTTAAATTCTGAGTAGGGTATCAAATGAAAGCCCTTAGTACATGGATTAACGATCAAAATTTTATTTTTGCAAAATAAATTATTTTGACGCTATTTTTGTCAAAATTGTGCAAAAAAATTTTTGTCCCACACCCTGTAGCTCAGATGGTTTAAACTAAAAATCTGAAAAAATTCTAAGTAATGTACATTGGTGTGAACCGGAATAGTACAACAGGAATTTTTGATCAGATTATGTTTTCGGAAAATAACGCATTTTTTGTGTTTTTTGGTTGACGATGCATATAGCTTATACTCATGTAACACGCTGAGTTGTTAAGCGTGTGGTGGTCTAGAGGCTATGTTGCGCGCCAACTATACAGATTTGTTATACACGACGCAGGTTCGTTCCTAGCTTGTGGAGTCAATTTTTTTTTTGTTTTTTTTTTTTTAATTTTTATTTTGTTTAAATTAATTTGTTAAAATTCTAGTTATATTTTAGCAAATTTTGAATTTAATTTTCAAGAGCGTAAATTTAATAACCAATTGGAATTATATTTTCATTCTATTAGTCATTTATACGAAACCAGAGGGGCGGAGCGTATGATTTAAGACAACCAATGAAAGCCATAGGCGCAATTTTCAAAATCTTAATGAACCTTGTTATATAAAAAAAATACTGCACTTATTTAGAAACCTAAATAATGATATTAGGTATTCGAATTAAAATTAACAAAAAAATATTTTAACATAAAATTTGTTTTTAAAGCTCTGAGATTAACAGACGATAAATTATTTTAAAAAGATCGTTCATTTTGCCGTGGTTACTACAAAGCAAAATTTGTCCTACACACTCAGCATGCCGCCTTCACTTATTATATACCTGCAAAACCCTGCAATGTGTGAAAATTCACACTTCACATCAATTTTTAATATTTTCGAATACATCAGCGATGTTACTATTACTATTATATTTATCGACAACATTGTATTAACAAATACATAATGGTCCGTCAAAAAAGATAGTGATGTATTATCTTTATCCCAAAGTCAGATAAAGTCATATTATCAAAATTTAAATTCAGAAATTCTGGATAAAAACAATGACGTATCATAAAAAACTTTAAATACGTTTCAAGTTTGCTGAAGGCAAAGCTTTGAAAAAATCTGGTAACTTATTATAAAGTTTTAATGCGTAATAATTATTACATTATCTGGAATTTTGGAGTCTAGTATATGGGCAGTAAATATTCTTTTTGTGTCTAGTGATCAAATGGTGGATATTCTCATGACTCAGACTATCACGATTATTGTGTACTCGTAGCAAGCACTGATAAATATAAATTGAAGGTAGTCATAATATTAAAATCAGTAAAGAAGAGTCTACAGTCAGCTTGATAGCTAACCCCCTTAATGATTCTAAGAGAACTCCGCTGCAAAGAGATTCTATTAGCCGAGGCAATGAAAAAGAGAGTAATAAATTGGAAGCAAAATTTCAGGTGTTACAGAATGTCTTAGGCTTCTGAGGAGAAATATAGTTTTGCACAAATATATACGACGTGTGTAAATTAAGTAACCGAACTGGCAACATAGCGTTTGATCTGGCAACATTGGGGACGCGGGACTTGGAGGGGCGGCAGGTGAACATGTGATACGCCTTCAGTACGAATTTGAACTCGCTCGAGTAATTTTGTTGTCCGCAGCGATTTTTTCGTGAAACAATTTTTTCTAGTGCGTTCTAAAAATGAGTGACATTCATTTCGAGCAACGGTATGCTATCAGGTTTTGCTTCAGACTTGGGCACAATGCAACGGAAACTTTTACAAAACTTCAGCAGGTCCCGGAGACAGTGTTCTGTCAAGAACCCAAGTTTTTTGGTGGCTTAAGGCAATTTCAGAAGGAAGAGAGTTGATTGAAGATGAATCACGCAGGGGAAGGCCTTCATCTTCAAGAACCGATGAAAATGTCAACAGAATCAGGGATCTTGTGCGTTCAGATCGTCGGTTGACAGTCAGAATGATCGGAGAAGAGTTGAATTTGATTCACACTACCGTTCATCAGATTTTGACCAATAAATTGGGAATTACAATGCGCCTTGTCACACAGCAATTTCAATGAACGACTTTTTTGCCAGTAAAAACATTCCTGTGGCTCCTCAGCCTCCTTATTCGCTTGACTTGAGTCCTTGTGACTTTTTTCTCTTCCCAAGATTGAAAAATCACGTCAAGGGACGTCATTTTGGGACACTCGAAAACATTCAAACGGCCGTAACCGACCAGCTGAAAGCTATTCCAGTATCCGAGTTTCAGCACTGCTATGAGGACTGGAAGAACCGTCTCCAGCGCTGTGTGGCTGCCCAAGGAAGTTATTTTGAGGGAGACAATACTGAATTGTAATTCTATTCGAATAAAAGAATTTAAAAAAATCAGTCCAGTTACTTAATTTACACACCTCGTATGTTATAATTGCACCAAAAATCGCAATATTATGTGTTTATCCGCCTCCACCTTATCAAACATTTGTTGAAAAGTATATTTCAGATAATATTGTTTAAAATTTGCAATTACTCCCTGGTGTATGGGTTGTAATAATGCAATTGTGTTAGGTGAACAATACTTTTTCAACCGTGTTAATGTGAATTCGCGTAATTGGAGGGATTATTGTCCATGGAAAATCGCCAAATTTGTACTATCGAGATTGGATTGTTACAAGTATATATAGAACACTTAGAATTTGAAGCGAAAGTAGCGTGTCTGAAAGAATTAGTTGTAAAAATCTGCAAGACTGTCGTGACAGAAATTTCACTTCATACATACGCGAAAAATAAACAAATATCGTCACTTTTCAATCTACTGACATTTATAAAATTAATTAACTCACAAAAACAATATGGAGAAAAAAATTCCAGTCACTCTCCAATTCTTTTCTGCATTCTTAAGTACTTACTTTCATATATGCAGTACCTATGGGAAATTTATATAATCCAATTTTATTTATTTAGAAAGATATAAAAATTTGCTTAAATTTTTATATTTACATTTTTGTGTACTCTTTTACTTTTTTGCCACTTAATTTTTCCAGAAAAATTCAAAGGTGGACTTAATGTTATGATCAAGATATGATCAGTAAAAACTGATCATATCTTGAACATAATTTTTCCTTAATCAAGAAATTCATAATTATAAACTATAAAAGTGTAAAACAAGATTTTTGTAAAATATTTTAACTCGTTTTTAAAAGCACAGGAAAATAATAAAATACGTTTTGCATATCTTGATTTAATAAAACACTTTATCGTAAAAATACAGATTATTATAAAAAATTTAATGAGAGTCGTTTATAATTTTTATTATCGCGATCTTGAAAAATATAAAAAATAAATTTAAAACACAAAAATTCTTTCAACAAACATCCAGATAAAAATGATTTATGTGTAAATTCTGACACATTTCAGGGTTTCGTAATTATCTAGTAGACAGGCATGTCATAAGAATGTTAGATCACCCTAAGCAAATGCTGTATACTGAATTTTCGAGCGGCAGTAAACCTGGTTCAGCGGATAAGGGATGGTCAAAATTTCACTAACGGCACCTCTTAATTTATATAAATAATGGACATTTTATTTATTGACAAGTCAATAAACAATCATGTATGTTCTATTAAAACTGCCGTGCTTTAAAAAATCGTAACTTAAGAACAATAAATTATAGGCCTCTGCGGTTTGAATTTTTAAAGTCTACAGACTTTATTTTACCTAGATAAAAAATAGGGACCTCCTTAGTTAAGGACTTTTTGATCCGTGTAGTTTTGAAAATTAGTAAATATTTAATTTTCGAAAGACCGTATCTCAAAATATACACAAGATAGAGATCTGCGGTTGAAATTTTTGAAATCCTGAGGTCCTAAAGGGCTTTAGAACTCATTTTGAAGCAATTCCCAAACAAATATTATTATTTTTTTTTGAAATATTTTTAAAGTCCATTTACCGTAACTATGAAATGACGTCACAGTTGAAAAACTCACCTTGTTGCCAATTCGTAAACTGTCAAAAAAAATTAGGTTATATCGAACAACCAGGTTGACACCTAAATGTCAACCTGACAAATAACGATTGAACAATCCAATTTCAAATTGGCAACATTGAAAAATGTACCAAAATTAAATAAATAAATGTACTAACTGAGTTATGGATTGGTGTTGATTAAAACATATCATAAAGTTGGTACTTAAAGTAACCAAGTGCGACGTCATCTCATATTTATTGTGAATGGAGTTTAATTTGTCATTTTTTTTTTTGAAATTTCAAAAAATTCTAACTTAGGAACGATAAAATATAGAGAACTGCGGTTTAAAATTTTGCAATCTTCGTATATTGTTTAGTCTAGAAAAAAATGGGGCCTTAATAACTCAATTTTTTCAATAAATATGAAGCGTCAAATTAAACCTTTGAAAATGGCAAAAAAAAACAACTGAAAAATCGTAAGGGGTACCCCTTACGATTTTTTGTTTTTTGTCATATTCAAGGGTTTAGCTTAACTTGTCATATAAATTCAAACCAGTGGCGAAGGGAAACCTCCGCTAGACTAGCCCTCCCATAAAAAATATATTTAAAAAAAAATGTAAATTAAAAAAAAAAATTAAATATTTAGATAAATCTTCAAAAATACATCAAATTATGTTTTATACAAATTTTTGTCCAAGGCTTGCTTTACAAGTTACGAATTAATTATCATGACCATGGAAACGTTACATATAAGTATGAAAACATTGAGACTTAAAAAAATTTTAAATAATTTTACAAAAAATTTTCGAAATTTTTCGTTTAATCAAAAAACGTCTCAAATAAAAGTTATTAGTTATTGCATTTATAGTAACTTTTGTTCAATAAATTTTTTCGAAATATTTTTCTGTTGCTAAATATTCGCAAAAATCTTAAAATCGACACGAGTAAACTCCCATTTCTAGTCAACCGATTTTCATAAAAAACAATAGGGTTCTTCCTATTTAATAGGAGAATTTTTTAGTACCAGAACGAACTCTTTAAGTTAAACCGTTTTTGAGTTATCGTGTATACACACAGACAGACAGACACACACACACACACACACACACACATACGGACGGCACTTCGAAAATAGGTTTTTTGGATTCCCTGGACCATGAAACGTGGTCATCCGTCAAAATCTCGACATCGAAAATTTTCGCGATTACAATACTTGCCCCTTATATATTAAGGTCGGGCAAGTAAAAATTAGTTGTTTAAGGCCTGTTTTGTTTTTTTTAGATTATACCAGGCACAAGTGTTTCAAAAATTTAAACCGCAGATCTCTATCTTTTACCGCTTTCAAGATAATTTTTGAAATTTTGGAAAAAAAAATTTGAAAATCAAAATTTTTAAAAAAATCTTTTTTCTTTAAAATGTAACCTAAAGCCATTTAAGTCATCAAGATTATAAATTCTTATATAAATTATGAATTTATAATATAAACTATATATTATATTTTTTAAGATACAGTCAAGCGAATATAATTTTTTTTTTGTAAAATATCCCTATTTCAAAATGATTTAAATCAAAAATGAACATGGCAGGTAAGGCCCAATTTTTTTACAAGGTAAAAAAACAAATTCTAAAAAATCAAACTGCAGGTCTATATGTTTTAGGGTTCTGGAGAACAGATTTTTAAAAACTTCAAAATTTTCACAATAATATTTTAACAGGATTTGTCTCAAAATGTCACCTAACGTAGAACCAGAGGATTTCAAAAATGTAAACCATGGGTCTCTATCTCTTATAGTTTTTGAGATATGATCATACAAAAATAAAATTTGACCGATTTTAGCAATAAGAAAAAACAAATCCAAATAATATTCTTTGAAAGTTATTTTAGTTTTGAGCATATTTCCCCTTTTAAATAAATCCAGTGCATAAGAAAACTGTCCAAAATCTCTGACGCGTAAAGGGATTTCTGTTGATTCATAACCCTGTTTATACTTGTTCCGAAAATAGGCAGAAACATGCAAAAAGTACATCCTGCTGTGGCGCTACCATCGTTAGCATAATAGGTTATACCAAAGATAAATCAACTTCCGTCACTTCCGGTAGAACTGATAGTGCATATATCACCATTATGCACTGCGTTGATAAATTGCATAGTATAATCTTGTAAGTGAAGACACAAAGACATTGTTCTGCATTATCTTGAATTTTTTTCACACGGTTCTTCTTATCAAATATTTTAAATGAAAACTGCTACGACGCATACTTGTTCCCATCTAAATCAGTGTTATTATTCTAGTCAATAAGATGGGCTGTGTTAGACGCAAATAGCCATCGTTGCTTTGCAGCAAAATTTTTAACTAACTAAATCAGTGTTATCTTCGTGACCATAGAATTGAGTTTAGGGCTCCAATAGCTTTCCTCCCGTATTCTATCATCCGGTGCTTTCTTACATGTTTCATTATATAGTATTTCCAAAATGAAATGATCACTCTCACTTACTGATTTCAATAATGACTCACAGTATAACCATTATACTTGCTGAGTTTCTGGTTCTGTTAACATTCGTTGCTAGGAACGTAATAATTATTTAAAATAAACGTGTTTTCATATATGCTATTTAGAATGGATTGTATATATTCACATGATATTCCTTCACATTTTTATTAGGCTTAGGACTATATTTGAATTATAAAATATATGCATGTTTAAAAATCGTTTTGTTTTAAAGTCTTTATTGTCTATATTAAATACTTCAAATTTGCACAAACAAAAATCATTCTTTTTTTAAACTTGTCAATTTGTGCTAATTTAAAATTATTAAAATATTAATCATTATCACTATTATCATTGTTTATATCACGAGTTTGTGTCACTACCACTGTCATTTAAATTAATAATGATTGAAGATTTAATTGGTAAATTTATAAAAAAAAAAATTCAATTGTCTTGACATGCGCTACACATCTTAAACGTTCAGTATCAGAACTTTGCAATCTTCTGACAAATGACATTTTCCTTTAGTAGCCACGTCCACATTTTCGCACTCCAAATCACCTTGCACAGATTCACTATTTTCAATACAGAAATTAGGAAAATTGGTAATATTACATATGTACGAACTTACAACTGTATTTTTTTGTGCAACTAATACCCTTTTCACACTAGAATGTTTAAATCTCTGGTGCTGTCATCAGCTACAGTAATTTTGTCCTTAAGTTACCGTCATGAAATTACCAGTTTTGAACTGTCTGCGCAGACGCACATTTTGAATTATTATAAACAAATATGGATATTTCATTTCATTCTACAATAAAGACACTACAATAAAGAATATATTACACCTGTATTAACATGTAAGTTGATACATTTTATCTCAATTATTGTAGCTCTGTATTTTATTAAACACATTATTAAAATATATAATTTTATTATAAAAATAAGTATAAACTTCTTATAACGTCGATATAATACAGTATTCTTGTTTATGATAATATAAAATGTTGACAGCACAAATTCAAAGAGTATTTTTTTATATTAGAAATTAAGTTGGCAATGCCGACGATGTTTAAGACGCAGATCTCTGTCTTAAACATCGCTTGTATTTAGACGAGGCCATACGGTTTCACATTAGCGTTTAAAGATACATTCACTTTAACATCCGATCTTAAACTTCTAGTGTAAAAAGGGTATGAGTATTAGTTTTAAAATACATATATGATTTTTTGCAAACACATTGTCAAAGCGAGGCAAAGCAGTTTTTTTTTTTTCATTTCTAACCCATCCTACACGTGTTCTTTCTTCTTCCATATATAGCCATTCTAAACCGCATGCATATATAGAACACATATGGATCACGTCCAACACATACACACATACATTGACGCACGCACTTGGCGGATGTGGTCCATCTTCATCTCTCTCCAGCCTCCACACTTTAACCATCAGCATCTCTCTCCCATTCATAGAACAGACTTGTGTTTATAGTAATTGTATTTCATTGCTAACTACTTAAATATCTGTTTAGATTATAAAGATGTTTCCTGTCAGTTAATTCAATACGAAATTATTTCTGTAATCCCAATTTATTGTCTAAATAATGTTAATACATAAATTTGTTCTTTGTATCTTGTATTAAAGTATGTATAGTAAAAAATTATGTGTAGATGATTCAGTGGATTCAAATATTTATTATAATAATAAAAATATACGAGATGTAATCAAAAAGTTCCTGCATTTCTTTTACAATTTACACAACAATATTTATTTATTAAATATGATAATAATTATTATTATTATTACAAGGTGTGTAAATTAAGTAACCGGACTGATTTTTTACACTTTTTTATTCGAATCGAATTACAATTCAATATTGTCTCCCTCAAAATATCTTCCGTGGGAAGCCACACAACGCTGGAGACGGTTCTTCCAATCCTCATAGCAGTGCTGGAACTCGGATATTGGAATAACTTTCAGCTGGTCTGTTACGGACGTTTGAATGTTTTCGAGTGTACCAAAATGACGTCCCTTGAGGTGATTTTTCAATCTTGGAAAGAGGAAAAAGTAACAAGGACTCAAGTCAGACGAATAAGGAGGCTGAGGAGCCACAGGAATATTTTTACTGGTCAAAAACTCGTTTGTTGAAATTGCTGTGTGACGAGGCGCATTGTCTCTTCTTTATGAATATGCCTTAAACCACCAAAAAACCTGGGTCCTTGACAAAACATTGTCTCCGTAGGCCTGCTGAAGTTTTGCAGAAGTTTCCGTTGCACTGTGCCCAAGTCTCAAGCAAAACCTGATAGCACACCGTTGCTCGAAATGAATGTCACTCATTTTTCAAACGCACTAGAAAAAACTCTTTCACGAAAAAAATCGCTACGGACAACAAAATTACTCTAACGAGTTCAAACTTGTACTGAAGGCGTATCACATGTTCACCTGCCGTCCCTCCAAATCCCGTGGTCCAAATCAAACACTATGTTGCCAGTCCGATTATTTAATTTACACACCTCGTATATTTATTTATTAAAAAATTTTTATATTGTCCCCTTCAAAACAGTTCCTATAGGATAAAAAGCACTTATACCACAATTTTTACCAGTCTTCAAAACACTTCTGAACCGGAGATTTTGTTAAAGTCTTTAGCTCCTTCATCTCTTCTGCTTTAATTTGTTCAATGGTCGTAAAAAGTTGTCATTTCATTGTTTTTTTCATCTTTGGGAAGAGAAATTCACACGGGGCCATATTTGGTGAATAGGGTGGTTGCTGTATCATTACGATACCATGGTGCAATATCCAAGAATTGCTCTTCCATAGTTTTCGCCGTTTTCTATGAATTACTTCACGCAGCAGACGCTACAAGCTCAAATAGTATTTTTTAGTAACTGTAACACCTTGCGGTAAAAAATCATGGTACGCAATACCACGATAATCGAAAAAAAAAATAGTTAGGAAAACTTTAACATTCGATCGAACTTGGCGTGATTCTTTGAGTCTTGGTTCATTTGGAAGCTTCCATTAAGATGAATGAGCCTTTGTTTCGATGTAAAGGGTAAAATAAACAAAGAGCAAAAGCGTATGGTTCATATTGGAGCTACTGTGTTCTCGAATCACCTGCGTCTTATTATTTTTTTACCGAACAGATGGATACGCTGCATTCAGTATTTTTTTCTCGTTACATTAAGTACACAATTTTAACTTATTCCAAAAAAGCAAACTTTAATATTAACAGTTTATTTTAATAAAATCCATGTACTCTAGTATATCAGTAAATTTAAATTGATCTTGTCCATATTCTGTACAAGTATTTGTTGATATAGCGAAGGATGTTGATTCGAGAATAAACCAAAAACAGAAACTTGAATTCTGGTCACGTGCTGTCATCTCCATATTTGTTAACATACGATCAAACGTCAGATTGGAAAATACAGTTTTAAGTTTCGTTTTGAATAAAAATATATATGAAAATTTAAGGATACTTGGAAATGTGATATTCAAATATTAACAAATACCAAAAAAATTAAAGAGTCAAATAAGATGAGACAGATGAGTGGGACTTGAATGACAGAAAGAAATACAATTTTTAAAAAGTATAAAGTACTTCCAAAAAAAGTTATAGTACTTCCAAAATGAAATGGCCACTCTTGTTGAGAAGCTTAACAATGCGGTAATGGATTTATGGCAGTAATCCTAAGACCCGCTGCTGTAAACAGAATATAAGTATTAAGGCAATTTTAAATTTAAATTGAATAGATATAACACTAGTTCAACTGAAGTTTTCCAAATTTATAATCCTATTGTTCCTAAACTTTAGGGGTTGTTATACACATAATATATAATACTTGTTTCTTAGGTAATTTTCAACGTTCACAGCGAGCATACATTAACAATATGGCTCTTTGGCGATTTGATTTGGAAGAAATCCTAATTTCTGTAGTGAAAATAGTGAATCTGTGCAAGGTGATTTGGAGTGCGAAAATGTGGATGGTGACGTGGAATGTGAAAATGTGGAAATTAAATAATTATTACGGTCCTGGCAACTAATGTTAGAACCAGAAACCATAAACTCAGCAGGTATAATGGTTATACTTTCAGTCATTATTGGAATCAATAAATGAGAGTGGCCAATTCCTTTTAGAAATACTATACTTTAGGAGTTATATTAGGTATAGGTCACACTATTTTTCTTGGCAAAACATGGCAAACATGGCATGCCGCCATGTTTGGGTGCATTCCAATCACGTTCAGTACTTCGCTAGTGTCTTCCGAGAAAGGTTGTATGACAGAGCTGGCGTTTACATTTTGTAAACTGGTGAAACGTGTTTTTTGCTGTGTTGATATATTTTTCACACATATCCAGACGTTGATTGCTCCAGTGCAGAGCATGTGGGAAGTGGGCTCATTGTTCTTGCGCAGGAGAAGATGATAATGATGAGGAACACACTCATGTGTGTTCATTCTGCGCCAGATTTTAGCTGATTGCCCATTATACCCCGCCCGTGCTCATTCTGCCCCGAAACCGGAGCAAAATGAGCACACGGAAGCTTTTTTTATATCGTCGCAACTTTTATTTTTGTAAGTTTTTTTATTGTCTGTAATAATTAAACAATAAATTATCTTACGAATAAAAGTATTTCGAAATTTTTTACGATATTCCTTAAGATTTTATTAAAGATAATCCTAAAGTTGTCCGTTATGCCCCGGTTTCCCCTACTCTTACTTTGTAGATACGCCTCGTACTAAAAAAAATCGCGTTAACGATTAGCAACTGCAAATTACTCCAGTCATCGTTTTGATCTGGAAACAAAAAAAAAAAAAAACTAAGCGTCACAGGAAATCACGACGGGGGGGGGATCAAATATTAACTTAAGAACGGGCGGCAAAAAATTGGAAAAGGACGGAGAGCAGAAATTCAGAAAATCTACTTGGAGAATGGAGGGGAGGGGGACAGAAATTCAGAGAGAGGTTGATCTAAAAATCTGAAAAAAAAATCAGTAATTTACATTGATGGGAACCGGAATAATTCACCAGGAATTGTTGATTAGATTAGTTTTTCAAAAAATATCGTCGTTGAAAAAAGATTCCCCGATTCCATTATCCTATTTTTGTTGTATTTTTTGGAGCTAATCGGCACTCTTTGATCACAGCTCGTCTGGTGAAGAAATAACCGAGTCGTTCAAACGTTAAATATAAAAATATGGTGACATTATCGCCTTTTAGGTTAGATTTAAAACGAAAACAACTTGTAAACATAAAAAAGTGTGGTGCTCATTATTTTTTTCTTTAAGAAAGCAAGTAAAAAGCATCTTGTTTTGTATAAAACAAATTTACGTCCTTACATTACGTGGGACGACGGTAATGTAACCCGTAAGCATCGTAAAATTAGTGTCATACTAATTTCTTGAACGGCAAACGCTCAGTGGGTGCTTCGTATTTTATGCGCATGCGTGCTCACGGTGGGCGCTTATGTCACATACGATACATTGGACATTACTTTATCAATTCGTATTGGTTACAGAAGTAATTATCTTAGCTGCGGAATGAGTAATGAAAATGTTATAATTATCGTAAATTGAGTCGTAGAAGGGTTTATGCGACGGGTTAGATGGGTTTATGGGTAATATCTTTCGATATGGGATAACGTCTTGGGATGAAATATAACACCAGACTTAATTATTTTTCACATAAAGGATACAAAGTGATATAACTGCCATTTAGAGGATATTGTAACAAACCAAGACACATGAAAATGTTAATACTAAATTAAGTAAAAGATAATCTTCAACACCACTGATTATCATTTCCCACCATTGCTTCTCCAAACCATTATGTCCTGGGTTAATAATAGCAAATTCCCAGCAATTCTTTTATCATCATCAGTAACACCATAAAACATTGCTTCCCAATTTTTCTTCATTATTTTCTTGAAACTGTATCTGTGTTATTTAACTTATTTATATTAAACATACTTCTTATTAAATTTAACTAATCTACATAAAACCGTTGTGCGGTTTAACACCATTGCTTCAATGGTATCTGTAATCCTCTCTATTGATCCCAGTGACAATGTCATCCTACAGTCGATAATCTCGAAGGAATTCGATATATTTTTGAATTATTTAATATTTTGTAAGACTGGTATTTCTGTTCAGAATACCTCTTGTTACAAGTTTATTCTGACTGTCACAATATGTAAAAATGGCACCACTTGTCTTTGACAATGTCGAATACAAGACCATACCGTATAACAGGGGTTCTTAAACTTATGTAGTCCGAGGACCCCCTCTTGAACAACTTTTTTTTGCGGACCCCATCCCATACCTGGGCATTTTACGTCGTTCTTGAGACTTAATTTCTGGCTCAATAATCAATCTTATAGGCACTACGTTATGATAAATATTAGTTAAAATGTATCGCTGGTTATTTTAATAAATGGTCTTGCGCATTTATAGAGATGAACATTTTTATTAGCATATAGAATAAAAAACATAAAATGAATAAAAATAGTAGTAAAAAGAATTAAAAAAGTTACAAATTATAATACGTTAAACTCATACTACATATCTTGTTCAAATATTGGTTAAAAAAGATCTTATTATAATATGTTTTCTATAAATAATTTGCAGTTGAATAAAAATAAGTAAATTTTTGCTAATTATTGTTTAGTTATGCCAATAACTAGTTATATAACAACAAATACAACAAGTCTTGACCATGTAGGATTTTTATTAAATGAGTTATTTGAATAAAAGCAAAAAGTTGGGGTATGTAAAGTTAATGTTAAAATTGTTTCAGGCAAATTTATATTTTGCAATATGTAACATTTTCATATTGCGTCAATTGACGACATGTATCTGCGGTGACGGTACACAAGTTGTTACGATTAGTTAATTCTTGTTTATCAGGTCTAAAAGTATGCTTCAAAATAGATTGCGTCCATTATTAAACTACAGGTATCCGAATCTGTTGCATTTTCTATGTCGTGACTCGAGACTGGTTACTTTTTGAGTTCTAAGTAATTCACTATACAGAAGGACACACTACGGCAGGCACTAACTCTTGGACTAAAAAATGTTAGAAGTAAACCATTGGTCGATTCCAAAAACATATTTTTCCCAACTTTACATATTAAATTGGGTTAAATGAAGAATTTCGTTAAAGTAATGGATTGAAACGGAAGAGGGTTTTCCGAAGTTTTTCTAATTTAAAGTTAAAAATTTCCAATAATTAGTGAAGCAAAAATTAAAGAGGGCATATTTGTGGGCCCAGAAATAAGAGAAATAATGAAAGATGATGTTTTTGACAATATGCTAAATGAAGCTAAAATAAGAGCTTGGAGAGCTTTTAAAACAGTAGTTTCAAATTTTTTTGGAAATGTAATAGCTGAAAATTACAGAGATATCATGAATGAATTAATTGATGCATACAAAGAAATGGTATGTAGGATTTCTTTAAAAATTCACTTTCTGGATTCTCATCTATATTTCTTCCCAGAAGATCTGGGTGCAAAAAGTGATGAACATGGGAAACGGTTCCACCAAGACATTTCCGCCATGGAAAAACGATATCAGGGTAAATGGAATCCAAATTTGCTTGCTGATTACTGTTGGATATTAATAAGGTATGCCTCAGAAACAAAATATTGACGTAAAACATCAAAAACAACATTTTGAGGTAAGTTAAAATTAATAATAATACGTCTATCGCTATATTTCGGTGATAGAAAAAATCTGAGGATACACTATGTTTTGCCCATGTCACAAAAAATAAGTTCATTTTTGTGTTGTCGGCAACATACATAATAGACCCTTTGAGAGGAGAAAAAGGCCAGGTCTGGCGAAGCAGCCAGAAGTTGGGCTCTGGATGTTAGGAAAACAAGACGATAGAAGCAATAGCTCTTCAAGAGTTCGTTGGTTAAGATATTTGTCGACCAATAATAATGGCTACTCAACATAACCCATGTAAATGAAATAGCTCTTCAAGAGGGCAACTGGCTAGACATGTATCTTGTTTGGCTCGTTTCATATTCTTGAACGTTCGTTGGTATTTGTTGAAGTTCGTTTTATATATTCATATTCGCTTGTTAGGTGTGTATACGGCTTTGTAAATGATAAAAATAATTAAAAAAAGAAAAATAACAAAGAATATTAAAACTTTCTCTTATTTAATAATATGGAAAGAAGACCAGTCTTGTACGAAGGGTAAAAAAATCTGACAAGGTCATTTTTAAATAGCCTATCCATCACTTACGAGACGTATACATATGCAATGGCTCTGATTATGAAAGTATTTAACAAAGAACATCTCCAGACGGATGTCCGCCATATTGATAAGTAGGTTAGAACGGCGGTACTTTACATAAAAATACTGAAGTAACATGTAATTAAATGTCCATTTGATAATTTATGCATGCAAGAGCATCAGGTTAAGATTTCTTGAAATGTGATATACGAACCATCACTCTTCCGAGACTATTTATCAAGCAGTCTGCAGCCATTTGTATTATTTCAGGAAAAACAACATAACACAGGTACTATAAAATCTACAGTGTAGATCAGTGTTTCTCAATCTTTTTACTCTCGTGTCACATTTTCCAAAGCAGAAAAATTTCGCAGCACGTCTACTTAGTCATAGAACAATTTCTAATGCTTTTTTTAAGATTTCGCCTCACCTATAATATTTTGAGGTACACTAATGTGCTGCGGTACACCCTTTGAGAAACACTGATGTAGATGATACACTCTTATACAGCATTATCCTTGTTATTGCAGAAGAAAAAGAAAAATAATCTTACCCAAATCAAGTATTTTTCATTGTTGGAATTCGAGATTGAATTAAATCGTACATACCTGAAACAATTATATAAATATTAGAATCCATAGTTTATTTAGTCTAGAAAAACTTAGGGCTTTAATTGTTTGACACATTTTGAGATTACAATTTTATTAATGGCATAATTTACATTATTTGTGAAACCTGTGAATTAAAAAAGGCACAACTCAAAAACAGTTCGAGACAGCGACCTTCGGTAAGAATTTTTTGATTCTTTGTAGTTCATATAGTCCAGAAAAAAAAATGCTTTAATTGTTCAACGCGTTTTGAGATTACGAAATTTTTTTAATGACACAATTTACATTATTTGTGAAAATTGTGAATTAAAAAAAAACACAACTCAAAAACTGTTAAAGACAGCGATGTTTGGTAAGAATTTTTTGATTTTTCAGTTTATTTAACCTAAAAAAAAAAAAAAAAAAATTGGGGCTTTAATCGTTTAACGCGTTTTGAGATTAAGATATTTTTTTAAATGGCATAATTTATATTATTAGTGAAAATTGTGAATTAAAAAAAGCACAACTCAAAAACGGTTAGACAGCAACCTGCGGTTGAAATTTTTGGATTATCCGTGGTTTATTTGGTCTAGAAAAAAATAAGGCTTCAAACAAAGTATAGAACATACCATATTATTTTTGAAGATCGGCATAAAACAATTATCCCGTATAACTATAATCACATTGTTAAACTACAAAAGAACTAGGGTTCATGTTTACAACCACGTTGTATACAGTCAACGGTCAGTGGCGCATACATACGTTTAAGTACTAACTATAAATAAGTATACTTGTTTTTGTTAATCCTTTAAGTAAGATGCGTAATCTGAAAAACTAATCCCTACGGCTATGGGTTGACACGCCTAGTTATTATCACTTCTATTGTAATTTTATGAGTTCCCTAACTTTTATTATTTTATTGCGACCTTCAAAACTAATTTGGTACGGACTATACGAAGGAATAAATGCATTTATGTGACTTTTACGAGTCCTTCATCAACGAGATCGTGATTTCTTACTAAATTTTAATTAAAAATTACAATTCTTTTTCGTTTCACGATTTCCGAAATTTGTTGAAATTTGTGCGACATTATTTTTTAGGTTATGTAAAGTGAGATAACTAATGTGTCTTTATATGTCTGTCTCATTAACGCACTAACTACAAAGTTTGGAAAACAATCGACAGTAGACAACGCATTTAATTTAGAGCTGTGAACGGTCGCTTGTTACCATATGACAAAATGTAGTGACAATCAACAGTGAACAGTGAACTCATAGTGTATTGTCTGTTAATTTTAGAGCTGTGAATGTAGCTTTAAGTTTTCCGCCAGAATTCTGTTAAAATTATATTAAATTGCTCTTTTCCAAGTAATATTAGTTTGCCTATCTGTATTAATACCGTGTAATACATAACCACTTGTATTTTTAACTAAAATATGCCGTGTAAACCTGACTTTATAGCTCTTACCTATAATAATGGGTAGTAATGTATTATCTGGATATTTATTATCTATAGATCTTGGTGTAAAGACGTTACGGTCGCGAGTGAAAGCGTTTTTATTATGTTATGAAACGTTGATGCCGACAGCGTATTTTAAGGGCTCTACAAACGATTAATGTTTTAGTTGTAGATTGTATCGATGTATTGACAGTATTATTTTAAATATAATTGCTGATTTGTATTGATACAGAGAGAAGGGAAGTATTGACAGATTGGGAAATGTTTATATCGATTAAACTATCACATGATTCATACGTAAAAATTCTTGTTATTGCGTGTAACTTAAGGTGATTCAACGTGTTTATTTTTTTACACTGATAACAATTATTTTATACTGGCTGGAGTACCTGTACTTCGTATGGTTTTTTTTAAATTTATATTTTGCTGTAACTTAAATGATAAGTGAGATATTTCAATTTCAATTTCAAGTAGAACACATTCAGATCAATTCTGTAAAAAGTTACTATAATAGTTACCGTGTAGTAACGTTCATACAAGATAACTTTTATAGTGACTTTAATAGTAACTTCAACATTTTTCGTATTCTGTAATATCCAACTGTAGTGACGTCGCTATGGAAGTTATATCTTAGTGACAGTTACTGACAAAAGAATTAAGTTAGTTACAGAAGCGCAGAACGCCCGCGCATTGGTAGTATACAGAAGACAGTTGAGGTTAAAAATGTCAAAATATTGTATTGATTACATTACATTATTTTGTTGTTAAATAATATATATTATGGTATATACATTTATAAAATATAAAAAAAAAAAACAAAATGAGTGAAGAAATTAAAAAAAAAAAAATCACGACAATAGAACCAGTGGCGCAGGCGGGTGGGATTTGGGGGTTAGAACCTCCCATGAAGCTGGATTTTTTATTACTTCGATGCATTTTCCTTGTTTTGTCATTATTTCCATACGTCTCATTTTATAAACCTCCCCCCTCATGAAACTATTTTTGCTTCACTGAACAGAACTTTTGTTAATTTAAAAAAAAAGACTCATATTAAAAATAAGGAATTGGAAAAGACTTTTTGATATTTAATATATTTCATCTCCTGCAATATATACATTTACCTACACTCATCCATACATATTATATATATATTTAATTTATATAAACTTCTTCATTTTCTATTATATCTAAAAATTACACTTAAAATCAAATGTCGGCCATTTTTATCTTCATAAGAACTAAGTTATTACTTATAAACACCAGCATTTGGTAGTTACTATGATAGGAACTTTTATAGTAAAATATTGTAGTAACTTTTGTCTTACGGAATACGAAATACCCCAAAGTTACTATGATAGTAACTGACCTTGATCATAGTGACAAATTTAGTTATTATGATCATAGTAACTGAGTTACAGAATTGGTCTGAATATCATTTCTTTATTCTTAACTACTCTTTTGCATATATTTTTGATGTTAAGAAAATAAAGAGAAATAGTGAGATACTTTTATAGGTATTGAATCTCGGACAGACGGACAGACAGACAGCAATTGTTTTTTTTGCGGGTATTGTCTTATAATTGTCTGAAACGTGTAGAAACCTAACATGAGGCTGAAAAATAAAAAACTGATATAGCCTTCAATTTTATTAACATAGATCAGCGTTTACCAACCTTTTTTCATGGCGGACCGGCAAGTGACCGAGGAAAAAAATCGCGGACTGGCAAGTTTAGTAAGTAATGTGCATCGCAAAAGTTTTGTATTTTTTATTGCACTGATTAAAAACACAAAAAAAAAACAATAAACAAAAAATCACATATAATTAGTGAAAAAAGAGCCAAACTATTACATCAAAATTAAGCGGGTTATAACTTATTAGGCGAATAGTTGCATAGTAAAAAAAAACTCGCGGACCGGAAAAAAAAACTCGCGGACCGGTGCCGGTCTATGGACCGGCAGTTGGGAAACACTGATATGGATGATAGATAAGAAGTAAGTAGTAGTTTATAAAGATAGTTTAAAAAAGGGGGCAGGCTCACATTTCATCGGCTCTGAGCCTTTTGTGGACTTTTTTGGCCGCAAATGTCAAAATTTTAGACCGTAACTAAAAAGTGATCGTATATTTGTGAACTAAGGCTAAAATTGTAGAAGTATACCTATTTTCCAACAAAATTCTAAATTTTTTTTTATCTTCTAAAATTTTGAAATTTTGGTGAAGATTTTTTTGACTCCGATTTTAGCCAAAATATATTTTTAAGCTAATTTTAGGCTGAGGATTATGAAAAAAATATTTAAAAATGCATGCCTTCCTAGTTCTTGAGTCAGAGCCGATTTGGACCAGTTTTTTGCCTATAATTTCAAAACTTTTGCCCAAACTTCAAAATTGATCAAATTTTGTTGATCCATGACCAAACATACATATTTGTACCAATTTTCAATAAAATAGGAGACAAAAATTTTTTGCTTCAAAATCATAATTTTTCAAGGTCTACATACCCCTTTCGATATTTTCGTTTTTTGGCCATTTTCAATGGTTTTGGATTACTGCCCATAGGAGCATTTGGTGCTCCGCGACGAATTTTTCTCGTGAAAAATGCTCCGCGACGAATTTTTCTTCTGAAAAGTGCTCCACGGCTCCAAAAGTTTGGGAAACTCTGATTTAGATACCTTTCCATTTGCGGTCAGTCATGTATCATTCCCTAATTTTGGCACATAAAACAATAAGCAGTTTTCAATCACATGCAGAAATACACCAATATGATACAAGAGGCAAGTCGAATTTATACCCAGATTTTTTGAGACTTACTAAATCTCTTACCTGTGAGAACTTTTACGCAGTCAAACTACTTATTATTATCTATTTCACTTATCTCTAACTACGCCTTTACAAAATAAAATATATTAACATTTGCCCAAAAACTTTGCGTCCGTTACCAGTTGCCTACTAAAATAGCGTTTTAATAGAAACAAGCTATTTGCCCAGACTGATATTTTTGCCCACTAAGACCCGGTTATTGAAAGCTTAGCCGAGTTTAATCTTCTGGTTAAACTCGGTGAGAACATAACAATTCAATAAGTAACCATAGCAACCATTTTCTAGCCATATGGTTATAGTTAACTTAACTTTCAGAAACCAGTCCGAAGAAGCAATTTCCCTAAAATAACTTCTTATCTGCGATACATCTATTTTACGTATTGCGAGCAAGAACATCTGAGCATTAGCTCGAATGTATTCTTTCACATTTGCACGATGTCATCCTTTTCTTTTTCTTATTTTAATTCCCTTTCGTGATTTAAGAATAAACATATTGAAGGGTCCATGAACTTTAGCCTTAAAATTTAATCTTAAATCTCAAACACGAATTAAATTTGTCCTTCATTTAATCGAAAAGAAAGCATCCAAAATATTCATTGTAATAAACATAGATCTCGTTAATGATACATTTTGACGTATTACACACCTGAAGTGATAATATTTATTATTATTTTTATAGATGATTCTTGATTGTTAACTAAGATAATATTTAATTTAGACTTATATTTAGTGCATTAGAGATAATTTAGATTTAGGAGATACATTAGTACAACTACAGATGGAGCAGTGATAAAATTATATTGATTAATAGCATTATTTCAAATGATGCATTAAGAAAAGAAATTATAAATGCATGCAACAGGAGGCGGAAATTTTAGATAGTGTGTAAATTAACGGATAATTAAATTAAATATTCGATAATTTGACTAACTGAATTTATTCCGAACGGTGGTTAATTTTATGGCCATCAGCACCATTTAATGCACCAGCACCAGCGCATTTAATGTCAACTTAGTCGTTATCATCTGAAATGGCTATCTTGGCTTAAGTTTGGATATCTTTGATTTCTGTGGAGAACAACTAATTATTTCCTCAATTTGTAGGACCAGGAAAACTTTCTGCTACCAGGGTTTCTTCTTATTTCAAACTTTCTTTGCACATACGGTTTTTGTGCTTGTTCCTTGTCATATGTTCAAGATATTCTAACCTTCATTGAAGAATTTGAAGCTGCTACATATATAGAATGGTAAAATGGTCCTTCCAAATTTTCTTCATTTCTACCGTAATGAAAATGATCATAAACCCAATGAAATTTATTAGTTCTCGACTTAATCCTTTAACCTTTGTTACCCTTAGGTGTCAGGTTGTGTGGGAGTTTGAGTTTCTGCTAAAGTTGGTGATTTATTTTCATAATTCGTTACATTTATTTGTTCTTTGTCAAGGCTTTAGCGTTCCTCCAATCTATTCCTCTCTTTTCAGCCACATTCTTCAGTTTTTCGCTGTATACTTTCCTTGACTTTCTGCGATTTCTTCGGGATGTTCTCGCTTCCCTGTCATTATTCATCCAATAAACTAACACCCTCGAAGAAAGATCTTCTGGAAAGAGTTTATAGTTTAACGTCGAAACATTAGCTTTATCTATACTGGAAAATAATTCAACAAAACACATTGATGATTTACAACATCGATTTTTTATAAAATTGTTGTTATTGATAAATGTATAACAAAAAAAGCAATAATAATGCCATTACTTTACAAAATCATCGTTAATTTTGGATATTCTGAAGACGTTGATTTCTGAAGGTGTGAATAAAATCATCATTTTGATGAAACAGAAAAGTGAAGACCTTCATTCTTTAAACAACCATCCGAAACATTGCTGGAAACTCTTACAAAAAAATTGATTTCAACGACATTAATATTCGGACAAATAGATTGTATCTTTATTTTTTAATGCATATAAAAATCTGTAGTCCTATATCCGGCTCGCAATATCGATACCAAAATTATCGACAGGCCTTTAAGAAACGTCGATGCATAAAAATCATTGGAACTCACGCAATAGTGGAATCCCTGCTTAAGCCTGGTTTATAATAACTCCATAACATAACGCATAAGAATTGAACAATGTATTTGACCTTTCAAAACATATGTTTGTAATAAACAGAACAAATAAAGTAGTGTAATTTTTATGTTTATGTTCCATAACATATCTATTATAAACCAGGCTTTAGGATTGCCCAGGATCATTATGAAACAATATAAGAGAAAAATGAAGGACATTTAATTATTTAAAGTTGGTAAATGTAGAAAGTAGGATATTGAAAAATGCAAGACGCAATTATTGAAGTAAATTTGTGATTTGTCATATATATTTACTCAGTTAATTAAACGCTGTAATAACTGTTAATAACTGGAAGGTGTTTCTTGCGCAAAGTGTTACATGATGCGATGTAAGACACCCGGATTTGTTGATATTACGTTTGATGTCACAAGTATTTATGTTTTAATGTCAAGATTCTTATAATCATTTTTCAGATTCAGTTATATTCCATACAGAGAATCTTGTATTACGTCTAGTTATTAGAAGAAGGACGCTATTCCAAATACAGAAATATTTCTTACAGAACTTATTTCAATGATATTAACAAGTTAAAACTAGCAAGAACAACCGAGGTTTTGCCGTTTGGTTTTTTGACTGCAGGGACAATACAACCTAGGCAATGTGTTCTATTCATTACCACTAAAAGACTACACCGACAAAAGAACCGATCGTCCGCGTACTGATTGTTTACAATGTGTTCTATTTAATTCGCCAAAGATCCAAATGCATTAGTTACTTACTTCCTTTAGCCTTTGTTACCATTAGATGTCAGGCTGTGTTGAAGTTTGAGTTTCTGCTAAAGTTGGCAATTTTTTTCCATAACTCTTTCCATTTATTTGTCCATCGTCAAGGCTTTAGCGTTCCTCCAATCTATTCCTCTTTTTTCAATCACAATCTTCATGCTTTTCTTGGCCTTCCTCTGCGATTTCTCCTGGATGTTCTCGCTTCCACAATTCTATTTGCTTTCCTGTCATTATTCATCCTATTTACATGTCCATGCCACCATAGCTGTCCTTCAATGGTTTGCTCCACAGGCTTCGTGCTTTTCTTTGAAAGTCGAGTCCTGATTCGTTCAAATTTGGTTTTCCTAAAATTTTCTCAGGAATCTCATTTCAGAGCTTCTTACTCTGATTTGCATTGCTTCCGTTGAAGTCTATGGCTCCGAGCAGTTTGTTAATATGGGCCCTTCTTTCGATATCTCTCTTTTATTGAGGAAAGATGTCTTTATACTGTTAAACAATCTGTACCTACTCTCCGATATTTCAACCTCTAACTTTTAATATTGTGAGAAGGTAGTTCCCAATTATTTGAATTCGTCCATTTATTCTCTCAGTTTACCTGGTTAGTTTACTCTGCTTTGTTGTCGTGAATGCATTTTACGCATGCATTCAAATTCATGTGTATTAGTACGTTTCGGGAATATACGGTGTAGACTTGTGAAATCGATCGTGCTGTGTGTCCAAACTCTCCATTCCAGACCTGGTGTATTACGAAGCCTGCAGCATCTCAAAGAGCTCTTTGCTACGTGACATTTCAACCACTAGGTAAGTTGATCAACCTGTATATTATCCAGTCCCATCTCCAGCATTCTACATTCGCGTGATATTGCGCCCAATAAAGTCCATTCGCTTTATTTCGAGTTATTCATCGAAATCGTGAGTCCAACCTTACGATCGTCACGAACGTGCTACTCAGAGCAGGAACGTGGTTAATGTCTCCGTCTGGGAACATTGCAGAGCTCCGCATTTTGGAGACAGAAGTATAAGTACTCATACAAAAGTAATTAAAGAATTTAGGTTGATCTTCTAAAGTTTTCCAAAGAGTATGTACAAACTACCTTCCAAGTATCTAACAGTCAACAGGGGATTAACCCAGTGTTATCTTTTGTTTTAGCCTCTTCGGTACTTCTTTCTATAGTACAATAACTCGAGTAGATGACGGCATGTATGAAAGACTGCAGTGGTTAAAGTCGATGATTGCGCCAGTTTTGCTGGTGTGTGTATGTGGCCTTATACGAATTTAGAATGATTATTTTATGTAAGTTTGGTAAATCGGTGTTATTTTATGGAAGAGAATATATAGACACCAAATCATGTTTTGTTTGTCTGAAAAAAAGTTTGTTGACGAAGAATGTATGTTTTCTGGCTGAAATAAATTCCAACGGTCCATTTTTGCATTTCATAAGCTCAGTATAAATATTAATGAGTTTTGAAGTTAAACGTAAAGTTTAAAGTAATTAACTAAATTTGCTGTACACAAAGGTGACGACGTAAATTAACACAACAAAATAAAATGAAACATCCTACTGCATTTCTGACGGGCCAATTCTAAAGCAGCTACTACATACAGTGATTCGAAAACTTTTGTCATTAATAGTAGAGAATAATTAAACGGCTAGGATTGTAAATAATGTAAAGTACAACACTGTCATCTAGCATGTAGAAGAATCGGAAGACAACGAAAGAGATGGGAGCTACAAGCTGACTGTACTGAGGAAGAAAGAGAGGGGGCGTTGAACTGAAAATAAAGCTGAAGATAATGACAAGAAAAGAAATTATGTGAAGTGTGTATTTTCACACATTTCAGTGTTTTGTTGGTATCTAGTGAGTGATAATAAACTGTGTGTGCATATTAAAAATCATACATTTCGAAAGAATAATCCATTTAGAGACAACAACCGTACTTGAGACTGTACTGAGAGTGGTGGGTGGTGTTCAAGTTTGTAGACCTAAGTAATAATTATAATCTACATGCGTTGAGAATTAATACTTGTTTTTTTTTGAGTCTTTCACGAGATATTTGTCAAACAGTACCTTACGCACAGCTAAACACGAATGAACTGCGCTATAGTCGTTTTCTTGTTATACTTTCAAAACTACAAACAAATATCTTTATTCGCGTATATTAGAAGCCGCGTAAATTGAGACTGGTATATTTCTATTGACAACCCCTGAAATAATCTTAAAATAACCTCAATCTGTTGTAAATCAGAACTAAACTAGCAACACAATCGTACTGGCATAGCGGGACAGACCACTCTTAAGTCGTCTCCACACCACGGTCTATAAATACGGCGAAAGAACGAACTTTTTTATCGCTATTTGCGGCGAATTCCTCTGCAATTAGTCTGGTGTAAAGTTCTCATCCGCCAGGAATGCCCGGAGTGGAGTCTGGCTACGCTTTATTCACATATGAACGTGCTTATGTACCTGAATGCGCGATGACGTAATCGACGGTAAATTTTTGCATTGCGAAAATATGAATGAATGCTTGTTTTAAATATTTTAAAGAAATTAATAAGTGATTCATATCAGTGGCGTAGTTATTAATAGTTGTGACTTCGCCTAAATCCAAACCCAAACCCGGACGGGAACCCTGTTCGGAAGAAATCAATTAATTTTACAGATTACTATCAATATATATTTTTAGAAGCAACTGGTAAAAGTATGCTGCTGGTAAGTATGCAACTGGCTCCGAAACGTACAGTCTGGAGACGAATCGTTGAGTCAACAAAAGCCCTATAAGGGCTGTAAAAGCCAATGATGATGAACTGGTAAAAGTCAAGGACCTGAAGCTAAATTTATTTAGGTTCAACCCTAGATACACCACTATTATTTCTTTTAACAATTAAAATGAGGTTGCTAATAGTTGATAATCTTAATAAGACTTTTTGTGTAACAAAAATAAAGGATTAAAATGTGACAGAATACATACATACAAAGAAATTGTCAGGCAGAACTAGTAACTCGAGCATATCGGACAGACGTTGTTCACTCCATAAGCCCAGCAGAAATAAATCACAAAGAGTGTGATCGCAACTGTTTGTAGTATATCCGGTGACGCGCACCAGAGGTAATAGCCGTGATATTCGAGAAAACACTTCACGCCTCGACTCAGACGGATAAGGGTTGCTAACCTCTAGAATAGAAATTCTTCAACTGATTGATGGAAGTGCGCATGCTGCACCCTCGTGTCGAATAAAATAACTGACAGGGTTAATGAAGCTATAAAACGAAACAAACTATCACATACACAATTTTTAAAAGGAGAGGGAAAAGTTACAAATGGGACTTAACGAAGTAAGGGCTGGAAAAGATCTCCTTCTTTTGCAAAGTTCGGAAAATACAATACATTTAATAGTTACTAAAGAGTTTTACCAAATGTTCTATCTGTATCTGAAAATAAACAGGGTGTGAGGTGAAAAAGGAATTACTTTGTTTTAACACTGCAAACGACAGGAAGTTATTAGCAATAAAACACTGTAGATGTAATTTAAATACAAGTCTGCTCTTGCTTGATCAAGTACCCGTGAAGACGAAGTGACTCATACCTTGAAAATGTGACCGTTAAAAATTGAAAATAAAAGTGAATACCTGTTCGCCAAACAAAAGTTTATCTATTAAAAGAATTTATAATGATTATTCGTTTTTTAAAAGCAACGATCACATTTCACGCTTTTAGAAAATAAATTGAGTAGCGGTAATATATTAGTGGGTTGTTCAACTTTCTGATAAAATACACAAGCCTATGTCACACGTTTTAGCTATGCTATGAACTGTCGGACTAGAGGAGCATTATAATAAAAACTAGAAGTTACCCTTAATAATGTGCAAAGGAGAATTAAAAAGGAATAGCATGCTTTTAATATGCTAAAGAAAAATATGGAACTTCAAAATATAGCGTCATACTTAACTCAAAATATTAAACATATACATCTGTTATCCTCTACGACTGTGAGATATGGGTAAGCAACTAGAGACATACAAAAGATCCAAGTCTTCGTGAACAAATTTCTTGGTAGAATAATGCGAAGATGACAAAGTTACCACCATAGATCATTGGAACCAAACTGGTCTGAACAATATGGAGATAGAAACCGACAGGACCCGCGAAAAAAATCAGGACAAACTGGGAAATTAATCCACATCCACCGTATTCACTCGATTTCGCGGCTTCCGCTTTTCATCTATTTAGGTTTATGGAACATACACACAGAGATAAAAATATTCGAAATATCACCGAAGTAGAAAATTACCAGATCAGTTATTTTAAGTTAAAACCAGAAAATTTCTATAGAGAGGGTATCGAAAAATTAGTACAACGCTGGGAAACTGTAATAAATAATGATAGAAAGTATATTTTGCAATTACTCATAAAAAAGTTTCTGGAAAAAAATATTTTGTACTAATTTTTTTTAAATTCGGTCCCCTAGTATAGAAAATCCCTGTTTGTATTTGCGTAACATTCGAGATATGGACCGGAGATGCAGACGTTCAGTGGACATACATGCTGAGTGGAATGGGAACGACATGCTCGACGCCTGTTCTCCGAAAAGAGACAAGTCACTCCAATGCTGAGACGTACCTTTTATACATCTAATGTGTTGCTAAGCGGTCCTTGGATATTAAATCGAAGCCTTCTTTGCCTAACTTTTACAAGCTTCCTCACTTCTAGGCAGAGCCGGATCTAAAGTGTGGTGAGTGAGGTACTCGCCTCGGGCGCAAAAATCATTTCGGCCCCCTTTTTTTGGTTACAATTTCGATTCATCATACTTTTTTATTTGGTTATGTCCAAGAATGGGGGCGCAAGACCGGTATTTTGCTTCGGGCGCCGAAATACCTTCATCCGGCTCTACTTCTAGGTCTATATTTTTTATTACGTAATAAATATTTTGTGGATTTATATTCGTACTATAAATTAAATGAATACGAATATTTTATTTAAAATAAATAAATAAATATTTGCTCCGAACTAATATAAAATTGGCGTGTTGAATTGCAATTTTTGTTTGAGGAGGCGGGGCTTCCTTCTATTGAAAACCACCACTGATTTTTATTAATTTAATTTTAGTTGCTAGAAATGAACATGTTGGCTATTTCTAAATGAGTCAGATCAAAGAAACGGGATAATATTAGAATTAAAGTCTATGAAAGTGCAGAGAAAGGCAGAGTAATAGTTTAATCACAACAGGCGCGCATCCAAAAAAAAATTTTATGGGCGGTACAGAAGCAAAAAAATTTTCTAATGGGGATCAGAAGCCAAAAATTGTTCTTAGGGGGTTCACAAGCCAAAATCTAAGATGAATTGTAGGAAGAAATATTTAAAAAAAAAATGTAGGTGTATAAAGGCTTGAGATTGACTGGTATATATGGTACTAGACTTTAGCTGTGCTAATTTAATTAATCAATAAAATTAATAAAATTCTTTCGCAGATATTCTGCGACGAGTTAGTTAGTAAAAAAATAAATCCCAAATATTTATGGGAGTAACAAATATGTTGAAAGATTAAGAATATGTGTAAAAACAGTGTTCTTGGCAAAGATCTCAATTATACAAGTATATAAAAAGTACTTCAACATCATGTATACATAAATGTAATCTTGTATGTTTATGTAAAACTTAAAAATAATTGGCAAAGATCACAGGATTAAACCAACTGTTTATTATTATACAATTACAGTAATAACATAAAATAAACTCATGAAAAAAATATTTGAGTACGTAAAAATATTTGAAATAGTTGAAAATACGCCAATAGTGTAAATATTATTCTGAACAAAAAAAAAGAAAATTGTCGTTAATGATCTTGGAAATAATCATTTCCACATCGCTAGTTCAAACGACGGAAAAAAATAAAAATAATAAATTTTGGACGAGAAAATAAACTAGATAAATAACTACTTCAGGTCTAGACTACTAAAGGATTGTGGCCACCGCCTTCATCAATACAGATTCTGATTATCCTTTTAATTGATCTAAATGATTAAACACAAATTCTTTAAACTTACTAAATCGTCGATTAAATTGGTAGAAAATAATCGATTAATTGATTATGAAATAAAATATATATATATATTATTTCATAATCAAATATATATATATATATATATATATATACTGACTGACAAAAAAATGGGACTGTCTTAATGTAGTATAAAGCTGATAAAAAATTATTTAGTCGTTTTATTAGGAAATTATAAAAATGGGAGCTACAATGTCTGTATAAACAAATATTTTTTGTTGCTAATTAAACAGGCTGTAACAATAAATAATACCTGTTTGAACGAATACTATGTAATACATAAGTGCGTTTTAATACAAATTTACTCATTGTTAAATAGTATTAGGGTCGTCAAGGATGAAATTTGTAGTTAATAATATTGCCAACTTTAACAGCTTATTATTTGACATTGGCTTAATATTTTACTGTTCAGCTTTTTTTTTTTTTTTAGTAAGTTACACATCTCGCCTATTTAAAATGTGAACTATTACGATTTTATAAGTTTTTACGTGCAACTACGGCTTCGCAGACCACGCGAAACATTAATAGTGTATTTGGCTCTACTGTTACTACACAGCAGACAATATCAAATGGGTTCGCCAAAATTCGTACAGGTAACTTAAATAAAAAAAAAAAGCTGGCTCATCGATCACAGCAGAAATATACTGCAACCCACTGGACGAAATGATGCAAAAACTTAAAGAAAAACAGTCTACATTGGTCAACAGATCCCTATCTTATTGATAGACTAACAGACCTAGCACACTCCTATCTTATTGCATGATAACACTAGATCACACACTGCACAAGTGACTGTAGCAAAGCTACAGGAATTGGGGTTGGAACTTCTTCATCATCCTCCATACTCACCAGACCTAGCCCATTCGACTCCCCACTGACTACCACTTCTTTCGCAGTTTGGACAACTTTTTAATAGGAAAACTTTTTAATTCCGACAAGGCTATAAAACTGGCCTTCCAGAAATTCATTGACTCTCGTCCGCCAGGGTTTTATACCACCGGCCTAAACAACCTGCCACTTAAATGGCAAAAGTGTATAGACAATATGGGTGCATACTTTGATGAATAATTCCTTATATTTGTAAGTTATCAACCAACTTTGCCTTTTTTTCTACAAATTTCATCCTTGACGACCTAATAAATTATACAATGAGCATGAAATGACTATTCCATGCAAGTTACATACTATGCTTTTTCCACGCCTAAAACTTTATTACTTATTTTTTTTTTTTTTAATTTAATGGCCTTTGCTGCTGTGGCAATTAGCCAGGACAATTTTTATTTGAGAAAATTTCCATGCCTGAACGGGATTCGAACTCGAGACCTTCGCAACGCAGAGCACATGTGTTACCACTACGCTACGCCGGTCGGCCTTATTACTTATTTAATTTTTATTCAGTTCTCTTTAAAAACTAACAATAATTTGACAAATACTTTCAACCTATTTATGACGTTGCCTAGCAACGGTCGGCTATTGCTGCTTGAACCTGTTATGTAATGAGCTCAACCTGTTACGTAATGATCTCATTACGTAACAGCTCAGCGGTGTGTAATAAAAAGGAGTGGGGAACGTGCTACATTTACTAATCACTGTGTCAGTGCCCATAATGAACGTATATCTATATAGTCGTGGTAAAATAAAATTTTACCATTAGTTACCCGTCTTAGATATTTCTGAACTACTACAAGTCTTTTTTTGTGAAATAAAATTAAAATGTACAAGTTGCACCATTATACGAAGATGGCTGCAGTATTGGAATATCGCTAGTGTTTTGTATGTAGCTGAAAACTCTATTTATTACGCTATAAAGCGTCATCAGCAAACAGCATTCACGATCCACAAGCGCTCAAAACGACTGATTTCTTACCCGAATTGTTCTACGCGTTGATTGCTCCTTAACTTTTCTGACACGTCATTTCTAAGAAAATCGAAATTTGGAAATTTCATCACAAACTATCCAATGACGATTGAAGAAACAAGGGATTGTATCCAGAAGACCTGTAACTTGCCAAGCTTTTCTTAAAAATTATTGAGTTGGAAGATTCTGGACGCAAACTATAGCAGTATATTGTGCAGAAATGAGTAGCGGTTGATTCTCCAGATAACGAGGGTTCTGAAAGCCTAGTAATCTAGGGACTTTGTTGAAAAGAAGAGAACAAAGTCCTCTACCGACCAGTATTTCAACAATACAACAAAGTAATTTATAAATAAAATAAAGTTATTGATTAGTAATAAATTAATCGATTAATTATTAATTAATCGAAACCAAAAATATCATATGATTAATCGATTAACTGAAACAAAATAATCGATTATACCCTTAAAATTAGAATATTAGTTAAGTGCATTTTATTATATCTTTTCTTAGAATTATCGAAAAGTATGTGGGCCAAAAATTTCTTAAATTATTGCAACACATTTACGCCAACAATCTAAAATTCTTTGTTTTATTATCGTGACTTAAAATTTGATATCGCAAAAATGCTAGTTTTTATTACATTTTTCCACCTGGTGGTAAATAAGTGAAATTTATGCATCTAAAAATGTAGATCAGATCTTCTGTAAAGGAATGCGCGTATGAGTGAATAATTTAAAAAGTACCTTGACTCTAGTTGTATTTTTTGTTCTTTAGATTCCATAGATTTAATCGTTTATGACAGGAGAAGAGAGTAGCTGATGGTTAACAACCCTGAGCATGAGCCAAAGAGTCATTGCACCTTTGCACTCGAGGAAGAAAATGTCAACTGATGTCATTTTGTAAGAATTCTCTTTCTCTAGGTGCTAACAACGCTACAAATATGCTAAAATCAGGTTGTTAAACTTAGAAATTTCAAATTTTTGTTCGAATAAAGAACTGGCAACACTTAATATTTGTTTACATTTGTAAATGAAACGTTTGAAATTTTTTAATGTCTTTAGTTTCCTTTGGTTATTTGCAGTTGGCAAAAGTACACAAGATACACATTTTTTAATGTCTGTTTTGCCAATTGAAATTAATATTGTTTTTCCTTTTAGTTCCACATTTGGAAACAGATTTAATAGTATGTACCGTCGTCAATCAGACTGTTCTCTGATTCATCGTTTTTACACAGTCCCACAATACAGCACACGTTAAATCTTATTTTCCACTGATCCATAATTCACCCTAGGGGTACAATTTCCACATCCCAAAACCCTTGTGAATTCATTTTTCAACTAATTAATTAGATGATCGAAATATTTCTGTGATGACTCATGATGTTTATTCCCTTGATCAAATGCGTCACGATAAAAACACGCAGTGGACATAGGTCAAAATTGACTTCAAGCCAGAAACCCCAAAATTATAGGGATATCCCAATTAAAATAAGCAAAGATGGCCAATTTTAGCCCACACAAGAGAAATGGCGCAGTGTTCTGGAGCAGAATACACAAACATGACAATTATGACCATCCATTTTGGGATTTGTTTAAGTTAAGACACTTTTTATGGTAGCGTCATCTGTGAAATAAAAAAGATAAATTTGTTGACAAATACAACCGTTATTATCTGTATTTTTAACTTATTTAATCCTACCAAATTTGTAATGACATCTTTATCTGTCCTAAAAGATATTTAAATGTTTATTTACAAATTAATTTAATTATACTATATTTATTGGAACATTAAAAATAATTTAATTTGGAAAATTGTTTGGAAAAAAGTTGTGATATTCCGAAACACAAGAGAGTACACAACACAACAGATAATTTAACAAAAATAATATAAGTATATTTGGATTATCTAAAGAAGTCCAGTAAAGGTCATATGACCTATAGCCCATTTAGCCCTGTGGTTAGAGCGGCCCTGGTCGGAGCATATGATCCAGACATCGCACCATCCGACTACCATTTGTTCTGCTTTCTACAAAATTCCCTTAAAATTCACCTGGACAGATTTTTCGAGAGCAAAGACGGAACATTCTGGAGGCATTATGAAATTGCCTGAGCGTTTGTCCAAAGTGATAGAAAATAATGAACAGTACATTTGTTAATAAATGTTTTTTTTAGAATGTATATTTTATTGAATAAAAGATGAAAAAAAAAAACGAACGGACTTATGTAACAACCCAATAAAAGCCCTCAAGAAAAAAATTATGCTACTCCGATTTTGATAGGCGTGGCTAAAATCTTAGTTCGAAACATTCGAATATGACCTTGACTGGACTTCTTTAGATAATCCAAGTTTAGATACCTATTTCCTCCTCCCAATCTGAATTCTATTTTATTGTATAAAAATAAAGTTGTGTCTACTAATATGGCCAAGGACTTCAGGAGATAAAATGGTAAATATTAAAGCATTAAAAAACTAAACAAACATATGAACTAAGTAATAAAAAAATAATCGATGTTGTTATGACCCTGGTACGCTTATTTTAGCCAACACTTGATGTCAGAAATTTGAAAATAAAGAAATCGTTGTTAAAAATACGAAAACATCGTCATTGTTCAGTTTAACCTTGTTCATCCCCGTTCCAAATCTATATATCCCAAATGAATCACAACATACTTGTGAATAATTTTAGCCAGTCCAATCTTTTTATTGCATTGAATCCATCTCGCGGCTTTTAAAGGATGCGTCCATCCGAACGCAGGTGAACGTACATATAACAAAGACAAACTTATCGCCATCTTATATTAGTTGGAAGAGGACGGATGTATGAAATGGTGTCAATTATGACATTCCAGACGTGTATACGGTGTACTGCATTTAGCATGCAGGTATTTGGCGTATGTTTTATATACTTGAAGATTTATTCTAGATCTCGTGTGTGCACCTATAATTTAAAATTTACGCTTAATTATTGCGAGTGAAGCCTGATTCAACAGGATGGCTAGTCAAGTGATAAAACACTTCATATTATTTATAGTCAACTTGTAAAGCACTATTTATTCCTGGGAATAAGTCACTTGACAACTTAATTTCCTGTTTTATGTCAATACTTTTTCCTGGATTTACTAATTTGCTCTAGAAATAAATACTAAGAAATCAGGTATTGTAACACTGCATTTTTTAAGGGTTTCGTAGGTCCTCCTCCTTAACTTTTCAACCCGTAGGTTGATTAGCAACATTTTCCCATGCTTCCCCTTCCCCTTAAATTAAAAAAATGAAACCATTTACCCATATATTCCTTATTTATATAATGGAGACATGAATACGAAGCAAATTTAAAGAAAAACGCTGGAATTTTCTAATATAAATTTTAATGTAACGAAATTTTTTCATTTTTAGTTTATACCTGCCAGGTTTTCTAGCTGTAACCATGGTTTTACTGATATTTGTAGGTGTAGTCCTCATTATTTGATATTAGGACAACGTCGTCAGCGTAACATAAGATGTTGACCTTTTCATTAACAGTGTAATATCCATGTTGTCTCTTGTCTGCATGGACTTTCTTATTCACGACATGACTGAACAGGAATGGACTTAATACCCCTTGTCTTGTCAAATATACTATAATTACTAATCCCCCTTGTAAATGTTGGGCAAAATTCTGTATAACCATTTTGTTAACAGTTAGATATTTTTATTAAACTAATTGTAAAATACAATCTTGAAAATTAAAAATATACCGTTTGTATTCAAGGTTTATCTTGAAATTTAACTTTTCCTGAAATGTTTGAGATTTTTTCCCACTGTCATAAAGAATGATGTTTTAATTGTAGTCAAAACCTTGTTGAAAATATTCTTACAACACCTCACTATCCAAAAATAAGATTCACACGTTATTTATAATTGAAATTCCAGAGTCTCAAGTAACTATTTTATTTTAAGGAAACGTTAGTGTCGCCAAAGATGATGAGTAAAATGTACCTTTATAAATTCCATTTCATTTTAAAAGTTAATATTCAGGTTGTTCCATAAACATGGGGCGCTGACTAAGATTTATGTCTTATGTTTAAGTATAGAATCTGAGTAACGTATGGTCTAATTTCTGATGCGCTAGGTGGTTTTTGGAACACTAGGAGTATTTTAAACTTAAGATTAACTTGTGTTTATGACAGGTAAAAGCTACTTCATCGCTCTTCTTCAAGAGGTTGTTTTTTATTTTGTATTTTTGACACCTTAACTTTTTTGGTCAGAGAAATTTGGCTACGATGTTAAATGCACTAAAAATTCCAAATGTTAAATTTTCAAATTCTTTTTAGATTACGCATTTTGATACAAGTGTTCTATGATACAAGATATTTCCCTATGAGTAATGTAATTCTATAGCCAATATTACTTGGCTAATGAATACTAACGATTTAAACATTAGAGCAGAATAAAAGTAACTAAACAGTAACGAACCTGGGAATTTAAAACATTATATTCACAGTCCAATATCTCTTTTCGTTGTACAATTAATGTAAATTGATCTGAACCGGAAACGTACGAAAGTAATTTTTGATTAGCTTTTTTAAGGTATCAAATAGGAATAAATCATTAATAGTAATGAAATAATTAGAAAACAAATAACACATTGTTAATAGTGAGAAATAAGTTTTTTAAATTGAAAAAAATAATCCATTTATCAATATATTTCTTATTAATTTAAGGCAGAATTAGATACAAAGAAAATGCAAAAAAAATCGCTGGTATTTTAAATTTGTTTTTTATTTATTTATTTTATTTTAATGGCCTTTGCTGCGTCTACAATTAGCCAGGACAATTTTTATTTTTGAAAATTCCTTGCCTGAACGGGATTCAAATCCGAGACCGAAGCAACGCAGAGCACATGTGTTACCACTAAGCTACGCCTGTCGGTTTAATTTAAATTTAATTGTGACGAAATTTTTACAAATTATTTAAATTTAAGTATTTATTTTATAATTATTAAAATTAAATGAAAACTCTTAGTACTCAGATAACGAATAAAAATGATTATCAAAAAAACTGTTGATTTTGTTGTAATTATAGAAAAAATATTGTCCCAGCATTCAGTTGGCTTCTTACACTTACTAAATACCTACAAAAACCTGAAATGAAAATTCACACTTTTTTTATCTTTATATTATCCTTTTACGTCAAAATAGTAAACAACCTAACCTATAACCACCTTATTTATAAAAAATACAGTGGAAATCGTTTATCATGTAACCATAGGGGCAGATACATTTTTTTCGGAATGGTGAGATTTGAAGCTAACCACTTATATTACTTTCAAAAAAAAAAAAAAAAGGACAAAAAAACTTGAATTGATGTAACAAAATAGCGACTTTTGAAATGTTGTCGACAGTAAATCCCAAAGCAGGGACAAACAGAATCTTCATTCTTGTGGTGTCAAGTAAAAAAGACGGTGTACTTAATTCTTCTTTTGTAATTGAAGTAACTATCTGTGTCTGTTATCTGTGCCTTATTTCTTGCAACAATTTAAAATAATCTCCCTGTTGCCTTCTGTTTCTATATATATGGGACGCAACCATCGCTTTTCTTCATATCGCAGTAAGTATAAATATGTATATAAAAGAACTAGACGTTTCCTTCGATTTGATGACATATTTAACGAAATTGAATAACCGTTTACTCCGAATACTTGTATAAACTTTTAGGTTAGATACAACTACTGTCTGAGTCGAGAAAGCGCACTTATCGCAAGATAATGATGCATAATTCTCATATCTACTGTAACCTTTCCATGGTCTCCTTCTATAGCCAAAACCTGTCGTGATGTTCTCATTGGCAAATAATCTTCCAGTCAATAACCTTACTATTGTATACTTATCAAACAGAGTAGCTGGCTAAAGGTCCATACATTTTAGGACTAAAGAGCCAAACAACATTTATAAAAAAAAGACAACAGTGAGGATTCGAAGAGGCAACATATCGTCTGTCTAATTCTAATATCCTGTATCTACAAAAATTTAATATTTCACTTTTTTGCGCTAAATGGTAAAGAAAGAAGAGGTGGGAAAGCGCCTTGATTACAAATAAATTAGCTGGCGCCAGATATTTAGAATTAGAGAGACGATTTATAAATTTGTAATGATGGATGAATATGAGGTAAATTCAAATGGCATAAGCCCAGATCATCGATCGGTTGTCCCGAAGTTGATCTGCTTTAATAGATTGTTGTGTAACTGTTGTCATGTTGTTCATGGTGTGTGTGGTGGATGCACGTACAGGTATATGCGCTAAGACGGTGATCACCTCGGCGGAATGTCGCCCGACTATAAATAGCGGCTCGTTGCGGAGGTCGTGTATTTGTGTCGCCATTATTGGCCGTGCACTATGTATGTGTATATGCACCTTGTCACTCTCCCTCTCCCTCGGCACACCGCAAACAAAGTTTCACTCGTCATCATACAGGTGCCTCATTGATGTATTACCACAAACAAAACGAACCTATCCTTTCAACAACCCTAAAAAATATTGTTTAGCACATTTGAATTTGAAAATTATTTTGTTAATTACAAGTTAAAAATACCTTTCATAAAACAACTATAATGTACTACAGAGATAAAAATTGCCATAATTTAAAGCTTCTTTAATTAATGTTTCAAATTTGGTTGCTTTATGATGTATAATAAATTCTATAGAAGGACGCACATTTTGTGTTTTTGAGTCAAAAAATATGCTGGCCTTATACGCTACCACAAAAAAAGGTAACAGGCATAATTTAATATTTGATACTAATTTCATACTTATACCACTGGTGTTCCTCAAGGGACTAACTTCGTCCCTTTACTGTTTAATATTTTTATAAATCATATTTCTACTTGTTTTAAAAATTTATAATGCATACATACGACTTAAAAACTGCAGAGATATACAAAAAGATTTACAACGGTTTACTATTAATTGCAAAATTAAAAAATTTAAATTAAACATTAATAAATGAAAAAAAAAAAATCTTTTACTTGAAACATAATAAGTTTTAATTTAAAAGTCAATACTTGTTCCCCACTCTATTTCTTAGAGGGGTTGCTCTAAAAATGTGAAAAATATTGCAATAATGCACATATAGTGTAACACCGGAATAGTTCAACAGGAATTTTTGATGAGATTAGTTTTTCGAAAAATATCGAATTTTTTGTGTAGAACGAAAAAAATTGTTTAAAAAAAAAATTATTGTGTATTATCAAAAGAAAGCGCTTAAGATGTAGATTAAGGCCTGGAAAGTATATATTTTATTGTTATTTTAACACGATTTTTGCAAAAGAAAAAATTGTTCAGCTAAAGGGTGCAAGAAGCCAGGAGGGTTAGTCTAAAAATCTGAAAAAATTCTGAGTAAGGTACATTAATGTGAACTAGGAAAGTACCATAGATATTTTTAATCTGTAAATTATTTCGAAAATTATCGAATTTTTTGCAACACTGCTTACTATATTTATCTAGAACTGGATACCAACAGCTTGGTCTTGATGCCAGCGCATCTCAAGTACGGTTGTAAGTTTCTAAATGGAAGCACGTGGTTATTCTTTTAAATGTTTTTGAAATTTATGATTTTTGATATGTAGCTACAATTTGTTATTACTTACTAAATACCTACAAACCCCGAAATATGTGGAAATTCACACTTCACATAAATTTTTTCTAATATTACTTATCCCAAAGATCCCAATGCTTTCCATTTTGTCGTTTTTTTGCCACTATCCTCCTTTTGTCGGAGTTCTAATCGTCTCCCCATTGCGTCATTTGGCGACCTCTTTTTTTGTAGTCTTTCGGAGGCCTGTACATATCAGTCATCTTTCCTTTGGGAATCGAGCTTCAGTGCTCGTTTCCATTTTAATGTTTTAGCAAAACCTTAATGAACTTTTAATTTATATATGCTATCATATCACATTTTTTAATTCTTTGCTTTTTGGGGATGACAGCACTCTTCTTTTTTGACAGACACGTATACTGTCTTCTTGTTTCTTATTGTCAAACAATGTCACTAAAAGTTCGCTGGTACCATGAAAATCGCACCCAAAATGATGTGATCCTTTTCAGCAAGGTTAAAAACGTAGTAACTAACAAACGATTGCAACTTGCAATATCTCATAATTCAATTGACATAAAAATTAATCATAGAAACCTTGTTTATTTGTATATCGACATATATCAATTTTCGCAATGTTAACTTATGAATTATGAAATAAATGATTGACTGTGTAAGACTGCTGATTAGCGTCAATAAAATGAAAAGCATATACTAATCAGCATGATATATTTCTTATCGTAACATTCAATATTTTTAATTGCAAATTCCCGTGAGAACCATTCCATTTCATGATAGAAGTAATCTAGTTAGTTTTGTATGAGTAATCTGTGGTGCTGCTCCTGCCTTTAAATGCAGTGCTACGCAAGTGTATGAATACCTTTACGAAGACTAATCACCAGAAATGACAAGTGAATTAAATTTAAAACCAGAAGTACAACCAGAGGCAACCAAAACAGTTAATAAATTACCAGTTACATGATTTCAAATACGTTTGCGTGGTAAAACGAAACGTTCTCGCATTCTGATGTAAATATTTTCGCTTTAATAGGTTTAAAGCCCTCTCCCGGTTATGGTATGATGTTATTCCGATGGTAACATCTTCTCGCTAGGGCTGTAATTTTAAATAAGTAGTCAGGAAGGTCGTTGCCGAACAGCCATTATGGGAATACGTGCCTTGTTCCGCGGATAAATATAGACAATTTATTGGAGGATGCTAGCGAACGAGAAAAAAATCTACAAATGCGTACAACCGACGTTTAGGCGATTATACGAACGATAATCCCGGAAATGATGCGGGAACTTGGGTGCTTTACAATTTTATGCGAAGTGAAATAATGTTAAATCGCACAGATTAATTTTCATTATTGATTTACTGGTTTTGTTTCATTTAAAATAAAAAATTGCAGTGAAGTGTGAATTTTCACACATTGCAGGATTTCGCAGGTATATAATAAGTGAAGGCGGCATGCTGAGTGTGTAGGACAAATTTTGTTTTGTAGTAATCATGGCAAAATGAACGATATTTTTAAAATAATTTTTCGTCTCTTAATCTAAGAGCTTTAAAAACAAATTTTATGTTAAAATAATTTTTTGTTAATTTTAATTTGAATATCTGATACCATTATTTAGGTTTCTAAATATGTACAGTTTTTTTTTATATATATATAGCCAGGTTCATTAAGATTTTGAAAATTGCGCCTATGGCTTTCATTGGTTGTTTTAAGTCATATGCTCCGCCCTTCTGGTTTCGTATATATGACACATAGAATGAAAATATAATTCCAACTGGTTATTAAATTTACGCTTTTAAAAATTTAATGCAACATTTGCCAAAATATAACTGGAATTTTGACTAAATAATTTAAACAAAATAAAAATAAAAAAAATAAATAAATAAATAAAATTGTCTCCTCTGCCCGGGAGCGAACCCGTCTCCTGGGTAGCTAGCGAGCAAGCTAACCATTAGACCAGGCTACGCCTTCTAGTAAAGTGTGTTACATAACTATAACTTTTTTACATCGGCAACAACAAAAAAAAAACACAAAAAATGCGTTATTTTCCGAAAACATAATCTGATCAAAAATTCCTGTTGTTGCAAACTATTCCGGTTCACACCAATGTACATTTCTTAGAGTTTTTTCAGATTTTTAGTTTAAACCATCTGGGCTACAGGGTGTGGGACAATTTTTTTTTTTTGAGCAATTTTGGCAAGAACCGAGTCAAAATAATTAATTTTGCAAAAATAAAATATTATATTTTTAAGGGGATATGTTTTTTAGATGTTTTAATATTTTTCCTATGTGCGGGTCAAAGAGTTGTATAAGCATGCCGAATTTCAACTCTCTAGGTTTAGCCGTTTGGCTACAATTTTTACCGAACAAACAGACAGACAGACGACAAAATGACGGTATAAAGGGTCATACCTACAAAAACCTAAAAATTGAAGTGAAGTGTGAATTTTCACACATTTCAGGGTTTTGTAAGTATTTAATAAGGGTAAGAAGTCAACATAATACTGGATGTCTAGGTAAATTTATCACATCAAAATCAACTTTCGATGTTAAACCATTTGGCTACAATTTCTACCGAACAGACAGACAGACAGACAGATACATGAATGACGTTAATGGTTTTTTGGTGGTTATACCTACAAAATCCTAAAAACGATTACTACGAAGGTTTAAAAAAGTAATGTGGATAAAAACTATTTAATTTTTAATTATATTTACATTATGAACCAAGTGTGCATCCTTGATTTATTATGGGGGGGGTCCCCTTGGTAAAAAAAAAGTTTTTTAAACCACCTTTAAAATTTCGAAGTTTTCAAGATGAAAGATGACAGTACTCAAGGCAGACAGGTTAATTTCAAAACTGCAAATAATTAAAATTTTCTTGAGGGCCTTAATGACACAAGTTCATTTGCATTACTAGGTACAGAAGCAGATAGAATGGATGTTGACAGTTAAATCACTGATTTCGACGAAGACAACTTTACTTTTAATCCTGGAACGACACTTTATTTTGCCTCTTTGTGTGACTGAGATTAAAATTAACGAATACAATAGGAACCACAATTAATAATTCGCATGAGGGGGGTTGGGAGAAGGTAAATTTGAAGCTACGCCACTAGGGATATTTTTATAGATAAAATACAAACAACAAATTTTAAGATTTGGAACAACTCGTCAAAAAATATTGCTTTTTTCTTGTTTGCAAAGAGCATTAATGATTTCCCTAAAAAGGATTTAGGTAAACCACATTTTATTCACCCAAAAACGTTAAATGTAAAGTCTTATTTAATATTTCATTGCTGAAGGTTGAAAGATGTAAGATTACATAAAAGGGATTGAAACGCAATTCAATGACCTGCTCATCTTTTCTCATTAAACCCTAATAGATTCCAGAAAAACTGATCATTAATTCTATTTTAAGTCCCCATCACATTATCATCTTGGTAACATTACCAGCATTAAGAATCGTGTTTGTTGTCGAGTTCTTTGGCCGGTTTGTTGGATCATTAGTTGGATCGGCGTGTCCGGACACTGCAGGTAGATGCACGTTTCTCGCGACCGGAACAGAACTGAACCCAAGAATGAAAATGAAAGAGTGATCGTGTGACCTTGCTGGGCCTTGCCGAGGTTCTCTTCTCTGTGAGTCAGTCGTGCGCGAGCCTTGTATAGTCACCAGCTAACCGGCCATCCGTAACTCGTTCCACCGCTGATTTCAATGTACGTGGACGGATTAGCTAAGGTGGGGTATTATAAAAATAACCTTTCAACAATACACACTTTGTTGCATATTGTTACACTGTTGAAATACACAAAAGGACTTGTTCTTGGAAGGAAACTTTTAAAATCAATAAATAAAATATAATATTAACTAACAATATCAATTTTGGGATAAGTGAATGTTTTCCAATTTATGGCAAATTGCTGAACTAACGTTTAATTCAGCCTTGGGCCTTGGCCTCCAGTTTTCGTGACTATATTTTTTAATCTGTGTATATATTGTCCAACATAAGATCTTTTTGCTGTCAGATGGGCGGGCACTCCTACCCTCTACAGGCCATCGTTTTGAACCGGGAGCCTCAGTGGCGTTCGTAATCATTGTGAATTGAATACAACTGTACGTACACTAACTAAATAAACCATCGTCCGACGACACTGTATTTATTACTTAGTATATAATTGCCCGAACGTCCAATCCCTAATAGTGAGGGCGGAGCCTGTTAATCCACTGCGCATTTAGAGTTTTATGGCTTTTGGCCCAGCTTACGGTGGACAACTTATACATTCAGGAGTAATTTGGTAAGTTGCCATCCTTTACATCTACACGCACACAGAAACCCACCTACAATGCCGGTTGTGAACAGATAAGCAGAGCCCGTAATTGTTAAGGCCTTATTAATCTTACTGTAATAGTCAATATGAATCGTCTATAGTCTATCTCAGAAAGAGCGATAGTAATAAATCTTTTTGTCAGGCAGTTACCAGTGGCGTGCACATTTTAAACACGTTTAAATTGGTTTTGTGTACTTCTATATTACTATTTATCATTTTATTAAACGCACGCCTGTGACCATATTTATCATATCATTAAACGCACCCCTGTGACCATATTTTTCTTCAAAATTTTAGGGTAAAATTTTTATGATCTATTGTGTTTAACCCTAGTTCGTATTCCCATATAAGATTTGCAGCACACTCCGTTGTTTTTTAACAATATTTCGTTTCGAACTATTCATATTTTGTGTGCCGCTTCTGTGTGAAAAAACAATAACTTTTTACAAATAATAAATTTTATTACTATCGCTCTTTCTGAGATAGACTATAATAAAACTTAAAATAATTATATTTTTCAAAATCTGTAAGTCGTATCACAAAAACTAAAAAAAGTTGAGACGGTTGGAATTTTTGAAATCCTGACGTCTAAAACGTCCTTATGACACATTTTGAACCACATCCCTACAAAATAAAAAAAAAATGTCAAATTATTTTCAAAATTTTCAGAAATATCGATAACGGTTAGAAATAGGGACCTACGGTTTGAATTTTTGAAATCTTTGTATTTTATTTACTCTAAATAAAAATTAGGACCTACATATTTTCATCCATATTGGTTTTTTTGTAAGCTAAACCTTGCAAAATGCCAAAAAATCGAAAAAATTTAAGGGGTGGACCTCTAAAAAATCACAATTTTTATTTCATAAAAGTTTCGGATTTGGATGAAAATGTATGTACTTTGAGCCATAAATTCTAAAAATGGCAACTATTTTGAGCTACGGGTTCTACTATTTGAGTTATTGCCATAACACTGATATAACACGAAAACGACATAACACGAAAACGACCGTAATTCAAAAACTGGAAAAGGTGGAGTTTTAAAATATTTCTTTCATATTTCCTTAGCCGAAATTATTTTAAAAACACCCCAGCAAACATTGAACTAACGGCCGAACGCCGGCAAACTGCTTTTACGCTGGTACATTGCTGGCACCAAAAGTAAGTGCAACGCCAGTATTAATAATGTACTTCACATTTGTATTTCGCACTCCGCCTATACGAAGTACTTTACCAGCATTTTATAAGCATTCCTTATTTGTATTAATCCAAGATTATTTCTAGCGGGCCAGTGCTTATGTTTATAACTTTTTTTGAATGTAATAATTTGAAAAGTCTGACCGTTCTTAGTCATAAAACACCCTAATGGCGTGGCCTTCGAGGGTCGGTACAAGTGATATTCTGTGAGTACGAGTTGGGACGTGTTGGTGAACAGTTTTTAAAGATGTGTATTTGAATAGTTATTGATTGTGAGCATTATACAGTTTTTTATTGTGATTTGTGTGTGTTTTGTTAGATTTAAGGACGTAGTTTACACAAACTATTTCATATTAAATTGTTTAATTTTTAGTTTAGTTCAATCATAGTTTTTTTCATGTAATAAAATTTTCAATTATTAATAAATCTGATACAAGATTATAAATATGTCATTTAAAAAATATAATTTGTCATATTTCATTTTGAATAGTGACATCTTAAATATTTTGTAAATATAATACTAACCTAAAATAATACAAACTTAATCCAAAACTGTAAAGCTTTTTTTACAATATAACCAAGTTTCTAAAAGTCAGTAATACACTATAAAAATCACCAAAATAACCAGATCTAGTTTGTTCTTACAAAAGTGAACAGCTTATAGCATTAATGCTTATAAAATTTGTTTATTGAATTTATTTTAACAAGTATGATTTCTTTAGGTTGGCACTCTTCAAGTCAGGGGGAAAAGATGTGGTAGATAATACAAGACGAATATTGGCGAAAATTATTAGTCACCCCTTATCTTTAGGATGAAATTGGTTTGACCGAAATGGCAGAAAACCATTTTCTTAAAATTCTTCATTAAATTAATAAATTAAATAAACTAAGCCGACGGAGTGGTCGAGCGCACTAAATCGCAGCGGTTTGGACTGGTAAGTCTGGATTGTGTGGTTGGCAGTTCGATTCTCCGTCGGTGATATTATTCGGGCGAGAATAATATGTTTACATTACTCTCATTTCACAATCATTCACCCCTCATCCAGGTGTAGGAGCTCGCCCCCTGGCATCGGCGATTAGCCTCGTTGCAGAAATAGGCCGATGTAAAATAAGTAATTAAAAAAAAAAAATAATAAAAATAAACTAATTCCTGTTATTCCTGAAATTATATTTATTTAATATTTATAAATAAATCAATAAATTATAACTGTTAATTCAATTTACAATCGGCTAGTTTTACCATCGTTGAATAAATTTATTTAACAACTTAAGTTAACAATATCGCATCATTCTATTGACAGCAATGTTAATTTCTTCATTAATAGTTTAAAACCGATGCGATATTGTCAACTTTACTTGTTAAATAAATTTGTTCAACGATGGTGAAAATGGCCAAATGAGTATTTATTTTGCACCTAACCATTAATTTATTTTAATACTGGGTAAGTACACATATATTACATTTGAAACACTAGAGAGTGGGTATAATATAAGCACTAGTCTGTCAGAAATAAATCTTGCAACTAATGCGATTATTTTGCACTTTACCGTTGCTGGGCCAGCAACTGATACATCAATGGGCCAGCAAACGGCCACGGGGACACCGGGGTACTGGCCCAGTGCAAAATGCCAGCACTGGACCAATGCGAAATGCCAGCACTGGCCCAGTGCGAAATGCCAGCACTGGCCCATTACTTTCAATGCACTTTACCGTTGCTGGGCCAGCAACTGATACATCAATGGACCAGCTAAGGGCCACGGGACACCGGGGTACTGGCCCAGTACGAAATGCCAGCACTGGCCCATTACTTTCAATGCCGGCGAGTATGTGCTTTACCAGTACTGGTCCGGATAAAAATGTTTGCTGGGACATTTTCAATCAAATCGGATTTTTTCTTTTGTTGTAAATTTTGGTCGAATTTCCGTGAAAACGTCAATATTAAATCCCCAGGGGGGTGAGAGAACTCGGTTTCCACCTGGAGGCGGCGCATTAATCACTCCGACTCAGAAACTGGGTTCCATGGCAGCCTTGGAAGAGACCTAGGGTGACTTCTTGGTAGCAGCGAAGCAGTCCACGCTACCAGCAAGGGTTTGTATTGAAGCCCTTGCAGATACGGGCTCGTTAGCGGTTGTAGCACCGCCTCAAGGTGAAAAACCAGTCTTCCATTCCCCATCACATCAAATGGCCCCACGTTGGGCGCCAACAGACGACTCGGTCTCCACCCGGAGGCGCATCAACCGCCACAGGGCTCTGAATCAAGGTCTGTGAGGGAGACGTTAATTTTCTTCTACTTCACTAATACATACTAAATCGTAAATTTAATATTTCCATATTTTATATAATATTATTTGTATACGTATATGTAGTTAAACTTTTTATGTCCATCTTAAAATGATTTACTTTCCCGAAAGAAAATCTCAATTATAATTCTGGTTGCAGTACCTCCATTAGAAATTTCCACCGGCCGCCCAGTGGGTATCAAAACATAATGGACACCTGGTCACGGTAAATATCTATCTGGGCAGAGTGGGCCATAAAAGCCTAAAACCTTTTCGACTTCTCAGCCCAGAAGATCTTTGGTTACGTAACTAAAAATTTCTGGTATGCATAAAATAAAACGTGTCTTATTACCAACATCTAAACACTTATTTCTCATTATTCGTTGTTTGTACAATATTGATGAATACGATATTATTTGTTATTGTAAGTTTAGAATCTTATGTGTTTTAGTTTATAAAAATTCCTCTTGAAAAATGTCAACACTCGATGACCGGACGTGCACAAACTTACAGGATATAAAAGGAATGTAAACAAGTAGGTATATTTAACTTTTTAATGTTGTTTCTAATCCTGCAAAGCCGGCTCTCATAGTCAATTCACCGCTTGGCGCCTGAATATACTAATAAGAATTACAAGAATTAATGATTATTTTTAGACAACTCACATTATAGATAATCTATTGGTGTTTTTAAATTTAAATTTAGGTAAATGGGTAAAGTCTAAAAAAAATAAATAGCTTAGAAATTGGTTACTGGAAGTTAGGAGAGCTTAGTATGTTTTGGTTTAGAAGTGAGGCAGTGGAACTCGGTTAGAATGTTCTCCTAATTTAATCCCCAAAATGTAGTTCAGTTTCCTAAAATACTTTTCAGTATTCTAATGTAAGGTATTAAAATATTAAACAATCCCAAAAAAATACACAGTTTTTTTTTAAATTGCATTTTCGACTCTCTTTTAGGTGTCGAATTGTTCTGTATTTGGTAACGTAGACAGTTATTTTCATTCGTCCTCAAGTTCAGTAAACGTACTTGTTCGCGTGCACAGACTTATGAAGCAGACTGCTGATTCGATTTTTACTTGCTGAATAAACATTATGACTCATTCTTGATATTGATTGCTTGAATATTAAAAATAACACTCGATAAATGGTAAAAATTAATTACATATGTTAATAAATAGCAATGAAAGGTGTATATTTATTAAACAACTTTAAATTAATGGTTTAAAAGAATTTCTTTATCAGTAAAACTGCATTTGGAACAACTAAATTAAGTATCTAAAGACATTAATTATATTTTGGTAATTTTTGGTAATTAAAAAAGAATTTAATAATGTCTTGTTTATTGCTACGTGTTAACAATTAAATATATAAGACGAATGTTGTTTAAAATTTATCTATTTACTAAAATCAAAAGACAAAAAAATATCTTAGCGGGGTTCAGAAGCAAAACTAATGGATCCCTTTTTGAGTGTCCTTATTATTACATTACTTTAATAGGATTATCCTTGACAAAGGATACGATTTCAACTTGTTAAACCAACCTTTTCGGTGTACCTAATAGCGTTATAGAAGATATATAAGTCCAGAGAATCATTTAAAATTTGACTGACTTGATAGCAACTATAACAATTTGGGAATATAGTATATATTTTATTTATATATACGTATTTTATACAATGAAATAATAAATAACCCTTTTATCATATTAATTTCTGATGTGTTTTTATTAATATAATTTAAAATTGTATTCAAAATATTCTAAATATAAAAACTTATAAAAATGAGTTTTAAATGGTTACAAAATTCACAAAAGCAGACTTTTTTATCTATATTGATAAATTTGGAGGCTATATGTATATGTTTAATGCGTTTTGAGATTATGAAAATTTTTTTAGTGGCATAATTTACATCATTTATGAAAATTGTGAATTAAAAAAATCACAACTCTAAAAAGGTTAGAGAAAATGACCTGAGGTTAGAATTTTTGGATGCATCGTAATTTATTTAGACTACAAAAAAATTGAGGCCTTATATGTTTTGCGTACTTTAAAATTATGACAAATTTTAATATGGCGTGATTTATAGACATTTTTATCTTCGCAGGAATGTACCTCAAAAACGAAATGCGATAAAGACCTGCGGTTGAAATGTTTGAAAATTTGAGGTCCTACTTGACTTGTCACAAAAAAGTTTCTTGAAAATTTTTCAATTTTTTTTTTACATTTTTTTAAAATTTTGATAAATCCTATCTAAAAAATGGTTAGGGATGGAAAACTGCGGTTTGAATTTTAAAAATTCTCAAAGATTGTTGGGCAAAAAAATGGGCTTTAATAAACCAATTATTAAGTTTTGTATGGGTACCAATCCAAAACCCTTGAAAATGGCAAAAAATCGTAAGCGGTAGACCTTAAAAAAATGTGATTTTTAAGAAATTTAGGCAAAAGTTTTGGAATTATAGGCAAAAAACTAACCTAAATCGCCTTCAACTTGAAAACTAGGAAATCATGAATTTTCTAAATATTTTTTCATACTCCTCACCCTAAAATAAGCTTAAAAATAAATTTTGGCCAAAATCGGAGCCAAAAATTTTTGATTTTTGATTTGAAAAATTTTGAAATTTTTGATGTGAGTTACATTCTAAAATATTCACATTTGCGGTCAAAAAAGTAAAAAAAAATATTAGCCTGCCTCCTTTTTTAAAGTATCTTTATAAATTAATACTTACTTCTTATCTATCATCTATAGTTTATTAATATAATTGAAGCCTATATCTGTTTTTATAAATTTTCGGCCTTATATTTGGTTACTACACGATCCAGACGATTATAATACAATATCCGCAAAAAAATCAATTTTTGTCTGTCTGTCCGAGATTCACGCAAACAAAGGCTGGACCTATTTTCACGTAATGTGGTATGAGGAAACAGTAAAGAAAACTGTCATTGAAATATAAAATTCACATTAAATTTTCCAAGAATAACAGAATAATTAATAAGAGAAACCTCGTAAACTACCTATTTTGGACATAACACCATCTGATATTTACCTCGTGTACTAATTATTATTAGTTTCAAACAGTCTTTACAATATCCTCAATGATAAAACCATGAGCAGAGATCGCTTATCGATGGAACGAACATACTACCGTATACTTTCCTAAAATATTCATATTTGAGTCGATATGTTAAGGTTTATTTATATTTGGTCTAGTAATAAATGTGTAAGAGATATCATCTAATGTGTTTGTTGATCAACAAAAATTTTACCATATGTGGATGTATTGACTTATCTTACGTCACTGATTTGAACTTAATTCAAGGTTAAAAATTATCAGAGGTTACAAGTAAACAATAAATAAATTATTTCATTATTTTTAGTGTATGTATGTGAAATTGCAGGCGTGAACGTGACACAGAAATTGCTCACACGCCCATGTCTATCAGTGATATGAGCGTCAATATCTTAGTTATATACCATATTTCGGAGCCATAAATAAGCATGGAACGTCCTATAGTTTGGTAGAACCTGATCTTGGTGTTTTGTTTTTTTGTATTTATTTTTCAGTTTGTCAAACTGTAAACCAACGAGCAGTAATTATAAATAAATATTTAACCAAACATAATTTAAGTATTTGCTTTTGTTTAAATTTAAAACAACAATCCCGTTTTGTCATGCAAATATTTATCATTTTTCCAAACTGCGTTTGAAACTACACCGGATGTTTTGGAAACATCGCTATTTACAGTAACCTTCCTTAGACGCAAAAAACTACCGCATTTATGAAGTTGCATATCCAAAAACAAATTTAAATATAGATAATTGATGACTACAATTTGCGACTATTTATAAAATTTAGGAATTTTAATGTTACACATAATAAACGTCACATTGATTTATATTGATGCATTATATTTCTTGGTTATTAGCATACTTTATGGTGCTGTAATTGTTATGTTTTTTAAACATTTCAAATTTAATATATTTTTAATGTAAACAGAACTTTAAGTTAACTGGACTATAACATATGGAAATTAAAAATTTTTTTAGTTTACGAGATTTAACATGCCGATTGATCGGCCGGGAACCAATAAACAAATATATCTATTTCACACCGTTCTATTTAAACTTCAATAACGTATCTAAGCTTCTCATGCCTAAAGTACGTCTGTAGTTTTTATCTTGGTTTGTTATAGTTGAATATATTCAGATAATCGTATGAGTGTTTTTGCATATGGAACGGTTTTATTGCAGCTGTACGAAGAGCGAGTGAAACAAGACAATAGTTCTTTGTCACCATCCGCACAAATAGGAGTGCTTAATTTTTATGACCTTCTAGATGGAACTTTTTTCTAATAGACGCCGGTCAAGTAAATCCTTCGCAAGTATAACACTGATATGAGTTCTGTTTTTTTTTTTCTTTTTCGTAAGCGAATCGTTGCATGTGTAGTACGTTCATAAAAAGTAAAGAACAGAGGTGTAGGGTATGACAAGTATGACACCAGGACGCCTCTTTCTATTTTTTTACTAGTTACTTTCATTAAATGCGAATATTTTATCTAACATATAGAAAAGTTCATTACTTTTAAAATAATATGGGCACTTTTGCTCAAGGAAAAACCAATTTGCCATGTTTAAATGCCTATGATCGATAGTATAACCCTAAAATTTCTATGCTATTCCTTTTATCTTACTTTATGACAAATTAAAACAAAAAATGTCATTAACAGATGAGAAATGTTAGATATTTGTTGTTTGTGAACATAATTCTTGTAGCAAAAAGATTGAGAATTTATTTCTTCTTGCTTAACAATAATCATTAGATATTTTTACAGTACAAATTACTACAAAACTCTTCTTTTATTTTCTCATTACATCCAGACTCATATCTTCCTGTCTGATATCAACTTTTTTTGCTTGTAACGTTGATGATGGTATGTTCATCCTGTGTACATGATTCTAATTTATTTCCTCGGTCTGTCAGTCTTATATGTCTTATAATTTTACTGCTAGATTATTTATAATTGTATAATAAAATAAAAGTAGCAGTATTAATATTACATAATATTACTAAACTAACTACCCCTTAAAAAAATACCCCTTCGTAAAATATCTGCTATAATAATTTATTAATTTTATTGATCAATCAAGTTAGTTGGCCAGTATCTAGTATCATATATACCAGTCAATCTCAAGCCTTTATACACCTACACTCTTTTCAAACTTTTTTTTAGAAACTACATTATCTGTGACCACTGCACCAGGTGTGCACCCAGGGGTGCTCACGGCCTGACCCTTCCGTGGGGGTTTTTAAGGGACTTGTCTTGTAAATGATCATGAGCCTGGCCCAAGAAAAAATTGGGCTTCTGAGAAAATTTGGTTTTCCATTGTCAAATATATGACAATGTCATCAATAGACGGCATGATTACCTAGCTCTTTATGTTGCAAATGTGATATATCTTCAGGTATTAGGTACAGATCTAGTTTTTCAAAGGATTAGAAGAATAATAGTTCTACAATAATATTTGAATGTTCAAAAAATTTTCTCTGTAAAAGATTTGAACAGATCAGTGGGTTAATGAACTCTTTAGAAATAAAATATTTGCCAGAAGTAGTAAGTATTGTTGTATTCTATCCATCAGTAATGATATCCAATCAAAACAATATCTTGCAATGATTATGCGCGTGTCCATAAATAAGCATGCAGAGATATATATGACGAGTGAATGATTTTGAAGGTTGTCTGTAATTGGTGTGGAAAGAGTGTCATGCATATTGAAGTTTACGGGACGCAACACTCAATGTCGGTCGTTGGCCGGTCGCTGCCGCACATTTATACCAACAGGTGCTTCGAACACGATCCAGGTGATCGCCGTAATCTTAGCCAAGGGTGATTTGCATTATTAAACAAATCGTTTATAAGGAACGTATATTAAATTTCGCAAGATAATGGGTCATGAATTTTTACGTCGTAAAACAGAGAAGGGTTACAAATTATTTTCTTTATAATCCAAATTTTCCTCGGTTTGGTTAACATCCACACTTCCAAACCATACATTACCAATGGTCTGGTAAGCGTTTTATAGATTTTTGATCTTCCTTTGAGACTTTTAAATGTTTGCGAGTATTCAAAGATTTTTCTAGTTAGCTGATGATAACAGCTAACCTGATAAAATCATTCAACCCTAAACAACAGTTGAAGATAGAAGTCCGTTTAACCTTTATAAAATGAGGAAAAAATGCAAGCTTTCAAAGTTTCACTGTTTTAAATTATAAAATTAATTATAAAACATATTTTTAATCCTTCAATATTTCATAAGTGGGAACTTCGCATTAAAAACGTATTGTTTTTAATTTAAATGATTGTTATTAGTATTGTAACATTTTTTCGAAAGGTTGCTATCAGACATTGAAAATCTAAGAGATCATGACCTATAAAAGTGTTCATACGAAAATTTATTACCAACTTACGAAAGAGGAAATGTAGAAACATGAAACGATGTACATACCTGAAACAAAGAAAAGAATTATTAGAAACATTAATTACCAACACTGCATAATAATTAATAATGTAATGACGTAAAATGTTTCCAAAACGATTATGACAAAAAATGGAGTTTTTTAATGAATAAAATTGGTACCCAACAGTCTCTTATTTTAGAGTAACTATTGACATTGACGTCATCAAAGATAAATATAAAAATATAACAACTGTAAACATTAGCATTCAATTGAAATTTAACCAGTTAACGATACCAATTTGATATGCATCTAATCAAATGACACCAGAAAACAATTAATGACAACTGTAAAAGATTTTGTATTTTGCAACAGATATTTATCAGTATCTTAAGCACTGTCAGTATTTCTTTTGAGTTCATTTTTGGATGAGCTCTTCATCTTGTTTTGAAATGTTGAAATGTCCTCCTGCTTTGTTGTGTTAGGTCTTTCCAGATACCAATCCTCGTCAGATATTCTATCTGCTGATCTATTGCCCAAGTATCAAAGGATAAAATAATAATCTCTAATTATGATAGTAATAAAATGTTCTTACGCCATAAATTTAATATCCTACGTCACGCAAACTCCAAGGCAAAACTCGCGAATTCCAACAAAGGTAAAATATTTCTTGTCGGTCAGTTTGAAGTGACATGCGAAGAAAATATTTCTAAAGATAAGATGAATCTCTCACACAACAGCGGCAGTTGTAAAAGATTTTGTTTTTGTGATTATTTAAACAAAATTATATGTAGACATTGCCTTTTTCTGTTTCCGGGTATTTAAGAGAACGGTAGAAATACCTGACGTGTCGAGACGTAATTAAAAAAAAATGTAGAAGGTGACATTTTGAACATCAAGGTTTTTTTATTATTATTTTTTATTTCAATTTTGTTTTACAGTATATCTGAGGTTTAATGGAATTTTGTAATTAATTATTTTTGCTGAAAAAGTAAAACCGGTAATAAAAAATACAATACTGCATATATCTGCATATTTAATCTTTGTTTTATTTTCATATTTTAAATTCTTAACACCAGTATTTTTATAAATAATTAGCTAAGCTACATGTATATTTTTGCGGTATTAAGAGACATCTACTATATGTTATATATATTATATTGCCATTTAAAAACGTATGACGTCCATCGAAAACAGAAGGACCACCGAAGAAAAGAATTAAAAACTCATCACCTCCATCGAAAATAGAAAGACCACAAAAGAAACAGATTTGTCCTTTAGTGATCTGATGATCTCCATTCAGCAGTTCGAATCAACTGCTGGATATAGAATTCCCTTCAAAATTTCAGTCTTTAGCATTTTGTAGCCAGGTCGTAGATATACGTTTTAGGTTATCAATACAGCGAGATGGTCTTCCTCGACTAAATTTATCTCCTCATGATCTCCACTCGAGAATCCGTTTGATTCATCTGTCGTCCGTTGTTCTAACTAGATGGCCAGCCCATTTCAATTTCATGGTAGCTACTTTTACAAGGATGTCAGTTAATGGCGTCTGTTGACAACTTGAGCATTTGGTATTTTATCCCTCAGCGTTTTACCAAGCACAGCTTGTACCATGTCCTTTGGGTTAGTTGAAGCTTTCTAGCAGAAGTTTTAGTCAGTTTTAGGGCTTCCGCCCCGTTTGTTAAGACGGACATAACAAATAGTTCAAATGCTTTTTTTAAAGGCACATTGGAATATAATGTTTCGTAGTTTACCAAATGCTGCCCATTCTTGTGATATTCTCTTGAAGATTTCGCATGTTTGATTGTCTCTATCAATTCGTATTTCCTGCTCAAGATACTTGTGAGCATCAACCTGTTGGCATCGATTTTCAGTGCGTCGTTCAATACATTTCATTACTGATTGTTTATTTCGTGCATCGAAGACATTTTAATCGATAGTTTTTCTATTGAAGTGCAATTTTTCCGCTTGGAAAATTTCTAATCCTATTTACTAATCCGATAATCCGAAATTCTCAAATGTTATTAATTGTAACATAATCTTAATAGGACAGGTCATGTGTGATACTATATTTACATTAGTCGAGGCTAAGTAGATTCTAAATTGTCATTAAATTCTATAAACAGTCCTGTAAATACGCCCACAAATGATGTTTTGCTGGTGTTAATATCTTCTACTGATGTATATTATGTGTTTTTGTGACGTTACGAAACACCTTTTGTTCATGGTTCTTCATGTTTGTCTTATAATTTGCGAACCAATGAAATTTAGCACAAAAATGATGTAATTGAAAAAAATTTGTTTTGACATTTTGTTATTTTGGTTATTTATTAAAATAACAAATGTGGGTAGAATGATATTTAGACATAAGTAAATAAATAGATAAAATATATTATAAAAAAAAAAAAAAAAAAATACACATCTCTCTTGCTTGAGAGTTGATGTCTTTTGAATTGTTTGTTAACCTTTTTTATTAGAGAATACATATTTATATATTTTCTCTCTCATTCAATAAAGGAACACAAAATAATCGGGCAAAACACAAATTAAATTTATTTGAATATTATTAAAATCTCGTTGAAACAAGAGTGCAATGAATGAAAGTTGAACGTTCTTGTTTTGTTTCATTACTTGTTGCAATTTGTCACTACTGTTTGTTGTGTTACTAAAAATTGGTTTGTTCGAATTGTACATTTTGTGTCACAAGAATTCTCGTGCTACAGTAAATATATACAAATATGTAATTTTTAAAAATACGTGGTTACTAGTTAATAATAAAATTGATGTGAAGTGGGAATTTTCACACATTGCAGGGTTTCGCAGGTATATAATAAGTGAAGGCGGCATGCTGACTGTGTAGGACAAATTTTGCTTAGTAGTAATCACGTAAAATGAACGATAGTTTTAAAATAATTTATCGTCTGGTATCTCTAATTCTGGAGGTCTAAAAACAAATGTTTACAAACAAACATTTTTATGTTAAAATATTTTTTTTGTTAATTTTAATTCGACTACCTAATACAATTATTTAGGTTTCTAAATATGTGCAGTATTTTTTTTTATATAGTATGGTTCATTAAGATTTTGAAAATTGCGCCTATGGCTTCCATTGGTTGTTTTAAGTCATATGCTCCGCTCCTCTGGTTTCGTATACATGTCACATAGAATGAAAATATAATTCCAACAATTCCAACTGGTTATTAAATTTTCGCTCTTAAAAATTAAATGCAACATTTGCCAAAATATAACTAGAATTTTGACCAAATAATTTAAACAAAATATAAATGAAAAAAAAAAAAGCAAGCTAACCATTAGACCATTTTTGTACATTGTCAACCAAAAAAACACACAAAATGCGTTATTTTCCGAAAACATAATCTGATCAAAAATTCTTGTTGTACTATTCCGGTTCACACCAATGTACATTACATAGGATTTTTTCAGATTTTTAGTTTAATACATCTGTGGGACAATTTTTTTTTTACAATTTTGGCAAAAATCGCATCAAGATTTTTATTTTGCAAAAATAAAATTTGGATCGTTAATCCACGTACTAAGGACTTTCATTTGATACCCTACTCAGAATTTTAAAAATATATATATATTTTTTTCGACGAGCACATATTTATATTTTTAGGGGGATATGTTTTTTAGATGTTTTAGTATTTTTCCTATGAATGGGTCAAAGAGTTGTATAAGCATGCCAAATTTCAACTCTCTAGATTTAGCCGTTTGGCTACATTTTTACCGAACAGACAGACAGAAAGACAGACAGACAGACAGACGACAAAATGACGGTATAAGGGTTTTTTGGTCATACCTACAAAACCCTAAAAATGTATAACCATTTGATTAATTTGTAATATGTGTGTCTAAGGTATTGTAGGAACATGGAAAGAAAACTGGGAAAGAACCGACGAGTTTGCAAGGTTCATCGAGTTGTTTATTAATTAAGTATCTCCTATTTTGCATAGGCCTACTTCTGAGTAAACGTTTGTTTACAGTTGACGGTAATTTTAAAATAAATTAATTGTAAATTAAGTGAGGAAACCTTATACCTTTGAACTATCGCGTATGTTGCATGCAACCGCTCCTTGCATTCGTAATTAATATATTATTTTAAGTTAATTTTTCATGTTTTTCAACGCCCTCTTTCAGCATGCAATTATCGTTTGCACATTTTCAACGCAACTTACACCCAGCCTCTGTCTACATTGTATATATTATAAAAGTGTTGAAATAATTACATGTCTACATTTACAAGCTGATTTTTCAATCTAAACCAATAATTAAATGTACTATTTAATTATTTATTTCATTATTGTAACATTTACGGTCTACGAACACACACAACTTGGTCAGGGACGGATTACATTTTTATTTTTATACTAAATAATGTGTTTTCGAAATTTCTCTTTTATCTATGAAATAGTGGATATTGACGATAACAAAACAAAATGAACAGCTTCTGAAAAGATTCTAATTAAAAATAGTCCTTTCACCAGGTTCCATCTTTGAAAGATGGTGGACGGTGATATGAAAACAGTCTAATAAAAAAATATATATATAATTCTTTTCAGTGCTTCTTGGGGATGAGGGCTTTCCCTAGGTGTACGCCTTATCTCATGGTGACAGAAATGTAGACTCATTGTTGAGTCATCCAAAATTCATCAGGGTTGCAATGACTACACGGTAGTAATCATTGAAATAACTTTTGCCCCCCCCCCCCCATTTTCCAGAAAGGTTGATAAAAATCACAATATTGTACATGGATGGGAACTGGAATGGTTCAACAGGATTTCTGGCTAAAAAATATTTTTTTCTTCCCGAAAAATATTGAATTTATTGTGTCATTTAAAAAAATATACTCCCTCCGTTCCAAAATAAGTGTCCAATTTCATAAAAAAAAATATGCAAAGGGACATATAACGTATATTTTCACAACTAAACTAAATGTGAGGAAGCTTGTAATCGTTGCCTCCTCTATGAATATGCCTCCTTTTTCTGCGGTTATTTCATCCCATGTTTTATGCACGGCCGCAATGAGTTCATCAATACTAGACGGGGACTCTTTGTGTTGTAATGATTAAATGGCGTCAAGGAAACCCAAATAGAGGCCTAATTTAAATAAATAACTACTGATACATTTAATTTCATTACTTCAATAATCCATTAAAAAAACCAAAATCGGACACTTATTTTGGAACGGAGGGAGTATAATTTTTTAAATGTATTGTGTGGTATCAAATGAATGCTCTTAAGACGTAGACTAAGAAACAGAAAGTAATTTTTTTTAAATTCCTTTATTTTAACACGATTACCCTATAAATCCAATGGGGTTAATTTAAAAATTCTGAGTAATGCACATTATTAATGAGAACTGGAAAAGTTCAACAGGAATTTTTGATCAAATCAGTTCTTCGAAAAATATCTAAGAATTTGTGTCGTTGAAAAAAATAATATTTTTTAAAAATAATTTATTGCGTAGCATCAAAAGAAAGTTTTTATGACGTAGATTAAGGAACAAAAATAGTTTTTTTAAATTCTTTATTTTAACACGATTTTTGCAAAAAATGCACTAAAAAAGTCTTGTCCCACACGCTACAATCCAGGGGGGTTAATCTAAAAATCTCTAAAATTCTGAGTAATGCACATGAATGTACACCGGAAACTTACGAAAGCAATCAAAAATTTGATGCAGTTTTTATGTTTTTGACAAATATAATTAATTTAAGTGTTAATTAATTTAGGGCTAAATTATAGTGTTTTGGAGTACAACAGGAATCTAGTCTGATAATTATTTCGAAAGTCATTAATTTTGCAACAGTGTGGTTAAATAATATTTATCTAACTGACTGGAGAACTGGGTAGCTATAGTTGGTTCTTGATGCGAATGCATCTCAAGTACGTTTGTAAATCTCTAGATGAAAGCACGTGGTTTATCCTTTCAAAATTTATGATTTCTATCCACAATTTTGTACCATTTACTAAATACCTACAAAACCCTGAAATGTGTGAATATGAAATTCACACTTCACTTCAATTTTTCAATATTTCTCTCTTTTGCTTCATTTTTGCTTTTATAAGTAAAAACACTGCATCTTTTCTTCACTTTTATTGTTAATTTTCTAAATGTACATTTCGACATTGTAAGTAGTCATCTTCTGTACAACAGTGCAGTCTTTTTTGCTGACCATTGCAGTGGCCATGAACCTCAATGCTTTTAACCACAAAAGATTTAACTTATATTTCAAATTATCTTTCCGCTCTTAATTTTCCTTGAGAAAATCGAGAGTACAGTTTACTTAAAACGCACCAATTATTACAAAAGACTTTCATAAAAACAATCTACATCAGAATTACTACATTTTTTTCTAGACCATAATCGCATATTCATAGAGTTACGAAGTAACCATCATTTCCCGCTCGAGTACCTTCAAATGATGTAATTGCACATCTAATTAAATCTTTGAGTTCAATAATGTGCATTGTTTTATTTTTGTTTTTGATCGATGTCGGTTCTTGAGAATCGCTGATTAATTTGTTTGAAAAAAAACTGCAAATGTAACAACGTCCGAGATTAAAAAATGGTTTTCGCAATCACGTCACGCGCGCTCAACTGTAACCCCGTTTCCGATCGTAGTTACATTTTCTTCACGTCAACAAACTTGGTTAACACGGGAAAGATTCCTTAATGATGTTTTGAAGAGATATATAATAACGACAAAAGAAATAAAATTATAAATATATTTCCTTTCCGTTTAATATTTTACGAATTTTATTAACGATCCTCTAACTACATTTATGGAAAAGTAAATATTTTTATTGGAGATCAGGAAGATTATTAATTAATCCTTTTTTAGGATTTTGTAGGTAAATGTAATGTCACTCAAATGTAATGTCTGTCTGTATGGTGGAAATTATACAAACGTCTGAACATACAAAGTTGAAATTTGGCTTGCTTGTACAACACTTTGACGTTAATATTAACAATAAAATTTTCAAAAATCCTAGTCTATCCCATGGTGTTCCACAAGGAAGTGTTCTTGGTCCACTTCTCTTCATCATATATATCAATGATATTCCTTCTTACATATCTCAAAATGACGCTTTTTGCAAATGATATAACGCTTATAAGTGAAAACAATTATTAATCCGTTAGCTATGCGCAAACGGCAAGTAAGTGCCAATCATATTTCTCATAGACCCACATATAGAACAATTATAGAGAGTTATGTACTAAAAAATCATTGTCCAGCACCCTTTAATTCATTTATTATTATTTTTTTAAACTTATTGTGTAGTATCAAAAGAAAGCTCTAAAATCGTAAATAAAGAAACGGAAAGTAGTTTTAAAAGTTCATTATTTGAACAAAAAAAATCAAAAAATTGTACTAAAAAAATTATTGTCCCGCACTCTTTAACCGGAAGGGGTTTAACAAAAATTCTGAAAAAAAACAAAACTGATTAATGTACATTGATCTACGCCGGAAATGTACGAAAGGAATTTTTGATCAGATTGCGTTTTTGGAAAATATTGCAGTTTTTTCGTTTTAGACAAAAAATAATAATAATAATAATAACTAATTCATGGCTAAATTATGGCCAATATTGTTTTGGATTTTTTGTATTTATGCCTAAGGTAGTGTCTTCCTTTAAAATTAAAAATATAATAAAAAAAAAAAAGGTGAGAATCGAGTTCATGTGTGTAAGCTCCTCCTACTACTATATGTCATGATTCAACCTAACCATGAAGGCTCAGGTTTGTATCCCGAGGACGGTAGTTTTTGTTATAAAAATTAATAAAATTAATTTGTCAAAAAAAAAACATCACAGTAACGGGAAACAGTTATAAAAATGGTTTAAATCTATCGGACTGTGCACCATATTTGGGCTAATAATCATATTTATTTTAAATTTTCGCTGAATATCCAATGACTTAACAAATAAACTTAGCAATAGATAAATTCAGTTGATTATCATTTAGTCTTATCTGGTGCTTTATCCGGTTCCTTACCTGGCGCTCAACGTTGGGCGCCAGAATGTAGGCTACTTAATACTTTATTATCTCAATCATTACAAATAAACTTAGAGATAGACGAATTAATTTTAATACTCCCTCTGTCCGAAAATAAGAGTCCCATTTGAAAAATTAAGTTTTTTTATTTATTAGGACTAGAAAAATATAAAAAAAAGATCAATTCTTCTTTGATAAACATACGTTCGACTTGATTTAATAAATTAAGTAATTATGTAAGTAATAAAGTTTGTTTTTTTTTTTTGCAAAGTAAAAGGTCAGTAAAACCTTTATTTTGTACGTTTTTAATTTCTTTCAATCCCTAGCATTGATCTTTAGTCTCGAATAACACTGTTAAATTAAAATGGGACTCTTATTTTCGGGGAGGGGGAGTATCATTTAGTCGCCCCATTTATCTGATGCTTTATCCGGCGGTTTTCACTATCGAACTGTGTATCATTTTTGGGCTAATACTCATATTTATTTTTAATTTTCGTTGAATATCCAATGACAAAAACTACCCACGCAAATTTAGTGTTTTACTATTACTGCAATTGTCCTCGTATATAAATAAATGTTTCAGGTAAATCATTTGTTAGTCATGAATGCGGTAGTTGTAAACCTGTCAAATCTGGAATCAGTCCAAGCTATTCTTGCCGGTCCACAATATGTTTGCAAAGTTATTTGTCAAGTTAGACACCTGTGGAACACCGCTATTTCCAACTTACAAAAACTGCTATAAATGTCTAATAAAGTTAAATTATATCCGAAATTAATCGGATATCAAGATAAGAGACCACCTTGGAGAATTTTATTAGTAAAAAAATGACAGGATATTGACCTGTAAACAGTGAACAGTAGCAATAATATTCAAATGAGTTTCTGGTCTCAATTGATACGATTTCAAATAATACAGACTGAATTAATGATTAATATGAATTATAAATTAATAATAACATTTATTATGTCAGCAAAATCGATTTAATACATTGTTATGTGGATTTTGTAATTGTAATGATGAGGGATAAAAAAAATACCAAATGCTGAAATTCGCCAGCAAACGAAACTAACCGATATCCTTGTTAAAGTAGCTACCATGATATGGAAATGGGCAGGCCATCTAGCTAGAACAGACGACAGATGGACCATTATTGGCGTACCGGGCTAGCTACAGGACAAATCCTTCTTTTCTTCTGTAGTCCTTCTATTTTCGATAGAGGTGATGTGTTTTTAATGACAAAATAATACATAGAACCCATGATCTAATCTAAGAGAAACCTCTTTGATTAGATCTCTTTCACCTTGGCTGGACAAGCTTAACCTTTCCATAAAATATTTTAATATTTTGATAGCCTTTCGTAAAGGTGATTACATTGTTACTGGTCCTTCAAGGAATCACAAAGAAAAAAAATCTAGCATAGTTAAATCTAGTGAACGAAGTTTTGATCGATGTCAGCAAATTTAGAAATTATTCGACCAGGAAATGCAAAACGCAAAATTTGGATTCATTGATCTATTTTGGATTTTCAGATTCTCAGTAACGGCTATTTTGTTTGTTTACATATCGAAATGAGCATAATTCATAAATTTACAAAAAAAGAAGTTGGGTCGTCAATTGAGAAGTAACATGACATATGGCGACGCTGTGATCGAAAGAAATATGATTGACAGTTGTACTAAGCTGTCAATTTGCACATAACGAACAGATTAATCACTGTTTTTACTTATATCATCTGCAAAAAGTAGTCAATTTAACCTATGTAAGAAGGAAGATCATTGATATATATGATGAAAAGAAGGGGACCAAGAACAATACCTTGTGGGTCACCACGGGATAGACTGAGATTTTTTGAAATTTTATTGTAAATATAAACATTTAGGGATCCTGAAGGTAAATTTTTATAATATGTAAATAGCCATCGTTGCTGTGCGTCAAAATTTTAACTATTGAATATTTTAATAGATTCAACGACTCCATAGCATTCCAGCTTATTACATAAAATGTCAAATACAGAAATAGACTAGCGACAGTAGCACTTAGCTGTCAAATTGCACATGAAGAACAGGTTATTTTAAGCCCAATACGTCAACCTCAACCTGTGAGTTGAAGGTACTAAATCAAAAGATAAAAATTCCGAAGGTGCTTCGTAATCAACCATGCATTTTTTATAAGACAATAAAAATACACCTCACCAAACCACGGTCATTAAATTAATTCTACTATAAATAAAACATATATTTAGTAATTGTTAAACCACAGACCAAAAATCCATTAATTTGTGCATCCGGCCCTGCAAACTAACCTTCAAATAAAGCACGAAGCCGGATTACTTCAAGTGTTTAATTTTTGCACCGTTCCATTCCAGTGGCGCTGTTCTCCTAATCACCAGGTTGCCGTGTATTTGGTCCAAGGTTCTCTATACGTTGCACGTTTTCAGTTTCACGTTACGGCGTTACATAATATAATTAATGTTAATCAGCGGAGGCATCGTTTTAATTATTATACAAGCTTTCGTACAGGAGTACTGTGGCGTAAATATAAGCGCCACGATTTTTAATATAAATCTCACTTTTACATAAGGTATATGCTAATTTCATATTTGCATTTTCAGTATTATGTTAATATTTGTTTTTTAAATACTGTTTTAAATAATAATAGAATTGTACAAGTATATACAAGAATTTTAGATTCATTTATTAAAATATTTCAGGTTGAAATTATCAAATTTTGGTTTTATAAAAATTAACGCGACAGCGAGTGCTTGGACACTTCAACAGGAACAAGAAGAGTTCAAAATCTTCGAATGGCCAGTATTGTGGGGAATATATAATCCGGCATACATTTTTCCTACGACTACTATGGAACTGTCTCATTTCGATACTGTTAGTTGGAAAAGCATAGTGAGCAACATGCGCAGAATACATATTCCGCACTCGAATGATTTGCTTCACTCGCCTGCGGCTCGTTTGCAAACTTCATTCTCGTGCGGAATATATGGCATTCCACGCTAGTTGCACAATATACTATTCTAGTTTTTTTCTGTTCGATAGGTAAAAGATAAATATTCTAAAGTTTCTCAGTAGGAAATGCGTCGAGCTTCTCAGCTTAAAAGACAATTTTATACGCTGTTGGCATTTTTATTTGTAGCTAAGTGAAAAATTAATAGTCAGCATTAGTATTTCGCTTGCTGTTCGTTTAGAGAACTTGGAACAGTTGTCTGTATTCATCAAATAAACAGATTGAGTGCTGATTCTTAGCAGTTACGTTACGTTCGCTAAACGCGCTCAGTGATAGAATGAATAAAATGATAATTGTGCTACTCGAAAAGCAATTGTTTAAAAAGAATTTAATTAAAAATACCGGAAATTGGTAAAGTGATTAAAGAAATAATATTATAATGAGCGAATTTAATTGAAAACAAAGTCAATTTTTATCAATTAAAAAAACTGAATATTCCTTTTTTACATTAGCATTTAAATAACAAGTTGTATGAACATGGACAAATGCTCCCATTTGTATGTAAACGATGTGAATCAGCCTTAATTAACGCAGGCTTTTTGGTTTTTATTTTGAAGATCAGTGCCACGCCACAGAATGAATAACAAAGGGAAATAAAGACAAATATTTATAATTGTCTGGATTCCATTGCCAATATTTTTAACCGATGTTTATTTTCGTCTAGCCAAAATCGACTGCATATCTTTAGCATTATTTGTACTGGTATATTGACTCAGTCTCAAAAGAAAAGAAAAAAACCACCACCTGTTGCTGAACCATATTGCCAAATATTCAGTTCAGAAATTATTACTTTTATTAGTAACATATTATTAGTAACAGTTTAATTTTTATAGAATAGAATAGGATTCAGGTTGGAAGAAGAATATATATATTATAGAATATAAATTCGTGTACGGCTAAGTATATTTGTTATGATTGAAATAATAAAGTAATTATTATTAAGGAAATTAAGTAATCGCTTTTAGGTTAAAGTAAAGCGATTACTTAATTTCCTTAATAATAATTACTTTATTATTTCAATCATAACAAATATACTTAGCCGTACACGAATTTATTTAATTATCATTTAGGGTCCCCAATTATCTGCCGTTTTATCCGCCGTCCCACATTGGGCGCCAGAATATAACTAGGATACTAATTGCTTTATTAATTAAACAATATGTTTTCAATAATATGTTTAAACAAATAAAATTAGCAAAAGACAAATTAATTTGATTGTTTTTTAAGCACCCCACCTGTCGGATTGCTTTATCTGACACCCCAAGTTGGATGCCAGAAAGTTAGTAGACTACTAATCACGTTATTATTTAAATCGTTATAAATAAACTTAGCAGCAGACGAATTCATTTTATTATCATATACCTAGTCGCACAACTTCTCTGGCGCTTTATCCGGCGTCTTACCTGGCGCTCCAAGTTGGGTACCAGAATGTAACTAGGCTACTAATTAATTCATTGTTTCCAATATTACAAATAAACTTTGCAATATACAAATTAATTTTATTATCATTTAGCTACAGTTTGTTCTTTATTTGGCGTCTTATCTGGCGCTCCACGTTGGGCGCTAAATGTAACTAGGCTACTAAATACTTTATTATTTCAATTATTAAAAATAGACTTAGCAATAGACACGCTTCGTAATCGTACAACAATATGCACGAAACTTTGTTTTAAAGATGCGCAGTTAAAGATAGGCCCCAATATACAGAATTTACAGATGGGAGCGGAAAGCGTTATTGCCTTTTTGTATGTGCGTTAAAATATTAGTTCCACCGTCTTTGGTGGTTCTGCTTTCAAAGTACCAAAATTGATCAATTTTTTCCACATTTCTTTCCTGAATGTTGAAGTTATTATTGACATTAGTACAGATTCGCATGGATTTCATTTTGTTGACATGCTTGGATTATACGCACTCATAATTCTAATCTTTGCACTCTTCCGTATTATATTTCAGGGGACGCTGTGACCTAGTCCGGAGTATGCCAAGGGGGCTTACGTTTTACGATATTCTATAGTTCCATATTAGGTACTTTTTTTATGAGTCAATGGGAAGTGCTCGTGTGCCACTTGAAAATTTATTATTCTTAAATTATAATGTCCATCTGTGGGTGGTTCTTTTAAACACCCATACAATTTATTAGCACCAATACCTTTCAATATCTTTTGATTTATACAAAATAAGTATTCAATAAGTGACAGTAGTATAATTTAAGTCTCATATTTTTTGTTTATTTCTATAGTGGGAGTGACATTAGAGTAGCATTATTGTTTTTTTGGTACCATCTTCCGTCATGAATATAAACGTTTAAGAAAATCATGTAACCAGTTAGAACTTGTGGGCGAAATAACAAAAAGAAACATTTATTGTTCTTTTATTATTCGTTTCTCTATGTTATCAGGCTTGATTTGGTAAAATACAATAGAATACAAATGTACTGTAATTCAAATGAATTTAAGCTTACATTTTTTGAATTACGTTGTTTTTTTAAAATTGTTTTTCTCTTCTTTTTGTAACAACAGTTTTTTAGTAGAATCACTTCACAACTTATCACGACAACTGTGAACAAGTTAAAATTGCAAATATGACAACTAAAATCTGCACTAGATAGGCCCTATAAGTCTTTCCGGTTAGCTAACGTCCATAAATCTCTACTGATTGATGTTTGCTCTTCTTTTCTTCCATCATCCAGTTTCACGTGGATAGGCTATGTTGAAAGGATGCCAGGCTATAGGCTCTCCCAAACAAAGATCATCTAAAGAAAGCCTACAAATAAACGTCTTCTGGGAGGACCTAAGAATTGATGGATCAACAACGTCACAGGCGAACTGGGAGCACTCAAAGTGGTCAGTTGGAAGGAGAAAACCAAAAATAAGGAGGAGTGAATGCTGATTGTGGTGGTTGCTAAACTCCATCTAGGAGTGTAATGCAAAGATGATGATGATGATCTTACACCACATGATCGAATTGATGAATTATGATCAATCATATTAAGATAAGGAAAATCGTTCCTTTATAAGAATTCTCAATTTGTTGCGATTTTGTTTGGAATACTTTTGGTCAGTAGGAAGGAGAAGACCAGGAATAAGGAGTCCATGCTGATTTTGGTCGATGTTAAATATTAAACTCCATCTAGGAGTGTAATGCAAAGATGATGATGATCTTACACTATATAACCAAACAAATGACTTGTGATCAATCACATTGAGATAAGGGAACTCGTTCCTTTAGAAGAAATATCCATTTGTTGCTATCTTGTTTGGAATACTTCAATAACGACTATGTTGTATGTCTTTAGTGACATCGAACTAGCGCTGTGGTCATATACAGCACCTTCTTTTACCATCGACTTAACCGCGACAGTTGTCTTCGATTTTCGGTTCTGTCCATGGTATTCTCATCATTCGCATCCGATATTGCATTGCGAATGCTTCAATCTTCAATCGTTTCTGCTGCATCAAGAAAGAGTCCATCTTATAAGTGTTAAGAATTTAAACAAAACTGGACCTTGAAAATGTTGTACCTTAGCCATAAAGTCCCTCATAATTTCAAGTCATTAAACTCGTGGTGCATAACTAAACGTAAATAATTCTATTTTTATTTATATGTTTGTTAGTATTTCTATTTTACACCGCAACAGTCATGCCGCTGTAATGAGCTCACATTAACAAGGACAAAATATACATATTTTCTCAAAATTATTATCTAATATATTTTATAGGTATGTGTCTGTGTGTATTTTTAGTTTATGAGAATTTTGAAGGACAATTTTAAGGAAATTTATTAAATTTGTGTAGGACTAAGGAATATTTTCATTAAAATTAATAATTAAAATTTAGATTTATATAAACTGTTTCGTAAAATGTAAATTTTACTAACTTTATACATTAATTCTACGCAAAAAGTAGTGCTTAGGAGAAAAGAATAATGTTGAACAGTCTCATAACAACAACATAAAGGTTTTGTTTAATTTTGAATGCTCTAATTTAATAGATTAAAATTTTGATATAAATTTAAGACCATATATTATTCTAGATTACTTTTATAATTATAAATTTCCAAATAATATTACAACACATTTAACAATATCTTAAAACATTTTTTAAATAATAACCCATTAAATTTAATTAGAAAATTAAAGAGCTCAACATAAAATAGAAATAATCTTGCTTTTACATATTCCGATACATAAATAGCATAAAATTACAAAATACTTCCTACATTTAAAATACGATTTCGATTATAGGAACGACCGGCTGCAAATTGTCTCATTCATTCCGTGTGCATTATTGCAAATACCACGATATAGTTATCAGTATTTATTGTATACATTCCAGTTGGGCGAAGTATAACTTTTGGATTTACATTAATAAAGTAACATTAACGATTCTTAAAGATTAGGTTTTATGACGGTAATTAAATGTTGCATATAACTATGATAATTTTAATAGTTGTGTCAAAACTAACACTAAGTTTAGAGTTTAAATCGTTTTGGAATTATAATTTAATATCGTTTAATATAAGTTGATTATATATAGCTGAAACAATTCTGTATTATTAACATAACTTACAGGTTGAGTAATATTTAAGAAACAACAATTTATTGGAATTTAATAGATAATACTGAGATTTTTTTTGTGCATTCTGTAATGTATTCGTTTCGCAAAATGCTAATCGTATTTCTAATACCAGCAACATAATTCATGCTACTAATTCATCTGTAGTTGCATAAAAAAGGGCGTTTAGTCCTGATCCTAACACGGCCGTACTGACATTGCTGCGTCCTCACGGCGTCTTAAAATTGTAACTGTAAAATAAAACAACTTACTATTCTAACACGGCCGTCCTGCTCCTACCGCGTCCTCGCGGTGTCTTCAAAATTTAATAACTGCAAAATGAAGCAGAGGAAATGAAACATAATGTTTATTTTGCCCGCCTCCATGAGGTTCTTGACCATCCAAAGTTTCACCGAACTCCAATCACAATTCCTTGAGGTCTCTGACCATCCAGAGCTAAACACAATTCGTTGAGGTCCCTGACCATCCAGAGTTACTCTGAACTCCTTGAGGTCCCTGACCATCTAGAGTTCCCCTGAACTCCTTGATGTCCCTGACCATCCAGAGTCAAACATAACAATCAAAACTCCTTGAGGTTATATATGAGACTATCCAGAGCTCCCCAGAACTCCTCGAGGTCCCTGGCCATCCAGAACCAAACAAAACAAACACTGTTTGAGGTCCTTGAGGTCCCTCACAATCCAGAGTTCCCCTGAACTCCTTGAAGCCCCTGACCATCCAGAGTCAAACAAAACGATCACAACTCCTTGAGGTCCCTGACCATCCAGAGCCAAACAAAACAAACACAACTCCTCGAGATCCCTGACCATCCAGAGCCAAGCAGACAAACACAACTCTTTGAGGTCCCTGACCATCAAACAAATGATCTGAAGGGTCAAATCTATTGTTTTATAGGTATGCGTTATGTTAAGGAGTTATTATAAACCAGGCTTTAAACAGCGATCTTAACCTTGGATGTTACTATACTCGGGGAGGATTTATTTGATCGACGCCTGACGTGAAAGAGTATGGTTCAATCTAAGTCATAAAAATCAAGCGATGCTATTGGTTTGGATGGCGCATTTTTTCAACAAAAAAGTACTTTTACTATCTTTAAAAGTAAAAAGAACAATTAATTATGTATTATAAAACCAGCATTTACACAACAGTGACCAGGTATGACCCTAGAGGTCACCAGAGGTCTGAGAATGTCGTAAAAAATTACATTTTTTTCAAAACTTTCAATTATTATGACGCCATCAAAATTATAAGCTCTTCAAAGAGACGTGTCATAAAAATATATTTTATTAACTCATTTAATTTCCTGAATATTAATTTGAACAATTGATACGCACGTCAATAAAAGAAAGAGTAGATTTCACCGCCGAATTGTTATTACGTGGTTTATGTTTACCTTGCGCAATATGTTATCACGTACGGTATACGTGTTGCATTATTCTATTATACCAAAGTCTATTGTAGTAGCAAAAATATTTTTTGTATTCTAAAGGGCATTTATGGAGGAGAAAAAATGTTGGAGAAAGTAAAAGTAATATAACATAAGTTATAAATAATTCTACAGAAAATTAACATATATTAATTTAACGATAACGACGAATACAAATGCCTTAGCAGTATTAGAACCTGGGACATTTTATCCACGAAGCAAAAACTCTTGTCCCACACTTTAATTCCCAGAGGGGGTGATCTTAAATCTGCCAAAAATTTCAATAATGTACATTGAATGATATTCTCGTGTAATAACTCATGTGTATAAAAAGGCAGACGCTGTTGCGAAGATCCACAAGAAAACAGATTGTTTTAATATCTAGCGAGGTGCACGTCAGGGAGATCTATATCTCCTAAACTATTTAACACAGCATTGGAAAGCGTTTTAAAAAGACTAAATTGGACAGATCGAGGCTTAAACATTAATGGAGATCGTCTAAACCAGGGATGAGCAACCCGCGGCCCGGCGTACTTTTTCGTGAGGCCCGTCAAAGCTTTTGTCTGTGAAATTTCAAAAAAGGCCATTAAATTACTAAAGATACATATATATATTTTAAAGCATAAATAAGAGCAATTGGTTGCAAAGAAGCAATGCCAAACTTCTCATTAAAATTTGTTTATGATTTTTTCCCCATAATAATTATCTTTGACTGTTTTTTTATACCTAGCATTTCTATTATATGTTTCAATCGTGTATTTTTTTAAAATAATTTTGTTATTTTGTTAATAAATAGATAATTTGTGTTTATCATCTTGTGTTCATATTTTAATAAATTTAGTATGCGGCCCGCAGGAAATTTTTAAATTTCTAGTTGGCCCGTAGTAAAAAAAGGTTGCTCATCCCTGGTCTAAACCATTTACGTTTCGCCGACTATATTCTTTTAATTACTGACGACTTAGAAAAAATGGACCAAATGATGGAAAAATTAAATAGTGAGGACATAAGACTCATAATCTACATAAAAAAGACCAGAGTAATGACAAATTTAGTGCTGAGTGGTAATTGTCAATCGCGGATAGACCCATTGATCGAATTTCTCACCACAAATACCTGGGATACGAAATCACTATCGGCCGGTACAACCAAACCATAGAGATAAACAAAAGAATTGGTTTGGGCAGTCTTTGGAAATCTGAGGCACAAGTTGATTTCCTCATCTACTTAAAAAGAAAGGTATTTGATCAATGTGCCTTACCAGTCTTCACCTATGGTGCTGAGACTCTCGCCCTCACGCGAAAATCTGCGGGAAAATTACGAGTTGCTCAAAGATCGATGGAGAGAGCGATGATTAACGTTACAGTTTTAGATCGAAAAACAAATTTATGGATCAGACAGCAAACAAAAGTTTGCGATATAATTGGTAGAATTTCACGTCTGAACTGGCAGTGGGCAGGCCATCAGTCAATGATGGTTGATGGACCAGGAAAGTACTGGTATGCCGGCCTAGAGACAGTACTAGAAACCGAGGTAGACCTCCTACCCGGTGGACAGATGACACCAAGAGACTAGTCGGTAATTGGCTGCAGGTGGCACAGGACAGAGAGGGGTGGAGATGCAAAGGGGAGGCCTAAGTTCAGCAGTGTACGGCAATGGCTGATAAATGATGATGATGACATTGATGGAAATTTTGTATTTCGAAAAAAATCGAATTTTTTGTCATTGATAAAAAAAAATATATATATTTTTTTTATGTATTTTTTGGTATTAGAAGAAAGCATTTCATACATAGATTAAAAAACGAAACGTAGCCAATTTTTGATTAGATTGTCGAAAAATATAATTTTTTTTGCCTCGTTGAAAAAAATTATTACTTTTTTAAAATGTATTGTGTGGTATCAAAATAAAGGGTCCTTAATACGTAACATAATGAACGAAAAGTAGTTTGTTCAAATTTCTTTGTTTGAACATGATTATTGCCAAATACGTCGATTTAAATAACGTTAATAATGTGACTGTTTTGATATAAAAAAAATCTACATTTGCATCATTGTTTTATATGTACATCAGGAGTGCCAAAATCATTTGGGCCGCAGTCGAAATGTCGAATTAAGAAAATCGTAGTATAGCAACTACAAAAATAGTGTTTTAAAATAATTTTTGTTCGGCAGAACAACAAAAGACGTTAAAACTATTGTCTTAACGCTATTTAAAATGAGTTCTGCGAACCAATTTATTTTAAAATGTATTTTTTAATTGCCATTTAAAATTGCGAAGCATCCTATTATTGAGGATGGAATGTTAGTATAACAAATGGTTGTCTAGATGTCACTTGTTGCATTGTCTTAATGTGGCGTGCTATGAAGATGCGACAGTGTGTGGGATGAGGACCGAACGGACAATTTGTCCAACAGCCAATGCGGCAGTTGTGATAGGTCGTTGTGTGTTGGATGACGGCCAAAATATCCTGGCGCAAACAATACATTTATTTGTTTGACACCTGTGGATTCTGATACTATTATAAGATACATGCCGGTCTATTTTAACTTTGATTATTTTTATGGTTGATTAGTCACGGGGATATTTAAACTTCCGATGCCATTTACGGAACTGCATCGTTAGAAAAAAACTTTTAAGTACAGTCATCATTCCCCCGGAACACAATACTCCAGTCCACTCCCTTGGAAACGATAATTACGGGCCCGATGACGCCCCTGTATCCATGACATATTAAATATAAAGCATCAAATACTTGATGAAAGCATGTTATCGTTTAACTTTTCAACATGAATACTATCGCAATTTAAAAGAAGTAAAAATATATTTATTTTATATTAAGTGTCTGGGTACATGTTATTTCTATCATGTTAGTGATGTGTTTATTAGCGTCTGTAACGATGTTACAGTAATCTTTATTGCCATGTTTTGAAAATATTCACACCTCTCTCGTTGGTCACATGACGTGAAGATATGTAGGGAATTTTGCGTTTATTAACTAAGATGCGAGGATAAATACAGTGTCTAGTTTTTGAGTTTCACCCTTGGGATCTCAAAAACTATAAGTCATACAAGATCGGTTGGGTTAGACCAGAGGTTGGCAACCTTTTTTTGTCTAAGAAAGCCATGTTATCATAAAAATTATACTAAAAAAATACGAAGAGCTACAACGAAATGAGGATGTATTATCGAAAAAAGAGAACACATTTAGCAAAATCACAACACAAAATAAGCAAAGCTTCAACAATTACATTTTCTTTGTAGAAAGCTAAATATTGTAGTTTCTTATTTTATTTAAATGCTTTTATGCAACACAAATTGACCAACAACAAATTTTATTTCTTGCAAACAAAAGGTTTTGTCAAAAATGAAGGAATGGATTTTTTTCCTTGAAAACTTCGAACCTAGCATGGAATGCATTTTTACAATAGTTGTCGCAAAAACTCATCGATGAAACTTCCAGTAGTTCCTCGCTGCTTTTTTAGATTTACAAAATAGAGCAGTTTTGCGGTGTCCATGACTTGTGCAAACCATAATGCTGAGGTGAAAATACGCATAATAAATGCATCTAAAGACATAACATAAACCCACATTTTTTAAATAATAATAATGAATTTATTTCGTACCTTTCGGCTTTGAAAGAATTGAGTTTACAATCTATAATAATTATATATACTATTCTATGTTACATAATAATTCATTTTATTCTTCTTTCCAAGACTGCTTTCATCCAGGCTAGGCCTCTCCCCGAGTCGTCTAGTAGGTGTTCTGTTTTTCGTGGTTCTGGCTGCATTCCTTCACAGTTTCTTAGGTGGTCTATTGTTTCTTGTTCTTCTCTGTAGATTCTACATATTTTTTTCGTTTCTTCCATCCAATAATTAGTTGCCTTCTCCTCGTTTCCACATCTGAATCTTGCGATTACCTGGTTACTCGTTTCTTCTGCCAGGTATCTGGGAAATTCAATAGTGGTTATATTTTTGTAGACTTTGTCATATGTAGAGTCTTCTATTCTGTTATACAATTCTTGTAAATACACTTCTTTCTACTATTATGTTTATCATTTGTTGACCTTCTCTTCCTCTTTTTGTGACTTCTCTTACGGAAAAACGGTTTCGTTCGTAAATAATTTTCACGATTCATTCCCCATTTGGTATCGGTTTTCATCTTATCTCTCTCTTCCCTTTTTAAATTTTTAGAGTTTTTAAATATAATTTTTAATGCTGTTAAATCGATTTATTCTGAATCATCTATATCATTTTACACTCCGAAAATTCTTTTCGTGGCGGTTAAAATTATTCTTTTGCCTCTGAATGTCGTAAGTTATTGTGCGCTTATTTATAAAAAATACACATAAATACTGTCCAAAAAAATGCTTATTTTTCTTTAATTAAAGATAATCTCGACCCCCGAAAAAATATCCCTAAGCAGTACAGAAAATTCTTCCGGATCAGATGTCGTTTAACTATCCGTCTTTCCAGAATAAAAGCCAAAGCCAAAGAACGAACAACACATACATCACCCTCATCACTTTTTTTTTTATTATATATAAGATATAAAAGTGTTTCACACTTATTGAAAGATTGAGAATCACTGTTAACATCAAGTACCTCATTTTTATTATAATCATACAACGTCCCTACTTTAAATAATTGTTTATTTAGAATACAGGTTGCTTCTTAAATCGTAGTTCCACTTTTCCCATGGCTTGAAGCGTCAAAAATATTGTGTCCTCATGCATCACTAAATATGATTTAAATTAAAAACACCTCAGGCGATAATGACAAGCTGTAAGAAATTCTTAAGTACTTGAATTTTTAAGCACACTTTTCATATGAATAGATACTCGAGTATAAAATTTTCAAATTAAATTCTTACGTAAACTAGGTCATATTAAAACAATACATAAGAACTATTATCATGTGTGTAAGTTACACAAAAAATTTGTGTATTGTAACATGCAATGAAAAACAGTTATTTTGCCTGTTACATGAGTTGATGGCGCGTTTCCTGTTTTCACAGTGTTGGCAACTTAAAAAAAATCATAACTGAACTTTATAAAAACAATATCCACCGTTTTGCAATGATGTGTTACTATACTGTTATTAAAATATTGTGTATTACAAAGACCTAACGTTATATGTCATTTCACTGTGACGGAAGTCAGGGAAATTTTCATTAAACTTGTTATATTCTCCAGGGTATTTATATAAACAACATGTAACTGTAGAAATTAACTGTTTGTTACTTTTCGAAAAACATTATAAAATATAATGATGTCTCACAAATTAGCAATTTGTATTCATTTTTGGTTTTATGTTTTAAGTTTTTAAAAACATGTTTTAATAGTTTCTTCGAATCTGAAATGTCACTGAACTCCTTTTATTTCCTGTGATCAACATCTAAGGCTATCAGCACCTCACAAAGTTCAAGCAAGTTCTGCTATCCACTGGGATTTTTGAAGACTGTATAAAATTCGAAATGAAAAAATTAGAGAAGTTATAAACATAACAACTGTCAAATCGATTCAATAAAAAAAAAAAAAATAAATAAAAAAATAAATAAATAAATAAAAAAAAAAAAAAAAACAAACACACACATACAACTTATCTGGTGTGGTCCTGTTCAACGAAGGACTAAACAAATAATTCTAAAACAAGTTCAGCAGTGGATGCCTATTTGGAGACGAGGAAGAGGAAGACCAAAGAGCACTTGCTAAAGAAAGTGTCACATCAAAACGAAACCTGATTCCAAGTAAGGCCATGAATATTTGGGGAGATATGGGAGGACAACAAAAAACTGAAAATTTAAAATATCTGCATTATTATTGTCTTAACAGCAAAACGTATATTACAAAAATTGTTTATAATAAGAAAAAAATTCTTTTCATTTTATTATTTTTCAATTTGATAAATATTTGGGGAGTTAAGGCGGGACACACTAAAACATGGCCCAAGTACAGCCGGCGGATTAGTTGTTTTTGTATCTTCTTTTTTTGCACGTCGAATTTTTTGGATATCCCTTTTTTGTTGCTTTGTTCCTCGGGATTTTTTTTTGTGTGTTTTTATCCTCTGCACCGCAACGGTTTCCGTTGAAAAGAATATCTCATATTAGTAATAGTTTAGCTATGCCTGCCTTAAAAAAAAATCTTCAAATATTTCCCTTATTATTGAAGTAACAGCAAAATAAAAATATATGTAACAAATTTCTTTTAAATTTGACCAGGAGCTGGGTCAGCTAAGCCAACAGGCGCTAATACGTGAAATTGTTAAAGTGTATAAAATCACAACAGACACATAACATTACTACAGAGTACAACATTTTTTTTTACTGGGATGCGTAGTTTCATTCTTAAAAAGTTTCTAACAACTGCTAAACTATATCTCTTGTTATTGTGTGCTTACTTATAAAAAAATATAGACAAACCATCCAAAAAATGTTTTTCTTTTAATAAAAATAATCTTGATCCCCCCAAAAAGATAAAAAAATACCCCGAAGTAATAAGGTAAAGCTTTCCGGATTAGATGCCGTTTAACTTTCTGCCGCCATTGTTCCCTAGTGGCGGCGCTAGCTCTTAAAATCTGGACGGGACAGAACATTTTTGAATAAAATTTGGGGGAGCTAAGAAATATTTCATATCATTTTTTATCGTTTACACATGAAAATACAATGACCTAAAAAAAGGTCCACACTTTTTCTCCAGCAATTCTGGAGGGGGCAACTGGAGGCCAGAGATATAATAGGGGGGAGTCCCCCCGCTAGGGCTGCAACTGGTCTTGCAAAGGAACGACACATCGCCCTCTTACCTTTTTTTATTATTCTAAATAAACCGAGATATAATAGTTTGACGATCACTGTCTTATCATCTCATCCAGTTAACTATTCATTGCATCAATGTTAATTATGCAAGAATCTCACTTGTAGTTCATATAAAATCGTCCTTTTTTGGAGTTCGCATTATTTGTCTTATAAAAAGGAAATTTTCACTATGTCATATAAAGTGAACTGTCATGACATATGTGACATTAGTCGTATTATTCAGCTAGACTGCTTGTCATGTATGAGCAAAGACACGAGGCGTACTCTAATCATTATATTATTTTCAGAAATCATGTATAAAACAGATTTGTTTACATTCATGATGCATGATTCAACGGCGGCAACTTTGTTCTAACACTGAGGTCATAAAGCAAATTTTTTACTCTGAACATATGGATTAATGAGCATTGATTTTTACATATTATCGATAAGGCTACAAGGACGATTGATTGCTAAATGGTCATTGCTATGAAATAATAGAAAATTATTGATTTCGTTCAGCACACAAGTGTGATATATACTCAGGGAGGATTTGCTTGACCAACGCCCGCCAGAAAAAGGACCTGGTTCAATCAAGAAGTTCATAAAAATTAAGTGATCGTTATTGGTTCGGATGGAGAAAAAGAACTGTTGTTTTATTTCACTCGTTCTTATTACAGCTGCAATAAATCCATATACAAAAACACACATTTCTCGGAATATATTCAAATATAACAAACGAATATAAAAATACGGACATACGTTGGGTATGAAAATCTTATAGCTGTTCTGCTAGAATATATTTTTACCGACCGCCAACATATGTAAGGGATTTTTAGCATGATGTATGTCAGTCTGTCTGTCTGTCTGTCAGTCTGTCTGTCGGTCCGTGTACACGTGGAGAGCAAATTCGACTAAAAGGATTTTTATGAAACTTCATATTTAAGCTTTTGATATCAATGGCACGAGTTGATCAACTTTTGGTAAAAATCGGTTGATTAGAAATGAGAGTTTACTCGAGTCGGTTTTAAGATAACAACAGAGAAATATTTCGAAAAAAATTATTTAACAAAAGTTGCTATAAAAGCAATAACTAACAACTTTTATTTGAGACATTTTTTATAAAGCAGCATAAATTAAACAAGTACTTTGTGATGGCGCTCGGTCCTGTGCAGGCCACAGCTGATTTTTTATATTTATTTCTAATAAATAAATTGATTACATGATTCTTTTTCATTATTATTATTTTTTTTTACTATCGTATTTTTGCGGGAGCAGAACTTATAGACTGTGTGAAATCTATATATGTATATATATAAAAGCGAATGTCCTGACTGACTGATTGAATCACTCATCATCACCCAGCCCGAACCCCTGGGCCCAGAACCTTAAAATTTGGAGAGAGAGATCTAACCCTTCAAAGGCTTCAACCCCTAAGGGGTGAAAAGGGTTGAAATGTGATTTCACGGATTCCTTAATATCTCTTAGGACCGATGGTATATCGACTTAGTTTTTGTTTACGAAGATTACCCATACAAATGCCGAAAAATTTATTTCAGGATTTTGTCCTAACCCTAAAGGGGTGAATTATACATCCCGTCATATTTCTTTTAGCACATAGATGCCTTTTTAAAATATCTCAAAATGATTTTGACAGTTTATAAAGTATAAAATGTATCCATAAACATGTTTAGAAACAAACTGAGGATTTTACACTAATGCGATCGTCAATATTCCGTAGCGAAGCACGGGTACTCAGCTAGTAGATATATATATTTGTTTATTGGTTCTCTGTGGATATTTCACGTTTATGACCTTTGCTACTTAAGGCAATCAGCCAGGACAATGCTATTTGTTCATGTTGAAAATTCCATGTCTGAACAAGATTCGAATAGAGACCTTTGCAACGCAAGGGCACGTGTGTTACCACTACGCTACGCCGATCTTTCTTCATTCCTTTGCATTGTAATGTACGTTTTTTTTTTTTTTACTGTGAAAAAATGTTTTTCCAAATTCATCAATTTATAGATAGCGATGACTGTAACATTTTCCAAATTTAAAATGATAAATTAGCCTGAAGTACCACCATTTCCGTAAAGTTCTGAAACTCTTCAAAAAAGGATTAAGAATCCAAAAAAGGCGATAACATGAAGTAGTCCTGTAAATAATTTTCAGACAAAGAGTATATCTCGATAGTAGATTTATGGTTTCTGTCAATAAAATCGATTATAGAAATGCGTCACCACCACACTATAATATTCCGTTATGGGAAACGGATATTTATTCATAGAGAACAAGAAAGCTCAGATGTGATATGTCAGAATTAAAGTCGTACATGACGCGTAATGTTTTACGATCGACCTTCATAGACATTTATAATTCATTTTGCATTATTACAAATTGTTATACATTTATTATCTCTACTTAAATCGTAAAATTATTACATTGTATGAATAATATTTATAAGCTGAATTAAATGTTTCATTTTATTAAGGCGGAAACTATTCAGTTCTGTTTCATATGCAAAGTACAAACATTATAAAAATATATATAAAAATTTTAATCAACATAAAAATTTGCGTACAATTATATGCAGAGCGATTAAAAGTATGTTACTACATAAAAGGAAATCGCTTAAATTTTTTATTTTACATACCATTTTATTTTTCATATTAATGACAATTCTTAGCCCAGGCTTTCCATCTTCCGGTCAACCTCTGGGTAACTATCTGACAGATAAGGTTATGTGATAACTTCTGTGCTGAATAAATGTCATCCCATTTTTCAATATAAACTTATCAATCGGATAGTTATCTAACGGATAATGAGTACTGATTAGTATTGACATGTAATCAGCATATGAAGTTCCAGATAACCTCATCTGTCAGATAGTTACCTACAGGTTTATCTGAAGGTAGAAACACCGGGTCTTAAGTAGTACAAAGTTGGTTTACTTTACGATTTCACGATGATTTCATAAAAAATACTGTAGTAACCTTTACCTTTCGGACGATGAAATGTTCCAAAATTACTATGATAGCAACTGACTCAGTTACTATAATAGTAACTGAGTTACAGAATTGGTCTGGATAACGAATACTAATCGGGATTCGAACCCGGGAAGCCGGCTCGTTATCTTAGTCCCATTTAAGCCTGCCCTGTGTGGAGAATCTTTTGTAAATCTATATGAATCAGTTTCTCTTCTTTCTCTTGACCTATTTGAAGAGGCTACAAAAAAAAATAACACTTGTACATATCATGTACATATTAAAAATAATGATTTGTTAAACGAGGTATTATTTAGTACCATCGTTAAGTAATAGAATACAAAATTTTGATTTATGATGTGTAAGTACCTATGAGGTAAGAAAAATGCTTGGTCACCAAATGATTATGATCCTTATCTCGATATTAAAAACACCGTGCTCTGCACGTAATTGAGGAGCATCTCAGTGAATAGGTAGGTACTCTACGTAGATTACACTCAACATCTTCCGATAGGTATAGCATTATCGATTCGGATTATTATAGAGCAACATTTTCATCGTCGATCAAAATATGGATTAGATTTATATTTAATATATTACTTTGTAATATAATTTATTATATTACACCATCATTATCAACATCAACACGTATTAAATATTGTAATCTGTTTCAAAATCCGTCCCAGCTTGTTTTTGGTTTTCTTTGGAATTAGAAAATGGAGATAAACAGAAAAAAAACATCGAAATGGGAGATAAAAAGAAGTAAAATGTATGAATACGGAGGATTTCAACAGAAGAAGTAAGGAGGAAAAGAGAAAGTGGACATGAATTGCAGGAGATGGTAGAAAGAATGAAGGACATACTGCAATAAGAATCCAGCGAGAGAATAAATGAATCAAGGTACAATAATAAATACAAAAAAACATTGGAACATGCAAAGACCGCTATATCTAAAAGAAAGGAGAAGCGGGGAAAAAAAATTGTAAGGTTTAGATGTGGGAATGAAGAAAAGGCGAACAAATTTTGGTTAAAAGAGGAGGATAAACGATGTAGAATACCCCTGTTCTACATAGTGCGACATCTGCGACTGCTTCTTTGTTACAAAATTTGATATACGTGGCTGCAGAGTTGTTTCTGAGAGACGAAGCGCTGCGTTAACATCCATTCGATTTCTCTGTTTGGTTTTTATTATTGACATGGCTGAAAAAATCTTTTCGCACAAATAGGAAGTCGAAAAAATGACCAATAATTTGATAGCTTTATAATTAAAAGATGGATATTTTTTTCTAGCGATTTCCAAAATTGAGACAATGATTGTATTTTATGTATGGACACCAGAGTGACATCAGAATACAACTCGATCAGATTTTCTTTTTCACGAGGATCAAGTGCACATGACTTTATATCAGGGGTACTCAACCTTTTCATACCTACCGCTCACTTTAGCATCTCTATTGGTAGAAAAATTTTCATACCGCCCACCTGTTGTTTAATAATAATAACTTACCAAATACTTTCGCAAAATTTAGCTGCAAAAATCTTTATAAAACAACTTACTGCATCATCTCTTATTATTAAACACAACAAATATACATGCACCAAAACGTGGCAATTGTATATTTTGAGAAATTTAACTATAAACAGTAAAGAATTTTATGAAAACTTAATGAAAATGTTTTTCAATAATGCTATGAATTTTTTTTAAATAATTCTTTAAAAAATTTCCATTTTAATGTTTTTAAAACGTCAATTAAATTTAAAAAAAACGGAAAATAGCCAGGACAAAACCCCTACCGCCCACCAAAAAATTCCTACCGCCCACCAAAAAATTCCTACCGCCCACTAGTGGGCGGTAGGGACCAGCTTGAGTACCACTGTTGTAGACTGTGCAGAGAAGAAACGGAGACGATTGAACATATGCTGGAAGGATGTGAAGAAATGAGAAGCAAAGGAGGAACAAGAGAAGATATTTTGAAGGGAAATGACTGCGGATACACATGGATGAAAGAAGTAATGGAGAGAAGAAAAGATATTAAAGAAAAAGAAAATAATAGGAAACAAAGCAAAATAGATTTCAACAGAGAGGTAGAAATTAGATTTATATTTTAGTTAAGACTTGTTATGTAGGGAATAAATAGATATATAATAAAATTTAGTAGATAACATTAAATGTAATAATTATTTAATTAAAATAAATTGAATTGAATTGAATTGTTTTTGGTTTCGTTTTTTTTTTTTTTTATATCAGTACACGATTTTTGATAATCTAATATCGACCAATTGTTACTTTGGTTCTTCAGGAATCATTATTATTTTCTTAATGCTCTTCTTCTATGATAAGGGTCAAGGAATACACTTTTACGGGGAATACACATACTTTTTAGGATTTTGTAGGTATGACCAAAAAACCCTTATACCGTCATTTAGTCGTCTGTCTGTTCGGTTAAAATTGTAGCCAAACGGCTAAACCTAGAGAGTTGAAATTTGGCATGCTTATACAACTCGTTGACCCGCACATAGGAAAAATACTAAAACATCTAAAAAACATATCCCCCTAAAAATAAAAACAAATATATGGTAATCGAAAAAAAAAATTTTTTTTTTTCAATTCTGAGTTGGGTATCAAATGAAAGCCCTTAGTACGTGGATTAACGATCAAAATTTTATTTTTGCAAAATAAATTATTTTGAAGCGATATTTGGCAAAATTGTGCAAAAAAAATTTTGCCCCACAGCCTGTAGCCCAGATTAGTGTAAACTAAAAATCTAAAAAAATTCTAAGTAATGTACATTGGTGTGAACCGGAATAGTATAACAAGAATTTTTGATCAGACTATGTTTTTGGAAAATAACGCATTTTTTGTATTTCTTGGTTGACGATGCACAAAAGTTATAGTTATGTAACACACTATATTAGAAGGCGTATCCTGGTCTAATGGTTAGCTTGCTCGCTTGCTACCCAGCATTCTAGGGTTCGCTCCCTGGTAGAGGAGACAATTTTATTATTTTTTTTGTTATTTCATTTTTATTTTGTTTAAATTATTTTGTCAAAATTCTAGTTATATTTTGGCAAATGTTGCATTTAATTTTTAAGAGCGTAAATTTAATAACCAATTGGAATTGTTGGCATTATATTTTCATTCTATGCATCATGTATACGAAACCAGAGAGGCGGAGCATATAACTTAAAAACCAATGGACGCCATAGGCGCAATTTTCAAAATCTTAAAGAATCTTGCTATATAAAAAAAATACTGCACATATTTTCGAACCTACCCAGCAAACATTGAACTAACGGCCGAATGCCGGTAAACTGCTTTTACGCTGGTACATTGCTGGCACCAAAAGTAAGTGCAACGCCAGTATTAATAATGTACTTCACATTTGTATTTCGCACTCCGCCTATACGAAGTACTTTACCAGCATTTTATAAGCATTCCTTATTTGTATTAATCCAAGATTATTTCTAGCGGGCCAGTGCTTATGTTCATAACTTTTTTTGAATGTAATAATTTGAAAAGTCTGATCGTTCTTAGTCATAAAACACCCTAACGGCGTGGCCTTCGAGGGTCGGTACAAGTGATATTCTGTGAGTACAAGTTTGGACGTGTTGGTGAACAGTTTATCAGGATGTGTATTTGAATAGTTATTGATTGTGAGCATTATACAGTTTTTTATTGTGATTTGTGTGTGTTTTGTTAGATTTAAGGACGTAGTTTACACAAACTTCTTCATATTAAATTGTTTAATATTTAGTTTAGTTCAATCATAGTTTTTTTCATGTAATAAAATTTTCAATTATTAATAAATCTGATACAAGATTATAAATATGTCATTTAAAAAATATAATTTGTCATATTTCATTTTGAATAGTGACATCTTAAATATTTTGTAAATATAATACTAACCTAAAATAATACAAACTTAATCCAAAACTGTAAAACTTTTTTTACAATATAACCAAGTTTCTAAAAGTCAGTAATACACTATAAAAATCACCAAAATAACCAGATCTAGTTTGTTCTTACAAAAGTGAACAGCTTATAGCATTAATGCTTATAAAATTTGTTTATTGAATTTATTTTAACAAGTATGATTTCTTTAGGTTGGCACTCTTCAAGTCAGGGGGAAAAGATGTGGTAGATAATACAAGACGAATATTGGCGAAAATTATTAGTCACCCCTTATCTTTAGGATGAAATTGGTTTGACCGAAATGGCAGAAAACCATTTTCTTAAAATTCTTCATTAAATTAATAAATTAAATAAACTAATTCCTGTTATTCCTGAAATTATATTTATTTAATATTTATAAATAAATCAATAAATTATAACTGTTAATTCAATTTACAATCGGCCAGTTTTACCATCGTTGAATAAATTTATTTAACAACTTAAGTTAACAATATCGCATCATTCTATTGACAGCAATGTTAATTTCTTCATTAATAGTTTAAAACCGATGCGATATTGTCAACTTTACTTGTTAAATAAATTTATTCAACGATGGTGAAAATGGCCAAATGAGTATTTATTTTGCACCTAACCATTAATTTATTTTAATACTGGGTAAGTACACATATATTACATTTGAAACACTAGAGAGTGGGTATAATATAAGCACTAGTCTGTCAGAAATAAATCTTGCAAGTAATGCGATTATTTTGCACTTTACCGTTGCTGGGCCAGCAACTGATACATCAATGGGCCAGCTAACGGCCACGGGGACACCGGGGCACTGGCCCAGTGCAAAATGCCAGCACTGGACCAATGCGAAATGCCAGCACTGGCCCAGTGCGAAATGCCAGCACTGGCCCATTACTTTCAATGCACTTTACCGTTGCTGGGCCAGCAACTGATACATCAATGGACCAGCTAAGGGCCACGGGACACCGGGGTACTGGCCCAGTACGAAATGCCAGCACTGGCCCATTACTTTCAATGCCGGCGAGTATGTGCTTTACCAGTACTGGTCCGGATAAAAATGTTTGCTGGGTATGTATTATCGAATTAAAATTAACAAAAAAATATTTTAACATAAAATTTGTTTTTAAAGCTCTTAGATTAACAGACGATAAATTATTCTAAAAATATCGTTCATTTTGCCGTGATTACTACAAAGCAAAATTTGTTCTACACACTCAGCATGCCTCCTTCACTTATTATAACCTGCGAAATCCTACAATGTGTGAAAATTCAAATCATTTTTTTTTTAGCTATTATTATTTTTGGATTTGTCATGTAGTGACAATGGAAATTCGTAATTATATTTAAATATAAAAATACGTCTATTTTATTATAAACGATGCCACGAATAAGCTGGTCTTTTTTTTTCATAAATCGGTGCAACCAAACCTCACTTTTGAGGTAGTAAAACAGAAACAAACTAATTTATATATTAGTTTAGATTGGTGGGCTGCGTAAAATCGTTCAGCTGTCCGCATTCATCCCACAGACCGTCAGCTACCAACCCCAGGACTATAATATCGTGCGACTGCCACACAATTGGTACACCTGTACGCAAATTCTGTTAATTTCGCTTTTTAACAACAGATAACTTTTAAAAACATTTCACAAGATATAAAGCAAGTAAATTGCCCCACGAAACAACTAAAATTTATCATTAAAGCAAAGTATTATTTTTAGTGTTTTGTTAGGCAATATAATGTACAATAGAATTACGGGTTTGGAAGCGTCTTAGTGCACCACTAGAGTTCGTCCTGAAACTGCTTTCTACTAGCTAATTTATACTTATGTTATTCTGAGAGTTTTTATCTTACGGCAACCAGCAATCAGTTATTGAATACTCCGATGTTCACTACCTAGGTATTAAAATCAGTAGAAATGGTAATTTCAACAATAATTATTCGAAATTTCTTCAGACATTCTTTTAAAGGTAAAATTGTTTGTGTATAGGAAAGTGAAAACTTTAATAACAATGTCTACAGTAAAAATACTTTTATTTTTAAAGTAAATATTTTAAAATACACCAGAGGGCTCTGGTAAACTAAAATTATGACCATCCAATTAGTTATCTAGTTAGAGCAGTGAATCTACTATCAAATCCAAAGACGTGAAATATATTTTAGACTTGCACTGGCACGCATCTCTTCGATCTCGCACTTCTCTTGACTTGTATAGCAGCACCTGCTTGGGAATTCTGCAGAATCTGCAGGTGGCATTCTTTCAAAACGCAACAACTAGGTCCGTCTGTATGTTCTCAATTTAACCAGAACGGGAGAGATTCTTTCCTTTTATATTCTTAAATTAAATGTGTCTATTAAACATTTTTAATATTCTTCATACTTAGTTCTACTAAATTATCATATATTTTTGAAAGGGTAATTCAAAAATAAAAATTTCCAAGAGTTTTCAATTAAGTTAAACATTCTGCTATTTGGAGAGATCTTAAGAGTAGACGAATCCCAGAAAAGATAATCAGTATCATCAAACTGTTCTATCAAGATGCAACCAGTGAAATAATCCACAGAAATAGATTCCACAAGGTTGCAACTGTAGCCTATTCTGTTCAACATCGTTTAAGATGATGTAATGAAGCAAGTTATTGAGGACAATAATGGGATTAGGTGGCCAATGACGAGCTATTTAGAAGATATCGATTACGCTGATGACATTTGCTTTGTCTATCACAAATTAGAAAATATGGAGAACAAGCTTTTGAAAATGATTACAGAAGCCAAAACTGTCAGCCTAGAAATTAACATTAGAAAGAAAAAATCTACACGGATAGCCACGAGCAACACGGATAATTTCGTTATAGATCGAAAAAACACTAAAGACGTCGACAGCTTCACATATCTTGTTACCATCGTCTCCAAAAATGGTGGAGCGGAATAGGATATGAAAATTAGAATAAACAAAGCACCTTTGGAGTACACAAAAATATCTGGAGCTCTGCACGATATGCAATAACTACGAAAACCAGAATTTTTAAGTCAAATGTTGTTCTAGAACTCCTTTACATGTGCCAGACTTGGAATTTGCGTAGAATATTACGTATATTTTGGCCGAAAAAAAAAAACACAAATATTGAACTGTGGAATAGAACCAGTCTAAAGCCCATGGAAAACGAAATCAAGTGGCAAAAATGGAAATGGACTGGGCACACACTACGAAGGTAGCAAAGTAGTACTCGATTGGACACATCAAGGAAGTCGTAAGCGAGACAGGCCTGTTGAAACTTGGCGTAGGGTTTAAAGAATTAACCAGCAACGGGAAATCACGGGGCGAGCTCAAACACCTTGCTCACGATAGGCAGAAATGGCAAAGCTTTATAGAGGTCCTATATATCAGACAGGAGCGTCCATAGCGAACCATATACTAACATATATATGTAATTTAACAAATTACCCAATCATCGATGAATCCCTTCTTCGTTTTATACAACATAGTAAGAGTGGAACGTGTACATTAGCATGTAAAATGAAACTGGTACATCGTATAATGGCCCCTATTCAGAACAGTAATAAATAATATTATGAACACGGTCAAACGTATCATTTGATATCTGTTCAATAATATGATTTAAATAAGCCACCACAGAATGTAGTACGTGACGAGCCACAAGAAATATCACTCTAACAATTGACCGTAGCCACTAATATGAATAATGGCTTCAACTAAAGGGTTATTTAATTTCTTACAACAATTCAAATCTTAAAAAGTTCGGTATTTATTTGGATTTGGTATGTATTTGGATACAACATGAAATATGGCTTTTCTGACAATATTCCAATATTCGGCAGCTCACTGATACAATGATTTTATTTGCTTACTTTTAGACAGTATGTAGAGGTATGCGACCTCTCCATAACAACACTCCAAAATTAACACTGAACACTTTCAGTGTTTATTTTGATTATAAAAGGTGTAACAGCGAAGTTGGATACTGCCATTATTTTCTTTTTTATTAGAGATATAAAAAAATACCAAATAACAAAGGTTGTAGGAGACAAACGGAGACAACTATATCATTTAAAGAAAATATTGTCTTAAACCAGTGGTTTTCAATCTAGAGTAGTGTTTCTCAACAGGTGGTCCCCTGAAAAATTTTAGTGGTCCGCGAAAGTTTTTATATGTTTTTTTCAGTTTTTTTAAATTTTTTATGCACATTTTTTATGTTAATAATTTATATTTTGTATATTTTCTGTGAACTTTCTGTGATTTTATACAAATAAAATAAATGTATTTAGTAGCACATTAAATATATTTGTTTTCTTGCAAAAAATGAACCAACAATTATTATAAGTGGTCCGCGTTAGAAAATTATATATTATACTGGTCCGCGGTGCCTTTTTGGTTGAGAAACACTGATCTAGACCACAAAGTTATATTTTTTTGAAATAGATTATATATTTTTTTTAGATCCTTTCAATAGCGTATCTTTTTCTGAATTCTACGATATAAAATTTTTATATCGTTACTTAAAAACAAATTTTGGATAATGATGCAATCTCGATGTAAAAAATATAAATAAAAATTAATGATAAAAATTTCACTTTGGGCGCCAGTTATAATCGATCAATGAATATTAAATGTTGCACTTTAACAATTTTAACAAATTATTTATTTTATATATCAAAATACACTGAAAAATTACATGTCACTTTTTATTTATCCAATAAACGTGCGGCTTCGATCTTCGGTCCCACGTTGGGCGCCAATTATAATCATATCTCTGACAACACCGGTCAGTGGCGTCTCAACAGCTGCCGGTTAATGACGTCTCGTTACCCGTCAAATTATTATTTAAATTTGTACGTTTAAATTTTTAGCTTGGATAGATGCTTACTGCGCATGCGTCGATTAGAAATTAACTTAACAATTTGGAGTCTGCAATCTCCTAATTTTAATTTATAAGTACAAGTATTAATTAAAGAAGGTTATGAACCATAACGTACAGTTACGTATAACAAACACTAAAGTGGGTTTTACACGATTCAATTTATTGAAAAAGTTGACATTCAATTAATTGATGTGTGTAAAGTGTAAAAATTTCGTCAATTAATTGATCAATTAATTGACAAAAAAATTGATCAATTTATTTTGAAAATAGAACAAGATCTATTTTTCATCAATTTTTCATGAATTTTTTAGGGAATTCTAGGTATATTTTTATGTGTTAAGATATTGCCAACTGTTTAGTTGTGGCATAACCTCGAAATATATAGTTTGTGTATCGTTTTCAAATGTGACAGTACCTCGAATGTTCTAATTTACCATCATCTAGGTTATTTCTTTTGTTTTTGTTCACAGCTCGTAACTTTGTTAAGATTTTTTCAATATTTTCATTCTGATAAATATGTCAACATGTTTTACAGTTGGTAATGTAAAAGTTTTCAAAAAAAATGATATAAAATTGTTGATTGTAAATTATTTATCATTTTTTTTCATGCTTTTGTTTCCAAGGTTACCAATAAATTTTTCAATTGATTGACAAAAAACTTGATCAATTTATTGATCAATTAATCTACTAATTTTAATTTATAATTTTGACATTGTGAATGCATCATAATATTTTACATTCAGATTCTTTCAGATTCAGTACCCCAAATATTGTTTGTTTTTAATAATTTTTTTATAATTGGATGTGGATTTTTTTTTTGAGCATTTCTGCTAAGTATTGCTAGATATTTCCAGATCTGTGTTACCAGTTAGAGATATCCCTGTATGCAAAACTGCAATTTTCTCTTCATTTCATAAAGTCGAACAAAACAGCGATTAAAGTCTATAAATTTTCTCTTCAGAATTTAACCCATTAAGCACACAAAAGGAGTAAATGTAATAAATAATAATTTAGTGACATTGAGGACAAGTGTGTCTGACCACAATAAATAAAACATTACAATTTGAAGGTGCACTTTTATGTCAGATCATCCGCCTACATACTTGTTGACACATGATTTCTGTAGCAATAAAAAATTACATAAAAAGTAAATAATAAAATTTAGTACTACAACCTACGTGAAAATCATAAGACATTTTACCATGACCAAGTTTTAAATATCAAAATAATTTACTAGAAATGTGCCTAATGAATTAATTATAGCAATGTAATTAATTTCAATATGAAAATTGTCGAGTAATTGAAAAATTATAATTATAGCATAAACATACGCATTACTCATTTCATGGAATTAATTTATATTTTCAAAAATATACAGTGGTATAGGATATTCCAAACGTTAAGCGGAACTAACTGGAATTTAAATTTTGGTAAGTTGTCATGAGTTCTCCTTTTAAGGTTTGAAGAGGGCTGTTTGAAGAGATCCAATTGCTGAATCCTATTGAGCCCAATATGTTCAATGGGTGTGTATCACTAGCAATGTTCCCTCTAAGCTGCGCGGGTGCGCACTAATTTTTCGAAAGTTGTGCAGATTTTGTATTTTGCGCACAATGGGCAAAATTTTTCACTTCAAACAGGGGGGTCCTGTGACAGGGCCCCCCTACTTGCACACTTTGACATACGTTTTGAACATTTTTGCTCCCATATACTTTTGAACCGCACAGTCAGCGAAAAAATTAGAGGGAACATTGATCACTAGCTCAAAATATCTAATAAAGTGTGTTTTTTTTAGAGGTTTATTTTTCGAATTGACAACACCGTCTCCAGCGACGGCCATTTTGATAGCTGACATGTGCTCAGTATGGTTTGCCATTTCACTACGAATAGACTTACGCCAGAACAACAATTATACAAATTTATTTCGAAAATCATGGTTCTGTTCGCGAAACTTAAACGTTGCGCTACGTCCATTTTACGGTCGACATAATCGTCCATCCGAGCAAGTAATTCGAATAACCATGGATCGTTTTCGCACCAGGCGTACTCCAATTGATAATACGCATCCGTACAGACGTCGTACAGGGCGCACCGATGAAGCTGTTGCTGCTGTGAAGAGTAGTATTGAGGAGGACTCGAATGAGTCGATTCGCCATTGTGCACAGCAACTGCAGCTGTTTCCATCCACTTTATGGAAGATTTTGCGGAAAGATCTTGGTTTACGAGCTTACAAGATCCAGCTCGTGCAAAAGTTTAAGCCGTATGACCATCGTGTGTGTCGTACGTTCGGTGAATGGGCCGAAAACGAGATTGCTCTTGATCTTCCTTTTCACCACAAAATTTTATTCAGCGATGAGGCTCATTATTGGATGAATGGCTACGTCAACAAGCAAAATTGCCGCGCTGAAGAAAATCCACAAGCCATTATTGAGACGCCGTTACATCCACAAAAAGTCACTGTTTGGTGTGCTTTATGGGCTGGTGGAATCATTGGTCCTTATTTCTGCTTTTCTGGAATCATTGGTCAATGAAGATAGAGTTAGTGTGGCATGTTGCTATAGAGCAACATGCCACACAGCGCGCGCTTCAATCGATTTATTGAAGGAAACATTCGATGAACGCATAATTTCGCGTAATGGACCTGTGAATTGGCCTCCACGATCGTGCGATTTAACACCTTTGGCTTATTTTTTGTGCGGATATGTGAAGTCGATAATCTACGGCGATAAACCATAGACGATGGATTTGGAAGCCAACATTCGCTGCGTTATTGCCGATATACGGCCCAAGCTGCTCCAAAAAGTGGTCGAAAATTGGACTTCCAGATTGCGGTTTATTCGAGCAGCCGCTATCATATTTAAGCAGCGGCGCCCATATGCCCGAAATAATATTTTATAACACTTATAGCATAAAATAATATTTCCAATATTTTTCCAATATTTCCAACGATTTTTATGTGTTTTATTTCATTTTAAAGTTCTATACCTCTAAAAAAAAAACCACCCGTTACTTTGGACCCTTAACATTATTAAGAGCACCAGTAACAAAAATTTAGGCAATATTCCTGTGACTCTCATTGACTCAATTTATATTTATTTGAATGGTTATCTGACGGTAGTCACGACATGTTTAACCCTGAATATTAAAGTGTGCCACCCGTCAATCACATTAAATATGTGACTGACGAACTGCTTAATTGATCTATATAAATGTCCCGATATTCATATCAACAGCGACTGATTTCAACACTTGTTCATGATTAATTTGATCTCTGAAAATATTTATAGACGATTAAGACATTTTTCAGAAGGATTAAATAATCTCGTTAAATTATCATGGATCAGTATTTCAGTTAATTAGTTCTATAATTAATTTTATGAATTGCAACTAATTAACAAACTAAACAGGATTATCAAAGAAGTTGACTTTGAAGACACATCAATGCTGCCCAAAGTTGTGGTAGCTATGTTATTATAGCTGATACTTATAATAAAAATAATAATTTCGCACAGCCCTATCAGGCCCATGGATTGTTGAACTGTTCTCCACTGTTGTATGTCAATCGCTTTACCCTCCCCCCATTTGTTATAGATCTCTTTGGACCACGTTAAACAAAATTTTCTTTGGACGGCCTCTGCTTTTTCCCTAAGTGATATTTAGAATTTCTGCTCCTCCCCAGCCCCTGGTGATTTTTTAAATTTCTGTACCCGATTCTCAAGTGATTTTTTTAATTTCTGATCCCCTTCCGGGGAATTTTAGAATTTTGCCCTACCCCTCTCCAGATGATTTTCTGAATTTTTATCTCCCGTCCCCTAGTGATTTTTTGTCCCCTCCCGGTTTAAGTAATTTTTAGAATTTTTGCCCCCTTCCTGCCAATAGTTTATTTTCAGAATTTTTATTTCCCACGTCCTCAGGAGACTTTTTCTGCCTTCACTTTGTAATTTTTTAAATTTTCGCAGACCCCCCCCCCGTTATTTTAAAAAAAATTGCTTTTCCGTCCTCGAGTGTTTTTTTTATTTTTATTTCTGGTCCCTCTCTAAAACTGATATTTAGATTTCCCCTGCCCCCAGTTTATTTTCTAAATTTATACTTCTCCGTCCTCAAGTATTTTTTTTTTTTTAATTTCTGTCCGTCCTCGTTTCAAGTGATATTCAGAATTTTTGCCCCCTCCCCGTCCTTATTTATTTCCCGATTTTTTACCTCCCTCGTCCTCAAGTGATTTTTAAATATTATGCATAATCCCCCATCCACTCTAGTTTATTTTCTGAATTTTACCTTCCCTGTACCCAAGTAATTTAAATTAATTCAATAAAATTATTTCTCTATAAAGATTCTTGCTTACTACTAATTTTTATGTAATCTGTAGCAGAATATACAGAATGCGCTATTTAATTGAGATTGACGCAATTTTAATTATATTATAACTTCGAATCTAGATTTTTAGAAGCTATAACACGTTAATGTTAATACTATTTATCTCTCTCAACCCTGCAATTCAGCTGACGTCAAGTCACTCTAGCAATACGACAAAAACCGGCGTGACTTAACGTTAACCCTTATCGTAACTTAACGCCATATTTCAGAATCCCACTGATTATTATTTTACAAAAGTTATACTTATGCCCGGTTACATAAAAATCTTAAAACTAAATGTTAGGTAAAACTCATTAAAACGCATTGCGTTGCTAGGCAATTTAGTGTTTTACATCTAGTTTTAAGACTTATGCAACTGGGCATTAGTAAACCAAAATGAGAAAGAGAGCTTTGAGTGACTGAGGCTAATGTCAAGCTGACTTACAGTGCCAAAGAGAGAGACAAACAAAATTGTAAATATTCTATTGCTTCTTTTATCTTTTTAATTGACTCTGAGTGAACGTTTTTATTATTCATAATTTGTAAATGAGTCGATAACCTAAACTATAAACGCACCGTTTTGTTCCGGGTGTATGCACTTTCATTGTTGTTAAAAACATCGAACTACATGGATTATGATTCTGAAAATGGTGACTTGAAAGAGGCCTTTAAGCAACACGACACGTTTCGCTCCATAATCACAACGGCAAATTGCATTTCATCGCTTAGTTCAACGTAGCAAAACGACTTTGTTTTTGTATGCAAATAATACTAACCCGAAGCGGTGAAATCGCACGAATTTAAAAAAATACTATTTTATATAGAACTATAGAAAAGTGGAGATAATTTTATATAACTTTTGTTATTGGGACTTCAAAATATTCCCACGAAGAAAATAAAAAATAAAACACATTAAGGAAAATAACTGCTTACCAGAGAAAAATATCTTTCTGAAGTGTGGAATTCAAAAATATGTACATACCTGAAACAAAAAATAGCAGTTAGGCATACATTTAATTTAGAGGTTAAGGTCGTCTTAGTATTGCGTATTCCTAGGACATCGGTATTTTTTAGAATATGGTATTACATTTGGTGTGACTGAGAGGAGCAATGCTTAAAGGAAGTTAATACAGACATTTTAAAAATAACAAAAAGAATGCGTTTTTGGTGATTATAGGACGACAAACATATATACCGTATTAAATCGATAATACCCCGCTGTTATCCTTTATTTTGGTGTCTCTGAATTCGAGGTGTATCTTAGTAGGCGATCTAAGTGCTCTCGATCCGTTCGTAGACAATCGGATCGTACATGATACGATGGGCAATCAAATATGTACTAACCTTTTATTTTAGCAATTTATTTTACAAGAAATATTTATACATTTCTACAAATTATGTTTCCACATAGTCTCCTCCTTTTAGGATGCATTTTTCCCAACGTTTGGGCAGTTTATTTATCCCGTTCTCGTAGAATAAAATTAGGTATCTAACCAGTTGCGCCTCCAAGAGCTTCGTTGAGGGGCCCAAACATGTGGTAATCGCATGGCCATAATTCTGAACTATAAGGTGGATGTTCAAGCATTTTCCAGTGCATATCCACCAGTTTATGTTGCGTTGGATATGCTATGTGGGACCTGGCGTTGTCGTGAAGAATCATCACTCAGCAGCTTTGGAATTCAACGTGATGAGATTTATTTGAAGCCCAATTGCTTTCGGATGATTGATGGGACACTTCCATAGCTGACACCAAATTCCTCCGAAATTTCAAGCACTGTTAATCGTCGATCCCAAACGAGCAACGTTTTCATCAGTCACAATGGTGCGAGGATGACTTTGATTTTCAACTCGTTCACGGTCTTGCTTGAACTCGTAGCACCAAACTTTCATCCTTGGTTATGAAATGGTATCTTGCCCGAACTGGAACTGCAGTCTCAGGTGAATTTCGGCTGGTTTCATCTTTTCACGGGTTAGAAACTAATAATTGCGCAATAGAGACTGGCACACTCTCCACATTCATCGTAAGGGCTACTTAATATATCATTGATTGGGCTGGTTTTTCCCCTCTACGTATCCTTACCTAACGACCCCAACCGCCACAACACACATTGTTGTCTTTCCCGCCGCTCAGTCGAGATTTGCGGTGCGTGACAACTGCGATGTCTTTGGAGAAAACAAATTTATTTTGAAACATGTAAATTCTGATGATCCATGTGTGTTTTAACTTAGAGAACTGCAGACTAAACATATCTTAAGAAAATTTAAAAATGAAAATGCATCCTCTAGAGTTATTTAAACAAAATTGTGTGCGTGAAGTGTCCAAGGTTTTAAGAATCATCACGGCAGCTATATAAGTCCAGCGTGCAAACCAACACGATGATTTCAAGTAGTAAATCTACGTGTTTATGTGACAAGCAGTGAACGTCCCTCAAGTTTAAAACCTCAGGTTTGGCCAATGTACGACAAGACAACAATACAACGACACTAAGTATTTTTAGGTCGACGTTCAGCTTGCAAGGCCGTAACGAAATGTCGCTGTAATTTTGAATTACGGCCTGTGAATTCATAATTTTTCCATGTCTTCTGTCGTGAATGGGATTTGCCTGTTATATACTGGTGTTGAACGGTATTTTGTGTTGTTCAGTTTCATGTCTAAAAGTTCAATTTTTGAAAATAACAGGATATAAATATCGAGATTTTACAAGAAAGAAAGTAGACTTGAACATATTATATCTTAAATTTGGATATTTTGGCGATGATTAAAAAATATTCAAAATATTTCGCATAACAATGGTGACTAGACAGCCCTTTTTGGATCTTGGCTTTTTCATAAATATCTTTCCGGTCTGTTCTGTTCTTAAGCGGGTGTACATCCGTGTAGTCCTCATAAGTTTCTTATGCATAACTAACAATCTGAAATAAAATTACCCACAAACTATACATCAAAATTTGTAACAAATTTTTATCTACCTAATAGGCCATTTTCAAATGTAAAAAACTATTATATAATTGTAAATAAACAAATTGCAATATAAATGCCCTCTTTTAAACTAATCGAGTTATATTTGTGTATGATGTGGCAAATGGTAGCTAAAGCTTAATTCTACAAATAGGTTGATAGCTATTTTGCTCTATTGTGAAAACTACTTATAGTTATTATACTTGATAGTTTATTTTTGCCCTAATCTTGAATCTCCCGCGGCTCTCAATGTAGGTGCTGTTGGAAAATAATAAAATAATAAATAAAGAACAAGTGTAACAAGTGGCATTTCATTATCATCAAATATATTATTTTTCGATGAAGGTTCACAGCTACAATCATGTCGAAAAAAATGTCGTAATATTTGAACATTTCTACACAAAACTATAGAAATATAAAAGTTATTTCAAACTCACAAATATATTTAAAACTTTACAGAATATTGCTATCTCATATCTATTATTAAGGTCTATGAGTCTGACTTCATAGATATTATCGCTGGTGTTCCTCAAGGGGCAGACTTGGCACTTTTAGTCTTTAATATTTTTATAAATTACTTAATAAAAAAAAAAAAAAAACACGGAACAGGATATAATATCACATGTGGCTCACAAACATCCATGCCCTGACCGGAATTCGAACCCGGGACCTTTGGTTCGTGAAGCAGAAGCGCTACCTCTACGCTTCCAAGGCCGACAAAATTATATTTCAACTTGTTTCAAAATTCAAAATTTATAAAGTACGCAGATGACTTAAAAATCTATTTAAAAAAATATATACCACAGTGACTGCAGAGATATACAAGAAGATTTACAACGGTTTACTATTTATTGCAAAATTAAATCTTTTGTAGTTTTATAAAGAGTTGCCAAAATTAACCACAAAATTGTAAATTTAAACACAATTCTTTCAACTGTCTTAAAATTAGACGTGACAAAAATGCAATAAAAATTGTCTGTGGTGTGAATTTTTGAAAATATCTCTTCATTAGTACATTTTTTCGTCACGTTGTTTGGGATAAAAAGGCAAATTGCGGTTTTATTTTGCACACATTAAGTCGTCTTCACGCTCCGAATACTTGGCAAACTATCAACAAATCTTTGTTTTGTAAATGTTGAAATTCTGAATGAAATTTTATGACTTGTAAGATTCTTATGCGATGTAGTGTAGTGACATTTATTATATAGTTTCTGTAATGTGAGGAATCGTTAAAGTAAATGCAGGAGCCATCGTAAATTACCTCGGATATATGCGTTAAAAAATATAAACATGGCAACATATGGCTTGGAAATATTTGCTTCTTGGAATGTTAAGAAGAGAAACAAAACTGTTTTATGATATTTTAAGCTGTGGATTATATTTATGAATTCTCAAGAGTTCAAAGGTTACGGTGAAATAATTGCTTTGTTTCAGGGGGAGTGCATAATTTGTCCTATTGCCATTTAAGATCTTTAAATCAAGTCGGGTTATATTTATATTTACATAAGTATTACTTAAGTGTTTTATTCTCTCATTGAGTTATAATTATGGTTCAGTTTAAATTTCAGTTTTCCGATCTGAATTGTTTCTCAGCAGAGAATATAGGAAAACTAGCGAAAATCTTCAAATAAATTTGTTTGTCAACTTATGACCATTGAGTAATAATAACGACTGAACACAAATCGTGTATTTTGTAAGACAGTAATAATTTGTAAGATCTGATATCGGAGTTGTAGTGTATAGAGTAAATGTATATTTTTCTCGAGTGTTACTCAGGTGATAATATATTTTAAATACTCGTTACAGGAATAATGAACCCGGAATGGAAACTTTTCTATTTAAAATACAACTCATGAACATCTTGAGGGTACAAATCCATCATTGCTCTCTTAAAAATTATATAATAGCTTATAAAGTGTTATTTGCAACATTGCAAATGTCAAGAGGGCACCAATGACTCCATAGAATATGCAGTTTAACACGTACAAACATAATTGTCAAATTTAATCATAGGTCAGTTATGCAGTTATAATATTAAATATGTGGCAATAATGTTTATTACCTGTGCAACATAAAACTAGGAAAAATATTGCATTATATGTTACCGGTTTCGATAGGGCAGAGCTTGCTTTCCGTGTCAAAGGTCCTGGATTCTAATCCTGACGAGGGTGTGCATGTGTGCAAAATCCTGAAGGGCCTCAGGACATATTATAAAACAACCACCAAATAAAAAAATTGTTTGTAAAATTTGTAATATGACATTTTCAAGGATTTAGCGCAATGGTTCCCAAGGGGGCAGTACCGCCCCGTCTTGGGCGCTGGAACCGTTCATGGGGGCGGTAGTGAGTCCAGAGACAAATGGGGGGCGTTAAGGTAGTCAAAGAGAGCAGCGTACCTTTTAAGAAATTAATAATAAAATACTTTTAATATACCGTTTTCATGAATAAACATTCTATCTAACAAATATTAATTGGAACCCGACATTAAGAAATTATTGAAACTCCACCAGCGGTCAAACATCTTATTAATTTTTACTTGCCCGACCTTAATATATAAGGGGCAAGTATTGTAATCGTGAAAATTTTCGATGCCGAGATTTTGACTGATGACCACGTCTCATGGTCCAAGGAATCCAAAAAAAAAACTATTTTCGAAGTGCCTTCCGTCTGTGTGTGTGTATACACGATAACTCAAAAACGGTTTAACTTAGAGAGTTCGTTCTGGTACTAAAAAATTCCACTATTAATTGGGAAGAACCCTATTGTTTTTTATGAAAATCCAAGACCGGAAACGGAAGTTATTATACTTTTAAAAAAATTTAAATTCGTAACTAGTAAACTAAGCCTTGGACAAAAATTTGTATTCGCGACTGAAACTAACGTTGGTGGCGCTGCGTACAACAGCTGATGGCGTACGAGAAGCGTATATGTCAGAAGTTTTTTCCTAATATTTATCTGTTCAAACAATATTTCGGCAAAAAAGCACTGTATTTAAGTCACTATATTTTAAAATACTTCTTAATTCACATAAACTGCAGCACAACACGCTACAAATATTATCCAAATATACGCTTCTGTTTAATTTAGCCAGTCACCACCAGATGTCTCACTGTTATTTGCAGTCGCGAATAGAACATAATTTCATGTATTTTTGAAGATTTACCTAAAAAAAAAATATTTTTTTTTGTTTTATTTATTTTTTTTTCAAATCTAGCGGAGGTCTTTCTTCGCCACTGGTTTTTATAACTTATTGATTTTTGTGTTAATTTTTAAATTTTCAATAAACATTTTTTAATCTACTTAATTTGACCTTTTTAATTTTTACTTTGTGATTCCTAATGATAGATGGATAAAATCTATCTATAAAATCTATAAAAAATAGATAATGTGCAATCATATTTTAATATTTGGTTAATGTTTAACCAAATATTAAAATAAGAGTTTAATCGGGTTAAACTATTATGGGAGAGGGGACGTTGGATTTTTTTTCTTGGGGCGATGGTCCAGAAAAGGTTCGGAACCTATGGTTTAGCGTAACCAGTCATACAAATTCAAAAATTTAAACAGTAGGTCTCTACCTCTTACCGTTTTTAAGATAGAATTTTTTGAAAATTGGAAAAATAAATATGTAAAAAATCAAAAATTGGCCCGGCTCATAAGGCACCATTTTTTTTTTTACAAGGTAAAGAAACAATTAGAGTTCTAAATAATCAAACCGCAAGTCTTTATCTTTTACCGTTCTCTAGATAGAATTTTTTTAAATTTCTATATTTTCTCAAAAACCATTTTCTTCAGATTTTTTGTCGTCTGTGGGATATTTTTGAATTAATAATAATACTTTTACCTTCGTCTGTAAGATGGCGCTTACCAGATTAAGATTTCCAATTAATTGATAGTTGGTTTCGAATTTCTTTTCCAGTTAGTTGATATCCTTAATAAAATCATTTTTAGAGATCCTCTTACATGGCTCAAAATGGCGTTATGTATGCATAATGTGTATTTTTATTGCAGAGAATATTGCGAAGAGAAATTTGTTGTTATTTTAATGTCAGTCAGCATCAAGATTGAAGAAAAACCTTCAACATTGTCTGGCTGTAGAGCTATCTCATCTGTCATCTTCTGATTAAACAAACAACTGAGGTATATACGACCACTGTTATACATTAAATTAAACTAATTTTCATACGGCATATAAAAAATAATGAATCATTTGTGACAGGCTGTATGCTGTCTCATCAGTATAAGGTCAGTCAAGAGAGTAACATCTGTTATAGTTCAACAGTCACAGATAACAATCATGATGGAGATTATTTTTATTCTTTACATGAGGGAGGCGTGAATGCTTGCATGAAATGTAAATAGTTATTTGCAGTATGTTGCTAGCGTATCTTGTTAAAACTTGTACTCATAGAGTTTGTGATACTGGTTCATTCTTTTGACCATTGACGGATTAAATCAGTAGTTTATGGGGAGTAAGAACCTTTTTTGGATGGGATCACTGCTAGAGAAGAAGCTATTGGAGAGGTGGCTAATCTTACGAAAGGGGAGGGGTGACGGTCACATTAACTACTGAAAAGAATATATATTATTTTTGCTTTACGGAAATTGCTGCCTGTAGAAATTGCTGGAGCATCAATACTTTCAAAAATGTAACGAATCGGTTAGTCCGCTCGGACAAATGACAAACTTTCACAAACCACCAGTCGCGAGAGTTTCTTTGAAAGGGGCTGCAATCGTTTTTTAGAGATTTTAAAGGGTACTTTACAGTCAACATTTGTGTGAATTCAGATAATAAAATAAAATTAGAAACCTTACGTTTAGTACGTAGCTTTAGAAATATATTTTTAATGGTTCATTATTCAAGGAGACATTTGTTCCCAGTTATTGCTTAATAACTTTGAGCACTAACATGTCCTTGAACAATGCTTAAACCTTTTTCCTAGAAACGCTACTAACCCTCTTATATAAACCCCCATCTCTCTGAAGACGGGGTCAGAAAGTATTTGGTCCAGTTAGCGTAAACATCTAAGTTGTTGAATTCTTAGAGGCACTGTGTCGGCATATTGGTGGTCTATCCGATTCTATTTGTTTTAATCTTTTGATTATATTAATTCCTATCTTTTAATCTTGTTTTAATTCTATTCAAACTTACTCTTGTAAATAGCATATTATAATAAATCAAATTCATTAATTTTAAACCGTCTTACTTAACGTGGGTAAACCTTCACCTTTAACCCTCTGACCGAGTACCCCGCGAGTTTTACGAATCCCGCGATTTGGACGTGCTCGCATTTATTTATGTTTATTTACGTTGCTGAAATAAATTTTGATAAATTTCTATTTAAAAATATTTATTTTACCATTTCCAAACAAACAAAAAAATATATTTTTTTAATCAAATTTGAAAAAAAAAAAAAACGCATTCAGAGGGTTGAGAACTTAAGTTAACAGCTACGATCCAGACTAATTACAAGATGCCTGATCAGTCGGTTGGTAAGTACTAATACGTATCATTTAGTTCACATATCGTAATGATGAACCCTGGATAACACTCAGGCCTACTTCCCGAACTCCTTTAGTAGGAATCTCATTTCAGTATGAGGCCAGGCTTTATATCACAGGCTCACTACCTTGTTGATAATAACAGGTACGATGTAAAGTAACGTATAGGGCTTGCTACAAGAATCTACTGTCAGGGTCGTGCGAAGTAAAATCTGCGACCGGGGTAAAGCTTGACGCCCCTCTACCTTCAATCCCCCTCCGATTCAATAAACATCCGATGTAGTGACGATATTCGCGCCCCCCTAGATAAGGCAGCTAAGCCCGGTACGTGACTAAGTGAATCATAAATACTTATTAAACTTAGGATTTGCAACAACTATTGTGTAAGAGAACTAAGCAGATAGCAGGCTCTAAGATATTTAGTAATTACCATTAAACTTATTAAAATATTAAATATTAAAATTATCTTCAAAATACTATTTAAAGATTTATTTTTTCTCACATTTGAGTGCAACATTCTTTTATTCATTTCTCTTTTATCTAACAATAGGTGTCATTTATATTTTTTTGTTTTCTAAAAGATGTTAAAATTATAATTATAGGTATTTAATTTAAATTAATTATAATAATTTTAGTTAGTAAAAGTAGGATAAATGAAAGTGAATTAATTGTTTGACACATTTGCTAACAATACGTTACGCAAAAATGTTTTAAAGTTATTATGTTTTAAAATTTATATAAAATGATAATTATGACGATATACACATAACAATATCAATTTATGTTTGTCCGAGATTCACACAATAATAACTAGCCATATTTTCACAAATATTGGAATGATGACAGAATAATTGTTGAAATTAAATCAGAAACTAAAGAAAAAACGTCCAAATTTATTTAACCGAAAAGGAATCAATTTTCATGACTATATACCAGGGATGGGGAGTCGACAGAAAAATTATCGACTCCCGACTCTCGACTCCGGAGTCGGTATTTTTGAAAATCGACTCCGACTCCGACTCCGACTCCCGACTCCTTTCACTGGTAAATTGTAAAGTCTATTCCAAATGTTTAAGCGGAACTAAATGGAATTTTTATTTTCTCAAATTATCACGAGTTTACTTTTTAACTATCAAAGTGGGCTTTTGTTAAACAAAATGATACAAAGCATCATTCAATCCTTAAAAGTTAGTAGATTTCGATATCTAATTCCGCTTAAACCAAGCAAACAGACTATACTTACATTAAATATCTTGGGTTGGGGCGAGCTGTTTTTTTAAAATGTCATTTTCATTTCATCTTGACTATTGAGTCATTTTTAATACAAATTTTCAAATATATTAGTTTTAAAAAAAAATTGTTTTGTATTTTATATAAAGTCTGTTCCTTTGGTTTAGGCGGAACTAGATTTTCAATACTAGTTACTTTTACCGTTTGATTGAAGCTTTTGATCATTTTGTTCAGGAAAAGCCAACTTCAATATATAAAAAAATAGCTAATGACAACTTACAAAAATGAAAATTCCAGTTAGTTCCGCTTAATCGTTTGGAACAGACTGTACTTTATTTTTCATAACATGTCACTTTTTTCTTTTGACATATAGATTTTAGCTGCCAACATGAAACATAAAATAATCACAAAGCCCGTTACAACTTGAGAAAATAAGAATCCAGTTTAGTTTCGTTTTAACATAATAAACAAAGTATACAAAAAAAGAAAAATTAGATATTACTAAAAATTAACTAAATTTTTAACTGAAAAGCATGAAGGAAACCGGAATTGAATATTTTTAATTTCATTTTCCTTCATGAACAGAGAAAAAATGTCGTTCCTGTTCCCATTCTTTAACAAATTCTGGTAATATGGTATTTTGCTTTCGCTTTCGGATTGTTCTCGTCCTTGATAAATATGTAGTCAAAGAGTCGGGAGTCGATAACTTTTTCCGACTCCCGACTCCGACTCCGACTCCTTCAAAAAGCTTCGACTCCTCGACTCCCGACTCCCGACTCCGACTCCGACTCCCCATCCCTGCTATATACGTCCTCACTCAACAAAAATTACCCGCACAAAAATTTAGGACTTAAACTGGGAAATTATTCCACATCCACCGTATTCACCCAATTTCGCGCCTTCTCACCTATTGAACTCTATGGAACATACACTCAAAATTTCGAAATATCACCGATGTAGAAAATCATCTGATCAGTTATTTTAAATCAAAACCAGAAAACTTCTATAGAGAGGATATCTAAAAATTAGTACAACGTTGGGAAGAACTAATAAATAATGATAGAAGTTTATTTTGTAATTAAAGGTACATAATAAAAAAAATTGGAAAAAAAATATTTTTTATACTTTGCGTTCACAATAATATCATTGTTACACAGAAAACAGTGTAACAATAGAAGCTATTGTTAAATTGTTTTTGGTGAATGTTTATTTTGAGAGATTGGCAGTACTACTCGCCTACGGCGTGTCAATGGGTACATTCGATTTGACGCTCCGAGCGTTCCGAGCACGTTCTGTACACTCAAACGTGTTCGATTTAACGCTCGGAGTACACTCAGTTGCATTCGTTTTGCGATCGAGCGAGCATTTAGAGTGCGCTCTATGTGTTCGGGGTTTTAAGACCGAGCATATGGAGTATGATGTAAAAAAGTGGGGGAACGGCGGGAAAGAAAAGTAAATTTAAAAGTTTAAAATTAAATTATAAATAAAATAAAAATAATAGCCTTAGACAAATAATATTGTTATTTGTCTATAGCTACAAAGTACGGCCATTTTATGTATTTGTGACGTTCTGTAAACAGCAAAAAAATTATTAAAATACACCGTGCATAAACTTAAAATGGAAAAAAAATCATTAAATTAATCCATTAATTATTATTTAATTTTTAATTAATTTTATTTCCTCATCATTGAAAAAAAATCAAGGAAAAACCGAGGTATATAATTTTGATTCATGACTGACGTGAACTAATCTGACAGTAAAAACGCCGCCTAAAATTGTAGGGTTAGATTTTATAAACATTACGTCACAAGAACGCTCGCCCCGTTAGTGCTCTATTCATGACGTCACCATCAACTGTTCGCTCAGCGCTCGCTCTACTCTGTACAACTCGAATGCACCCATTGATAACTTCAAATTTTTTAAAATGTTCATTTAATACAACTTGTAAGTATTACCATGTCAGATTATTATTTTATAATATTATTATTAAAAAAATTCAAAAAGGTTTGTTGTTTTCTGTCAAATTACTGTTGTGTTGTGTTATCACAAAAATGGTTTTATTATAATTGTTGCTATTGTGATCGCATTTCACAAAAATTCCTAGACTGTATTCCAATATTTTTTATAAATGAAATTTTAAAAATGTCTATAAAATAAGTGATGCAAAGTATAAAAAATAGTATATTATGCTCATTTTATACGACGAATTGTCACTTTTGTTTCTCTGGAGCACTCCTCGCTTCGATCGTCGTACTCCAAACAACTCGTGTGACAATACATCGTCGTATAAAACTCGTACAATAATATACTATTGTACTCTAAAATAATGGATTTCTTTCCGGTCTCTCTAATTACTATATTACGGAAAAAGTAAAAAACAAATTTTATCTACGCATAGTCTTTTATCTGTTATCGGGCCCTTAATTATCGTTTTCAGTGGGTATCTCCACGACGTCCAAGCAAACGTTAGTGGTGTGACAGCGGTTAATAATCATTAGTTTAGTTTTTGATCTATTTAGTCATAGACCTAGTTCTTGTCGACTCAACTGTTAGTATCATGTTTTTAATTCCTTCCTTATGTTTAGCAATGAGCGTGGTGTCGTCCGCATAACGTAGGTTAGTTATTCTACGACCACTAATAACTACACCTTCTTGCCATTCATCTGTAGATATTAAATAATAGCGAGGAAATAATGCACCCTTGTCGCACAACTTTGCTGATCGTAAAACTGGATGAATTTTTGACTAATATAATCTTCACAATAATAATAATAAATACTTATAAAACTGATTATTGAATTAGCATTTTGAATTAGATTTGTAAAATATTACCCGATATACGTATAATTTAATGGTGATAGCACACTTCAATTCATCTTAATAACGTCTTTAAAGTATAATATCGATTTTATTATCCCTAAAAGCTTAAGTAGATAGACATTGTCTGCTTGTACGCTGAATACATTTATTGCTCCATCATCGTCTGCAGTTCCATGATTGCCAACAATTAATAAATAATCATAACTCTCTACGATACATAAACACTAAAAATATATAACATACTAACGTTTGATGGACGATTATTAAACCATAATCACATGTATGTTGCATACGTTTAGTCTTGCGTTACGTACAGACTTACAAGTCAATTGGAGATAATTATGAGCTCGAGGCGTTATCGGCCATAACTAATTTTCAACAGATTAACGTGCTTTAACGTCACTGATTTTATTTACATACACCTACATACATATTTGTATTATTTCAAATATCCACACATACGCCATTTACAATTTTAATTTTTCTAAATTCTATGAGGAAAATATACTGGTTTGTACTGGTTTGAAGAACCTGACAATCATGACAGTTTTCCACAGGAAAGTTTCTTAATCTCTTGTGGTTCCTGTTTCATCTCTTCATCTATCATCAAATGTATGTACATACGTCTTTATTAAAAAATAATTTATCGAAGAAATTACATGTTTTATTTTCAACATTTTTTGTTATATACGTTTTCCTCTTAAGTTAATAGATATTGTTTTTTGGTTAGCGTCCACCCGAAACCCCCTTAAGCTGGGTCCACGTTAACAAACCGATCCTGTAATGTATCGCGTAAAATAATATATTTTATTTCCCCTAGGCCTTCCGGCGTTTAGGGTATTAACTATTACAAAGAAATGAAAAACAAAATAACATTCAATATGGATATTTAACAATATTTTTAATATAATTTCTTTGTACTTCTCCAGTGTCCTTCTGTTTCATTCTATTCTCATTCCGGCTTCCCTTTCCGATCTCCTTCCTTTTTGCCTCCAGTTCTCTCGTCCATCTTTCCCCCTGGCCTTCCTCACTCATCAATTCCTTTATCTCTTTCTCCCAGGCTGCCATCTCTCTGCACATCTTCGCTAAATGCTCCAAGGTTTCCTCTTCTTCCTTGCACATTCTACAGATATTGTCCTTTGGCTTTGCCCAATACCTGTTGTTCCTCTCTTCGTTGTCGCATCTTAACTTCAGTATCTTCCTGACTACCCCTGATCATCCTCTTTTTCCATTCAAGTATCTCGGTATTCCGAACACTCATATCTTTTCACACTCCGCCATTAGTCTATTCTGTCTGTTCTTTCTTGCTCCTGTACTTCCTTCTCAATTCTTATAATATATTAGTTTTTTTCTCTCTGCTTCTCTTATGTCCATTCTACATCTCCAAAAGTACTATTTTCTTGTCTCTCCCCATGCCGACAATTTGCCTTTTTGTTCTTCCTTCATCATTTCTTCCTAGTATTCAATAATCGAAAAATAAAAGAAAAAATAAAGCTTCCAATTTTCTTTATGTAGATATTTATAGAATCTTTCTAGATATGATATTTTCTTACGATAAATTTATATTCTAATAAGGATTAATAATTAATTAATCATATGTGTTGTTTTGATCGATTTTTTTAGATAAAAAATATTGATTGAATAAATGACTGTAAGTAGTGACATTGATAAAATACTGAGAAATACAGATTTATACCATTCTAGTAAGGCATATTTCAGATTAATACACTGCATTCTTCTATAATACGAACTGAGATAAGAATTCATAAGAATATGAGATTCTTCACATGCCTAAGAATGTTACGCCATTTTTATGAAATTACACGTAATTTAATAATACTTGTTGAAACATCTAGATAAGAAAATTTAATGAACGAACAAAAATAAACAAATTAAGAACATAAAACAAAAAATATATTCTTAGATTGTAAGCGATCATTTACGTGCAGACATTTGGTGTCTAGTGTCATCTAGTGTCTTCAATAAAAACACTAAAACCACGTGTTTTTTTAGTCCTAAGGAGGGTCTCAAGCCCCCCATTACCCCCCTTACATTTAGAATTCGGGCTGCGAAGTTAGATTTTCTTATGACCATGTATTTTGTCTTGAAATATATATGAAGGCCATGTTCTAACAGTATGGGTCCGATGAATAAGATTTCGAAGATCTTGAATATTAAAATGAAATATTGAAAAGTACAGTGTCGTCAGCGTATCAAATATTGTTAATTACACCTACTGTTCCGTCACTTAGTGCTTCGAGTAAAGATTGAACAACAACGGAGATAGTAATATCCTTGTCTTACACCTCTGAGAATATTAACTTCGTCCGTTAGCGAGTTTTTAATTTTAACGGCGTTTTGATTTCACTTTGTATATACAGTGCGACCTCAATAATCCGGAGCATCAGTAGATCGGATTCTTCGGTAATCCGATAAAGCATTTCAATTGCATTGTGTACTTTATAATCCGGATTTGATAGTATTCGTTATTCCGGATTTGATATCACTCGTTAATCCAGACCTGCATTTTTAATTAACTTCTTAACCCTAACTTCCTAATATACGAAGTTTGGCCGGATCAGATGTCTGGGCGTTCACATGAGCAGTGCGTGTCTTTGTGTTGACGATTATATATCGCGTAAAACGTACTGACTTAGTTGCTTAACTATTTGTTGTTACCTATTCGCCATTTAGTCACATACCTAGATTACTGTGTTCAACCGTGTTTTATTTTAAGTGCTACATATAAACATTTCTTATACATACACAAATTAAAATGCCTCCTAAAAGAAAACATACTATGTTGTCAATAAAACAAAAATCCGATATAATAGAAAGACTAGACCGTGGTGGTAGTGGAAAAGTGTTGTCAAATGAATCCGGGGAAGGAATATCAACAATTTCTGATATATAAAAAAAAACAAAGACATAATTCAAAAGGTATGGTACATTTTAAAGACAATTTTGTACTTTTATTATGTTTATGTCCCTTCGTTTAGATTTGTTGGCAAATGTGATTCCGATCCTGGCTCCAGAAAAACGTTGAGAAAGGCCAAACATCCAGCAATGGAAACGCGTTTGTATGCATGGTTTAGTACACAACGAACAAGGAACGTCCCGATTTTCTATGAAATTTTATCTGCCAAATCAAAACAGTTTTATACTGAAACTTATGGAAATGATAACTTTAAAGCTAGCACGGGCTGGATTTCTAATTTCAGAAAAAGGCATGGTCTGCGTTTTATAAAAGTATGTGGCGAAAAGCTATCCAACGATCAAAACGCCATCGATCCCTTCATAACTGAACTTGCAGAAAAGATACATGAGTTAAACCTCATACCTACTCAAATATACAAGGCAGATGAATCTGCCCTATATTGGAAAATGTTGCCTGAAAAGACGCTGGTTCGTTCTCAGAAAAAGACCGCACCCAGTTGAAAAATAAGCAAAGAAGGCATTACGTTTCTACCATGTTGTAATGCTGATGGTTCACAAAAATTGAAGTTGTTAGTAATTGGGAAGGCAAAAAATCCAAGGGCATTTAAAAATGCGAACATACCTGTTGAATACAAGTCCTCTACCAATGCATGGATGACAACAGCTATTTTTCTACATTGGTTTCAATGTTTATTTATTCCTCAAGTTAAAAGACATTTAAGAATACTCAATTTGCCTGAAAGAGCCTTTATAATAGTCGATAACGCCTCGAGTCACGGAACTGAAGAAGAGCTGACTAGCAAGGATGAAGAATTTACAACAACCTTTCTTCCACCAAACTGTACCGGACTTTTGCAACCTATGGCTCAAAATGCCATCAGACTGACAAAATTATTTTATCGTAAAAGTCTTTTAGCCCATGTTTTATCTAATAACGAAGAGAACGTTATTAAGTTATTAAAAACCATTAATTTTAAAGACGCTGTATGCTTACTATGCAATGTTTTGGAAAAAGTCTCATCCGAAGTCTTGCAGAAGTGCTGGCACAAAATTCTTGCTCATGTAGCCAATATCGACCCAGACACTGAATATGATGCTGAAGATCTGATTCCTCTGAATCAATTGCGGCGCAATATGCCCGCTTCAGTAATTCGAATTTTTTACTAATCCGGATCACCGCAGTTTTAATTAGTCCGGATTATCGAGGTCGCACTGTACCTACAAAATTCTGAAATGTGTGATAATTCACACTACATATATATATATATATATATATTTATAATTGAGTAACGTTTTTTAATTTGTAAAAAATATGAAAGTAATTAAGATACGAAGCAATTTGTTTCATAAATCAAAAAATACTCTAACGGATTTTGTTTGTCATATAATAAAGCACGCAATCTTTCGTAAATTTTTCTGCGATTTGCCCAACAGCAAGGTCATGTGAAATGAGGTATAAAAAATCTTTTAAATCAACAAACAATTACATTAAATTACACGAATGTCATAAACACGTTCGTGACGAAATTTTAACTGTTATTAATCATATTTTTCACATAATAACGAAATTATTATAAAATTCCATTGCAACTACTTGCAAAAATACTGTTATGGGAAGTGGGTAATCTGTTATGGGTATTTCGTAACGGGTTTGTTGCACATCGGGAGGAAGTCAATGATGATATGATAAATAAATAAATACGAGGCTAAAAATGATAACTGTTATTGTGGATTTTTACGAATATTTAATAGGTGATAGTTGTTTGGATTGTTTACTATCGCATTCTGTAGAGCGTGAACTACTTATTCTTTCGAAAAGCGAAAAACAGGACGATCGTCTTTTGTCATCTGGGGTCGAGGGTTGAAAAAATAAAAATACAGGTTAAAATTATATTTTAAACATAAAATAAATTATTTAAACTTTCCCAAATTAACTTAATTTTATAGGCGAAATCTAATCATTGCTATAGATGGGGTAGTTATTGGTAAATACTTGGTCTAAGGTTGAGAGAATCTTCTCAGAAGAAAAAGAGATGTAGATAACTTTTTTGAGGAGAATGAATGTTGCTTGTCCAAGTGAGTTTTGAAACCAGAATGAAACCTAATAGTTTCACCATTTTTGATTCAGAGGGACGACGTGGATTAAAAGAAAATATGATTTTCTAGGTTTTATCCATATTAGGTGTACTGGAAAGTTCTTTCGTTTTTATTATTAGTGCAGTATGCGAACTAGTCACGACTTGTTCGCTGAATTGAACAGACGTCTTTTGCGTTTTGGTTAAACTCTGTACCTTTGAGTACCTAATTATTGTTTTCGTTTCATTTTAAACCCTTACATTTCAAAATGGCGGAAGAATTTCCATCAAAACATTTTTTACGCTGTTTAATGTTTCATGAGTACCATACAAAAAATTCTGCTACAGTTGCTACAAAAAAACATTTGCACTGTTTATGGTGATAAACTAAGTGTACGCACATGTCAAAGGTGGTTTAAAAAATTTAGATCAGCAAATTTATGTTTGGATGAAGAACCCCGATCAGAAAGGCTCTATAAAGCAATTATTTATTATGAGATGTTAAAACCGGGGCAAAGTGTTAATTCTGACCTCCACTGTTAACAATTGGATCGACTGAATTAGAACTTTACCAGAAAACGGCCAGAAATTGTGAATAGAATAAGAATTATTCTTCAACACAGCAATGCCCGACTTCCTGCATCAAAAAAGACACGTGAAAAACTTTCCGGGCTTGGTTGGAAGGTTCTACCACAACCACCTTACTCACCAGACATTGCACCTACCGACTATCACTTATTTCGATCACTGGAACAATTTTTAAGAAACAAGACACTTAGAGATATGAACCATTTTAACATGGTTCCTTGAACAATGTTTTTCTTCAAAAAATCAGAATTTTATAAATCGGGATTATTTTGTCTTCCTGATAGATGGCAGAGTGTTATAGATCACGATGGAAACTATTTTACTCAATAAAGTACATTTTTTTCTTTCGATTTGTGTTTATTTTAATAATACCAAATAAACGAAAAAACTTTCCGGTACACTTAATAGAAAACAAATTCGAATTGAACCAACCACAGGCTTTAGCTAAAGAAGTTTCAACAGATTCGGTTAGTAAATTCACATTACTGTTTCAATTTATAAGGGTTTTATCATCTGGAAAAAAGTAAACAGTCATTTTGACCTACGTAAGAAGGAAGATCATTCATATATAAGATGAAGAGAACGGGACCAAGAACACTTCCTTGTGGAACACCATAGGATAGACTGAGATTATTGGATCTTTTATTGAAAATAAGATTTCAATATGGCGCAAATATTCATCGTTTCTGTGCGCCAAAAATGTTTAGTAACTAAGATTTTAATAGATTCAACGGCGTTCTTCTGACCAGCATTGAGATAGCATTCCAGCGTATCACATAAAATGTCATGTGAAACACATTCAACACGTTTTTATTTTATTAAAATGCGAGTAAATATTTGCGACATTTTTGAATTTTTAAATATCGAGGTGTATAACATAAACATTTTGCGAAAAATACAAAGAACATACTCATATAACATCAGTTACTTTTTTGCCGTAATTCAAAACATATCCCCACGATTTACTCCTGTCCATAATCAAATCTTTTCCCAATTTGGACTTAATATTAACTTTCCCTCCATTTTATTTAGGAAAAGTTAAAAAACTAATATGCTTATTACTTGTACTTTCTTGAATCACAGCAAAAAACGCTAAAATTTGTTCAGCTTTAATAGTTTTTCACAGCTTCCGTCGATATTAACAAAAATTCAACACTAAAATATATGTAATAACTTCAAACTGTACTGCAGCACTTAGTACAATAATTTGGCCACCAGTTAGCGTGTTACTTCAATAGGTAGTAAAGTGATTGTATAAATTTAGTGTCCAAATGTTTTGTAGGGTTCAATAGACTGAAATAAATAATTTTGCGCATATTGACACCACAATATCATAGCAATATTTTTAAGTGTCAATATTTATCAAAGTGTTTCCATCACAGTCACGTACACTATATTATTTCCTTATCTCTCATCCTCGTATCTAATCTAATCTAATACAAGCTTTAACAAACAGTAACATACTGCATAGCATACAGTACATTTATAACATAACACATGCACATAAAGTCTGTAATTCAATTACGGACAGGGTGTTATTGACCAGATGACCATTCGAGCACAACAGGATGAGAATGTGGATATTATGTACCTTTATACAAATTACCATTCGGCCAAAGGTGCTGACAGCAATATAACTAACGGTAGTTGATTGTGGGGTGTGAAATGCAACCATTCACATTTGTGGAACAAATCTAGTGTGAATAAATCAAGATTAAGTAGGAGGTTTCTGTGGGAATACCTTACCGCAACAAAAAAATACACTTTAGCACATGAGTGCTTCAATAAAACATACATTTTACATTATACATTTATGTCCAGTTGCATAAAAGTCTTAAAACTAGATATAAGCTAAAACTCGATATAGAAAACTCGATGCGACCGGGAATTAGAATTCTTGTGTACTCCAAAATTTTATTTTGAGGATTGACACATCGAAGTTAGTGTTTTTCAACCTCTTAATACCACCTACATTCACCAATTGTCGTAAGGGTAAAATATGCTTATTAATATTTAAATTAAAAAAGAAAAACTTTTTTCCGTCTTGTCTCCTGGTGTGTTCCATTTTTTTTTTTTTTTTAATAGTTTTTTAGGTATGACCAAAAAAACCTTTATAACGTTACCCATGCGGCTGTCTGTCTGTCTATCTATGTCTGTCTGTTCGGTAGAAATTGTAGCCAACGAATGAACATTTTGACCCACATATAGGAAAACTATAGAGTTAAAAAAAAAAAAAAACATCGGGGAAAAATATTAAACAAATATATATTTTATGAAAATATGTTTTTTTTTAAATATTGTGTGGGGTATCAAATGAAATCTCTTATGCCTGGATAAATAAATTATTATTTTTGAAAAACCTTTATCTTTTTCGTCCCCAAACTATTTCGCAGAGGGGTTCAATAATGCATATTGAAACCGGAATGGTTAAATAAAAAAATTTGATCTGATCAGTTTTACGTAAAATTATTATTTTTTTTTATTTTGATACGATATTTGCTAAAAATCCCTTGTCCCGCACCTTTTAACCCATGGGGGTTAATCTAAAATTCTTAAAAAAATCTTACTAATGCATATTAATATAAACCGGAATAGTACTACAGGAATTTTTGATTTGATAATTATGTCGAAAGTTATCGAACTTTTGCAAGACCGTGCTTTCAATATTTATGTGATTGACTAAAACTGGATAGCTATAGCTAGCTCTGAATGCAAACGCATATAAAGTACGGTTGTTTTCTCTTGATGAAAGTACGTGTCTTCTTCTTCCCAAATTTATGATTTTTAATATGTACCTACAATTTGTAATCACTTACTAAATACCAACAAAACCCTGAAATGTGTGAAAATTCCCACTTCACATCAATTTTTTAAATTTCCTGTAAAATTATAAGCGAGCAGAAAATTTACAAAAATAACATATGTAATTATAAGTTTTATTATGGGTACGGGTTCAACATAAAAATAAATATTGCTGTACAATCTTTTTAGGTTTTAGCCAATTTTACTTTTAACTTATTTTATTTATTATAAAAATGATTGGAATTAAAATACATAAAATTGCGTTGAAACTTTGACAATGGCGAGAACCGAAACTGCAGTCAGTACAGCAATGAAAGATTCTGGTGGTGGCATTTGAAAAGGGGGTCCTCCTCAGGCATTTTCAAATTCTAGTCACCTTACAATACGTCCACGAATAGTGGTCAATACGAAAAAGTATAATGGTGTATTCTCTTCGTTTATTTCTGCAAATGCTCATGATTGAAAGTCTTTATATCTTGAATTAAACTGTACAAATCTTCTTAACCTTGTTATAAATGGCGTTTATATATATTTTTCTCATTTCCATTAATAATTCTAATCTGACCTTTCATCTTAAATCTAATTCTTTAAATACAATGAGTACATTATTTATTTTTTATCGATTATGAATTATAGTTATTTGTTAGTAATAAAATGGCGGATATGTGCAATAAATTCCTTCTCGGAAATACAATGCGTTCTAAATTAAATCGAGGTTTTATCAATTATTATTAAACTATAAAATTAACTAGTTACTATTGAGGCAATGCTAATAACTTTGAGAAGATATACAATCATGTTTTGTAGGTGTTAGCTTTGTATGTAAATTATTAAATTTCACAAATATATTATTATTTACTAAGGGCGGAGTTTAATTGACCTGGGAAGTAGGTAATGCGGTAAAACTATCTACAATAAGTGCCGTTTAGTGTGATCATAATATTAGAATCAGCCGGTTTATAGAATCAAATTTAAAAGGGACCGATTCTAAAGAACGATTTAAGTGTCTTAATTCGTGTTTTGCTTCAAAACAGTAAACAAAAACATATTTTAACTTGGGTCAGGAATAACTGAGCGAACTTAAATAGGTGAACACGTTAACATAACAATTTCTGATGATTTCTGAAGCAAAATATCAGTCTGGTTATTGTTAGTTCTACTGATTATCATAACTCAAACCTTGAACGATTCTCAAGCTTTGTCAATTCAAAAATTCTAGTCAGAAGGAAATAATGTTGGCTGCAAAATTTGTGATATATAATTATTTAATAGTATCAAACTGTCATTTCCCAAGATATGCAAATAATATTACCTAATACGCAATAAACCTATTTTTTTAACCATACTCATTGATCGTGTCCTTCCATTCAACTCCATATAAAACTTCTTCTAATTGTTCTTTGGCTATATACGGGGTTTCCCGTGCTAGTGACGCGTGGGTATCGAACCCGGTCCGACGGTGAGTCAGCTGCCGGCCGCATGGTCCGCCAGGTGTGCTGCACCTAAACACTTAAATCAAACGTCCATTGCTCTAGCTACCGCACACATATGCACACGCACCTGGCTTAACAATTCTAGAAGGCATTTAATAACTTTTTCGCTAATAAGTTTTGCATAAAGAACAGTCGCGAAATTCTACCCCCAGGGATTTCAAAAATAACAGAGAAAGTTTTTCTATCCGTTTTTTGGCGATTATAGGACGACAAACATAACATACCGTATTACATCGAACTTAGTAAGTGATCTAATTGCTCCCGATCAGTTCGTATAGTCAGTCGGATCATACATGATAGATCAGTGTTCTTCAACTTTTTTGCCACCGGGGACCGGTGAAAATAGGATAAATATTTCGTGGACCGGCTGAAAGATAAGACACAAATACCAATATAGATAGTATTCTATTATTATATAGGTATATGTTGTACAGTTATACAATTACAATTTTTATTGCGACATCTGCGGTTGCTTATTTGTTAGAAAATTTGATATACGTGGCTGCAGAGTTATTTCCGAGAGACGAAGCGCTGCGTTAACATCCATTCGATTTCTCTGTTTGGTTTTTATTATTGACATGGCTGAAAAAATCTTTTCGCACAAATAGGACGTCGAAAAAATGACCAATAATTTGATAGCTTTATAATTAAAAGATGGATATTTTTTTCTAGCGATTTCCAAAATTGAGACAATGATTGTATTTTATGTCTGGACACCAGAGCTCATGAGTTTTTTTTTTTTTTTTTTTTTATCCATCACTTGCATTTTGGCATTGCGGACCATTTTTTGTTAGGTCTTCACTGGAATCATGGAAGTGAGGACCTTTTTTATGTCCTCTCTGGCATTTTGGAAGCGACGACCTTTTTTTTAGGTCACTTGCATTTAAAAGGTAAAGTGCTAACAGTCAGCACCTGCCTCTTTAAAAAATATTGTCTTCTATGACAGCCAACTGGTGGCCAAATTTAGTCCCCCCAGTACAATATCCTGGGTGTTCGCCTGACGTTCGGTTCCCATACGTTGGGTATAAGAAGCTCACAGACGTCATTGAATTTTATTTTTATTTTTCTATTCACAAAGAACTGTGTGAACTAGATATATATCTGTTTATCGATTCTGTCATTCAATCGACTTGTATCAGCAATTTATCGATAAATCGGCATGTTAAATCTCGTGAACTATAGCTATATTTTTGATGTATTTTCAACATACAAGACTCAGCTGTTTCTTTCCTTTACTAAAATAAAATAAAACCATTTAAAGAACCCTAACTAAAATTTCACATACCCCAAAATTGTATTAACAGTCATTAATAATAATTATATACGTTTGTCAAAATTAAGTTAAATACTCATTTCTTTAACTGGCTGTCTGGTCTTGAGTGACATTTCCAGATGCACGTGACCAGTTTTCCAAGATAATTAATACCATGTTTCATTAAATTAACATGCATGTTTAAAAGTATATGTAACATACAAGTGGTTTATGTTTTGCTTCCCGACTCATAAATTCTAGATTATTACGTGTATTATTATGAATAATTAATATAAACACTACATACTGTAAATTAGATTATTTATTTACTAATGACTTGTTATTATTTTTATGTTTATCATTTTATTCTTGTTTTCATTTTATCAACACAGGTAAGTCGATTCAAATATTTTAATGAGGGAGAAAAGAGTAATGACAAAAAGAAGAAGTAACTCATACACAAACATACACATAAAGAGATAGACAACCGAAGACGGTGGAAGAACCGAACATATACTGACAGACAGAGGAAAAATTATAGAGCAGAGATCGACAAACTGGTGCCCGCCAAGCTTTCTTGAGGTGCACGCCCCTAAATTTTAAAAATAATAATGGAATTTTGTAAAATAGGTTCCTTGACAGACGTTAACCACGATAGGCGTCAAGACAATACTAGTCTACTGTTTATTTCATACTGTTGGAGAAACTAAATAGATAATAAAAGAAAAAAAATAAATAAAATAAAAAATAACTATTATTTGAACAATGGTAAACAAAAAAAATTGCGGCACACGCGCTAGCTTATTATATTCAAGATATCTGCCACTGAATTATTATTATTATCATTTTATTTATTTTAAATCGGCCTATTTCTGCAACGAGGCTATTCCCCGATGCCAGAGGGCGAGCTCCTAAACCTGGATGATGGGTGAATGATTGTGGAAATGGGAGTAATTTAAACATATTACTCTCGCCCCAACAATATCACCAACTAAGAATCGAACCAGCAACCTCATAATTAAGACTGTTTTCACCAGTCAGAACTGCACGATTTAACGAGGTCGGCCAGTCTGTTGGCTCTAGCACTGAAATAATTTTACAAATGTGTTCATTAATTTTATAATGGATGCTTTTAATTAATAAATTGCTTTTGCGACACACCAGGGGGTCGCGCTTCCTCAGTTGAGTAATATAGTCTGTAACACTCAGGAAGGTCTAAGTGATACACCATTAAAGAATTTTTCAAATCGGTTTGATAGTTTCTGAGATTACCCCAAAAATAAAAATAGATTTATATTTTATAATAAGAAATAATAATAAAATAATAAGTGAGATATTTTAAGTTTAAATATAGGTAGCGACACCAGAGCCCCCCAAATATCCATTTTATTAAGAACACTATTGAGTACACTTCTAAACAGAAAATAATCGTGTTTTCATTTTTACACATTTTATGATACGCATTTTTGAGGTAAAATAAATAATAAGCGAGATATTTCAAGATTTTAGTCTAGGGCAGCGTTTCTCAACCGAAAACGTACCACGGACCAGTAAAATATTTAATTTTCTATCGCGGAACACAAAAAATAAATGTACTACTAAACAAATTTATTGTATATGTAGTCTACATCTATATATATAATATCTCAGTAATGAAAAATCACTGAAAAATTAACAAAAATCACAGAAAATGAACAAAAGATCATAAAAAATTAACGAAAAATCCCAAAAATAATCTTTTATAAACCTTTCATGGACCATTAAAATTTTGCTAAGGACCACCGGTTGAGAAACACTGGTAAAGGGTATCCCCTTGTAACCACCAAAATATGCATCCATTAAAAAAATAAGACAAAACAGATTTGTTTACTTATTTTAAATAACAGCGGGGCTACCCCCCGTACCGTCTTTTCGAAGTACTTGTACGAAGAGTTCCGAATAAACACGGCAGGTACACGAAAAACAACAGACAGAGAGATTAATTATATAAGACACACTGATTTCCTACGTGTACAGTGTAGGATCCTCTTAATGTGAAAGTTTCCACCCTATATGTAACTTGCAGCACACTTTGATCAAATACATTCCTTTTAAGTCAAATAGTCAGTTAACTTTTAAAAATAGACTATGTATGCACTATAACAAATGACACGTCAATATAAACTCTATTTTGAGATCATTCATTACCCATTAGAGATTTCGCAACAAGAGTCATTCACTTAAAATTCCTTCGATTAACAATTACAATCAGAATCAAAGTCTTGCACTATAAATCAGTATAGTTTTTCTCAGTAGCATCTATAAATCTTGTGTTTCATCTTTATGGTCCATTCTAATTCAAGGTGTTGACACAATATATCAACGATAGCGGCGCTAGTGCTGCCTCTCTGGCGACACTACACTACTTTGAATGTCTAATGCTATAAATAGTGGACAGTTCATTGGATGCCCTTACCCCCAGGTGGTATTTCAATCGGACAATGCATTATGGATATACCGAGATGAATTGTAGGTTATGTGTGGCGCCGAACTCGGCATAGATAATGTTTTTCTGACTTAATGGCAATGAAAAGCGTCGTGTTTATTGCATTTTATTGCTTTATGTACGTTATAAACTCATACGTGAGTAAAATTAATTGAATTATTTATTGATTTTTTAAATTGTTACGATTTTTTTTTCCATGAAATACAACTGATTAATAGATCAATTAAATTTATAAATGTTTCCAATTTCTAACAACATTCTTGTAGCAAAACTAACTAAAATTTGGTCAATTGTTAGTTAGTTACAATTTTTGCCGCACAGCAACAATGGGTATTTGAGACTAGCACAGTCCATTTAAATGACTAGAATATATTTGGGGAACTGGAATATGGAGTGGAAATATGGGGATGGAAAGAACAAGAAGAAATAGAAAAAATACACGAAAAATACATAAAATGGGCAAACGATAAACACCAACTTATGTCATACTGGAAGAAACCAAGAGGGAGAAAATAAGAGTACTAACAGGGCGAAGAGCCATTAAATATGAAGAGCGAGTTATATTGACAGAAAACACAATATTAGAAGTGTTGAAAAGAGAGAGAGAAGATGAAAACCGATGCCAAATGGGGAATGAAATGTAAAAAATATCACAAACGGGAAGGTTTTTCCATAGACGAGGTTTCCGAAGAAGAGAAGGTCAACAGATGATTAACATATTAGTAGAAAGGGACAAAGAAGCGCAGTTACAAGAATAGTATAACAGAATACCATACTTTAAATGTAACAAAGTCTATAAAAATTTAACCACTATTGGATTATCCAGATACCTGGCAGAAGAAACGAGGAACCAGAAGATAATCGCAAGGTTCAGATGGGGCAACGAGGAGAGGGCAAATAATTATTGGATGGAAGAAACTGGAAAAATGTGTAGAACCTGCAGAGAAGAACAAGAAACAATATACCACCTAAGAAACTGTGAAGAAATGCAGCCAGAACCACGAAAAACAGAAGACCTATTAGACGACTCAGGGAGAGACCTAGTCTCGATGCAAACAGTTTAGGAAAGAAGAATAAAATGAATTATTATGTATCATAGAATAATATATATGATTATTATAGATAGTAAACCAATTCTTTTAAATCCGAAATGCATGAAATAAATTTATTATTATTATTAGGGGGGTGGAAATAAATCCATTAATTTAGAGTACAAAATATTTTTTTCGTAGTGTTTTTTCCCATCGTTGAACTAATTTTTCGATACTTTTTGTCTACAGAAATCTTCTGTTTTTGAAATATCAGGTGGGTTTACATCGGTGCAAATTCGAAAATTTAAAAAAAGAAGAAGTGTTCTTAATGATTCGTTTTTGCAAAAATGAATAAGTGTCACATCAGACTAAACCAACAATTTTGACGAAGTCACGAGTTTTCTAATCTAAAAGTGAAAAATACACAAAAAAATAAATATAAAAAACCTTATAAATATTTATAAAACTCAAGTATATTTAATATAAAAACTAAACCTCCTTTTGAGGACAATATTCTTAAAAAATCTAAAGTGAAAACCATCTAAAATTGTCAATAAATCACTTTCTAGAAGGTCATGGTCAATCTCGTCCCATCATTACCTATTTAAACTTATTGATGTTGGCACAAAACCTAACCTCAGCATTTATAAAAGTGTTATTGAATTTCCATGTTACAAATTACAATGCGTAATAAATATTGCAAATTGATGAATGTTTCCACACTCAAGTGGAAAACAAATATTAATAAACACTATCAGTTGATAGTGAAGAGCACTGGTGACGAAAGATTACCAAGGATACTTGTCAAATTACTGGAAAAGAAAAATTTATGATTTTGCATACGTCTGCTTTCACCAAATGCAAATTTTTTGATTAATTTAGTGACAGCATTTACGCCTAACTAAAAATAAGATATCTATTTGCTCAAAAGTTGTTCATCTCAATTTGTCATTAGAAAATTTAGGTATTCAGGACTCTTTTCTACGGACAATATTTTTGTGTTTCTCATTAATAAACGTTGAATTAGCTCTCTTTTATTACATAACGCGGTAAGTCTTTATTCATACGAGTGTTTGTCTGCCTGTCTTGTTGTATATATGTCTGTTCGTCCACTAGTTTGTGTGCTATGAAAGTAATATCCTGCTATCGAGTGAGATTGCAATTTTTCATTCTTCATGTCACTACCATCTGTCGTCAGGCTTTACGTCCTTTATTAGCCTCTTCCATTGTACTTAATCCATGGAAAAAATCATGTCTAAACAAGTCTAAGGTATTTTAATACTGACAATTAAATTTCCAATAATCTCAGTCTACTTCGTGGTGTTCCACAAGACAATGTTCTTGGCCCCCTTCTCAACTTAACTTTAACTAAATAAACTATTTAATGACTCACAATTTGGTTTCTGCCCTAAACTTTCGACTAGTGATGCTATTCTAAACTTAATTGTTGAAGCTACTAGTGGTTCACAGACTATAGAAAATTGTCTTTCGACTTTATTAGATTTATTTAAAGCTTTTGACTGTGTCGCCCATTCAATTCACCTAAATAAGTTGGAGAGATATTGATCATAGATAGCGTATTCACAAAATCCTATCTTTCTAACAGAGTGCAGTACGTAGCTATTAACACCGTTAAATCTGATCATCTTCTAGTTAATTTCGGTGTCCCACAGGGACCTATTTTAGACTCATTATTATCTCTGATTTTTATTAATAATTTTCCCTCATCAACTACTTTAATTGTAAGATCTAACGATTTCTTAGGATTTTGCATTGAAAGTCTTGTTTTTTTTTTTTCACGGCTTTAGCAACATAAGGCCGAGCATTTCCATGGAGAAGAATCACTTTCCAGCGATCTGATGCAGGTGATGATCGTTTTCGCATCAACCTATCATTCAAACGCTCAAATTGTTGTCGAAAACGTTCGGCGGTGATTGTTTTCTTTGGTTTTAACAGCTCGTAATACGCAACACCTTTCATATCACACCAAATAAAGAAAGAGCTTTGTGACCGTTTATGTTTTGCTTTGGTGTCGACGTTGATAGTTGACCAGGATCAACCCATGATTTCTTGCGTATCGGGTTGTCGAAATAGATCTATTTTTCATCATCGGTCCCGATACGCCACAAAACACTCTTTTTTTTAATGAAAAGAAGTAAAGCCAAATACAAAATTAGGTAAACTTCTATCCATTTCTACTTTATCGATAGAAGTTTACTGGTACAACGCTAAACGTCAGTTCTCTAAATTAAAAATTTGCCTTTGCCCTCACAATATATTTATAACTGCCTTCTGCTAGCTTATAAAAACTCGAATGAGAAAATGCACAATTAGTCCCATAAGTGTCTACAAAAAATTATCCATTGGACCGAAATTCCGCCCAACGTTTGTGCCGGATTGATCTTGCATTGAATTGATTAATATGAATACATTTTCTCGTAATAAATAAGCAACTGATAGAAGTTTTGTCGTTATCTCGAAATGCAATCATGTGTATCTCTGGGAACACTTTAACTAACAGATAAGAAATACCTGGGAACTTTATGATTCCAACATAAACTTTGATCTTTTATATCGATGCTCATATATTATGGCATTAGTTTGCGTGCATGTGTTATTGACTTGCTCTCATATGACGGAAGCTCCGATAATTGCAAATTTAATTTATACTACGTAATTTCAATGGTTATGAACATTTATTGATTTGCAATTATGGGACACTAGCAATGACGAACTGTCCAATAAATCACTATTCTTTTTGTTATAATCACAGGTCATTATTCATATTAATTATTGCTTGTCGGATTTTCATTTTTCTAATTGGAAACGTTTACTTATAGAATTACGGCAAAGACATTTGTCTACGACACTTGCAGCATTGCAACTTTGACAATGACGAGAGTCGAAACTGTGGTCAGCGAAAATAAAAGTTACGTGAAACAAAAAGAATGTTTTCTTTCAACCTCTTATGCATCTTTTATTTTATACATAAACCACTCAAAATTTAAATATATATATATTCAAAACAGAGTGTTCAAAATTATCTTGGCACCATTGGTAGTTACTGTCTACGATTACGAATAAATGGAGAAAATGCTAGTAATTTTTAAGCAGATGATGATGACGAAAGGCTGATGACGGTGGTTTCTGGTTTTATCTACGACACCCTAGAAATGGTCGTAAGCTTCTTGAAAGCTTTATCCTAATTAGGAATACACTTATAATTCAACCAATTTTCTTTTAATGCGTACCAATATAAACAAATGATAATACGTAGAACGCCCACTAATACTTCTTCTTAATCAAATCCCAATTACTGATAAATAACGCGCCATGTCATCACAACAAATTGCAATTCCACTACACGCATACTTGCATGAAAATATCGTAAAGATTTGCACACGGCAGTACTCAAAAGTTACATAACCATGTGCATACAACCAATACAGCCACTTGTAATGCAATTTAAACAGTAATTCTAATGCAAACAGCTGATTTAATCCGTGTAATGGCACATAACATTTTTATAACTACTGCTTACAATTATGCAGATTTGTAAATAAAAATTTCAAATTTATTTACCAATTAAACTTGTAAACATTGTAAAAGAAAAGAATGCGAAATTAAATTTAAAACATATATATATATAACAAAAATCTTAATTGATATTCCTGATAATGTACGAGGGTTTTTACTTAAATTTTGCGGAAAAGGATGAAAACATCAATTCGTTTATTTAAATATTTTTATTTTATTTTTATTTTTAAATTATTCACCTTCATGATCATTTTCCATCCGGCGAAACCAATCCTGAAAACACACATCGTTCAGATGTCACCTCAGAAACAAAATTTTCGTAGGTTCCAACAGCCGCTTCAGGGTTATTAAATTTTAATCTGCCCATTGTATCCTTCATAAAAGGGAAGAGGAAGAAGTCACAAGACGCTAAGTCGGGACTGTTAGGCGGATGAGTCATTTCTTTCATTCCTAAAGCTGTCAAGAATTTGATCCTAGCTGCGGTATGAGGTCGTGCATCATCATGATGAAGGATTCTCCCTTTTGGTCGTTCTTTGCGTACTCGTTGTAACACATCCGGCAAACAAATTGTGGTATACCATTCAGCAGTGACTGTACGACAATGTTTCAGTGGCACATTGGCAATATAACCGGTACGTCCGAAGAATTAAGTGTTCTTGCCAGTGCTTAGTGTACGGTTCACTTCTGGTTTCTATAAATAAATCTATGCTTCGTCACCTGTTACTATGTCGTAGATGTTAGTCAAAATCTACGACATAGTAACAGGTTAAATTTAATGAGCATTTTCTTGCTCTACTTCACACGCACCATTTGAACATCTCTTAATTGGTCTGTGTTAACTGGTTGACTGGCTCAGTGTTTGGTGGATACCAATCTACCAAACACAGAGCGTCTTGAAGACCAGATGGTCATGTAGGATTGTATTGATTCGAGTCATGGATATGCCAAAGGATGCCTCAATATCCCTGTAAATGCAGAGGCTATCCACCTGCAACCTATTCCGGACATCGTTACACGCAAGACAGCCATAATCGAAATTTTGAATATATGTTTCCAGACTGATTAATCTCGTGATGTGGTGACATCGACTGGTGGCTAAGATCTCCAGATTTAACCGATCCAGACTCTTTCTGTGAATGTATTTTAAGAAATGTGTCTATGCCAAATAGTCAACAGCAATCGAATTGGTAAAGACCAATATTGGAGCACCAACAATTGAAATATCGTCTGAAATCTGTTTAAATGTTACGACAAATTCTCTTGAGAGCTCACATTTGCGTGCCAGCAAGAGACGGTCATTTAACAGGATCTATTTCACAAACTTATTGAGATCCCTCTTAGTTATAAAACGTCGATAAACCTCCAATTAAAACTTTAATATGTCTAGGATAGTAAAATTGGCCCGATTGGAATTATTATATCAAGCGAATAGCTAATTGCATCAACAAGAAAGCGCGCACGAACTTGAAGAAATTAATGTATAAGAAGTAAAGATAAGAGCAGGTATCTCACTTGGAGTCTCCGTGTTGATACAGTCAGAGACCAATGGCCTGAAACTTCTCGTAATGCACGTTCAGGACTGAAGTAGAGGACGCTGAACTTACCTACAACAAACAAAGAAAATTTCAATTTAATGACAAGTGGAAATTACAATGTCTAATATTTAATAATCTTTGGTTAAACAATTTTATGTTTAAACCAAAACTGTAATTAAGGAATATGACGTTAAATAAATATTTCGCCAGAAAATAAGCAACAAAATGTGTTAGAATTTGTTAAATAAGACTCGGAAGAGAAATCAAAATGGAAATAACTAATAAACCATTGTGGTATAGTGTCTGTGGTGGAGAATTCCAGATGAATAATACACTGGAATTATTTTCAGGACCGCATTAGGTTTTCATAGGCCCTAGGCACTCTTGTATTCAATTCTCCGCCTCACCTAGAGAACCACTAGGAACAGACATTATTAGAAAAACTGCTCTTTGAACCTCAAACCGTACATATCCGTTAAAAGAACAAAGACAAGAATACTTGAATCTAAGAAGCCGGTCATCAAGTTCTGGATAAGGATAATGCAGAGACAATCATGTGCGCAAAATGATTTCAGATATAAAAAAATGTACTAAAAAACCTGAACGAGCTGGAAAAATTAAAACTTCACCGACAACAGGTCCTAAAATTTTTACCATGTGAAAAATATATCATGAAGAGATGGTAATATGTAAAATAAGATTAATTAGTTTGAATTCTATTGTTGCTATCCTTTTGAATCAGATATAACTGATTTATAACTTTAGATATTAGCAGGACGACCTCGGTTTCCTTGCGGGTTCCATTCCACGGCCATTCTGATGACAGTAGTTGGGTCTCTCCGTAAAATGTGGCCAGTCTTTGGTCAAACTTTCCAATTCTTGTTTCCTTTATAATTTCGCGTTGATTGGTTCAACCCAAGATATCTTTATTTGAGTCTTTGTCTTGCGATTTAATTCGCAATTATTCTGCGAAGACATTTTTTGACAAACACTTGAAGTTTTTATGTTGTATCTTTCGAAGTTTTCCAAATTTAACAGCCGTAGAGAAGGAGAGACTTTACATTAGTGTTGAAGATACGCAGTTTGGAGTAACGCGAGACCCCTGAGGAACTCCATTTGCGCCTTAACATATTGAAGGCATTTTGCGCTTTTCTGGTGCAGCTTAATAATCAACTTCAACAGTTATATATTTAACAAAAATGAATACGTTCACAGCTACATACACTCTAACAACAAAAAGTCGTTACTGTCACTGGAATATAGCTAGAGGAAAATCAGGAAGGTACTGTGGAGGTAAAATCTTCCAGCTCAACGTTCATAAATGGCACTAAACACTATTTTATTGAAATCTGCCATGAAAATGTCTTTGACTATATCGGAAATTTACTTCAAACCACATGTTAGCTTTCCTCTGTCGAAAAATACGTTCCAAATGCGAAATATCGTCACATCTTCATATGTGAGAAAGTGACAGCTCTGATTTTAAGCAAATGTATGCCTCAAAATGCACAAATAAGAACTCAGATTTTTGGAAAACGTTTTCTTATGCATCAAAATGGAGTCCCGCACGTTAAAAAAACTATTTTGAACCATAATTACCATTTTACAATTTGATTCTTACCGTAAATATGCTGGACCGGCCATTTTGTATTAAGAATATTTTTGAAGTTTGCGACCTAAACAATTGAGCAATTGTCTACAGCCGACCAGATAAATAGGAACGAAAACTGGCCGGTCCGCTGAATAAAATATGAGATCAAAAAGAAGAGCGAGCCCCCAGGGAGATAAAAAACGATCTTAAGCAATACGAAAAAACACCGCGAAACTTACGTTTTTTAGTACGAAGATAGCCGTCGAGCGCGAACAAAGCCTTTCGAATCGCAAGTTCTCAAGGGTTGACCAAGAATCAGAACGGGAAATACATACAAACATAACCCAATCACCAAATAATATATAAGCGACGACGACTCAAACGAGCCGCCTGCATCATTTTGATACAAATGCGTCGAAGGGTTTAAGGAACAAACTTTTTTGATACTCTCATCCAAGTAGTTTAGAGGTTTAACTGCCTGTATATTGTTGTAGTAAGGTAGCAGAGCAAACAAACATAATTTATGATTTGTATATGCATTTCTAAAAGATGAAATTCTTGGTTAGAGCTCGTGTTGCCACAATCCACATGTACTGGCATTTATATAAACAAAAATTGTACGGGTGGTTACGTGCTAACCATTTTTTTCTTATTTTATAGGTATGTAACATAGCATGCTGGTATGGCTGCGTATTTAACGACTGCACTATCTTCCCCATACGCCAGTTAGAAAATGTTTAGAACAATAAAATTTTATAGTATTTGTAAATGTGACTATAGTTTATGTACAGATAACAAAGATTAACTATCTTATCTACAGAGAAGAGACACAAAAATAATTATAGTCGGTGCTCTCTACAAATATTATCATCAAATTAATATTTAATAAACACATGATACAATTATTTTTTCTAGTTTTAATTCATGGGATTCACATGGAGCTATTTAAGAACAGTTATCTAACAAATATTTGAGTTTAGTGATTTCTTAATGTTCTGTATACAATTAAACATAGTTGTAAATGTAGACAATAGACAAAATATAAATACCAGAATTATTTTGTAAATTATATAATTTATTAATATTTCTTCCGGGGTGAAACTTTACAAATTAAATTCATACACACATGTGAAAATGAAAGCGTTTTATACATAAAACAAACGGGTGATTGCGGCAATGTTTTTCAATTCATAGGTCGTGACCCAAAGATGAGTTTACTTAATGTACTGTCCATCGAAGTAGACAAATTGATGCACAAAATAGTTTAAAAAAAGTCCAAATGAATTAAAACAAGAAAACCTCTTAGTTCCACGGGGCAGGGTTCCAGGAAACACGTAAAAACACGCCTTGCGCCGGTCCTGCTTCTATGATTCTAAAACGTCGAGACCAAACATACGTACGTCATAAAACTAAGGAAACAAAAACCGTAAAAAAAATATATATGAAAACCGCAGTCGCAGTCGCGAGAACAGAGACCAACCGGGGTACCATCTGTCAGAGCTCGGTTCACGACCAAGAGGATAATAAACAGTCTAGCCAAGAAGGCCGTAAAACAAAACCATCATAGAGAATCATGAATACGCCACCACACACATACAAAACGGATGGACACGATCACGGTTAAAAGGACTCGGTTCACTGCCTCTAATTCCAATACCGGACGATTATTATTGACGATAAATAACTATCCTATTCCAACAAATGACTTTATTTGAATAATTGATATAACGGTATTAAATTGTCGAGTGGATCAAGCATAAATTTACGATGATTGCTTTCTTGTTTGAGAAAGTTTAATGGATGTCAAGAGCATTATCTTGTAAATTTTTGGCAAATGGAAATGTTTTAGATTATAACAGCTTTTAGAGATACTAAATCCATTATATTAAAATTCCAGATCTCATCAAAATCATTAAAAATTAACGTCATAAAAAATTTCGTGGCCATATTTTATACATTTTCATTTATGGGTTTCGCAGGTAACACTAAGAAAGTCTTATTGAGAAGTGACATTACCGGTAGTGGCTCTATGATCGAAGAAAATATGATTGACCCACCCCCATTAAAACATACGCGGTGTCTCATTCTGTACTATAGCTTGCCTGATGGATATCTCGTCTAGGTTCGAAGACGTTACGACAGCATAAGTTGAACATTATTATATAATTAAAATTGTAAATAAAACTTTTAAATGAATAGGATTCCAAAACCAATAGAATCAAAGAAATCCTGCAATATCAACATTATCGCTGTATCGCTATCGCTAATTATTCAAAGTTATAATCACAGCTCTTCATTATTTTCTGTGACTAAACATGGCTACCGCCATAAATATAATGTTTGTTACAGACTTTTAAGTGTAGTAATTATAATTAAAGTTTTCATTAAAATAAAGACGGCCCTATTTAAAAAAGATAATAGTTCACCTGTATAAGACATATCTGTAACTGTTCCATCATTAGTGGTATCTATCGTCTCTTTTCAAATGATATTCGTTGCGTGATAGCTTCAGTCTCACAACTCGCCGCTGGCAAATCAGACAGATTAAGAATGGTATTTTAATGACTCGGCATCGTTCATATGCCACCAATAGGGAGGCGAAGGCAACGACTCTACCGACCACCTCATGAGTTAACCAGACTCTTCGATTACAAACTTATTGAATATTGAAAAACGTGAAATAATTCTTTAGCACAGTGATTCCTTAACACTAAAGGCGCGACATTTTTAAGCCCTACGCATGTATCGAGATGTACAATAGAGGTAGGTTTGAAGCAGAGATGTGTCGTAAAGCAGTGTTTCCCAACCGCCGGTCCACGGGATTTTTTTGCCGGTCCGCGAGATTTTTTGCCGGTCCGCAGAATTATTTTTATGTGAAAGTTTATAAAACAAAAAATTATGTTAATTTATATAATACAATAATAATTACTTTCCACAATAAACGATACATATATCAAAAACATGATGTTAGTGTAGGGCTGCCATAATTGTCGGACTACGGACCGGGAACCCCCCCCCCCCAAAACAACTTAAAAAAAACTTTTATCGACAATAATACCTTTATTATAAAAAATTGCACAATATTTTAAAAAAATAAAAAAATTTAAAGACAAAAAAAAATAATTAAAGTAGAGATTGATAATAGGTATTCCAAGAGCAAAACGTTGGGATCAATGGTGAATCATTTTGGAACACTCAGTTCGACTGGACAAATTTGATGTTTTTTTTGTGGATGCGTCTTTATCAAATCTAAAATAATATAATATAAATTGATGGGCCATTCAATTTAATAAAACCAAATAGAACCTTACATTTCATTCTTCTCTTGCCTTTACTCTCCCCCTTCCCCGACTTCGGTGGCTTCTTTATCATCGCTCTTCTTTGCCCAATCATACTTCTCCGATGTTTTCGTTTTTTGGAGCAGTTCTTTTTCCCCTTTTATATAATTATAGAATTCAATGCATGTCATTTTATAATTTAAAACACATTGAATTATGCATTAATTTTAAATCGACCGGGACAAATGACTCTTGGACCGGGACACAAACCTCAAAACCGGGACGTATGGCAGCCCTATGTTAGTGGTGCATTTTATTAGTCTTAAAAGGGTTAAAAAGAATCGTTGTAATCAGTTCAATAAAAAATATAAAACTTTTCCGATACACATTACTTTCTAAATTTGCGGGTCCTCGAATTTTTGTAAAAAAAATTGGGGCCATTTTCGATTTAAATCGTTTTGAAATAGGCGAAATTTTACAAAAAAAATTATATTCGCGTGACTGTATCTTAAAAGCTATAATACATTAAGACCTGCGGTTGGAATTTTTATAATCCTGCTGTCCAAAAGAGCATTAGGAATATTTAAAATATATATATATATATATATATTTTTATTATATTTTTTTTCCAAAATTTCAAAAAATTCTATCTTGAAAACGGAAAAATAGAGAGACCTGCGGTTTAAATTTTTGAGGCCCTTGTACCTCATTTAGTCTAAAAAAAAATAGGGCCTAAATCATCCCATTTTTTTAATTTACATGACTGGTTAAGCAAAACCCTTGAAAACAGTCAAAAATTACTTACCCCTTACGTTTTTTTCCAAAGGTTTTGTTTGACGATTCGTATTTATAGTAAAAATTGGGTTATTAAGGCTAGACAATTTTTTACTAGACTAAACAAGATACGAAGATTTGAAAAATTCAAACCGCAGTTCTCAATATTTTATTGTCCTTAGGTTAAGATTTTTTGAAATTTCAAAAAAAAAAAAAAATGACAAATAAAAAATTTGCAAAAAAACAATTTTTGGGAATTGCTTCAAAATGTGTCCTAAGGCCCTGTACAGAAACTCAGGATTTCAAAAATTTCAACCACAGGCCCCTATCTCATGTAGTTTTCGAGATACGGTCTTTCGAATATGAAATATTTACAAATTTGTAAATAGTAGTTTTGAAAATTTAAATTTTCAAAACTACACGGATCAAAAAGGTAGAAAAAAGTCTGCAGATTTCAAAAATTGAAACCGCAGGTGTCTATAATTTATTGTTCTTAAGATAGGATTTTTTAAATTTCAAGAAAAAAAGAAAAAATAATAATAAATAAATAAATAAAAATTAAATATTCTCAATTTTTTTTAATTTTATGGTTGTTTTATAATATGTCCAGAGGCCCTTTAGGACTTTCAAAAATTCTAACCGCAGGTCCCTATCTCATGTAGTTTTCGAGATACGATTTTTCAAAAATTAATTATTTACAAATTTTCAACCAGTAATTTTGAACCGCGAATAAAAAAGATTTGCAATCACTGGTTTATCGTTATGTCATAAATACATGGACTCCCCTCTGATATCGTGTGAATAGTTTATTTGATCTTTTCTGTGGGAAATTAACTCTTTTACAGTAGAACGAGTTGGAGACGTACATTTAGACGGCGATTATGACTGGTATTCCGTATTAAGTCTCATGCGTTGTATTTATTGGTTAATTAACTTGCTAGATAAGTATGCTATTCATATTTGCGGCATTCCTAGCCGATACTCAGATGTCTAGTCGAGATTTTATAAATAAATTTTCAATTTATACCAATAGCGGAAACATGATATTAAAGGAATCCTTGGAAAAAATATACTTGCAAATATAATCCAACAAAATTACTAATAGAAATTTTGAAGAGAACTTATTTATCTCCATTTTTGAGAGAAAAGTATTGCAACTTTAATGTACCTTCATCTTCTTGTGTTGCTATATCTACTACTCTATGTTGGCTACTATTAGGGCTGCCTGAACAGGGAAATGGTGAGTCTATTGGACACAACAATGGCCGATGGCGGCGCTGTAATCGCTGTGAAACAGCTGATCGAAACGAGTAATATGAAAGTTGTCCTCATTTGTTTACATGTTAAATCTTCGATTTACAATGAAAAATTAACAGCTATCCTTACTAAATCATTTCAATTTTTTAAGTGCAATACCTTCTTCTAAGTGTGTAGTTGAAGCAGAGGATATTTTAAACACCGGTTGAGTTATATTATACGTAATTTCGGAAAAAAATTATGGGCATGTCGACACATATGTGGAAATGAAAACTGCAAGATAACCTGCACTTGTAAACCACAACTTTTGTTAGAAACCCGGTGCCTAAAAAAATTTATCAAAAATGAAAGCAAACACTTCAGTGAAGCTGTATTAGAATATCTACGTACAATATTTGACACTGCATGCCCTAAAACCTGTGTTAAAGTTACAGGGGTAGATATTTATTTATGCTCGAGAAAGATTTTTATAATTGAGTATTACTAATTTGTTGAATATTTTTAATAAATACTAGTTTGTTCAATATTAATAAGTTAACAATATTGATGTAATCTGTAGCTTTTAAATGCTTTGAGCACACTCTCATTCTTTTTCCTGTATTTATAGCATTTCCCATGCTTTTTTACCTATTTATCTCTTCCACAACACCAAATATATTTATTATTTTCTCAAATTGTTTTCCATTTGGTAAAAATGGAAGTGAATGTTTCTCTCACTTCTTTTCCTAGAGTGACAACCAAATATACAACAGTTTGTGTTATGACAACTCAATATAACACAAAATAATATATAAAAAAAAAAAAGTTGGTATCAAAAGTAAATGTTACAAACGAACTGCAACATTAAAGTTTAAACGCAATACAAACAACACGAGGTAGGCACTAGTAAACAATAAACAGTTACTCGTTCCACTAGTTCAAATTCTGTCCACTTGGTGTCACTTCATAGCGCTGTTGAGCACAATACAATTATATTACCGCAAAAATTTATTGTGAACCCTGAAAGAAATATTTTTAAAATATTAAAAAGCTTTAGCTTAAGATGTCGTGTTCTCTCTTGATGAAAGAATGGTAACATTAAGCCTGGTAAGTACCGATTTGATACAGAAATCATGGAAAGAATTTTGGCCTATTGTCAACTGATAATAACTGAAGCGCCTCTAGTGAGATTTTGAGAAACTGACGGTTGTAGGATAGTCGAGTTTGTTTACTGTTGTTTTCATAGCAAGTTTTTAAAAAAATATCTTTAAAATTGCAAGAAAAAATTAAATGCAACGTGAATTGTTGTGTTTATCTTTGCAATGCATAAGTACGTCGTGATAGAGACCTAAGTTTTAATCGTGTTCCGAAACGTGGCAAAAAAAAACGTGTTTCTGAATTTACGTGGTGGTGCACGTGTAGTTATGGATAGAAGACAAGCATGGGAATATGTTCTTAGAAGTGGAAAGACAGTTAAAGACCATTTTAGAGTGTGTTCCCGTGTGTTTCAATAAATATCACATGAAGATACCATTGAACCTGTCAAAAATATCCTACCAAAGTCAGCCATGATGTAAAATACAGTAGCGCCTCTATCGGTAGTGTCAGATGTCAATACAAGAATATGTAACAAATTTAATGTGGCAGAAAGAGGATAACCATTTCTTCTAAACGATATTTGTATTAGCAAGAACAGAGTTCGCTGGCGCTATTTTATTGAGATCCTATGCTCTAATTAAGAGTTCATGAATTTATATATATATATATGTATATTGTAAATTTATAATAATAAATAAGTTAATTTTTGCGACAACAAAGAACATTACTGTCTATATATGTGACCTCAGTGCAAGTAGCAGTGAGACCACTCATCTCTCGAACACTTGCCTTGGTACTGAAACATGTGCACTTAACATTTGCAGCAGTGAAAACAAAACTACAATAAAATATCAATAAGGAAATGACCTTGGATTATCATTCCAATAAGAGTTCACAGCATTCTTTAATTAAAAACTCGTGGTACAAATAAAATATAGAACAATGCGCACAGATTTATAGCAAAGAAAAGATATTTTTGCAATGGAATAACAGTGAGATTAACAACAATGACGAGCCGAAAAATCAACTTAACCTCCATTTCAGCATTCGGAAGTTTTCAGATCCAGTTCCATTATAATTAAAATTTTTAGGGTCATTGGAAAGCTGTCAAAATACTTCTTCAAATGATACCAAAGATTATTCAAATTTCAGTTCAATACTGCAATATTGAGATTAGAAAGGAATATAGTAAAATGGAGTAGGAAATAAAGGGTTTCGTAAACAGATAAACTAAAAGAAAAGGACACTAAACACAATTTATTCGCTTCAGTGTTGTTTCACCATCCTTGGTTCTTATTACAGCCCGCATACGATTTTTCATAGTTCGTAACAGTCTCGTTACTGTCTCTTGAGGAACTCCTCTACCAACGCAGTTTTAAATCTACGAAAGTTTCAAGATATTATCGAAGGTTTCAGGAGACCGGTACTAATAACTGAGAATATTAAAATTTCAGTCAATATTAGAACTCAGCAATTACTCAGCTCAGAAAGGAATTTAATAAAAAGGATTAGGAAATGTAAGTGTCTCGTAAATAGTAAAACTAAAAAAAGGGCACAAAACACAATTTATTCGCTTTGATATTTAGTATTACCATACTTAGTCCTTATTACAGCCTGCATACTATTTTTCATGGATCGTAACGGTCTCATTATTGTTTCTTGAGGAACTTCTCCACTCTAACGCGGTTTTGAATCTACAACAGTTGTTATCTGAGAATATTGAAATTTCAGTCAATATTGGAATACTGTTTAGAAAGAAATATAGTAAAAAGGATTACAAAATTTAAGGGACTCGTAAACAGTGAAACTAAAAGAAACAGGACACTTAACACAATTTATTCACTTCAATGTTCTGTATTACCATCTTTGGTCCTTATTACAGCCCGTATAAGATTTTTCATAGATCGTAACAGTCTTAATCCTGTCTCTTCAGGAACTCCTCCACTAACACACTTTTGAATCTGTGTCAGTTTCAAGAGTGTATTGAAGGTTTCAAAAAATCAGTACCTTAAAACCAATTAGAGCTTAATTTGGATGTCTAAATGGCCCTTTCACTTTCCAACGGCATCTAAATTTTCAATAATAATACGGTGAAATCTAAAAAATAGCTTCCAAATACAGAAATAGAGGTTAAGTAGATTTTTGCTCATCGAGAGGTGCATAATAGATGTCTTACTTAACAACGGTCGCTTTGGTTTACAGCACTGTTAAAGTGAACAAGATGTTTTCAGAACAACCTGTTATGTGTTTTTGGGAATATTGTAACGCGTAAAAACTTCTCAGGTAATTTATATTCCATTCTTACGCTTCCAACTCTTTTATTACCATAATAAAAGTCAAAACAATTAATTTACGACATAACATTAGAATTCTAAAATAAATAATAATGATAGGTAACACCATGTGACATAAACGTATTGCTTCTTAAGTTACGTTATCAGCTTCAGTAATGTTATACCATTTGACAAATAGACAGGGTAGTAGCTGGAACATGTGATACAACAAGGAATGTGAAGATAACGCTCGGTTAGAATCTGCAACCAAGTCATTTATATATACATTATAAAGAATAATTTATGTTAATATCCTGGACATTTTACTTTTATTAATAATGTCGAGGTAAACTGTATGAATACCATGTTGCAGCTGCACTTATTTCCTTACACTTTTTTTTATATAAACGTGTAATAGTGCAATAATTTTTATTATTTGATTTATTACTGTAATAGTTTATTGTATTATGGACGGGAACAGAATATTATGGTCTGAACAGAGAATAATATCCCTTCTTAGTGGTTGGAATTTGCCGAGTAAGGTGTATTTTTGCTTTGAGAAAAAGATAAAGGATTTTCTAGTGGTACTCAAGAGAACCTTTAGATGGATGATAGCTGGGTCAGCAAAATGGTAAACTAATAGATCTTACACTAGAAAGAGAGAGAGTGAGAGCATAGATTTAATGATCAATATTTACAGGGAGGAATCAAGTAAATGGTTCGTATTCTTCTGTAGGTGCCGTAGAAGCCTGAACTATGTCACAAACTACAGGAAAAAAAAAAAAAAAAAACTGCAACAAAAACGATATTTTCCAGATACCAGAGGGATGGACGATATTACGAGAACAGATCTGTAAGGTGATGTATATTCGGAGTTTTTATATGCATTGGCATATTTAATTTTGTAAATTATGATACGATTTTGGCTTAAAAATGCTACTTTGCGACTCCGGTTTACGGCTACGTCAAAATTTTCTGTTCGTTTGAATTGGTAGTTTACTGAAAAGTCACTAGATGTTGTTAGTTTCGTTAAAACAACTGACAGTAAGACGCCCGTCAGTAAATCTTACAAATACTTTTGAGCCAGCTGAATGGAAACAAATCGGCAGTAAATTGAAAATGGATGCTAATGGATATGTATTGTATTCGAAATACGTTTATTATCTCACTATCGAGTGCATGAACACTTATGCATTCATGTTATCTCTTGCTAATATTATCAAACATAAAGTTTGTTGTTTATATAATTTTAATCATGTTTTAAAAATTAACGAAAATGAAAAAATAATGGGTATCATTGACATCATTGGCGCACATATTAATCTAAGCCAACTACGTCACTAAAGCGTGCTGTTTGAAGTTGTTTAAAATTTAATAATTAATAACTTTCTTATGGAATAAGATATTTTTTCTCCTCCTTAAGTTTTCAACCCATAGATTGGTATGCAGCATTTTTTTATGCTTCCCTACTCTCAGTCTTTTTAGTTCCTCGTACGTGTTGCAATTCATGTCTTCCAATATCTGTTTCATGTACTCTAGCCTTGGTCTACCCCTACTGTTTTTCCCTCGACTGTTCCTTCGAGTATCGTTTTCTCCAGTCCTTCGTGTCTTGTCCCATCCCAACATCCCTTCTCTTCTGCAACATTCTCCACATGGTTCGTCTTCCATTTGCCGCAATACTTCTTCGTTTGTCACTCTATCTACCCATCGTATTTTCAACATTCTCTTCTTTCAGCTTTTTTCAACATTTTTTTAGCTTCATAATATTTTAAGACTGTTAGTCTTTGAGGTGCAAATACTAAACTTCATTAATTTAATATACTTCTACAAATTTATTGTAGGAAATTGGCTGCTTTTAACGAAGACAAAAAGGATTAGAGAAGTATTGGAGAGGTTCCAACATTCGCCGAATTCGGCTGGTAGATTATGATGATGATGACGATGAAAATCATTGAAGAATGGTTCATATTTCTGTTTAAAAATCTAGATATTAAATAAGAAGAGCCTCTAAACTCGTATAAACAAGACTACGAATGGTAAAAGTTCAATTCTGGCCAAGCATAGTTTGATGGATAGTGGTAGAATCATTTTGTAGACACCATATTCCTGGAGTAGCGACCAGCTTCGGCGCTAAGAATTGTTCATAACTGATCTGTATATTTCACCATTAGCACACACAAATGCTCCATTGGCATCTACAAAAAATAGGGAAACAATTGTCCTTTTGGGCTTGATAGCGCACCACGGTATTGCTGGATCGACTTTGCATGCTCGAACGAACGCGAGAAATGTTTTTATATCTTAAAATTTTGTTTTATATTGAACATTTCTGTTATGGGATTATAAAAATTCGAAATACTATCATCTGATGACATGTCTAAATCTTAAAAAGGATAAAGACTACCCAAACTGAATAAAATTAATCGTGATATCTCCATTATAACAGTACCTGGTATCGTTTGACCACAAATGGTTAGATATCCAACAAGTCGATTGTGACAATGCCATCAAAACAATAAAATTACAACTAGTTACGAAAATAATCTCGTTGTCACTCTGAGACATGACTCAACCTGTACGTGCCTCGAAATTAAAAACACACTCACGATAGAGAACATGAAGAAAGAAGTACTCAGAGCGCGGTGTCCCGATGTTACTCGCGGAATGTCTTTATCTCTTACTTTCATTGGCGGCGACTATAAGAATAATATTTTAGATTTTACAATGACAGTTATCTCAAGATGTTTTTATTAATTGATAGTTTTGTATGTCCACCTTGACATGTAATAGAAGACAATGATAAAAATTATGGTATTTTAAAGGTAATTTTTTTCAAAAGTAAAAGTTATGATGTATTGAATTATGCACATATAAAAAATACATACCAGTACAAGTATATTAACTTTTGGCACAGAGTATCTATAGATTTCTAGAGTTTTTTAAGTGAAAGAAAAGTACGAGACTGTGTAAAATCTAATAATGACAACTAAGGTTGTAAAATAAATTATTAAAATACTTGAAATATGTTAATCCCGAAGGAAATTAATAATAAAATATAATCTGGGAATTTCCATAAGATAGGTCATAAACAAACTGCCGCCACAACGACGACACTAGGAGAAAATGCGTTAATAAAATTTTCTATTCATTCCATCCCATATTAAGTACGAAATCATGAAGTTAATCATGAAATAATAAAAGCATAAGACTGCGTAAAAATTGTGGTGCGTCTATTGGTCCGAAGGTCTATAGGTACGTTGGTGAAAAAGTGTGCGATGTTAGTGTGGAATCAATTCAGAGTGCATAAAACAGAATCAACCAAGAAAATATAATAAAAATTAATACTGAATTCACTCTCATTTCTGCAGTCCTTACAAGTCAACGAAGACCCTTGGATGTGTCGATTAATAAACCATTCAATAATTTTATGCGGGAATAGGGAAACGAACGAATGATAAAGCCAAATCACGATGTTACAGAAAAAGGACGTATGAAACAGACCATTTCAGAAATATCTGGGTAAAAAATTCATGGGAAGCTGTAAAAGAAAAGAAGATTATTAAGCCTTTTAAGAAATATGGTATAAGCAACGCATTGGATAGTATCGAAGATGACTTGGTTTTTCAAGAGATTGACAATAGTTCAGACGAAAATAATAGCGGAAACTTCCTAAGCGCCCTGACATCTTTTGGATATTTTCGAAATATACCAGAATGACATTGTTTTACTTTGTTCAATTGAGAATATGTGTTCAAATATGTGTTTTTTGTTGTTTGTGTTTTATTTTTGTTGTGTGCCGCAATGTAAATCGTGAATAAAGAAGAATCCCACTTAAACATTCCATAATTTTCTTAAATCGGGAACAATATCAACTGAAATGACATTTTGAGGTAGAGATAAAGTGGATCGTAGGTCTGTATCATACACAAATGTCTCTATGGATCCAAAAACTAAAAATGGGCAAAAATCCAAGCCCATGAATGCGTGTTTGCATTTTATGCAACAAGCAACTTTTAAAAGTGATTTTTTACGTACATGAAAAGACTGAATAAAGGCACCCCCACTCTAAATTTGTCTAAATTATCAGTTCATATATTAAAAAGTCCTTCCACTTGTTCAGGCAGAGATTTTTATTTTTTACTAACATATTTACCATATTTTTGTAAATATCATATTGACAGACAGTCAAAAAGAATTATAAATACAATGAAAAACTAAAACTTTCCTTGAAATTTCTTTAGAATAGTATATTATTACACATCTTGTAAATTGTAGATTACCTTTAAATGAGAAAAAAAGGCCTAAAAAAGTTTGGAAAATAGGAAAATTCAACTCGTGTTCATTTTCACCATGTAATCAAATACACAAGTGTCATTTTCGAGTGTTTTTGACGCTGATATGACGCTGCGATCTTAAAAAGTTTCCCCTATACGAACAGTGACATTAACGAGACAAGTGATAGAACAGAGTGAAGATGAACAGAATGTTGCTGGTACAAGTTATCGTAATAATAAATATTTTTTCTAAAAATTGTCTCATAAATTTGGGGTGCGTGTTATGGTCCGAAAAATACGGTAATTAGAAAGTATTGTACTGGCAACATCCAATTTTTACCTTGTACGACAAATATGGAATTTTTTTGAGGTATTAAGTATGACGGTCAGGTATACCATTAATAACACAGTAAAAAAAATAGTTAAAAAATATTAAACACCATAAACAGGATAACACTTAGTTTCCGGATAAACACGAAATTTATGACCATAAAAAAAGTTAATGAGTATTTACGTGTGCAATTGTGTTAGTATGCAATACTCGTATTCTTGTAGGCGCCACACGACCTGTACACATTGAACAATACCAGTTTACTTTTTTTCAATAAAAAGGACGAGAATTCAATAACAACAGACGAGATAATAACTCCAGTGGCCCCATCTACTGAGTTATCCACTCAACTCACGCGTACATGTTTCATAATCGCGCTTAGGGTTCAGCTGCAATAATGGTTAAACTATATAATTAGCTTTATAGATAAATTGTATTTAATTAAATATCTTAGAAATTGTAAAAAAAATCTCGTTAAATTATAGTGAAGAAGATATGTTGGCGGAGAAACGTCTCTACTTATTGATTTCATGGAAAGTTGTTTAAGTTAGTGTAATTAACGATATATTCAAGATTATTTTGCAAAATTGTTTGTAATTAGTAGATTAAAATAATTTTCAAATCACTTTCGTACAATAAGATGTCGTGGCTACTTGTTACCATGGTTTTCTACGGAACAAAGAGACCCTGAAACGTGAAATAATATATCTTGTACATGATGGGGGGCTCATATCTTCTAGTTTAGGGATACCGAACTTTATATAATAAGTGATGGCGTACCAATCTTCTTCTCTTGTCAAATCCGTTGCACTCCGAAATAGTTCTGTGGATGTATCTCCAAACCACCTCCTTAGGTTACAGAACGCACCGTTTCGGCTTATGCCGAACGCACCGAACGATAAGCTAATAATCTACACATTCTGCATAATTTACACATTTACAAAAGAATCTTGTGTAAATTATGCAGAATGTGTAGATTTTTAGCTTATGCCGAACGCATCTAGAGTCAGGTTATAATCTCTCTGTGGGAGCGGTAATTTAATTATTATTTAAAATAAAATTATTCAATTAGTTAAAAATATAAAAATTATTTAAATATAAAACTAATCTATTTTAAGATAGACATCCTCAAAGATTAGTTGAGTTATCATATATTTTTTAGTAAAATGTTGAGAGACAAGGGTAGAATTTACGATCGTATATTACATGATTTGTTTAAAATGTTGTTACCGTTTATCTCAAGTACATGGTCGAATGTTTACACAGATGTTGATATGCGACCATATATTTACAGTGATATGGACTTTGTAGATAATTAGAGTCAAAATTAGTTATTTGGGTTTATGAATTATTTGGGTTTATATGAGATTTCGTAGCCATCTTGTAATTGTAAGTTCTACTGTAATTATTATCTTCAGTCTTAACTAAACGTAGATTTAGTAAAATGCGGCCTTTAATTCAAATACCCTTATTCCTGTCATAAAGAATCTAAGCAACCGACTGGCGAACATTTAGGGTTTTAGACTTGATTCTGCTCGCAAGTCTTGGAATCCACTATGTGGAAGTGCCTTTCAAAGTAAGTACCAAGAAGTACAACGAAATTATTTAAATTCATTTAGCCAACCGTGACGTTTTGACCGATCCTAGAAATGCCCCCAAATCTCGTCTTCCAGGACTTCTTCTTAGTTAATTCAAAATTTTGGCGTACAAAAACGAAAGCTATTTGCGCCTTCAAGACTTCTTTCTTCTTCAACCTTGGTCTACATAATATTCTGTAAATATAATTAATATATAACCAAGATAGAGAAGTCTGGAATTTAAAAGTTTTAAGTTGTTATAGCTCCCAACAACAGTAACAAAAATTTTAACACAAGCCAACACCTCACATTTACAAAGCTAAATTTCTTATCGACTTTTAGTACTCATACTCATTAACAACCTCTGTAACTTTATTGTAAACCATCCCATGGCTAAATCTAATCGATAGTCCTGTCGTGACGGCCTCTCGGCAAAATTCTTTATCATTTATGCGTTCCTTCCCTATCCTCACATATTCAAGGTATCAAATTTAGTTAATAGTGCTATAGTGCGTTCAAAGGTGAGTTTGCAGTATAGCTTTTATGGCAAATGGGAGCGGCGTTGCCAAATGTTGTAAAAGTGTCAAATGTGTCAATTATAATAATATGAAATAAAATCAAATGGCCATTTGTAGAATACTTCGTCTTCACAGATCAGCGCGTTTTAGAGCTGGCAACGTCGACAAGCAAGAAAAGGGTAGCATCATTGTGTAAACCCATAAGAGAGTATGAAAAAGAACTACTCCATGTGCCCTGTACTGCAAACTCACATTTGAACGCACTATAGCTTAACGGATAAATCTAAAGTCATAATCGAAGGGGGGAAAAGTAAATATTCAAAACATTAAACTTACTGCCACAATCGATTAATTTTGCGTACTTTATTTTCAATTATATTTATATCCAAATATAAATTTAAAATTCATAACACAATAAGTCGTTAAAATTTATTCCCATAAAAATCAATTCAACAAAGTCCAATGACTTCAAAAAAATTCCTATCGAAAGGGAGCGTCAGATGTCTGTCCAAAAATGCCATCTAGAATATTGAATGCATCATTATTCACCTCAAGTGGCCATGTATCGAAAGTCGCTAATCGTGATTGTCATGATATCACCTGGTTGTTCAATCGGTGATACAGGCGAGGTGCATGGAAGGTCGAATATTGTCACTGCGGTTGGATGATTCATTAAAGCAATTTCATTGTATCATACAAAATGTAATGTTTGTTTTTACTTTAATAATTTGAAGCTGGTTACTTGAATTGAGTGGTTGTGGGAATTTAAAGTGTTTTGATTGCTTCATATGAAGAAGGTAAAAAATAAGAAACAGAAACAATGCAAGTCTGTGGACAAAGGTCGATCTGTCAAGTACTTTGTTAGAAACAAGTGTTAAAATAATTATCTCAGTGTATTTTTATAGATAAAACTAGCTGGCATGCCCGGTCTCTGTCCCTTCCTACATCACTCTTTCTACAACTCGACCCCCCTTGCGTATGGACATTGTAGACACTCTGCAGAGAGCTCCTAAATGTTTTTTTAATTTGTTGGTTTTAATAATTTTTCTAACCGTTGGTCTTTCGACCATATTAGCCAGCTTCGACTTTATTCATGTATAAAAAAAACTACAATTACAAACACAAACATCCATGCCATCACCGGGATTTGAACCCGAGACCCTCTGGTCTAACAATCAATGCATCACCTACACTGATCGTTACACATGGTGACCGGCTTGTTTTTTTTTTTTTTTTTAATTATGAAGTTTTAAAGCGTAGAAAACAGATTTCAGCCTATGGAATTTGAAGAATAAGCTAGCACATAGCGGAGCACAAGAGGGTGAAATTTGACGGTGTCATTGAATCTTTGTTGTTTCTCGTCTTTTTTTAAAGGTTTTGTTGGTATGTCCTCTGTACGTACGATAAAAATTGTAGCCAAACGGCTAAACATAGAAAGTTGAAATTTGGCATGCTTGGACAACTCTATTCCACATATAGGAAAAATATTTAATAATAGTTGATTTTTTTTTAATACTTCATAAAAACACATTGCGGTATAAATATAAACAATATGTTTTTTTAAAAAGAAAAATTAATTATTTTTTAAAATTTTGGGTACGGTATCAAATGAAATCTCACAATGCGTGGATAAACAAGCAAATTTTTATTATTTAAAATTTAATTTCTTTGATGAGTTTTTCTCCAAATATATGTAAAAAAACTTTTGTCCCTTACCCTATTTCCCAGAGGTATTGACCTAATTTCTAAATCTAAAAAAAAAATCTTAATAATGTACATGGATGGGAACCGGAATAGTTAAAATTTTTGATCAAATTAGTTTTTCGAAAAATATCGATTTTAGTGTGTAGATCTTTTTTTTTAATTATTGTTTGGTATAAAAAAAAGCTCTTAAGACTTAGATTAAAGAACGGAAAGTATGTTTTTATTAGATATTTATTTTAACGCATTTTTTTCCAAAAACGTTGTTTCCTCGATGGGATTAAACTGAAAATCTGAAAAAATTCTAAGTAATGTACATTGATCTGAACCGGAAATGTACGAAAAGATTTTTTTTATCAAATTGCGTTTTTGGAAAATTAATTAATTTTTTAATTCATGACTAAATTGTGACGAAATTTTCGCAAATTATTTAAATTTAGTTTAAAGAAAATAAATGGAAATTAATAGTACTCAAATATCGAGAAAAAAATTATTATGAAAATACTGTTGATTTTGATGTGATTATTGTCAACTGACAATAACTGAAGCGCCTCTAGTGAGAGTTTGAGAAACTGACAGGTGGAGGATAGTCGAGTTTGTTTACTGTTGTTTTCATAGCGAGTTTTTAAAAAATGTCTTTAAAATTGCAAGAAAAAAATAAATGCAACGTGAATTGTTGCGTTTATCTTTGCAATGCAACGTTAGGTCGTGATAAAGACCTAAGTTTTCATCGTGTTCCGAAACGTGGCAAAAAAGCCTTATTACCTTCAAATCAATTATAAACCTAGAGGTTACTTGGGCACTGAGAAAACGGAAAATTTCATTTAAAGCAACCCTCATATTGAATAATAAATTAATTTCAATAAATATCACATGAAGATACCATGGAACCTGTCAAAAATATCCTATCTGCGTCAGCCATGATGTACAACGCAGTGGCACCTCTATCGGTAGTGTCAGATGACAATAGAACCAATATTACTAGACATCCAGCATTATGTTGGCTTCTTACACTTATTAAATACCTACAAAACCCTGAAATGTCTGAAAAATTACACTTTTATAGAAATATTGTTGTTTATGTGCTATATTTTTCCAGTATCGATGTTACTATCGATATCTTATGAATCAATACTCATCTGACCATTTGAGAAGACTAGAAGTAACATTTTTAAAATTGAAGTAAAATTTAAACATTTAAGGAACGTTCAAGTAGAGAATTGAAATAGTTGAGGAAATGCTAATCTTGGAAGACAATACCCATTCACTATCACAGTAATGTGTCTGGAATAGTAAAAGTTAGGATGTGTAGTGCGATAATAGTTCCACGAGTATCTGATAAGAGAAGCTCCCGGGCTTATCCTTACGTGACATCACGACGAAGAAAGCTGCGTACATGTTCCAGTAATTTGATTTGAATTTAAATATCACATTACAGTTAACTGTACACGCGTGTCGTGGCGATTTCACACCATCTTATCAATTACCTGACAGATGGATCGGAATACAAAATAGACCACGTTTACTTTATATGATAATTTCACACTATGTATTGAATTGTGTTCCCGACACTGATATAACTGATTATATATTCTGGTTTAAGCTGTTATTTTCACTTAGGTTCGAACAAAGGAACAATAATTTTCAGCTACTGATTGGGACATGATCTGTTTGATAATATCATTATAAAAAATATATACATGAGACAGAAGATTAATAAAAAAAAAATTAGATACTGGACATGCGATTGTTCTGTTGTCCGTAGCTATTTTTTTCGTGAAACAGTTTTTTCTAGTGCGTTCTAAACATGAGTGACATTCATTTCGAGAAATGGTGTGCTATTAGGTTTTGCTTCAGACTTGGGCACAGTGCAACGGAAACTTTTGCATAATTTCAGCAGGCCTACGGAGACAGTGTTTTGTCAAGGACCCAAGTTTTTTGGTGATTTAAAGCATTTTGAGTTGATTAAAGATGAATCATGCACCGGAAGGCCTTCATCTTCAAGAACCCATGGAAATGGCGACAGATCTTGTGCGTTCAGATCGTCAGTTGACAGTCAGAATGATTAGGGAAGAGTTGAATTTGATTCACACTACCGTTCATCAAATTTTGACCACTGAATTGGGGATGAGAAAAGTGCGCCTTGTCACACAACAATTTCAATAAACGAGTTTTTAGTCAGTAAAACATTCCTATGGCTCCTCAGGCTTATTCGCCTGACTTGAGTCCTTGTGACTTTTTCCTCTTCCCAAGATTGAATAATCACCTCAAGAGACGTAATTTTGGGACACTCGAAAACATCCAAACGTCCGTAGCCGACCAGCTGAAAGCTATTCCGGTAGCCGAGTTCCAGCACTGCTGTGAGGATTGGAAAAATCGTCTCCAGCGCTGTGTGGCTTCCCAAGGAAGTTATTTTGAGGGAAACAATATTGAACTGTATTTCAATTCGAATTAAAAAAAAAAAAATCAGTCCGTTTATTTAATTTACACACCTCGTATGTTAAATACGATAAATAATCACTTTACTACCACAAACACAGTGATTTTTACTCCGCATTTGATGTTTTTTCCACAAATCTAAAGGATGAATCATATGGAACAAGTAGTAGCTACTCAGATCAATTCTGTAAAAAATTACTGTGTAATAACGTTACTACAAGATAAAATATTATAAAAAGTATAATGACTTTCATTCATGATAGTAACTGACCTTGCTCATAGTCAGACCAATTCTGTAACTCAGTTACTATGATAATAGTAGCTAAATATGTCACTATGAGCAAGGTCAGTTATTATCATGAATGAAAGTCATTATACTTTTTATAATATTTTATCTTGTAGTAACGTTACTACACAGTATTTATTTACAGACTTGGTCTGATACTCTTTTTCAAATACATTACACTTCTACCATGTGGCCTGAAGCACACATTTATTTATTTTATAAATATTTTTTAATTAAATCCAAACATAACCTGTATTTTCTTATTATTTTATGTTCTTGAATGATAAAATTAAGTTGTATCTACTGACCTGAAACTAAAGAGATAAAAAATATATATTATGTTGCAAAAAAGAAGAAAGTTGTATTATTTGTCACTGCACATTAAGATCAATAAAAAATAAAAGTGATATCTAAGGATAATTTAAATAATGGTTGCTGTGAAATTAAATGAAATCGAAGAAAACCAACTCTAGAAATGTAGGTCATTCTCCACACCATCTAGCAATTGCAAACATGTCAACAAAATTGAGAACATCAATAATAATGTACAACAAATTATATCACTAGTGAATTAGGGAAAAGAATACATTGTAACACAAATAAATTTAGGTGAATTAAGAGTTCAAAACACTTTTAGAGGCGCTTAAATAGTTTTTGTCACTGTCCTGCCAAAAATTATGCAATGTCTCACTGTTTTAATATAGAACTTTAAATGCAGTGTAGTATCATAGTGCGATCATTAGTATGCGGAATTTGTTCAATGAAGGTTATTAGTAGGTACTCAATGACAATTATTTTTGTTTGGAGGATAGCCCAAATGATTTAAAGTACGTGATAAAAAATAACGTGATATATTACATCATGAAAATAGAATTTCTTCAGGCAGGATTGACCTTCTCCATAAAGGGTAGAGCTGACAGCTTAACAACCTATGTATTTTGACCCGGAGTCTCCGGAAATGGGCTCCGCGGCAAATTTAAAAATCTCAAAATAATATCACTCAACACGTCGAAATAGTACAGTTTAATAAAATTAATAAATGTTTAGGACAGAAGAAGTATTGGTCTACTTTACTATTTTTTTTTCCCTTTATTTATTTATTCATTCCATTTACAGCACAAATACTAGCAGCTGATGTTCACAGATGTACTGTCTAGATCAGTGGTTCTTAAACTTATGTAGTCCGCGGACCCCCACTTGAACAACATTTTTTTGCGGACCCCATCCCAACCCTAGTCATTTTACGTCGTTCTTGAGACTTAATTTCTGGCTCAATAATCTCATAGGCACTACGTTGTAATAAATATTGGTAAAAATGTATCGCTGGTTATTTTAATAAATGTTCTTGTGCATTTATAGAGGAATATTTTTATTAGTATATAGAATAAAAAACATAAAATTTATAAAAATAGTAGTAAAAAGAATAAAAAAGTTACAAATTATAATACGTTAAACTCATACAAACATTTCTTGGTCAAAATAGATCTTATTATAATATGTTTTCTGTAAATAATTTGCAGTTGAACAAAAATAATTAAATATTTACTAATTATTGTTTAGTTATGTCAATAACTAGTAGATAACAATAAATACAAAGAGTCTTGACTATGTAGGATTATTATTAAATGAGTTATTTGAATAAAAGCGAAAAGTTGGGGGATGTAATGTTAATGTCCGAATTGTTTGGCGGACCCCCAGGGGTCCGCGGACCACAGTTTAAGAAACACTGGTCTAGATATTAATGAATATTCTCGTACGATAGCTAGCGGCCATTGCTTATTATCAGCTAATTAGTGAAAAGCAGTTAGAAGGCGTCACACATTATCGCCTTACGAAATGATTGTCAATTATAATAATTCTACGTTTTGACAATAATTCATATTTCTACCAATACTTCTTAAACAATAATAATTCGGTTTCTAACCCTAGATACTTTTAACTGAGTTTATCATAGATTATTTGAACAGAGGACAGTTCCGCGCCATGATAAAGTGCAGGGGAATACAATCTGAGAAAAACCAGGATTCGATCCTGGTTGTTTTGGTTAGAAATCGATCTATCAAACACCAGCAACCGCGTTCCGTAAATATTTGAATTTTCAGAACGAAAAATTGTATTATTGGTTGAAATATGGTATTTTCGGTACATACTATGATGTAAAAATTAGTAGCAATATTAATCTTTGTAATAATCAACTATAAAAGATTGAAATTTATAGCATTTAAACAATCATTGCGTAAGATATCAGCAATGTAGTTCATAAATTATAGCAAATTGCCAACTCAAAAAACGATATATCATAACAAAAATCGTCTGAAAATACACCAGAGATATTTATGATGTAAATATTGAAATGTTTACAGTGATTAGAGGAGTAATTCGCGGGACCACCATAGTAGAAAAGACGACAAATATCGCGTCTGGCATACCAGCTCGATGTTTATCTATGCGTGACCGCTAGCGCCGCCAACTGAGGGGTAATTCAACCGCGAACTCAGTATGGAATTACACACCGAATCCGCAAATGGGTCATGAATTGCTTTTTACTTACTTCACTTCAATCGCTCTACTTTGACCGACAGACATTAGTAAAAAAAAAATCATGACCTGATTTGCATAAAAGCATACTTGTTTCAATAATTTGAAGACCTTGAAATAAATAAAATAAATTAAGAGGGCAAAAAATTATTTTAGGGTTTAAATTGCCGGGATTTAGCTAATGTTGATCCACGACAAAAAGGCTTAGAGAAGAAATGGGAAGGTTTTTATTCAGCAGTGGATGAATTCTGCTGGTAGCTGAGGATTATAGGATTTACAGGCTATTTCAAAAGTTTAGGCGGAACTAAATGGGAATTTCGTTCTTTTAGGTTGCCACGAGAAGGGACCTTGCTTGTGTTATTTCATGTTTGACGTTTGGTATGTGGCAATTTAAAATTCTAACAGTGATACCATAGAAACGAATAACTTACGGCAAAAATAAAATTTTACAAATATTTTAATAACAAAAAAAATAAATAAATGCGAAATTTGTATTAAGAATGACAAAATCTTGTTCCGCCTAATCGCCTGTATATCATTTTATAGAATTGATTCGAAATAATAGACGTGTAGAAAGATTAATTAATGAATGATCATATTTCAAAAACTGTAAGGGGTAAAAGCCAGTGTGATTTTTGCGCTCTCATTATTTTTGGGACCATGAAAAAATTGTATTTCATGTAAATTTTGAGATACGGTCTTTCGAAAATGAAATATTTACAAATTATCAAAACTACACGGATCAAAACGCCGTTAAGTAAAGAGGGCCCTATTTTTTATCTAGGTAGAAAAAAGGCTGCAGATTTAAAAAATTCAAACAACAGGTACCTATTATTTATTGTTTTTAAGTCAAGACTTTTTAAAATTTAAAAAAATGAAAAATTAAAAATTTCACAACATTTTTGTTGTATATGGGAGTTATTTTATACAACGTCCAGAAGCCCTTTAAGACCTTGGAATTTCACCTATGGTTGGCCATAGGTCTCTACCTCATGTAGTTTTTGTGATACGGTATTTTTAGAATAATACTGCGTAACATCCTTTTTACTTCGAAAGTTTTCAATTACAAATATTTTTTTAATCTAATAAATATTACAAAATATTTCCGCTACTTTTACACAATTGTCTGTTTTAAGAATGAATCAGTTTGTCCACAAAAACTTTTCAAATCACTTCGCGTTTAAATATTTGCTTTCAAACGAGTTTTATTTTAATAATATGCAAAGTGTAAAATTTTCGCCTAACTAAAAATTTTTCCATAATGTTACCACAAACCGTAATTAATCTTATGACAAACATTTATTTATTCAAGGACGCAGACTGATTTTAATTTAATAAAAATCCAGGACCTAAATATGCCAAATGTAAATTAGGTCAAATGTACATTTTTTATCTTACATCTGTGGCCAATCCGTCATTGATATCATTAATAATTTTCATAAATTATTTGTTAGTTTTTAAAGTTCTAGGTCATAGAAAATAAGTTTTTGATGGAAAAAATTTGTCTGGAGTAAAGTACATTAATCCCTCAAATGAAAATACCCTCGACTCCTTTCGGTCGTCTCGGGCATTACTTACATTCTCGGGATTAAACGAACACTTTACTCCCTAGATACATAAATAACTAGTATGATAACTCGCATAGATTGGCTATATTGCACTCGGATTATTACGGCCCTCGTCTACGGCTCGGGTGGTACTTTATCCTCGTGTAATATAGCCCCCATCAGTGGCGTACACAGAAAAATATTTCGGGGGGGAAGATATTTCACAATATCGGAATTTTTCGAATTAAAAAGGCGAGCAATCTTGAAATACGGTAATTATAATTTTAGTTCTTTTCAAATTTTCGGGGGGATTTATCACCCTTATCCCCTCTGCGTACGCCACTGATCCCCATTATATGCTTGTTAAATTAAATACTATTGAACATTGTATAAATACTTGAAACATCTGTAACAAAACGATTATTCAATCAGAATTTTGTAACAAAATTTAATAAAATTAACGATCATTCTTAAAAAAATAATGAGACTTACACAATCTAATTTTGTTCTTCGGAATGTTTTGAATTAATAATCCTTTTGTTTAATAGATTGAATGATATAATTCTTTTTATGTAACGCGGAAAAGATATAAATTCGCGTAGTCGTTGTTGAGCGTAGTCGGTGTCCGCGAATACGATTTCCTAGCGAGGCAAATGTAAGAGTGCAGTTAGCCGAGGAGCGCTGGTACGAAGGTACATTGACGTGTCAATCAGCGGAGATGAATGTGTGAATATGTAACATGAACAGTGTATGTACCTCTGCCCACCTAGCTAATGTCAACCAGTGTTCCTTTTACTTCGGTATGCGTAGTCACAGCGCTTATTTAAACACAGGGATTGTTAATAAAGATGATGTTAGCAGAAGCCTGTTCATAAGGGAAAACTTCGGACTTTACAACACAGTTTATACTTCCGGGTTCGTCGGATACGTTTATACCATAAGCTCAAAAAGAAATTACATAAGGTATGGAAAATAAAAGTAATGTCAACAGCATACTTAGAATTAATTAACTGTCATCACTGCTGTTTTTGTTTATATTGAAAATTGAATTAAGCTACAATTATAATGGTTTTTATAATAGAACACAAAAAAGTTATGATTGAATCATATTTTCGAAATGGTGTTCGAGAGAACGGCGAATGAATTTACAGTGCGTTGTCATGTTTAGAGGAATTTCGGCTACAATTTCCAGATATTGTTTACCTTGAAGGAGATTTTTACAGCGCACTCAGAAGATGTGTTGATTTATTCCGAGATACAGGGAGCATTCCTCCACTCATAGAGATAGAACTGGAAGGCCAAGAGTTCGTACTCAAAATACAATTGATGATGTTCGCAACGTATGAACGTGCAATCCACTACATCACTACGTACACTTTCGCAAGAGACTGGTTTATCATTAGGAACTTGCCATACTATTGTCAAAAAAGATTTAAGCTATTCCCATACAAAATTCTTGCTTTACGCGAGTTGCTGCCAGCAGATCACAATAGGCGAATTGTGTATTGCCACTGGTTCCAACAAAATTTAATTAATAATGGTGATTTGTTAAATTTAACGTTTTTTTCTGACAAATTCACAAAATATGATACTTTTCGCAAAAGTCCCCTTCACCCGTTAAACGTTGGTATTTGGATTGCTGTGTCTCGAAGACGTTTTATCGGACCCATATTTTTCCACGAAACTGTTACTGCTCAGAGATACCGGAATGTTGTACATGAATTTATTAATCAGCTTCATGAGGATGAGCTCCAGCAAGGCTACTTCCAACAGGATGGCGCGACTGCCCACACCGCTTAAGACACCATATATTACCTTGGATTTTTTGACGACAGAATTTCCACCTAGGTCACCAGACTTTTTAGATTACTTTATATTCCCTTATCTGAAAAATACTGAATAGAAGACCCCTATTAACAATATCGAAAAACTGCAGAACAGAATTACCGAACAGTGTGCCAATATTACTCCTCAAATTCTTATAAATGCTTTTAATAGTATGAAAAGACGAGTAAATATGTGTCTGCAATATACCGGTAGTCACTTCTTTAGTTTTTTATATTTTCTGTAGTGTGAAATCAAAAAATTATAATATCAAATTTTAATGATTACAAAGGCTGTGCCTAAACGTTAGTCAATTGTTTTATAAAGCTTGCAGTAGACATTATTTAATTTTTCCATAGCCAACCTTTATATAATTTCTTTTTGAACTCATGGTATATGAGTTCCTGTTAGCCCTCGGTGTAATATATGGTGTTTACAAAAGACACATTCAATTTGATTCTATTACTCGTGTAATTTCTGTTAACTTTAAATATTTTTGTTGTTGACAGATTAGTAGTTTAATTTTGCTTCAACAGATGGCACTACAAGTTTTGCCTTAGCACATTCCACAACTTTTAAAGACCGGCACGGGCATAATAAAACCGGTGACTTCTCGACTCCATTTTATAAATACCCTGTACACGTGAAACACAAGGCCCAATAATATACACCATAAAATGTATTAATTCAGTTAATTTTAGGAGTACTCTTGGTACCAATTTCACCTAATATAAATATTTTCATTGTGTGTGAATTCTTCTGCCTACTTTTATTGTTTTCTTAACGAAGTTTTGTTTTTAATAAGAAAAATTTCTAATTATAACAATTTACGCACAAATATGAATTAGCAACTAATTGTATGAGAATTTTTTGTTACTTAGTATTCTATATGTGTTGTACACATTAAGTATAATGCAGCTTCTTATTAAGCAAATTAAAATAGACCATATTTAAGAACAATATAAAATTAATTATGTACCAGTAAATCAGTAATCACTAAAGCGCGGAGAATATATGCAAAATCAATTAAAATATAAATCTTATCATTACTAAACAATTAAATTTGCACCGTTCAGTAGTAAGTAAAACTATTCATAATTTTAATTAAAGAAATAGTGTAATAGCATTCCAAAACCAGGTAAACTGGCTCAATTGTTGATAAAAAAAAAATAAAATAGTGTCGATAAAGAACCATTTTGCGTCATCATAGGAAATTTAAAAAAATATTAGACGAAAGAAATGGACCAAACATTTCTTGAAGAACAGTTAAACATCGTCTGAGAGAAGCCGGATTACGGGGATGGTGTCCTCCCAAGAAGCCTTTAATATCTGACAAAAATCGAGAGGCTAGATTAGAATTTGTAAAACATATAAACGGGTCAATAAAAAAATGGAAAACAGTCCTTTTTTCGAATGACAGCAAATTTAATTTCTCAAATATTTCTACCTTAAGATAAAAAGCAACTCAGCACCTCAGAGGTAAATTGTATTAACTCGCAAATGATAAATAGCTCAGAAAATATGATTTCAGATTGTTTATCTCCTTGCGTTGATCGACTTGATACAGTTTGAAAGTAACGTATATTGAAACTGGCTAGAGCTATAGTTCCAAATTATTTTTCACTCGACAGACTATAAAGTATTGAGTCACTTAGCACTAAAATGTTATTTTTGATAAAAATGTGACTTGATACAGTTTACCTCTTAGGTGCTGATTTATATTGTTATATCTAGTTTAAAAATTTAAGTTATGAAAATAAATAAATTGATTAATAAATAAATTTCAGTACATATTCTTTTTAATTTCTTGGAACGACCACAAATTTCAGTTGACAATCTTGTGATGTAATAAATAATTCTAATTTTAACAAATTTTTCTATTTTATTTTTTGTTACAAAAACTTCACCTATGAGAATAATTACTGAGCTCCAAAATATTAAACGTTTTCGCTTATTAATTTCAGTTTAGATTTAGATCCGGACTCGACGAGTTTTCAAAATTTAGGACTCGGCGAGTCCGAGTTTCCAGAAACTCTACTTCTTAACAAGGATACAAAAAACCAAATTTGTATTATCAAGATTTTCATTCAATAAAAAATATTATGATTTTTAAAATGCTTCTTTACTTATGGCCGATAGTGTCGGTCCAGGGGTCCCCAAAGTGGTCCATATCAACCCCCGAGGGTCGATATGACATTGCTAGGGGTCGATTCTGGTTCGGGGGTCGATGGAAAAAAGTTAAAAGGTTGAGGCTGGTTTTAGCCATGATAATTCCATCCTGACAAAACAGAGAAACAAGTTAGACGTAAAATTCCATGGCGATTTAAGGCTGAAAATAACTAATTTTGAACCCGACATTGCTAATCTTGGAAAGAGTCATCAACAACACCCATCACATTGACAAAGGCAGTCAATTTTATTTAATAATGATATTATTATAATTGATAAATGTAATATAAATAAAAATCACTGTACAATAAACAATATAAGAAATCACATAAGCGTATTTTTTGCTTGTCCTATTATAATAATGTGATTGTAAAATAGAGGGGGTCGATAAGAAGTCTTCTGGGGGTCGACGGTCAAAAAAGTTTGGGGAGCCCTGGTGTAGGTACTATCGGTGTCTTAGTAATCACGTGTATCACGTCTTATATATCGTTATATTATTATAAGTGTTAATAGAATACACACTAAAAAAATATGTAATTATTAGTTACCGTATTCTCTCAAAATGCCTAGAACTGGTACATACCTGCAACAAATAAAAATAATTAGAAAATATCTCAAAATTTGTCATTATCTTAACTTAAATATACATAGCTAGTCTAAGAACAAATTAAACTTTATCTATAAAATATCGCTCGAAACGATTTTTCAATATTGAATTTATAATATCTCGTTCAGTTATGTTATTTGCTATTCAAATATTTCACAGTGATCTATTAAGAAAAAAAAAATACTTAAGAACAGTAACTGAACATTAATTTTTATTACAGTGGCAGTCTAACCCAATAATTACATTACTTAATTTATGATAATGTACGTTTATGATTTTTATCCGCGCTATATTTATCAGATAAAGAACAACTTCACTGGAGGCAATACTACGAAATTCTAAAGCTTGTTGTAGAATTGTAAAACTGTGCAATTGGTTTTATGTATTCTTTGAATACAGGCTCAACGATTAAGTAAGTAAAAATTGTCAGGGTTCCACATTTTTTATAATAATAATAATAATAATAATAATATTAAGGTGGAAAGGGTTTCGCTATTGAAATAAGATGGGAACCACTGGTCTAGTTCTAAGGGCCGGTTTCTGAAAGCTTAGCCAAGTTTAATCTTTTGGTTAACTTGGTCACAATATAACAATCCCATAAGTAACCATAGCAACCATTTTTTACCCATTTGGTTATAGTTACCTAAACTTTCAGAAACCGGCCCTAAGTCATCCGGATCGCCAAAGATTAGTTCCCTAAACTAAATCGACTACGAGACGAACGATTTTTTACATTAAATGCTGTGAATGTCCCCGTCAGGTTTTACATCCAACAGCTTGAGTTCAGTAGAGAATTAAGAGGATTTCAACACCTACCAGAAAGTTGGAAAACAGTTTTACAGGTCAAAGACGGCTTTTCATAGAGTGTAACTATGATTAAGAAATGATTTAAATCGACTTTGTATTATACTTTTGGGATAACCATTGTATTTAATTAAATAAATTTCAATTTGTATGTGTTGAGTTCAGTAAACTTTCTCATAAAAAACCTGTATATTACAGAACACCCTAAGTACAGGTTGTAACAAACAAGTTTTCCACAATCTGATGTCTCATTTCACATACATTCTTGAGCTTAATTTTTAGCGTGGCTAACAATAAAGGCCGTGTTAAAAAATCGCGTTATTGCTGTTAAAAATAGCGTGGTGTAACGCCCCGGCACGACCAACTGAGATGGACGTGCACTAGGCAATAGGCACTAGGCCGAGCCCCGGAGACTGTTCACCTCTCGGCCGCAGCGTGCGGAGATAATCGCTCGACAGAGGAGAGAGATCGCTTCAACGTCCTTCCATGGAATGCTATTGTTCGCGCGTTGCCCGACCGATACCAGTGGCGTATTCAAATCAATATAAATACGAAAATGTTACAATTTCAAAAATTAATCACATATCTTATTACAAAGATTATATGATCAAGGGTTATAACCCGGCGGCGTTAAAACCACATGAGGCGCTTTGCTGGAAAAAGAACTGATTTTTTTATCCTCTTCCAGTCAACTTCGGAGTCTCATAGGGATCTATTCTAGGCCCATTATTATTTCTGATTTTTATTAACGACTCTCCCTCATCTAGTTATAACAAAAGCATCCTTTGCTGATGATACTACTTTAGATCTAATAGGAGGTTGCATTGAAATTCGCTGTTTTTTTTTTTATGATGTTTAAGTATTTATTTCAATAACAAAATACGTGAACCCATTAATCAAAGTATTTGTCCTCGGAAGCTATCAGCCGCCACTTTTCTGGTAGATGTTGAATTCCACGACGAAATAATGGTCTGTCTTTTAAACCAAATAATTCAGCCACCCAATTTTCGACTTCTTCGTAGTTATGAAAATGTGTATCTTCTAAAGTGTGTTGCATCAATCCGAACAGATGGTAATCGCTTGGGCTCAGGTCCGCAGCCTCCTATTCGAGCTCCATTATTGTTTGCTTTAATTGTTGTTTTTGCATCAAATTTTCATTCAAACGCTCCAATTGTTGTCGATAACGTTCGACGGTGATTATTTCCTTTGGTTTTAAAAGTTCCTAACACACGACACTCTCCTAATTCCACCAAATAGAGAGCTTTGTGACTGTGGATGTTACGCTTTGGTCTATCCTTTGATAGTTGACCAGCATCAACTCATTTCCTGCTTTTCGGTTTGTCGAAATAGATTTATCATCACCGGTCACGATACTCCACAATAAACTCTTCTCTGTCTTTAAATAAAAAATCGAGATGTCTAAACGATTAGGAATCTATCTCTTAGTTCTCCCTTTCTTTCTGTTGTGTTTTTTATCCACACTCCTAGATACTTATGATTTAATTTTCCTATTTTTACTTCTGATTCCTGTTGCTGTTTTTTCCTATGCTCATCATTTGTATTTTCGGTCAATTCATGTGGCAGCCATCTCATTTCTTTCTGGTTCCTTCCCATGGCTTGAAAACGTCGTGAAATGGTTGATTTATCGAACAGTTGAGCCAATTTTTTTTAGTGTTTGAGCAGGGTTTTCTATCAATAGAGCTAGTAGTTGTTTATCTTCGAACTTCTTCATGAATTTTTTTAATGAAAGACGATTGTGAACTTTCAGCATCACTTCACGACATGATTCATAGGATAACTACATTGTTAGACTTAAAAACGTTTTACGCAACCGGGCCAAAATGTTTAATTTTGCGTTCTTATGTATAGTTATAAATTTTAAAGAAAATGTAATGTACATAATCATGTTAAGGGCAGTATTGAGGCTTGGGAAAACCTGGAAAATTGTCCATGGTCTCGCGCTCGTACTGTGCACACTACAAAATAGTTAATGAAGTACAGTTTCTGTACAGGAACCAACAAAGTTTGCAGCCGGCTGTGTTCAAGTTATTATATTTTTAAAATGTGTGCAACGCTGTGTTCTCCTTCTAATGTCGAACGAGTCGCAGCTGAACTGCAGCATCCCGTGCAGTGCGCCCGTAGCGCCGGCAAGCCCACCATAGTCCCACAACTCTTTAATTATACATGTTTATACACCGTTCGCCTATCGTATAAATACATATAAATACAAGTCTTTGTTTTCTTATCACATACAGAATGGGGGGGGGCATAGCAGAGCAGGCCCAGTATGCACGTCCAAGTACAACGTCCGGCTTTACATATATATATGCCGCAATGGCGAACACTACTGCATACACTGCAGTTTATTTGTTGGGTCTATTGATTTGTTAGATGTTTGATGCTTGGGGCTTGTTTTAGACTAGCCTTAACATCCGGTGCTTTGATATTGGCGTCCGGCGCTAAAGATTCTGCTATTTCGAAATACTATTTTCCAAATAAATAGAAATAGTAATACAGAATTAACCAACACTCTGTGTATCATAACAAAACTATCTAGAACAGTGGTTCACAATCTTTTTCAACTGACGCACCCCTTCGACATGTGACAATAAAAATATAATATAAAATAAATAGCTAAAAACCCCTACGGGGGTAAGCCGACCTTTGGGCTTTCTAAATCCTTTTTCAGGATGGATCATTTCCTATATCTCCCATTAAATTTTCTTTGTAATCTCTTTCCATAGCTGTACTTTATTTTTTTATCTCGTAATTCTGGCCCTTTTCAGATCTTCTTCTACTTCTTGCATTCATGTTAACTTAGGTCTTCCCCGTTTTCTTTTCCTCCCTAGTTCCCACTGTAACGCTGATTATGCTATAATGTGTCTTCTCCTCGCCATACATGCCCAAGCCATCTTACTCGCTGTTGCTTATTTTTTCTAACTACATCGTCCCCTTCCAGTACTTCTAATATCTCATGATTCATCCTTTGCCTGTATTCGTTGTCCCCAATGTTTGCTGGTCTAAGTGCTGTTCTTAATATCTTCCTTTCAGCTATTCTGAGTTTTTCTTCCTCTTTCTTTGACAATATGAGTGTCTCACTAACATTGAGTAGTATTGGTCTTATTAGTGTTTCGTATTATATATGTTCAGTTTAGTTGTTTTTGTCAGCGTAGTACTATTTAGTTTTTTATTCGCATAGTAAGCTCTATTTGTTGCTAATATTTTATCTCTTAGTTCTCCCTTTCTTTCTGCTGTTTTTTATCCACACTCCTAGATACTTAAAATTTAATTTTCCTCTTTTTACTTCTGATTCCTGTTTTTTTTTTCCCCTATGCTCATCATTTATGTTTTATTTTCATTTATTATCATGCCCATCTTTGCTCCTTCTTTAACTATTTCCTGCACCATATTTTCCAATTTTTTCCTATTTTTTGCAATTAATACTATATATGTCATCTGCATATTCAATAGTTGACTTCCTCCTGTCCTAATATTTCCTTTATTGACATTTCTGGTAATATATCCGAGACCTAAATTGTTGCGGACAATGCGTCGACTTGACTTACTCCTTTGTTAGCCACAAATTCTTCTGTTTCGCCTTTTGATATTTTCACCGTGATTCTTGTTTTCTTCATGCTCATTTTAATTATGTGACAATAGTATATTAAAACAGTTTCATAAGACATCATTTTGCTGCACGCGTCTAAGTTTGATAATGAGTCGTAATTCGGCGAGTTTTCTAATCGACAAGTGTAGTAAAAAGGCTTATGTAACGAATTTTTATACTATTTTAAAGTATATGAGAGAAGCAACAACTCTCCTGACAGCAATTATAGAGCTAAAATGCTGTAGTACGACACTATTCGAATATAATTATTATATTTATGAAAATAAAATGACATCCTTTTGCAAAACAAGAGAAAATCATATAAAAACTTTAATAACACATATAGCTTAACTTTTTACCACTAAGTTTCTACAGTTTTTATTAAATTTTTACCCACACATTTTCCTTTCCTTCATTACTATAATGTTTCCTGTTAATGATTTTTATTTTCATTAAAATTATTATGTAATACGCAGAATTAATCAAAAAACTTAATGCAAACTATTAAAAATTAGTGTAAAATTACACAACTGATACAAGGAAATGACTTATTGTTCTCATTATTATAAAACAAGCAATATTTATACGTAAAATTGCTTAATCTTAATCGACAATTGTTAAAACTGTCATGAGAACTGCTGAACAAAAGCTAGCAAAATTATATTAGTTCATAAACAAATTAACGAGGCTATCGTAAACACAGGAAAATACCAACGATATTCGTAATATGCAGGAATTGTTTAATTAGAGCGGGTTCGATTAGTACGAAATTCGAATTAGGGCAGTTTGTCATTAACTACCAAATTAAGCCGGCAAAATATCAAATATAATTTGGATTGCCGGAAAATGGGATTTCCTCAGGGTTCCATTCTAGGGCCTCTTTTCTAATTTAAATCCCTTAATGTGTACTCAATCCAAATCCACATACGTAGATTTATTTACTCGGCAACGTGCCTTTTGTAAGTTCTTGTCAAAAGATCTGTATTAGTAATAATTAAAGCTCGGACAAAAAAACTTTTTCTAGGAAATTAGTTCGTTTTTTAATTTTTCGGAGCCTGTATAAATATTTGTATTTTTTATTGACTTTTCTACTGTTAGATTTAATTATCCGCAATAGGGGATAGGCATGATTTTTTTTTTATTTTTTTATTATATTCCTCTTGTTGTATATAAACATAAAAAACAGTTTTTAATTTTTTTTTTTTTAATTTGAAGGCTTAAAAAAATCAAAAATGTATGTAGCGCGCGAAAACGACGTGTGACGTCATACCCTTTCTAACTGACGCATGATACTACTAGCCAATCCAGCGAACGGTTGTCTACGCAGCGAACATAGTCTGTTGTGAATTATTTGTTTGTGTAACTTTTATAGGTTATGTAAAGTTAGAGTGATTTTAATTAAAATAAAGTTTAATTCTATAAAAAGAATTTATACATGTTTACCGAATTAAATTTTATATTAAAATATGGAATATCCAGGCCCCAGTACTTCGAAACATTATCGAAAATATTGTTCAGTACTGATGTGCACAATTAGTTCAACTAGAAATCCAAAAAAACTATTTATATCATTACCTGATGGCGAAAAACAACAGAAAAGGCGAAATTTGTGGCTGGAAGCTATGGGGCGAAATAAAACCGATATTTCAGAAAAAAGTAAATTTTATGTTTGTGAAGACCATTTTAATGTGAGTACATATATTTTATAAATTATTGTTTTATTACTTTTATTATTTTATAATATTGATACAAACATATTGAACTTTTAGCTTGAAGAGGATATGGTAAATTATGTAAAATGGAATCTAATGGGAGGCAGAATATTTATAAAAGAAGGTGTTGTGCCACACATATTTGAATGCCAGAAAAACAGAAAAAGATCTCTACCACCTGCAGAAAGAGAAGGTTCACCAAAAAGGATTCGTAAACAATTAATAAATAAATTATTGCAAGAAAATAATCCAGAAGATGATAATTTAGAAATGGCTTTACCAGATGTTGATTCGTCATCACAAGAACTACAGATAGAAGAAATCCGGACTTTAGATCCAAAAGAAAGTGAATCCATAAATAATAAATACACACAAACTGAAGAAATAAAAAGTGTAACAATAGGTGTACAGTGTATAAGACATAGTTTCAGAAGCAAAAGCGTACAAGTTGATTTGCAATCGAATATTCCAATGGTAAATATTGCTTGTTTACCAACTAAGGTTCCGAAGTCTTCACCCAAATCCAGTGTACGTGTAAAAGAAAAAATAAACATATCATCATCTAGTGATTTTAGTATTAGTGATACCACACGAAATATTTTAAGTAGTGAACCATCTTCTGGTCTGAGTGAGGAAAATAAAATGAACAGAATTAAAGCTATATCTATAGAACGAAATAATTATTTTTGTATGAAAAAATGTCGTATTTACTTGGGTATACCAAGTAATTGCTTTGTAGTTATAAATTTATTATTAGAAGCTACTAAATGCGAATTACGAGATATTTATATAACTTTAAAAAAAATTCGAACTAACTTGTCTTTCGAATACTTAGCTGATGATTTTGGAGTATCCGTCAGCCACGCAGCAAAAATTTTTAAAAACACTCTGCCATTAATACATTGCTGTATAAAAAAATATATTTTTTGGCCCGAAAAAGATAAAATAAAAAAAGTATTACCTTTAGCATTTCGAGCAAATTATTACAAAGTTCAAAGTATTATAGATTGCTTTGAAATCGAAATAGAGAAGCCAAGTGATCCTATCAAACAAGCAGGTACTTGGTCGGAATATAAAAAAGCAAATACCTTAAAATATTTAATATCAGCTACGCCAGATGGTTTTATTAATTTTATATCTAAAGGATTTGGTGGTCGTACAACTGATATTAATATAGTAAAAAAATCAGGTTATTTGGATATATTACACACAAATTGTTCAGTTATGGCAGATCGCGGATTTAAAAGAATAGACACATTATTGCAACCATTAAACTGCACTTTAATTAGACCTCCATCCGTAAAAGTAGGAATTAAAAGTTCAAAACATGAGGTTTTGGAAACAAAAAGAATCGCCTCTCTGAGAATTCACATAGAGAGAGTGATTCGAAGAGTTCGTGAGTTTAAAATACTTAAACCACATGCCTGCGTACATAATAAACTTATAATGTATTTAGATCAAATTGTAGTCATTGCTTGTGGTTTAGTAAATATACAAAGTGAGATAATAAAAGTGTAAAATTAAGATTTTTAAAAAAGTTATATTTTATGCATACAATATTGTCTTATAAAATAACATAAGTAATGATCCCAGTTATTACCTATTATTAGTTATTCAGATACAAAAAATAAACGGTGTTTGAATTTTTTTCTTCAAAAATATTCTTTTGGTACTTAGGTCTGGTACTGTTCGGGTATCATAAAATTCACTTTAAATTAAAATATATACATAAAAACTGAATTTATATACCGATTATTTTTTGGTTCTGAATAGCCCTTTAGTCTGTAAAAACCATCCATCTAAGATAACTGTACTTAAATAATAAAGGTCGGTTTCTGAAAGCCTAGTTAACGATAACCAAATGGTCAGACATGATTACAATATTACAATATAACTGTCACCATGTTACTATGGAAACCACTGTTTGAACATTTGGTTATAGTTAACTAAGGTTTCAGAAACAGGCCCTAAAAGGCTGATATATTATATATTTAATAAAAAATAAATATTTGTTAGTTTTTTTTTTTTTTTTTATAAGACACTTTCTAATAATCTTGGATAAATTGCTTGTAACCAAAATTTTCTGGCTTGGGCTAATATAGTATTAAAATATTCCTCATTATAATTTACTTCTATAATTTTTACCTCTTTATTTACTTCAAAATTAGGGTCAGCTATACATAAATAACCTTTTTTTACATGCAACATAAGCATTTGCAAATGTATTTGCGCTTTACAACTACTACTTATTTCATCATTTTGTAAAATATAGTTTGACACTGTTTTTGTTGATGACGGACATTTGATTTCTATAACAGCTTCTTTTGTCACACCATCCGGAGAAGCACCAAATTCTGGATAAGCTTTATTTAACACTAGCCCACAATCTTTTATTTTTAAATTAAGTTTTTCGGCAACTATTTTCCGAACATTGTCTTCCAATTTTAATCCACGATGCATTGCTTTAGTTTGAAAAATTTTTGAAGCACCAATCACGGTTTTTACAAAAACACCATCAGTTGTCTTACAGCGAGCAGCAGAATATATTTTTGAACCAGTGATGCGTCCATAACGAAGTTCAAACCATAATTTATTAGCACTTTGGTTTACCGTTTGTTTTTCTGCATCTTGACATAAATTATTAGTCATAACTGATTTACAAAACTCTATAAAATTTTCACCGGATTTATCGACATTAATATTTGATGCAAATTCATGAATCAGAATATGTAAACTTAATTGTTTACGTCCATTTGTACGTTGGAAAAATTTTGTAATTTGGCTATCAGATGTATCTGTTAAATGTTGTAGAGTGTTCTGTAAAAAATTATCTGCAGATTCCAAATTTGCTTCGGAAACTACTCCAAAATCTGCAGTAGTAACAGCTACATCCGCACCCAATTTTGGTTTCTTCGAGTAGCATTCTACTTCCGTTGGTGCTGGCTGGGTACTTTTTTTATGGGCCCACATTAAAAATGCTAGGGAGTGTTCACAGCCACCTTCAGATGCTGCACAATCTAAACATTTCACCTCTTCAATTGTTTCTTTTTCTTCACAAACAACTATCATAACCTTGTAATTTTTTGCTCGGATTTTATGCTCTGGACATATTTGAGCAAGCAGTGTACACAAAGTACCACTTCTTTTTACTTGAACGTATCCGATGGCAGAATCAACATATGAACTTCTCATGGATCTGAAATATTATATTATTTGATTAAAATATATAACCTATATTGCAGTATTTCAATTATGCTTCTAACGTTTTGTAACTTAATGTAAACAATGTAGTAAAATTCTGACATCTAAATTACATAAATATTTACATTTTACAGAGTTGCAGCGTTTGTTTACAGAAAGTTATAGAATATAAAATAAAAATTACTTACAGATCAGCTTTGACACCACGTATTTCTTCAGCACTGTAGCATTCATTATTTTTCATATATTTTTCATATATATTTTCCAAATATTATGACATACAACGATGTAAGTTTTTCTAATGTTCCTACTATAGCTGATGCTTTTGCCAGTTTTTTCAAAAGTACATTTACTCCACCTTCCCCTTCCTCTCCCGTCGATGACGTCTTAAATCAAGCTGGCGCAAGTAGTTCAATTATTCTTTCCAATATTTCTCGTCAGGATATAGAACATTCAATTAAACGCACTATAAAAAATAACTTTACGTCTGGTCCCGATTTAGTTCCGAATTTTTTAATTAGAGACTGCGCAAAACCGTTTACCGATGCACTATTCCATATTTTCAACTTAGCATTAAAAACTTATACCTTCCCTGCCGCCTGGAAAATTGGCCGCATTACTCCAATTTTTAAATCTGGAGACAAGTCTTTTATAAACAATTACAGACCAGTAGCTATACTTTGTAATTTCAGTAAAGTATTTGAAAACATTATATACCGGACAATTTATTTTAATATACAGGGTTCTTTATCTTCTTCGCAACATGGATTCATGCAGCGCAGATCTACTGCCTCAAATCTAAGCTACTTCACCCATTACATATCATCTTCCCTTGATAAAAAAGGGCAGGTAGATGTCATTTACACTGACTTTTGCAAGGCGTTTGATAGTATTGATCATAGTGTTGTTACTAGAAAACTTAGTACTTTTCTCTCCCCATCATTATTATTCTTAATGTCATCATATATTTCAAATCGTTATCTTTTTATTAGTTATCGTGGTTATAATACTTCCAAATTTCTGGTAGAATCAGGTGTACCACAGGGCTCAAATTTAGGACCTCTTATTTTTTTAATATTTATAAATGATGTAAGTGAGGCACTTAAAAGTGATCATTTAATTTTTGCTGATGACCTTAAAATTTTTCGTGAAATCTCCTCTCCTCAAGACTGTGAAATTCTTCAGGATTGTCTTAATGCCCTAAGTACTTGGTGCACCGCAAACAAACTTAAACTGAATCTGTCTAAATGTAAAACTTTATCATTTACTCGGAAAATTAACTCCAATCATTTTTCTTATTCTATTTCTGGTGTTACTCTTGAGCGTTGTGATACAATCAAGGATCTGGGTGTAACTTTCGATTCTAAATTAACATTTAAGACACATGTAGATAATATTTTTTCATCAGCACTGAAAATGCTTGGTTTCATCATTCGTAACACACGTGACTTCACTAATATTAATGCCATTTTCTCCTTATACTATGCCTTTGTTAGATCTAAAGTTGAATACTGTTCAGTAGTTTGGGATCCAATTTACGAGAACCAACAAAAAACGTTAGAGAAGGTACAGTACAAATTTTTAAAATATATTTATTTCAAAATAATGGGCTCTTATCCTCCTCAACGTCTTAGTTACGCTACTTTACTGGACCTCTTTAGTTCTGTGTCCCTCGCAGAGCGTCGTAAAACTAAGTCACTTCTTCATTTAAAAAAACTATTAAATAATCAAATTGATGACCCCTTAACCCTCCAAAGATTAAATTTCAACGCTCCTATTGTTCCAACCAGACATCCACTATTATTCTACCTTCCACAGGCTCATACCAACCTTCATCTCAAATCGCCTGTAAATCGTATGTGTTCATACTATACACGTGATGATACAATTTTTGAACTTTTTTAGAGCATTTTTATCGATTTCTTTTTTTTATATATAATTTTGTGTTTACAAAATTATTGAAAATTGTAAAAATTAGAGGATTTTGTTATTTTGTATTATACTATTTAATATGTATTTGTAACAATATTATTTATATGTTATTTGAAAGTTTGTTTCTTTAATTATTACTTTTGTTAGTAAAATTTTGTTAGTAAATTTAAGAATTACTTTTGTTGTTCAAATTTAATGTATATATTTATGTACCTGCCCGTTTTGGGTAATACTGTTGGGCAGCAGTAATTAATAAATAAATAAATAAATAAATAAATAAATATATTCCATGAGCATAAATGCATCAATGTTGGGTAAATTATCACTCTGAGCCCTAACAAAATCTTTATCTGCCATTTTAATAATAAATGCGTGAAAAATTGTTTAAAAACAAATACAAAACTCTCGAACAATACAATACAAACACGTGTAAAGATTACGTTGTAACTGTCTGTATCTGTGATGTGAAACCCCTATCGTTTGACGTCATACTCAGTCGTTTCTACTCGGCAACCTTCGCCCCGTGCTCGGAATATTTCAAATTTACAATATTTTAATTAAAAAATTTGGCTATAATGTTAATTAAAATGTGATTTTTGTTTTGTTAGGTGACATAACTAACATTAACATATCAAAATAATGTAGTTTTAAGGAAATACAAATTTTATGCGTATCCCCTATTCAAACAAATCAAACTGATACTACATATAGTGGTCTATTGAAATATCAACTTATAACCAATTTAAAATGTTATACGTATCCATCACATTACATAACTGGATAACTGTAGCTCATTAAAATTATATAAGATTTAAGATATATTCAATTGAAGTGCATATGTTTTTTTTTTTAATTTTTGAATATTTTGGTCAACTGTATTTATTTGTATACAACTTCGTATTTTTTACATGATAGTAGTAGTTTGTCAAGTGGTTTGGGTCAGCAGGTATATTACACAAACGAAAATTTAATGTATATATGTATATAATGATTATACAGACGATTCCGCTTAATTGGGCCACCACTTAATTGGGGCAGCCGCTTATTTGGACCAAATCTCAAAGAACAGAAACCAAACCAAGGAACCAACAGTAAATTTACATGTTTAATTGGGACAACATTCCGCTTAATTGGGATAGTAAATTTAAGAACACAGTACATATTATGTTACACATATTCTCAAGAAAAAATATGTACAAAGAATTTAATATTACAGCGTTATTTTATGCAGGAAGGAAATGAAGGGAGCCGCACTGAATTCCTGTGCTGATTTTGTAGAAGTGAAATGTTCCAAAAACAAAAGACAGACTACACTTGACGCATTTTTGCATTGAATTAAATTGTATGTACCTATTTATTATT